>JAPDOI010000231.1:0-600000 GCA_029168955.1 Aplectana chamaeleonis
CAATTCATTACTTCTGTCAAAAGCTGAATTAATTTTGCGATTCCCAAGTCATCAGGAAGTAAGTTTTCGCTCCACTGGTGTGAAGACTTATAACTCCGGGAAGAGCTATAACCTTAACTGAATCGAGTTTTGATATGCGTATCAACGCCTGAGCTTCTACTTTAAAATTAATTTCGCTTTATTTTCCAAGTTAATCAAACCCTAATACTCGCTTTTCCGGCTCAAAAATGCTGCTCCAAATCTTATGGATATGTTCCATATCACTTCGATTTGATCTAATTTTATCCAAAGCTAGATTAGTGTTAAAATGAGTCTATAATCAAGTTTTTCACGCTAACATGACCCAAATCCAAATCGGCTTTTTTCCGCGCGTTCAAAAACGCGCGATCTACCTCTGATTTTGCCGAGGTGTAACATCCTTGGAGGTCGGCTGTCAGCATAAATTTTATGAGCTGCCACTGTCTGCGCGCTTGTTGACAGCCTGTAGCGAAACAGCACCCACCTCGCATGATGGACGCGAAAAAAAGTCCTCCGCGCACTTCTTCTCCCGAAGCTGGGAGTCTCTCGAGGTCTCCACCACCGCTGCGCTGTTTCGCCTCTCGCTGCCCCCACCTCGCCTCGAGACCGAAAGAGCTTGCTGCCAGTTTGCAGCGCGATCTCGCGAAGGGTGCCCAGAAACCATGAGGTTTTTACCCGCAATGAGCTCCATACGAAGCATAAGAAGCACAGGATAGGAAGCGGATTGGACCATTTCGCACCAGATTTGGAAGATGGATCCCCTTTGCAGTCGGGGAACACTATGAAGCAAAACGGGCTTCAAAAGTCCTGTTTATTGCTGTATCGCCTCAAAATCGCCTCTTCCTTGTAGGAGGTCCCAAACTCGCAGAATACTCTGCATGATTTTGGCCATTTGAAACTGCTCGTAGTTTGGGTTGAATGGATTACTACCACCCCAGTTGTTTGCTTCTTTCGGTAGCCGTTGGGAGGGAGGAGGGCGGGGCGCGAGCAGAATCACTCAAGAATTCAGGCCGACCACCCCTCTTCGCTGCGCATTAGGCCCCAGCACTCTCCAATTTGCAGTTAGAAATTGGAAGACTGCTTTGGCCCCCCTGTAAAACACTGCCTTTAACACTTGGTCCTGCGTCTGCGATCTTCACAGTAGCTACTCTCACACAAATGGTGAGGTTTCCTGTCCGGAACACAGTGTTGCCCTAGTTGTTCAGGGGTGCGTTCTAAGAACATTCCCATGGCAAAAGGCTTCCTATGGAAACGTAGGCTCGGCGGCGTGAGAGCAATTTTCAGTTATAATGGCATATTATTAATTAGCATCCAGTGGAAAGCAAGATTTGTCCATGGAAAGGTTGCTTGTCCTCCTCGACGTCGTGGAAAATCGTTTCCCTGTTGGAAATCGCACCCCTGGGGGCTGCTTGACTAGTCTCGCTCGAAAAGAAGCCCCATTTACACGAGCTGATTGGCGGCTTACTATTTTTCCGGTGGCTAATGTTCAATAGCTCCTGGCACGCTATCCGTCCTCTCCCTCAATTCCTCGGTTATTTAGATTATTGCGACACCCGATATTAGTCGAGTTGCTAGAAAGGAATGGCAGGCGAAGAGCTGCCATCTGAAGGTGGTGATGGCTGACTCGTTTTTGTATCGAGCGGCCTCAGAATGATTCGCTCTTCTTCGATCCCAATTACTTTGGAGTGAATGAACGGTAAAAAGGGTCGTGAGCTCTTGTTGCGTAAGCTACTGTCTAAGACTCAGAGGCGAGGAACGTGAATGATTGCATGTAACAGTTTGAAATTTCTTTACTTCGCCCAAACATCCACTATGGTTTCTTTGCTCAGCTGCTAATGATTTTCACCCAGATCTAAACCATTGACTCTGCTCGACGAATTACTCAACTATTTCTATTCTTGTCTGCTCTAATTCGCTTGGCAGGGCGAAGAACTCCAAGAATTGCGCCAGTTCGTTGCCCCTACGAGTCACCAGTTCATGCATGTCTCATGGCCGTTTTCGATGTAAAAGCATCACTACTGCCTTTTGCTCTCAAAACGCGTATTGTGAATTACATAGCGCACTCCGGTTTCATTTTTTGTTTCTATGTTCAATGTGTGCTCTACAGCTTTTCTGGAGATTTCTTTCTAAAGCGCATTACGTGTAACTATATATTTCTCTTTGTTACATTAGTTGTTGGATATGAGACGTGCACTAAATATGTATTAACATAGGTATTGGTGGTGATGTTACAGGCCAATTGCAATATGGCGATTATAGAACGTGGTGAACTCCACGTTCTATAATCGCTTCATTACAATTGGCCTATGTAATAGGCCAATAGGCGAAAATTCAGGGCGAAAAAGATGAAAAAGAATTAGGGCGACTTTCACTCCAGTGAAGTGGCGGGGCGTTTAGATACCGGCAAGAATCGCCCTCGATTTCATCACCCAGCTCGGTCTAATGGAAATGCAGCTAAAATTCTGCCAATACGCGAGAAGAAATAAGGCAGATTCTAGATTGAAGAAGGGCGATCCTTCGCCAGCGGAAGGGGGCAGGGCGTTGATTTTATGGCGAGAATTCCCTCAATTCTCACGCAGCTCGGGTAACGGAAATGGCTAGAAGTTCACCAGTTCGCGAAGGATTAGGGCGATTCTAGAATTAAGGAAGGCGACTTTCGCCAGAGTCGAGCTCTCGGCGAGTGGTTTCCCTGGTGTGACAATAGCCCCCAACTTTAACACGCCAGCGGAGGCTGAACGATCCTCACCCATATGGTGAATTTTTAGTCCACATTTTAGCCGAATCGCTGACCATGTTCGTCACAGGCGATTCCCAGTTTAGTCTGAAGGCTAATCGCCAACGAAATGTCGTGAGTAGCCCATCTCATACGCCCTGTTGTTTGCTTGAGGCTTCCTAAAGAAAACACGAGACAGCGATGGAGTATAAATAGAAACCAGCATGAAGGATGCGCTGATGTTTTGACACTACCAATTAAGCAGCGCTCACGAGAGTTACGGAGCGATCAGATCGAGTTTCCTCCAGCAAGAAAAAGCACCATTCGGAGGGAGTGTAAAGGGGAAATCGTGTCAATATTTAGCCATAAGTTCGACGACATGAACTTCTCTAAGGTATTTACTCACTTCACAATCGGCGCTGACCTCTCTCATTTTCCTCACGATGTCCTCCAGAAATTGTGCTCCATACCTATCTAACTTCTTCGAAGTTGTAGCGTGGGTGCCATAAAGAAGCTCAACAGACAAAATTTCAGCTTGCGCTTTTAAAGGGTGAGCATACACATTTGCTCGTAAGCATTTCAGTCGAGATAACACCATAGATTGTGGTCCACACGGCCCGTACTATGTAGTCAACGACGTTTGAAGCGAGCTGAAAACTGGTCAGATAGAGCCCGGTATTTGACAATGTTTGAGCAATCTTGCCGCTTCACGCCCGTATTTTCGCCAACCCTTCGAGGTAACAGAATGAGAAATCGATACTTGTGAAAACGATGTGATAAATTCAGGAAATAATAGCACTATAAAAGGGAGCGCATTTTGTAGTAGAGAAAAACTCGATTTACCTCAATATAACATGTTTGTGCACTGATAAAATCCTCCATTGCCAAAGGTCAGCCCAAAGTGAGAGCGGCATTCTCGAAAGTGGACGAAGTCAGTAGGCATGCAGACATATGTGCCTCAAGAAATGTACCAAGCTATTTCTCTCGTGCACTCCCATTTGATAGTGCTATCACTCTCAAGTATCATACATTTTCACACCGTATCGATTGCCTTCATTCTGTATTACTCAAAGAGGTGTGAAAATCCCCGGGCGTGGAAGAGGCATTGGTTGCTCAAACATTGTCATAAGATATCTTACTATCATCTGATCGGTTGGGTTGCAAGCGCTTCAAACGTCATTCAAACGACGCTTTAAATAGTACGAGGCCGTGCACGGACTCATCTATCTGCCTGTTATCTCGAACTATAACTTTGACGAAAGCATTGTATGCCACCTTTAAGACTCCATACCCCTCCTATCTTCATCCAAAAAAGGGCCGCTGACGGGTTATGTTAACCTCTCTCAGTCAGCTTCCAAATATAGTTTTGCTCTTGGAACTCTCCCGTCCGCATGGGGAAACTACGATTGTAACTCCGCTTCTGAAAAAGGCACCAGCTACTCGGGTTTCCGAACTATCGACCCATCAGTCCCTAATCCTCCTCAGTATGTAAAGTACTTGAAATCATTATCAAAGATTGCGTTCTCTCCCACCTTCCATCGAACGACCTCCTCAGTCCCGCGCAAAAATGGTTTTCCACCTGGTGGATCTACACTATCTCCAAGTGTGGTATCCTCGTTTCCACGACTGGTGTTCCAGCCCGTGAACTGAGAACTGCCATAAACCGAATCATTGTTGTGTACATCGGACTAATGTCACTTCAAAGCTTTCTATTCGACACCTTCAGTCATTTCAAGCTACTTCGGAAACTCCGAAGGCTACGGCATTTCCGCATGACTATCTTAAAATGGTTTGAATCTTTTTCCCCTGACGCACTCGCGACTTCAGAGTCCAAAAATTGGCTTGAACATCTTCAGTTCTCGGTCTTGCCAAATCGCCAGCAATTGTTCCCAGGGTAGCGTTCTGGGTCCTTTGCTCTTCTGTCATACATAAATGAGAAGACGATATTTCTGACGAAATTGTCGAGCTTACATGTAAAGCTTTCCGCTGATGATCTTAAAATATATCGCCCTCTTCGCAGCTTACGCAGCCATCGATTTTCACGAGCTTCAGTGTGTCACCTGAACCGGCTTACTAATTGGTCCAAGTTATAGCAGCTACAAATACCTGAAGAAAGAAATAGCAGCCTGTTTCCATATCAATTTCAAACATGACTCGTTTTTTTACGATTAAACAATGTGTTGCTCCCTGTACGCGAGACTGTCAGTGATCTAGGTGTGCTTATCAGCACCGACCTTAAAGGCAGCGTTCACGATGATCATCCTGGTTGACTTTCCACAGTGAAATGATAGGCGAGAAGGATCCTAGGTTCCCAGTGTCGAACGAACGGTAGAAAACGAGCCAGGAGCGGCAAAATAGCGGCGGCAAACAAGCTTTTTGGTGCCCCAGACACGCCTGGTGCCCCAGATCCGCCCCCTCAGAATGAACAAATGAAGACTCAGATTACAGGAATGATCAAGTAAAGGAAGTGCTGATAAGCGAGCTGATCGCTTCATTGCACTGATAGGCATCATCCTTCTAGCGGTCAATTCCTCCTCGCTCAAAAATCAACGTAAACAAGGGAGGGCCTATTTTGGCTCAAAAAGAAGTCTTTCGTGTCCTTTTTAAGCATGCCTTGCTATATAGGGCACCAGACCTTCCGTAAAACGTGGAGATATCGTAAGTGAAATTTATCGTGAACACTGACTTTAAGTGGGAATCCAACTGCGAGGAAATCTCGAAGAAAGCTTCCCGTGTAGAGAACTGCATCCTGAGATCTCTGCAACACCCATGTTTCGAGCATTATAGGAAAGCATACATTATCTACTGCCGACCGCTCTTGGAATACCGTACGCAGGTTTGGTCACCATCCTCTCTTGAGGATGATGAAATCGTGGAAAACGTGCAAAGGCGGTACTCAAGACGCGTTTTCATCAAAGTATTTCCTATGCGAGAAGTGCCAGACTACATGACTAGGCTTGAAATGTTGGGGATTGAAACCCTACGATATCGGAGAACTGAGTTTGATTTGCACTTATGTTACAAGATCGTGAATGGTCTTTGCGACATTCCGTTTGAGAGCGTTTTCACGTTCACCCGCCGCTGTGCTCGTCCTCGCCAGGACGCAATTCAGCTCGAACGTAAATTTACGCCGAAATCTAACGTGCTGCATTCGTTTGCGTTCAGGGTCATTCAAATTTGGAATAAATTACCATCGGAAGTCGTTGAGGCCGGGAACTTTCCTATTTTTAAAAGCAAGCTGTCCCACTTCAATCTAAGGTCATTGCATGGGGCAGATGGCCGCTCCTTCTGCTGAAGCTTTAAACACAAGGTGCTATATCGGACGAGTGTTTTGCTGTGGTGCGCGCGAAGCGCGCACCTGATTTGGAAAAGGATTGCTTCTGCGCACACCCCTCAATCCAGAATCTTGGTTTGGGAGAAATCGTGAAAGAAGGGACTTCCACAAAAGATAGAGCAGTAAAGGTTCTCAACACTGCCCAAATTTCAGAAAAATTCCCGTAGTGGGTCTCGAGATACCAAAAAATTGCGAATTTCAAAATGTGTGTGTGTGTCTCAAGGAATTCAGTGATAAAAAGTTTGGTCGGTCTTTCAAGAGAAGTGGAGTGATAACGTGATAAGACTTAATAGAGCTCTAGAGACGTTGTGCCTCAGGTCCATCAGTGGCCAAATGCTCCGCGTGCGGAACACAAATTGAAGTGCACCAAGCACTGTATAAAGTGGGCGGAGCCCAAGTGGGAGTGCGTAGAGCACCGGGAAAAGTGGTCGGGACCCCAAAAGGAGTGCGCAGCGAGCTGGTAAAAGTGGGCGGAACCCAAATGTGAGTGCACAGAGCGCCGGGAACTGTGGACGGGACCCAACTGGGAGTGCTCAGGGCGCCGGAAAAAGTGCTCGGGACCCAAGTACGAGTGCACAGCGCGCCGGTAAAAGTGGGCGGGACAAAACTGGGAGTGCGTGGGGCGCCGGGAACTGTGGACGGGACCCAACTGGGAGTGCGTAGGGCACCGGAAAAGTGGTCGGGACCCCAGTAGGAGTGCACAACGCGCTGGTAAAAGTGAGCGGGGCCCAGTTGGGAGTGCACAGAGCGCCGGGAACTGTAGACGGGACCCAACTGGGAGTGCTCAGGGCGCCGGAAAAAGTGGTCGGGACCCAAGTACGAGTGCACAGCGCGCCGGTAAAAGTGGGCGGGACACAACTGGGAGTGCGTGGGGCGCCGGTAACTGTGTACGGGACCTAACTGGGAGTGCGTAGGGCGCCGGAGAAAGTGGTCGGGACCCAAGTAAGTGCACCGCGCGCCGGGAAATGAGGACGGACCGGCGAGGTGGGAATGTATAGGGCGCCGGGAAAGTGGTCGGGACTCAGGTGGAGTGCACAGCGCGCCGGTAAAAAGTGGGCGGGACCCAACTGGGAGTGAGTGGGGCGCCGTAAAAATGGTCGGGACCCAAGTACGAGTGCACAGCGCGCCGGTAAAAGTGGGCGGGACAAAACTGGGAGTGCGTAGGGCGCCGGAAAAGTGGTCGGGACCCCAGTAGGAGTGCACAGCGCGCCGGGAAATGAGGACGGGACCAAAATGGGAGTGTCGAGGGCGCCGGTAAAGTGGTCGGGACTCAGGTGGGAGTGCACAGCGCGCCGGTAAAAGTGGGCGGGACACAAATGGGAGTGCGTAGTGCGAAGAAAAAAATGGTCGGGACCCCAGTAGGAGTGCACAACGCGCTGGTAAAAGTGAGCGGGGCCCAATTGGGAGTGCACAGAGCGCCGGGGACTGTGGACGGGACCCAACTGGGAGTGCTCAGGGCGCCGGAAAAAGTGGTCGGAACCCCAGTAGGAGTGCACAACGCGCTGGTAAAAGTGAGCGGAACGGTGGGAGTGCACAGAGCGCCGGGAACTGTGGACGGGACCCAACTGGGAGTGCTCAGGGCGCCGGAAAAAGTGGTCGGGACCCAAGTACGAGTGCACAGCGCCGGTAAAGTGGACGGGACAAAAGTGGGAGTGCGTGGGGCGCCGGGAACTGTGGACGGGACCTAACTGGGAGTGCTCAGGGCGCCGGAAAAAGTGGTCGGAACCTCAGTAGGAGTGCACAACGCGCTGGTAAAAGTGAGCGGGCCCAATTGGGAGTGCACAGAGCGCCGGGAACTGTAGACGGGACCCAACTGGGAGTGCTCAGGGTGCCGGAAAAAGTGGTCGGGACCCAAGTACGAGTGCACAGCGCGCCGGTAAAAGTGGGCGGGATACAACTGGGAGTGCGTTGGGCGCCGGGAACTGTGTACGGGACCTAACTGGGAGTGCGAAGGGCTTCGGAGAAAGTGGTCGGGACCCAAGTAGGAATGCACAGCGCGCCGGGAAATGAGGACGGGACCGAAGTGGGAATGTATAGGGCGCCGGGAAAGTGGTCGGGACTCAGGTGGGAAAGCACAGCGCGCCGGTAAAAGTGGGCGGGACCCAACTGGGAGTGAGTGGGGCGCCGTAAAAAATGGTCGTACCCAAGTAGGAGTGCACAGCGCGCCGGTAAAAGTGGGCGGGACCCAAGAGGGAGTCCGTAGGGCGCCGGTAAAGTGGGCAGGACCCAAGTGGGAGTGCGTAGGGCGCCGGTAACTGTGTACGGGACCTAACGGAGTGCGTAGGGCGCCGGAGAAAGTGGTCGGGACCCAAGTAGGAGTGCACAGCGCGCCGGGAAATGAGGACGGGACCAAAATGGGAGTGTATAGGGCGCCGGTAAAGTGGTCGGGACTCAGGTGGGAGTGCACAGCGCGCCGGTAAAAGTGGGCGGGACTCAACTGGGAGTGCGTAGTGCGAAGAAAAAAATGGTCGGGACCCAAGTAGGAGTGCACACCGCTCCGGTAAAAGTGGTCGGGACCCAAGTTGGAGTGTGTAGGGTGCCGGGAACTGAGGACGGACCAAAATGGGAGTGTATAGGAGCGCCGGGAAAGTGGTCGGGACTCAGGTGGGAGTGCACAGCGCGCCGGTAAAGTGGGCGGGACCCAACTGGGAGTGAGTGGGGCGCCGTAAAAAATGGTCGGGACAAGTACGAGTGCACAGCGCGCCGGTAAGAGTGGGCGGGACAAAACTGGGAGTGCGTGGGGCGCCGGAAACTGTGGACGGGACCCAACTGGGAGTGCGTAGGGCGCCGGAAAAGTGGTCGGGACCCCAGTAGGAGTGCACAGCGCGCCGGGAAATGAGGACGGGACCAAAATGGGAGTGTATAGGGCGCCGGTAAAGTGGTCGCGACTCAGGTGGGAGTGCACAGCGCGCCGGGAAAAGTGGGCGGGACACAACTGGGAGTGCGTAGTGCGACGAAAAAAATGGTCGGGACCCCAGTAGGAGTGCACAACGCGCTGGTAAAAGTGAGCGGGGCCCAATTGGGAGTGCACAGAGCGCCGGGGACTGTGGACGGGACCCAACTGGGAGTGCTCAGGGCGCCGGAAAAAGTGGTCGGAACCCCAGTAGGAGTGCACAACGCGCTGGTAAAAGTGAGCGGAACCCAATTGGGAGTGCACAGAGCGCCGGGAACTGTGGACGGGACCCAACTGGGAGTGCTCAGGGCGCCGGAAAAAGTGGTCGGGACCCAAGTACGAGTGCACAGCGCGCCGGTAAAAGTGGACGGGACAAAATTGGGAGTGCGTGGGGCGCCGGGAACTGTGGACGGGACCTAACTGGGAGTGCTCAGGGCGCCGGAAAAAGTGGTCGGAACCCCAGTAGGAGTGCACAACGCGCTGGTAAAAGTGAGCGGGCCCAATTGGGAGTGCACAGAGCGCCGGGAACTGTAGACGGGACCCAACTGGGAGTGCTCAGGGTGCCGGAAAAAGTGGTCGGGACCCAAGTACGAGTGCACAGCGCGCCGGTAAAAGTGGGCGGGATACAACTGGGAGTGCGTGGGGCGCCGGGAACTGTGTACGGGACCTAACTGGGAGTGCGAAGGGCTTCGGAGAAAGTGGTCGGGACCCAAGTAGGAGTGCACAGCGCGCCGGGAAATGAGGACGGGACCGAAGTGGGAATGCGGTAGGGCGCCGGGAAAGTGGTCGGGACTCAGGTGGGAAAGCACAGCGCGCCGGTAAAGTGGGCGGGACCCAGCTGGGGAGCGAGGTGGGGCGCCGTAAAAATGGTCGTACCCAAGTAGAGTGCACAGCGCGCCGGTAAAAGTGGGCAGGACCCAAGAGGGAGTCCGTAGGGCGCCGGTAAAGTGGGCAGGACCCAAGTGGGAGTGCGTAGGGCGCCGGTAACTGTGTACGGGACCTAACGGAGTGCGTAGGGCGCCGGAGAAAGTGGTCGGGACCCAAGTAGGAGTGCACAGCGCGCCGGGAAATGAGGACGGGACCAAAATGGGAGTGTATAGGGCGCCGGTAAAGTGGTCGGGACTCAGGTGGGAGTGCACAGCGCGCCGGTAAAAGTGGGCGGGACTCAACTGGGAGTGCGTGGTGCGAAGAAAAAATGGTCGGGACCCAAGTAGGAGTGCACACCGCTCCGGTAAGAGTGGTCGGGACCCAAGTTGGAGTGTGTAGGGTGCCGGGAACTGAGGACGGGACCAAAATGGGAGTGTATAGGGCGCCGGGAAAGTGGTCGGGACTCAGGTGGGAGTGCACAGCGCGCCGGTAAAAGTGGGCGGGACCCAACTGGGAGTGAGTGGGGCGCCGTAAAAAATGGTCGGGACCCAAGTACGAGTGCACAGCGCGCCGGTAAGAGTGGGCGGGACAAAACTGGGAGTGCGTGGGGCGCCGGAAACTGTGGACGGGACCCAACTGGGAGTGCGTAGGGCGCCGGAAAAGTGGTCGGGACCCCAGTAGGAGTGCACAGCGCGCCGGGAAATGAGGACGGGACCAAAATGGGAGTGTATAGGGCGCCGGTAAAGTGGTCGGGACTCAGGTGGGAGTGCACAGCGCGCCGGTAAAAGTGGGCGGGACACAACTGGGAGTGCGTAGTGCGACGAAAAAAATGGTCGGGACCCAAGTAGGAGTGCACACCGCTCCGGTAAAAGTGGTCGGGACCCAAGTGGGAGTGTGTAGGGTGCCGGGAACTGTGGACGGGACCTAACTGGGAGTGCGTAGGGCGCCGGAGAAAGTGGTCGGGACCCAAGTAGGAGTGCACAGCGCGCCGGTAAAAGTGGGCGGAACTCAACTGGGAGTGCCTAGGGCGCCGGAAAAAAATGGTCGGGACCCAACCGGGAGTGCACAGAGCGCCAGAAAAAAATAGTTTGGACCCAAGTGGGAGTGCACAGAGCGCCGCAGCAAGTGCCCGGAATCCAACTAGGAGTTTACAACGCGCCGGGAAAGGTGGTCGGGACCCAAATGGGAGTGTCCTAAAGTGCCGAGCAGGTGCAAACGGCAGAAAGGCCATGAACGGCGTGTTTTCTTCTTCTTACCTCTGAAGGAAACCTTCGCTAAAATGAATTGAAATTATCTAACTATTTTGCTTCGCTACGGGAGGTTTATGATTTGTCATAATAATATTTGTGAGAAACTCGTTAAAAGAAGTGAAATACTCGATGCATTTGATTTGTCATGAGATTTAACACGGAAGAAACACTAAAAGCTCGATGAGATGATGTGCCATTGATTTGTATGTGTTCTTTGTCACCAAAAATCGAAAAGTGAGTGTGGTTTTGAACGGCCAAATCACGTGCGTTTCACTGAGCTTAGACATACGTATAATCGTCAAGAAATGAAAATTAGGATGGGAGTCACAAAATAGTATTTCAAGGCGCTCAGACTTGCAAACTTTGACTGCGAGCGATCATTTGTTCTCAGAGAGCGCGTGATTTGGCCTTTCAAAACCACACTCACTTTTCGATTTCTGGTAACAGAGAACACATACAAATCAATGACACATCATTTCATCGAGCTTTTAGTGTTTCTTCCGTGTTAAATCTCATGACAAATCAAATGCATCGAGTATTTCACTTCTTTTAACGAGTTTCTCACAAATATTATTATGCCAAATCATAAACCTCCCGTAGCGAAGCAAAACAGTTAGATATTTGCTTTTTGTTCTGTTTGCCTGCGTGGGTAGGTTACTGTATTTAACCTTTCTTCACATACATTCCTTATGTTTCTTTATTGCAATATAAAGCTATTGAATTGAATTGAACTGAATTGAGATTCTTCCATTTTATCTGTCGCAGCTGACCCTAATTGCAAGTAGATATAAGTGAGGAATACCTATCCATGGACGATCATTATGGACTCGTATCGTCAATTTTGATCGAGCACTGCGGTTAAAATGACCTCAACCTTCTCGACCCGATCATGCTACGCTGGGAGCAGTTACGAAGCATTCTGTCCGCTGATCTGGTCATCTCACGGAGCGGTTTGAAGTTTATAGTTTATTGTGGCCAATTACAGCCATAGGTTCGTTGGGATATAGAAAGCGGTCTGAGAGGTGATGGTTCTTCCCAATGCTCAAGTGCAAAAAGGTGAAAGCTCCCTCCAAACACGTAGTTTCAAAAATGTACGAGTCACTAATTTTCTTTCGTGGCGTTTAATAGTTTTATTTTTGATACCAATTTTTGAAGAGAATTATCTCCTTATCAAGAATAGCCGATATTTTTGGAAACGTGGGATTTAATACTCTATGTAGAATGATCTGGTGAAGTCACAAAAATTATTGAGCTTTGCTGATCACACATTTCTTGAAAATATTCCGAAATGAATTTGAAAAACTACCAGGTTTTCGCTCGTAACTTTTTTGGCTATGAAGTTTGCTACCTAAAGAAAGTTGTTTCCGGAATAATCTTGAAATTCTGCGTCGAAAAAATTTTTGAGTCTGAAAAAATATTCTTCCTACTGTAAAGCCGATCGCAGTTCATGAAACACCATTTTTTCGCTCAGCGCTATCAGTTTTTCGCTTATAAGTTTTGTTACCCTTAGCGATGGATATTTGGAAGGTTGTTTTTCAAATCTCGGTAAATTTTGCGTTGAATGGTATTTGGGTTCCTATTTTTGCTTGCTCCATAACCCAGCCAGGTCGGTGGAGCCGAACCTCATTGTTGGCTCCAGAAAATCTCTGCGTCTCTCGCTTTCATCTCAGAGGCGAGTGCATCCCATGGAAATAACTTTGGAGCTGGGCTCCACGGCCATGACTGGCTTATATAGCAAGTAAAGCTAAGAACCCCATAAACCATTCCACGCAAAATTTCTCGTACATAGATTCTGTTATGGCTGGCAGATCAGAAGATGATCTGAGAGAAAGAGTTCGCTATCGGCGAGGTTGGAATTTCCGATGACCACCCAAGAAGGCGAGGTGGTATCCTGTTGAGCAGGTCAGAAGAATGATCCAGCGGAAGCGGACCGCATAAAAGGCCGCAGGAAAGGGCCTCAGACAAGTCCGCCTCGCCTGCACCTCTCCGCGCTCCTCTGGTGGTCTTCACATCTGTTGTGTGGCTATTCTCAACTAATAAACCTATTATTATCTGGTCTTCTCTGTAGCCGCATAAACGGTAGCTCTCCCCTGTTAGAGAGAGCACAGTAGTTTGTATTCTTAGGAATACAACACTGCCGATCAGGAATTTCTTTTGTTTTCTATTGGAACAGCAATGAAAGAGCTCAGGCACAGTTCCGGAAACGAAAGTAGGAAAGTTTCTGAGAACTTAAGGACGTCCACTTGCTTGCTATTGGAGCAGCTTTAGAAGAACTCTGACAGGGTTTGCGAAAACGAAGACAGGAAAGTTTTTGGAGACTTCAAGAAGACAGATTCTTCGAAAGCGAAAGGAGGAAAGTTTCCAGAAATCGTGAATTGCAAAGTCGCTCGAGGACTTTGAAGGACTGTAAGAAAGAAGTTAGAGTTTATTAGAAAGTTGGAAACATGAACCCTACACTGGTTATGACGATCTTCAAAGAAATGATGGAGCAGCACAGGAAAATGGCTCAAACTCAGCAAGAGGAACAGAGGAAAGCAGCTGAAAAACATCAAAAGGACATGCTAGAGTTGGTTTTGAGTAGATCGTCAGGCGATGATGTAGTGCGTATTGTCACTGAGGAAATTTCAGTTCCAAATATGATGTCAGCTTGAGCAGTCGAGTAGAAAAGTTCATATTTGATCCTGATATAGACAAAAGTTTCTCGAATGGTTTTCTCGATATAAGGAAGTGTTTGCTGAAGATGCGAAGCAGCTCCCGGAGAATGCCAGGGTCAGACTGCTCTGTGAAAAGTTGGATGCGGTTTCATTTGAAAAGTACCAGAGGCATGTTTTGCCGAAGGAGGTGGCTGAAATTGGGTTCGACGGAACAGTGAGCACTTTGAAGCAACTATTTGATTTCAAGGCATCTGAAAAGATATCAATGCTTGAAAATTGAAAAGAATGACTGTGAAGACTAAGATTCTGAAACAATTGTTCGAACTCAAGACATCAGAGTTTACCGCAAGATATCAGTGTCTGAAAGTGGAAAAGAATGACTCTGAGGACTATCTCACTGGCACAGGTAGAGTAAACGAGGTTTGTGAGAACGCGAAAATTCACGAGTTGGATTCGGACGGAATAAAATGTTAACTGTGGATTTTCGGGTTGAAATCTCAAAAGTAAGCTGAAATCAGACTGAGACTCATTGCAGTACTTGATAGAGAGTACAAGGCTGAACGGAAGGTTTCACTGCAGGAGTTACACACTGAATGTGAGAATTTCCTGAGTCTGAAAAGAGACAGTGAAAACAATTGCAGGCAAAGTCGTGGCTGTAGAAGAAACAAGCAAAGTGGAAAATAAAGCAATTCAGTGTTGGAATTTGGAATAAAGACGGCACCAGGGATATTTCAACAGATCATGACAAGATGGTGTCAGGTCTTAGAGGTGTCACAACACATCTGGACAACACATTGATCCGTGGAAAGACGCAAGAAGAGCACCAGGCGAACTTGGTGGCACTGTTCGAAAGAATCGCTGATTACAGATTCGAAGTACGCTTAGAGAAGTGTGCGTTTTCCAAGCCACAGATTCGTTAACTCGGGTTTGTCGTTGATAAGAATGGCAGAACTCTGAGAAAATTTACCCCGGTGGCAGACCAACTCTGCCTTGAAGGCTCCTAATCGATGCCTGCAGGGTAGTGTCTATCCAGAGTCCCTCCACCAGGTATGCCACTGTATTAATCTCCCCGCTGCGGTGTCTCAACCAGGACGCGACGGCTCCCAAACCCGGTCCGGAGGTACCTCAACCCTATCGCGACGGTGCCTGAATCCGGCTGCAACGGTGCCCGATTCCGTCCACGACGGTGCCTGAAACAGACTGCCCCGACTCGGTCCGCTAAAAGGGCGTCACCTTCGCCGAGCTGCCGAGATGTCGTACGTTCGTGCCGTGGCAGTGTGGAGGAAAGAAGATCGCCTCCGTGCAAACCGACGTCAACCCCTCCGAGAAGAGGGTTTTTGTCATGGGAGAGGTGCTGGTCGGCCGCAGCTCTCCTGGGGATTTTACTACAGAGGGCCGGCGTCGAGAGGAATCCAGGTCCAGAGCAGAAGTATCCATGTGCCACCTGCAGCAAGGATGTTACCTGGCATAAAACAAGTGTCCAGTGCTTCGGATGCCAAAGGTGGGGGCACTTCTCCTGTTCGGGCCTCAGTTCTGTGAGGCATCATGACTCATCCTTTCGTTGTGTTCTATGCTCTGCCCCAGCAACTCTGATTCCTCAATTACCAATCGCCCCCTCTCCATTGTTCACATTAATCTCAACGGCCTTCGCAACAAGTTATCTGAACTCTCTCTATTCGCACGTTCCCATCACCCGGATGTTATCATGGTTCAAGAAACCAAGCTCTCCCCATCTACCACTTATCCCCAACCTAACATTCCGGGCTACACCGCCTATCACATTCCAAGGTCTGCTCTTGGGGCGGAGTGTCTACTTTGTGCAATCTGCCTTACCCTCTCATATTATCCCTAATCCTCCTAAGGACGGTACTCTCGAGTACATTCCTGTCCACCTCCCCCTCAAAACCCCTTTATTTCTATTTAACATCTACATTCCTTCTATATCATCTTGTCCCCC
Source organism: Aplectana chamaeleonis (assembly GCA_029168955.1). NCBI lineage: Eukaryota > Metazoa > Nematoda > Chromadorea > Rhabditida > Cosmocercidae > Aplectana > Aplectana chamaeleonis. The sequence continues at coordinate 15,687 of JAPDOI010000231.1, forward strand.
CTCTTATAATCCTATTCCCCTCCTTAAGCAGTTGTATGACTGCTCACTCTCCCCTTCAGCTGTCTTTGCGGGTGACTTCAATGCTCACACGTTCTGTTCCGCTCTTGATTCTGACGCCAGAGGAAGATGTCGAAGAATGGGCTGAGAGTGTGACCTGGTTATCCTCAATGATGACCAGCCCACTCGTCTCCCTGCCAACGGCCGACCTTCTAGCCCAGATATCTCTCTTGTGTTATCCAATCTCTCTTATGCTTGGACGTGGTCCACATCCACAACTCTCTCCAGTGATCACATTCCCGTCTTTGTCTATATTGATCTCTCTGACTCTCTTGCCCCTTACTCTGGTTTTCGTCATCGTACTTATCTTTATTTAGGCCTAGCAGACTGGACCCTGTTCAGAGATGTTGCACTTCGCCATGCGGTCGACTACCCATGGAATGGTGATGTCCATCAGAAAGAACGTCATTTAACAAGTGCCATCCGCAAGGCCATGAAAGCAGCAATTCCTGAGGGTCGTGTCAAGACCTTTTTTCCAAATGTCAGCAGAGCAATACTGCAGAAGATGAGAATCAGAGATGAGAAGAGAGCCGCAGATCATCTAGACCCGGAGATCGCTGTGCTAGATAATGAGATCAAGCAGGATCTGGATAAGAACAAGAAGGAATGCTGGGAGAAGTTCACTGAAAAGCTGAATTTCAAGGCTGACGGAACTACGACGTGGAAAGTGTTGAGGAAAATTTCCGGCAAGTCCGCTCCCTCGATGAGCTCCGCTATTGAGTTCGAGGAGAACGTCTTCAAATCAGGGAAAGCGGCTGCTTATGCGCTCGGCAAGAACTTCTTCATCACACGTGCCAAGCGAGGCGTGCAAAACAGAGTCACGGTTGGAGAACTGAGCCGGTTGCCGCTCATGAACGCTTCTGAGGCCTTTACTCTCACGCAAGTAGAGAAGGCTATCAAAGAAATGCGGAATTCGAAGGCTATCGGACCTGACGGTATCTCCCCAGCCATCCTGAAGAAGCTTCCTACGGAACTTCTACCGATGCTTGCAGATATCATTAACACTTCTTTCCGGACCTGCACTCTACCCCAAGCTTGGAAGACAGCTAATGTGATACCGTTGCCAAAGCCAGGCAAGTCCCATAGTACGGCAAAAGGCTTTCGACCTATTAGCCTTTTATCTCCCGTTGCCAAATTAGCTGAAAAGTTGATCGTGAGGGACCTGGCTGAGCAAAATGAGCGACAGCAGCATCAGCATGGGTTCAGGAAACTTCACTCTACTACTACTGCTCTATTGGAGATCGTGAGCTTTGCGGTCGACGGATTCAACATGAGAAAGCCTCTAAGAACGGTGGCCGTCGCCCTCGACCTGACCAAAGCGTTTGACTCTGTTAACTTGGGACTGCTGTCCGACAAACTGCTGAAGTCCTCGCTGCCATCCTGGCAGAAGCGATGGATTGCAGCGTTTACTAAAGGCCGCCGGGCTAAGGTTCAATTCCAGAATCACGTATCCGATAGCATTCCAATCGCAGCTGGTGTTCCGCAAGGCGGAGTGTTGTCCCCTGCCCTATTCAGCCTGTATCTTGAGGATCTTCCCGAGCCACCACAGGATATAAAGATTGTTTTGTACGCCGACGACATCACCATCATGTGTCAGGACCGTGACCTGCAAGTAGCCGCTAACAAGATCAGCGCCTATCTCGTCGAGTTGAAGCTTTTCCTTGATAATATGATGCTCACAGTCTCTGCTGCAAAGTCTTCTGTATCAGTGTTCACAACAAGCACCAAGGAACACAGTGCCCACCCAGATGTCTGATGGGATGGCAATCGTTTGCCAGCAGTAAGATTCCCTAAGCTGCTTGGTCTTATACTCGATCCGTCACTGAAGTTCCACAAAAACGCGGAACAGAAACAGACAGTCGTCAAGGCAAAGCTTAATATTCTGAGAGCTCTCGGAGGAACATCATGGGGAAACAGCCGGGAGACTATACTGAGAACTTACAGAGCAATACTTCAGCCGGCTCTGGAATATGCGGCACCAGTGTGGCAGCACCTGGCGTCAGACAGCTCCTGGAACAAGCTGCAGCGTATACAGAATGCTGCGCTTAGAATCGCTACCGGTTGTGCAAGGGGCTCTCCTATAGAACATCTACACGCGGAGGCCTGCATATTGCCAGTTAAGGAGCATTGTGAACTCCAGGCACAGCAGATGTATATTAATGTTCTGAGACAGCCAAATCATCCGGCAAAGAGAATTATGAAGCCCATTAGAGAGAGGTCGATTAGGACGCCGTTCGCAGATGCTCCTCGTAAAGTTGATGTACAGAGATGGGCCGACTCCAACATGGAAAGGCTTCGTCTTCTGCGCGAGGAGCACACCCAGTTTGTTCGAGGATATTTGGAGAAGGCGGCTGTGAACCCTATTTTAGGAGCAGTGCCGCCTCGGGTTTGCGAGACCGAGTCTCAACTCGGCCGGCGAGCCAGATGTGCTCTCGCCTCGCTGCGCTGTGGTCACTCTATTCTGCTAATGTCTTACGCCAACAAGATCGACAGCAGCCGACCAGACGCATGCCCGGACTGTGGTGCTCCCGGACACGACACGGCGCACTTGTTCATGTGCCCGAAGAGACCTACCTCCTTAACAACAATGGACCTCTGGACGAATTCTGTGAAGGCCGCCCAGTTCCTCAACCTATGACAAAAACCACTTTGAGGCTGCAGAAGAAGAAAAAACCTTCGCCGAGATCTGCGGTGAGGAACCACCCTCCCTGCAGACTGCGGCGAAAACCGCCCCCCAGCCGTGAGGATCCCCTATCCACCAGCGGTCAAAATTAAGCTGGCCTCCGGAGAGAGACTCGGAGTCACCTTCCAGGGCCGGCATCAGAATGCCAAGTGAGGACTCAAGTGAGATGAGGCACCTTTTATACCGGCTGTGCTCATGGTAAACACATTAACACGTGATCATTCCCTTTCCCATGTTTTTTCATGTCTGCCACTGCAGCCGTGCCTGCGGTCAAGTGGTTCCGCAGCCCTCTCTGACTCACCAGCCTGCTAGTGTAGCGGTGGTGTCGCGGTGATATCGCGAAGCCGGCGCGCAACTGTTGCGAGGCCCACGCTACGCTATCGCGGTACCGTCCATGATTGCGGTGCCGTTGCTGTACTGTTGCGGACAAGAAGGAATCTTCCAAGATTCCGGAGCCTTTGCTACAGTGTCGTGGCACAGGCTCGGATCACTGTGCCGTTGCTACTCGGGTTGCGGTGCCGTCCCGCCACGGTCAATGTAAATTTTTTTAGAGAAGGCCCAACCAGAAGAAGATCGAGGCAATCAAGAATATGGCTGTGCCGAAGAATGTGGGCCAACTACGAGCATTTTTGGGAATGGTGACGTACTATTCATCATTCATGCCAACGATGGAAGATCTCAGCGGTCCGCTAGACGCAATGTTGAAGAAAGACGTCAAATGGGAATGGAAATTGCAGCATAAAACTGCATTTGAAAATTTGAAATCAACGTTGTCTAGTGAGATGAACTTGGCACACTACGATCCCATGCAGAGAAATGTGGTCGCAGCTGACGCGTGCGACTACGGAATCGGATGTGATCTAGCATAGATATCCTGACGGTTCGGAGAAGCCCATAGCTCATGCTTCGCGTACCTTAAAGGCAGCATACACGCTCGTAAACGTGATTGAGATAACTACGGAAATAGAATGGTATGGCTCTGAACACAACGCCTACGCATTTCGAAGCGTCAAAAACGACCCAAAATGACGCTACACGAGTGGGAAGTTGGCCCCGCCCCTGTATCTGCCCGCCCCCTGTATTTGCGTCCTCCTCTAGAACAGAGGTGGTGGGCCATTCCCACCGTGGGCTACGTTTGTGGTTGGTAGAATAGGTACGATAGGTAAACCACAAACGCCGCCGACGGTGGAAATGGCTCAGCACCCCTGTGTTGGAGGAGGACGCAAATACAGGGGGCTGGCAGATACAGGGGCGGGACCAACTTCTTACTCGTGTAGCGTCATTGTGGGTCGTTTTTGATGCTTCAAAATGCGTAGGCATTATGTTCTGAGCCTTACCATTCTATTTCTGTAGTTATCTCTAAAGGCACAGTCCAACCTCAGATATGATTTTTGTGATTTTTATTTGATTGTGTAGTAGACCCCTCCTATATAATACTTGCCAAGTGCGGAATCTCAATTCCTCCAAAAAAGCGAGATATAAGCGACCACCACAGGCCCTACTCCTTCGCTCACCACCACGGGCCACACCCCCTACCAGGTTTCCGAACTCGATAGCGGCTAAATGGATGGATGAACTCTCAATAAGTAGTTGTTTTTTCAGTCAATTGCTGGACTGTCTCCATCTCCTGGCTCGCTCTCGCTCAACGATTGCGATTGAAGAGAAATACAGTCAGAGACAACTCGTCCACCAATTTTTTACCCTTTAAATATAAGCACCTTTAAGGAGCCATAACTCAGTTTATAGGGGGTCTTGGACGATTTCGGAGATACCACTGTGATCAGCATGTGACCCTCTCCAATACCAGCATGGAAACTGAAAAATAATTTCCTGGGTGTCCTGTGCTGTTAACGAGAGCAAAAAAGAACTATTCCAAGATTGAGTAAGAAGCTCTGGGACTCATATTTGTGATGAAGAAGTTTTGTAAATACGTGTATGGAAGGAAACTTCTGTTGCTGACAGATCACAAACCTTTGTTATGTAGGTAACCACCTTCGGTGACAAGAAGGAAGTACCTGTGTACTCTGCGAACAGACTCATGAGATGGGCTACCATACTGCTGGGGTAAGACTTTGATATAGAGTATGTCAACTCTACGAAATTCGAACAAATAGATGGCTTGTCAAGATTGATGCAGACACACATGTAAAATTGCCGAAGAGGACACAGTCATTGCATCAGTCGAAAAAGATATGTCTATGGTCTTGAGAGAGTATTAGGCAACTACCCGTGACTCATAAAGAAGGTGAAATGCAGACGGAAAAGGATCCGTTGCTAAAAAAATCCATAATTTATGTGAAAAAAGGGGGATGGCCAAACGTCGAAGCTAATTTGATTCCTTTTCACAACAGAAGACTAACACTGTCTCTGGTAGGGAAGTGTATCATGTCCGGTTAGAGAGCTGTAATTCCATGAAAATTGCAAGCGCAAGTCCAGAAAGAATTACATAGTGTTCACCCTGCAATCGTGAGGAAGAAAAAGTTGGCCAGAAGTTATGTGTATTTTATTTATTTATTTATTTTACGCCGTTGCCGGCGCGCTCAAAGACTACAAAACAGTAAGTTAAAAATATGGAAATGATTACAAGAACAAACAACAACTTAGCGCAACGCTCCAACAGCCGATCACAAGACCCTTACTCTGATTAGAGAATAATCTAAAAGGCGACAGTACCAAGAGTTAGGAGCTATTACAGGCTGCGGGGCAGTCAGGTACAAAAAACCAAAGTGGTGCTAGAAGCCTGGAACCGATCAATATTACGATTACGAGAAATAAAGCCATATCAATTCATATACTTTTCGAGTATACTGAGTTGAAGGCGACCCTACCCACGCGGCTTCCTAGGATGCATATGGTCCTCCGACCACTGTTAGGTATCTGGGCGATGTATCTTAAAATAGCTCCAAATGTCAGCTGTTGATAAGCGTACCAGACAATTTAAAGTAAATCCGTACTAGTTGCAGACCTCCAGCACCTTACTTGAGATAGGCATAATTTTGAAAGATGAAGGAAGAAGAGATATATGGATCCAATCCAGGTAGCGACGCCTTATGAGACACAGGATAGAAATTCGGTCAGTGATCGGCATAGCTGAATACGTTGCTGTGGACATAAATAAACAGCCAACAAAACAACGACTGCCATGCCAGGAACCATCACAGCCAGCACTTGTGCACAAATTGGAGTGACAAGATCTCAGACGAGGCCACATCCCTTCAAAGCTGGGCTTCTCGTTTTCGCGCACCGTATACCAATCTCAAGCCAAACAACACAAACGCATGAACGAACTGAAATTTAATACTTTGTCGCAACTTTTTACTACAAAGAAAAAAGAAAAAACACCTAAATGCTAATACACAATATGTAAGAGGCCTCAAGAAAATTCTTCAGAGATGCTCCAAAAATGTTTCAAAAATTGCACGCAGAAGGAAGATTCAGTTTTGTTGATTGACCACTTGAAGTAGATTTAACTTTTTTAACTTACTCTTGAATACTTTACCATTCTCTGCTCCCAGGACTTCACGTGGCAGACGATCTAACCATTATGCAGCTCTACAGAAAAACGAGTTGTGCAGTAATGAAAACCTTCTTCTGCGAATTCTTTCATAATGTAGTCTGAAGCCTCTTGCCCTAGCACTACAAGGCATGAAAATTCAAAATTTGCTTGCTTTAAGTCTGATTCCCTGCTTCAAAATACGGAAACAAAAAGTGAGATCATTAGCGATACGTCTTTGCCTAAGGTGGGCTAAATGAAATATTCTTAAGCGTTCAGTATAACTTGGAAGATTCCTTCTGTCTGCGTCTGGGAAAATCCTCAAGTAAGCTAACCTTGTGAAAGTTTGTTGAACTTTCTCGATTTTATTATTATATTTTTTCTTCCATGGATTCCATAGTTGAGAACAGTATTCCAGGTGTGGTAAAACATATGCGCTGTATAACCTCACTAGAAGCTTAGGATCAGAAATTTGAATATTTCGAAAAATTACAAATAATGCAGAATATGCCTTTTCTACAACATTATCAATTTGGTCGGAAAAATCAAGGTCTGAGCGTATCCTAACCCCTAGATCTTTGACAGACGAGCAGTTATTCAACAATGCGCCGCTCACTTCAAAAGAAGTTGGTGAGCCATGACCCAAATGAAGTACTGAACATTTGCTCAAATTCACCGGAATATTCCAACGAGATCCCCATTCTGTCATCTTCAACAAAGCTTCTTTCAATGCTACCTGGTGTACTGGCCTAGTGTAGACAAGGATTGTGAGAATCTGGTACGACTATGCGAGAATTGCCGAAATTGTGCCAAGAATCCGAGAAAGTGCCACTGGAACCTTGGCCAGCAGCAACTCGTGTTTGGCAACGAGTTCACGTTGATTTCGCTGGTCCTATGCACGGTTCCTACTACATGGTTGTAGTGGACGCGTTCAGTAAATGGCCCGAAATGGTTTAAATGTTTAATATATCTGCGAACCACACAGTCAAGGTGTTAAAAAATCTCTTTGCAAGATATGGGTTATGGGTTACGCAGTTCGTGTCACAACAGTTCAGGAAAATGTGCGAAGAATGAGGAATTGAGCACACTAAAACTGCTCCCTATCATCCTCAATCGAATGGACAAGCCGAGCGCTTTGTTGATACTCTGAAACGAGGCATCGAAAAGCTGAAACGGGAGTAGAGGTAAACAGAAGATACTCTCGCTGTACGCCTGGAGCAATGCAGTGCTCCAGGCGTTCAGAACTACGCCTAATGCTTGCCTGGACGGGAAAACTCCCGCAGATTTGTTCCTGAAGAGGCGACTAAGAACAAGACTGAGTTTGATGCTCCCACCTGCGAATGAATCGGAAAGCTTGCTTTCAAGAGACAGGAGAGCAAAAAAAGCACAGTTTGATGAGAAGCACGGAGCTGTGCACAAAGAGTTTGAAATTGGTGCTCAGGTGTATGTCCAGCGTTGGAAGGCACCACAGTTTATATGGGTGAGAGGCAAGGTATTGAAACGCCTTGGAAGTGTCAACTATGAGATTGTCGTAGACGGAAGGGTGATTAGAAAGCATGGTAACCAGATGCGCCGAAGGCAATTTGAGAATGCCTCAGAAGGAGAGGGCGAGGCGCTTGGGACATTGCTCAATGTTCTTGCGCTGGACGATGTGCTGACGTCTGCAATCGAGCCGAACCGTGACAAAAACAATGACAAACCTTCGACGCTCATTCCACAACGACAATCCGATGATGCACGAGTCACCCACCGACCACGACGCTCCACCCGAATACGACGGCAGCCTCAGCGATACGGATATGATACTATGTAGCTTCTGTTGTTAACTATATTATTTTGTTTTGGTCCCATCTGTACTGAATTCTATTTTGTAGTAGATTCGCTTGTATTGTAAGAATTAACTCATCTACTAGGGGAGGTGTTATGGCTGGCAGATCAGAAGATGATCTGAGAGAAAGAGTTCGCTATCGGCGAGATTGGAATGCCGATGACCACCCAAGAAGGCGAGGTGGTATACCGTTGAGCAGGTCAGAAGAGTGATCCAGCGGGAAGCGAACCGCCAGGGTCGCAGGAAAGGGCCTCATTGTCAGACAAGTCAGCCTCGCCTGCACCTCTCCGCGCTCCTCTAGTGGCCTTCACTTCTGCTGTGTGGTTATTCTCAACTAATAAACTTATTATTATCTGGTCTTCTCTGCAGCCGCAGAAACGGTAGCTCTCGCCTGTTAGAGAGAGCATAGTAGTTTGTATTCTAAGGGATAAAACAGACTAAAAAACGGCCTCCACTACGAAAGTCTCCAGCCGTTGAAGTTATAGGCGAAAAACTGGTATTTCATAAATTAAATTTGCCTGAAGGATCGGGAAAATATTTTTTCAACCTGGAAACAGTATTTGATGATTCAGAAGACAACCTTGACCAAATAGCCATCTTCGGAGATAAAAAATTGTACAGGGAAACCCTGTATTTTTCTCGAATAATTTCGGTTTGTTGGGCTCAGAAGTACTTTAAAGGCAGTGTTCACGATAAATTTCACTTCCGATATCTCCACGGTTTACGGAAGGTCTGGTGCCCTATATAGCAAGACATGCTTAAAAAGGACACGAAAGACGCGTTTTTGAGCCAAGATAGGCTCTCCCTTGTTTACGTTGATTTTTGAGCGTGGAGGAATTGACCGCTAGAAGGATGATGCCTATCAGTGCAATGAAGCAAACAGCTCACTCATCAGCACTTCCTTCACTTGATCATTCCTATAATCTGAGTCTTCACTTGTTCCTTTCAAGGGGCGGATCTGGGGCACGGGGCGTGTCTGGGGCACCAAAACGCTTGTTTGCAGCCGTTATTTGGCCACTCCTGGCTCGTTTTCTACCGTTCCTTTGGCACTGGGAGCCTAGGATCCTTCTCCCCTGTCATTTTACTGTGGAAAGTCAACGAGGATGATCATCGTGAACACTGCCTTTAATGATAGCAACACAGTATTGGGCAAAGAATGTATCAGAGTTTCCTGAAACAAATCGTGCAAGACATCTAAGCCAATGTGTAAATGGTGTGTACAACTGCCTAGCCTTCTTAAAGGCAGGGTTAGCGATAAAAACGATTTTCGAGCTCTCTTCATGAGAATGTAGATTTAATCATCACAAAAATGAAAATAAGAGAAAAAACCGGAAATTCGCAAGGAAAACGTTCGAAAACAAGGAATTACGGCTAATTAATGGTGTCGGCCGGCCCTCTACTCTGAGAAAATTTGCACCGGCGGCAGATCAACCCTGCCTTGAAGGCTTCTAATCGGTGCCTGCAGGGTAGTGTCTATCCGGATTTCCTCCACCAGCTATGCCATTGCATCAACCCCGCGTCGGTGTCTCAACCAGGACACGACGGCTCCCAAACCCGTTCTGGAATTACCTCAACCCTATCTCGACGGTGCCTGAATTTGGCTGCCCCCCCCCCCCCCAGAGAAAGCCCCGCCTGGGTCCGGACCCCGTTCTGGAATTACCTCAACCCTATCTCGACGGTGCCTGAATTTGGCTGCCCCCCCCCCCCAGAGAAAGCCCCGCCTGGGTCCGGACAAGGGCTTAACCTTCGCCGAGGTCTGCGGTGGGGAACCACCCTCACTGCGGACAGCGGCGAAAACCGCCCCACCCCAGCCGTGGGCTCCCCTATCCCCCAGCGGTCAAAAATATGATGGCCTCCGGAGAGAGACTCGAGTGAGATGAGGCACCTTTTATGCCGGCTGTGCATGTGATAAACACATCAGGACGTGATCATTCGCTTTACGATTTTTTTCATGTCTGCCACTGCAGCCGTGCCTGCGGTCAAGTGGTTCCGCAGCCCTCTCTGACTCACCAGCCTGCTAGTGTAGCGGTGGCGTCGCGGTGATATCGCGAAGCCGGTGCGAAGCTGTTGTGAGGCCCACGCTTCGCTATTGCGGTACCGTTCATGATTGCGATGCCGTTGCTGTACTGTTACGGACAAGAAGGAATCTTCCAAGATTCCGGAGCCTTTGCTACAGTGTCGCGGCACAGGCTCGGATCACTGTGCCGTTGCTACATCGGCACGGCACGGTCTCGGGTTGCGGTGCCGTCCCGCCACGGTCAATGCAAATTTTCTCAGAGTAATTAACAAGATTTCCCTTAATGCTTGTTTATCCGCCTTTTATTTTGCTGCTAAAATTGTCAGTCTCCACAAATGCTCAGAAATCACTTTACAAGCAAGACAAAAGCTGGCAAGACAGACAAGATTTATAGGGATCTCTATAATTGGACGCGGGCGGACACCAAGCAATAGCTTGTTCCGCAGCGTTTTTTTTCTGCAACTTTCCACTCATTTTCGCATTTGTGATGCCCAGATCTACATTCTCATGAGGATAGCACAACAACCGTTTTTGTCGCGAACAGTGCCTTTACATAGAATTGATTCAACTATTTTTATGCGGGGCTTCACCGCAGATTTTATTTTTTCAAGGGTGAAGGTTCCCCTCTTCACCAGCTCGGGGAGTATGTGTCCACCCAACGAGGCTATGATTACAGCATCAGAAACCAATACGAACGAAAAGACAAATATCATCGGGCTTCTAAAAAAAAGAAGAATAGTAAGAATAGTAGTTGTCCGCCCAGAAGAAAAAAACACATTACAGCATTTATATTTCAACATAAACTACATAATAACCAAATAATCACGAGTACATCAAAATCACAAATCATGAGCACAAGCCTGAACCAATGTAAGAAGAAATCGCCTTAAGAACGTAACAAATAAAATATCAACGCAATAACAGGACATTTCGGCATCCATCGCCGCACTTCTTTCCTTTGAAACACAATTGTATTGTGCAACATACGATGGCTCAACATCTATGAATCACTTTCATCTACAACCTGCGACAATTTGTCAGCTAGCTCCCTCTGGAAACAACGTTCAAAAATGTTTAGCTACTGCTTGAATTTTGGTTGAGCAGAGTAAATTATGTAACAGACGGACTACGACATACGAAGTCATTCAACATAAGAAGTCAATTTTGATAGGAGCTAGCACTTCTATCAAAAACCTACTAATGTAAAGGCACCTACATAGATCAACGATCACATACCTTTCATAATCCTAAAGCTCAAAGGAGCCATGAAAGATCAGAGGATAACATCCTACTGCCCTAGCAAGTCTAGTCTTGGCAAGGAAACACAAAGTGGTAACCCCAGATTCTAGATGAGACGTATAGCCTAGCTCCCTTATTTCGAGCCGGTCAAAGTACGGCTTATCGTGCTAATCATGTCAAACCCTCCTTATCACTGTTATATTTTGCCATAACCGACCGCGCCGCTGCTTTCTCCCCCCGTACTCATCCAAGCGAGCTAGGCTTTACGTGTGATGGAACCCCATAAAAAGTGAGTTAAAAGTCAACGAAAAACAGCTGCCAGGATCTGCGATCGAGTGCATTATGAGAGGAGGGAGCTCAGACCACGCTGACAAAAAGACGGATACAGGTCAACCTATCGCTAACTATAAAGCCTGTCTCATGACATTATTAGGTGCTTCATACCGTATCATCTCGATCTAAGGTTTCACTTTCTTCACATCTAAACTTCATGAAGTTCCATAACTTGCTTCTACTTCAGATTTTAGGTGTATTCCAGAGGTGGTATAGCGCAAATGCGCTAAGCGGAGGAGGGAGTGTGCAAAGAGTGAGACACTGACGTGCATTACAGTCCAAAATCGGGGATAGCGCGCGCTACCTTGATTCTTAATGCCACCTCAGGGAGCTTTTCGTTCGCATGCGAGATGAAAAAAGCTTCCGTTATCATTGCTCGCTACATTACTGATCCCAACAGGTGATTTTTTGTAAAAAGCATCTACATACAGTCGGCATGGATCCCACTGATACTTTGCTTTCCTTATCAGGCATTGGCGCAAACTCAGTGCACGTATGTTGTAACGCCCTGAGTTTGCGCCAACGTATAATAAGGAACGCAAAGTATCAGTGCGACCCGTGCCAACTGTATGTACAGCCTGCAGCAGGGGGGTAAGCGTTATGCCCGAAATGGGCGGGGCAAGGGCGGAGTCAACTGTCACTAACTGACCAGGTGGCCGGTCGTGAACGAGGTGTGAACGAAGGTGCGAGGAACGCAATTAAAGCGTCGCTCTCACTACGGCATCTTCGACCAAATAACGAGCTACTCAAGCCAATCGATCCAATTTCATAAAAGAATTCCCAAAAGTTTAGGTTCCTGGCAAAAGTTAAGATTTGGCATCGCCATATTTTCGAGAAACTAGAAGTATACTCAGTGAAAAGGGGAAATTAAAGCAAAATAAAAAAGTTGTGAAATATTCTAGAGAATGATTTGGCGTAGAATAATTTGATTTTAGGGAAATGTAGTGAAATAGCTGAAAGTATGATTTGGCAGCCGAGTTTGCACCAACTATTCATAAATCTTGTGCAATTCGAGAGAACGCATTTCATGAGCTTATCTGTAGAGCTTATCAAAGCAAAATGATAAGAAAAACAAAAACGTGATATGGATCAAACAGTTGATCCATCTTCACTGAACACGAGCTGACTGCCGCATTACAGCTCCCGAAAAAATTTTTTACTGCTTCTCATATCACGCATGATTTTGCTTTGATAAGCTCTACGGATAAACTCATGAAATGCGTTCTCTCGAATTGCACAAGATTTATAAACAGTTGGTGCAAACTCGGCTGCCAAATCATACTTTCAGCTATTTCACTACATTTCCCTAAAATCAAATTATTCTACGCCAAATCATTCTCTAGAATATTTCAAAACTTTTCTTATTTTTCTTTAATTTCCCCTTTTCACTGAGTATATTTTTAGTTTCTCGAAAATATGGCCATTCCAAATCTTGAATTTTGCCAGGAACCTAAACTTTTGGGAAATTCATTTATTTTTCCTGAAGGTTCCCTTGGTAACATGCTTTACGCCTGGAGGTATTAATTCAAAGTGAACCCACTAATGTCCTGCACACTTTTTATTACGTCCTGCACACCTGCTATGACGTCCTGCATACTATTTTATTATCATTATCATCATTAAATATTATGTACTTTTCTTCTTTCTTGTAAGAAAACGAAGAAAAACCCAAAAACAAGAAAAACACAATGAAGAACAAAATAGGTTCGAGAAAATTCGAGGACCTGTTGCTTTTGCGCTCCATTGCAGATCGCCTTTTTTTTGTTCAAATCCCGGAAATTCGAAGTACTCCTGTTTTCTTGCTCAATTATTGATTCCATTCGGTTCCAAGTCTACTGTACCCGAACTCCTTTACAGTTGATATTGCCCTACAATTAGCTTTGCAGCAATGGGAGTAGGACCTGGTGAGATTGCGAACTCGTCCTAACATACGGTAGTTTGTTTGTGGTATCACTCATTTTTGCCGAAATATCGGTGAGTCTGTTTTCCCCGATACGACTACATCTGTGGAAGCAATGAAAACAGGTGAAAATGGAAGAGTGGAAACAGAAACTCACCGACCAGTCTCAGTTATTTCGAAAAAATGAGTGATAACACAATCAGACAACAGTATGTTAGGAAAAGTCCGCAACCTCACCAGGTCCTACTTCCATTGCTGTAGACTATGTGCACAGCATAAGTCTCGCTCAAAGGGCTCAAAGGCCGGGCTTGTAACACTAACAATAAGGGTTCCCTAGTAACACTGTTAATGAATATAACGCTGTTCAATGGCTCGTTATAAGGAGTCGATGTCAAAACGAATGGCATTCGGTAAATACATTTCCACCCGACGATCAGTACTTTTTACGTTGATTTTCTTGCCTTCCAAATCATCGTTGACATGATCACTTGATACATAGAGGCGGTGAATAAATTCCTGTAAAAAAAAGGTGGCTGATTTGCCCAACTCTCACACACTGTAACGATTCACTGATATATAGTGGAGTCCACCAAGAGTGTCTCATTTACTTATCAATGAGGAGCGGTCGATTGGAGATCAATTAACATGAAACTCGTTGCAGCACAACCGCTATCGCTCAATCGGTATCGAGCGTGCTGGTATGGGATTCATACACATTGATCCCCAGCCGACCGCTTCTTATTGATAAGTAAATGAGACACTGTGAATAGCTGAGCGATGTAGAACGGGGTGTCGGTGGTGTAATGGTAACACTCTCGCCCGGAAAGCGTGCAATGCAGGTTCGAGTCCTGCCTGACATCTGAGTTTTGCGTTCAACTCAGCTACCTTGTGATAACTTGTGATCATATACCATGCCATAATAAGGCATCAAATATTCAAAAACATCAAAATTCTGTCTTCAAAAGGCCTCAGCTTAACTGGGTTTAATGCCGATTTGTGCTTACCAGATCATACCCGTCATCGGGTGATTGCTGTTGTGCCCACACAGTTCATGTGTGAATAGCTGAGCGATGTAGAACGGGGTGTCGGTGGTGTAATGGTAACACTCTCGCCCGGAAAGCGTGCAATGCAGGTTCGAGTCCTGCCTGACATCTGAGTTTTGCGTTCAACTCAGCTACCTTGTGATAAATGAGACACTCTTGGTGGACTCCACTATAGACAATTCTTGAAGGGGGAGGGACTAGAACAGCGACGAGGGACGCAAAAAACAGCAGCAGGACGACATGAGAAACGCAGAAAGAAATGATTTCACTACTGAAGCTGTTTACGTACATAGCGCACAATACTCTACAACCAACAATTGAAAAAAAAATCTTCAGGAACGAACCGGCAATTTGACGAACGTAAGAGTTATCGCTCTGGCCAGCAGGTTTGTTGTGTAGAAGTCTTCGCTAGTGCTGGTTCCCACACGACCAGTTGAGCAACGCCTCCATCCATCCGCTATCACTCCTGTTCGGCCAGCCTCCTTACCACCCATTCGTACCCGCAGACATCCGTAATCCTTAAATAACAGTATAAATACTTAATTGAGAGAAAATGCGGGAGAGATTCACATGACTTTTCGCCACTTCTCCCTGACTATTTCGAACTCATATGAAATGTCCCCACCTCTTCTGGGTTGTTTTCAATGATCAGATCAGTGCCTTTCAAATCCACCTCTCTAACACGTCCACAGTTTTCATTTACAATGTCAGAGTAATCCTTCTTCACTGAAACACTTTTTCGTGTATAAGAAAAGGAGGTTGAAGTAAAATGGAAACGAATGATTCACTCTTTCAATCACCTTTCGGTTCAGCATATCGTGGCGGTCCAGTGAGAATGTGCCACCATCGCCAAGCCGGTGGTTCGAACACCACTGGTGGACGGCATGACCTACATCCAGTGCATGCCTCCTCATAGAGTAGTTTCGCCTCCATGTCAGCAGGTGAGCGCTGCAAACGGAGACTTCGCACTTCGCACGAGAAAATCACAGAAGTCTGCGAGAAACGTGAATATACGGAGGAATCACTTTCAGCATTTCCCAAATATAAGCCCATCGTCGCTTCAAAGCTCCGAAGTACCATAATTTCCGTCTTCGCTCCTCAATATGGCGGAACCATCCAGCTCCAACGTCACCAACGCTGTAAATTGGCTTCGCCTCCGTCTCGTCACTCTCCTAAATCACGGCTTCATATGATCTGAGAGGAGTAAACAAGAGTCCATAGTTCCCATTAATTTACAACGGTCAGTTCAAAGGCTGTAATGGAACGTCGTTGCTCCTCAATCAAAGCCATCGCACTCTCACACATCCGACGAACATCTTTTGACGACTCTATAATATTACATTTCCTCCATGTTCGAGAAGAAGAATAGGCAACTGTTAGCGTATTACTGGACCCACCGAAAACCGCTGGAGCTAATCGTTTAAGCGACAGATTGTCATACCCACCAGGAAATACACCAATCGGTAACACGCTACTCTCCCTGAAAACTTCTCGTGATATGGTGCATTACACACAGTTCCTGGAAAAAGGCAGTGACGCGGTTACGGACAACACTCTAAGTGTACGGTAGAGTTCTTGGCCTTTTGCCAAGATCAGCTATTCTTATAGATTAGTTGTTGCTTTCCTTGTTCTAAAGGCAAGGTCCGGTCAAATTTTGACACTACCGAAATTTGGGTTAAATAGATTGGGCTGGCCTAGCTGGACATCGTCTGAACGTTTCACCAACTCTAAATCCTTAGTTCTGGAGAAAACAGCCTCAAAGTCAGGGATTACGGTATTCACAGCGCATGATAATCATGGCTGGAATCACCGATAATTATACAGCACCTTTGAAGAATGCGTGGACAACCACTAAAACATGGACGATGGCCACACTTTTCTGACTTTTCTGGATCATCGGCTAACGGAAGTGGCTGGAATAACTTGAAGAAGACCGGTTCTTAAGCAGTTTTCGCATGTCCCTTGGGACTACCTGTAGCAAGAGCACCGATTTAGCGGGAAATCTCAAATTCGAAATTCTGCCCGGACCCTGCCTTTAAGACTGTTTCTGTTTTGGGTCAAGCTCATGGTGGTCCGTGGACCACCGTGGGACCGAGGGAGTCGTTATTTTCTTGGGAGAACTTGAAAAGTTTGGGGGGAGGTCGTTATTTTTTTCGACCCAACTAAAATAATGTATGCATCGCTGAAAAATTGAATCTTGAAGTAAAATTTTCTAGGGCCATGATTTTTCATGGAATAGTCAACATTATCGATGGAACAAAAGCAGTTTTGAAATGAAAAATAGAGTGAATCATCGCACATGTACTAACTCAAAGTTACCTCAACTACAACATTTGGAATAGACATTGCTTCGTGGTTCTCTAGCGGAATCCAATGGAAGCGAAAACTGTTTTCAACGCTTCGAAAGTCGTTGGACCACGACTGCAAACTTCGAGCAGAACTGGCGATGGTAGCGTAGAAGGTTTCGAGCAATGGCAATGAATCCTATACAGCGCAGTACTTTTGAAGTAAGCCGATTGAGTTCAGAACCGAATCTTCGCAAACTGTGATCTGTATGTTGTTCGCGTCATCTATATATTTGGGCCAACCTCTGGTGTTTAACTCAGCGTTTGTAGGTTTATACATTTTGAAGTCTTCGAAACTCGCTATTTCACAATGTATCATCTCCAGCAGTATGTGACGACCCGAAGCTTTTAGCGTTAGTCTCATCTCCTGGGGATAGATACATTCGAATCTGATTGGCAACTGGAGTAGAACTCAGTGATGTGGATGCAAGTCAGAGCAACAGATGTGGTCTTTATAGACCTTACCCAAGGTTGGAGAGCTAAGAGCATCGATGTCAGAGGTAGGGTAATCGGTGTAACAATAAGCGTTGTCTTGGTCTCTTTGATAGAGTGTGAACTTCATCCCAGTTTTTCTGGCTTCATGTTTTGGGACTCCGAAATCGATAGCGTTTCATGGTTTCGCGACGTCGGTCCATTAAAGCCCCGAAGTGTGTTCCTGGACGCGAGTAGTTTAGACGCCGTGAGCGAGAGAGCCCGGGCGAGATAACAGCAACCGCCATTGGCTCCGCCCCTGGTTCTGGCAGAGCTCCCCGAACCACAGCCTTGGCACGGCTGGCCTGTCCTTCTCCCCGCACTTCTCTTTCCTCCATTCTCTTAATGACCCTGTCGTAGATCGTTTAAAATCCTGTAGTTCTGAATCCTTTCTTGTAGAGATTTCCATCCCCTCCGGCGAGCATGCGGCTCGCCGGCCCGCTCTTCGCCCCAAACCCTTGTCCCCCTCCGCGAGGCTTCCATGTATATAATCTCGTGTAATATTCTTTTTGTATGTACCATTCCGTATGTATATTAAATGAATTGAAATTCTATGTGTTCTGTTCCAAGGCAAGACTTACGAAAATGAGCATCAGTATGAATGCAGGTTTTATCAAACTGAAAACTATTGATATAGTGAGAATATAGAACGGGTGTATGAATAGACGTTTTCCAGGGCCCGGAGAACGTTTATTACAGCCCTCAAATGTCTTAAAGGCACAGGACACCCAAAATATTAATTTTCAGATTTCATGCTTGTCTTGGAGAGAGTCAAACGCTGATCACGGTGGTATCTCTGATATCGTCCAAAACCCCCTTTGAACAGAATTATGGCTCCTCAAAGATGCCTATATTCCAAGGGTGAAAATTGGGTGGACGAGTTGTCTCAGGCCTGTATTTCTCTTTATTCGCAATCGTTGCGCGAGAGCGAGCCAGGATAAGGAGATAGCCCAGCAATGGACTGAAGAACGACGACTTGTTGGAATTCACCCATTCATCGAGCCGCTATCGAGTTCGAAAAGCTGTTAAGGGGTCGGGCCTGTGGTGGTGAGCAAAGGAGGTCGGGCCTGTGGTGATCGCTTATATCTCGCTTACTTGGAGGAATTGAGATCTCGCATTCGGCACATGTTATACAGGAGGGGTCTTCTTCACAATTACATGAAAATCTCAAAATTCATAGCTCAGGGTGTACTGTGCCTTTGAAGGCAGTGTTCACGAAGGAAAAGTTTCCCCTTTTTTGGCAAAAACGTAAGCTTTGGGTCCCTCTTAAAAGATTAAGAACGGAAGTGCGACGAAATACGGCCGGTAAGTGGGTGAAGATCTCGTGGGCCAGCCAACCCATTGGGTCATTCCGCCCACGTCCTATACAGTTCCCCTGAATTCGTGGTTAGATGAGCGATGGTTTCCAATCAAAAGCCCCGTTCTTCCCGTCACTCTCAACGTCTCTCTTTACTCAGATCAGCTCGCACACATCGGCTGCAAAAAACGGGAGTTACAAGCCTCGAACAACTCGTCCACAATTTTCCCTTGCTGAATTTCGAGGGGCCATAACTCCGTTTCCAGGGGGTCTTGTACGATCCCAGGAACATCATTGAAATCAGCATCGGACCGTTTTCAAGATAGGTGGAAAAACAGAAAAACAACTTTTATCGTGAACACTGCCTTTAAGATCATAACACAGCAGGTTCTTAGATATTGGGCCTCCAAAAGAAATAAAGTACTTATCGAGAAACTCTTTGGTTACACTTTCGTGTCTTAAGTTTAAGGGATTCTTCATTTCCAAACGTTATTGTCTCTCAATAATCTTTCCGCAACATTTGCTATTTTGCCGCCGTTGTTTCCCATCATGTGGTCGAAATTGCGCCAGCGAGACACAACATCTACTACGAGACTTTCTTCATATTGTAACTCCCCTGAAAAATTTGTCAGCTGGAATAATGTATGGCTCACAAGGTGAAGAATTACAAACGTGCGCTCATCGAGGAGTATTCACGCAGCAGCCACAGCTCTTGCTTTGACACTTTCAGTTGTATCTTCGTTTTCCAAGGCTTGAAGGCTCCTCATCATAGCGGGGTAGTTGCGTAGGATCTTTGCTAGCGCTTGCTGCATGCTGGCCGAGCAGCGGACCCGATATAGCGCCCCCATTCCAAGGCACGAAAAGTTCATCTGTTCCTGAGCGAGCCGATACGCATAGTTGTTCTGAGCAGTTACGACGAGGTTCAGTGTATGTGCTGCGTAGACGCTGAGAAGAAACCCTAAAACAAAATACATTTTGATACTTAAAACTTATTATAATCTTTTGGATTCGCATCTGCTCTCACATTTCCATCGAGTGTTGTCTCATCATATACCATGTGAAATTTCGCGTGAACGCCCTTTATGTGCCTTGTCATCACAGACGCACCGTCGGCAGACAGGGCCATCATCCCTCTTATGGCAAACGCGAAGAGCATGTGAGAAAGACCATTGTGCTTGTCTGCCCATGAATCCTTCTCAATGATAGAGTTCTTGAATGCGGCGACGATGTCTCCGGACTTCCAACTTTCTGCTTTGTACCAACGAGATGTGGAAAATTACGGATGTGTAGGAGGGTGAGATATACCCTACCACAAGATCGGTGTCGGAAGTGAGGGCGGTCAACAGAGAGAAGGGTTAGGTTGTTTGCCATCAATTATTCGAGCAAATCAAACTTCATCTGCTGTGCAAAATTCTTGACCATACGCTTCGCAGATGTGGGATCGTAATGCGATTCAGCAGGCGTCGCATCGGACTTCATTGCCATCACAATAAGAGAGAATTGTTTAGCGAACGCTTGACCTTTCTTGGCAGCAATACCACATACGAGGTAGGATCGAAAGCTTAGTTCGAAGTCACCGTCCATGCTAGGAAAATTTGCAGCATTCTGCTCTAAAACACGAGATTGACACGGTTTTCTGCTTGAACGCCGCCTCACCCCTCGTGAAAATTATCCGGAGCTTTCAAATTCTCAGCATTGCAAGTTCTATCTTGTCCATCTCTGTTGGTCTCTACAACGTTGTCACAAGCTTCAGCAATTGAGCTTTCACTATGTAAACGTCCTCGTACTGTTTCCACTCCTTTTTTGCACCCTTTGCATAAGGTCTGCAAACATTTTTTTGCATCAGGTCGAAGCTCTTCAAACGTCTACTGAGGCAGACCGAGACCAGGAATTCGGAGTCGGTAGCGAAACTCAAACTATAGCTGAATCATCTACAGCTTTTCTCTGTTTGGTTCACATAACACCTCATACCTTTAAGTGCCGAAGCTCTTAGAGGAGGAAAAATATTCCAAAAAATTACACACGAATGCTATTTCTCGCTCCGAAACTTCAGGAAGATAGCACACAATATCCTCGTCATCGTTTTGAACCTCAGCACTCGAGGAGACGAAACAATTACAAAATCGTGCAAGCCGAAATGAAGCGTCTGGAAATGGCTGAATGTCAGTTAAAAAAAAGTACCCGGAACGAGGGTACCAATCGACTGGAAAGGTTCTAAAAATCATTTCTAGATGGGTGAAAAAATAACTGTTTTCAAAAACTGAACTTCACATGGGAAAAACATGGACATGGAAAAAATCGGCCAAAATTTTGACAAAGGGTCGTCTATATATCGTCGGCGTGCATCCGGAAGAGCCTTCGCGTTAACTGTTGAAGGTTGGGGCAAACTCGGTGCCATATGCTATAACATAGGTGCACCGAGTTTGCGCCAACCTTCAACAGTGAACGCAAAGTCTCTTCCCGATGCACGCCGACGTTACATGACCTAAAGCAAAAGTGGAAACTGTAGACAGATGTCAGAAAATGTTAACGTCCGGAAATGAGCTCATAAAATCGCTTCTGAGCCGAGTTATGGCCGTTCAAAGGTGCGATGGTCCCACGGTGGTCCGAAAGCTCCACTGGACCACCGTGGCCAAAAACGTAGGGCCAAGAATTTTAAGGTTTCTGAAGTGCTCTTCAACTACCCATCTGGCTGAAGTATTTCAAAATCGGCAGCGCATGGAACGCTATTCATCCCTTCGGAATGGTAAGGCTTCAAAATTTGAAAAAAAAAGTCTCCAAAATGAAACGAGTCAGGAATTGGCCGGTCAGCTAAAAAAAAGTACCCGGAACGAGGGTACCGATCGACTGGGAATGTTCTAAAAACCATTTCTAGATGGGTGAAAAAATAACTGTTTTCAAAAACTGAACTTCACATGGGAAAAACATGGACATGGAAAAAATCGGCCAAAATTTTGACAAAGGGTCGTCTATATATCGTCGGCGTGCATCCGGAAGAGCCTTCGCATTAACTGTTGAAGGTTGGCGCAAACTCGGTGCCATATGCTATAACATAGGTGCACCGAGTTCGCGCCAACCTTCAACAGTGAACGCGAAGTCTCTTCCGGATGCACGCCGACGTTACATGACCTAGTGCAAAAGTGGAAACTGTAGACAGATGTTAGAAAATGTTAACATCCGGAGATGAGCTCATAAAACCGAATTTGAGCCGAGTTATGGCCGTTCAAAGGTGCGGTGGTCCCACGGTGGTCCGAAAGATCCACCGGACCACCGTGGATAAAAACGTAGGGCCAAGAATTTTAAGGTTTTTGAAGTGCTCTTCAACTACCCATCTGGCTGAAGTTTTTCAAAATCGGCAGCGCATGGAACGCTATTCATCCCCTTTGAAATGGTGAGGCCACAAAAATTGAAAAAACCTCCAAAATGAAAATAGTCGGTAACGTCTACCAAACTTTTCACTTTTCCTAGAGGGTCGTTTTTAGCCGGAAAAAAATGTCCCTCTCAAGGGGGGGGTCGTTGTTCAGGACGACCCGGACCACCGCTGTGCCTGACCCTGAGCGTGTCCAGCGGCCGTCGTGAAGGCGCTTCTCGGGCTTGTAAATCGATTAGCAGGAATACCAGACAAATTAAGAATACTATCCTATTAGTTGTTTGCCGCCGTTGGAAGACCCGTCCGAAAAATTCCTCCGCGACGGCAGCTGGACCAACACGCAGACCGCGTGGGCAGATAGCTTCTTCCGGATAGATCCCACATGCTTATGTTCTATTGCTAAAAATACAAGAGAGGGTTAATGTTGCAAGGGAGTATCTTTAGCTACGACTGTTAATTCAAGAACTCTTAAAGCCTTTCCATCTCAGTCTCAGTTAAAGGCACTGTGCGCGCTGGGAATCACCTTCTATTTTTTTTGTGTTCAATCAAACGATTCGGGCAAGCAAGTTTTTCAGGGGCTCTTTTGACATTTTCGTTCACTAAAGAGGCCAAGCTACACAAAAACATGAAAAAGTAGTGTATGATTTTCAGCGCGTACGATGCCTTTAAATGTTGAAAAAATAGGCACTATGCCAATTCTTAGATTTCAAGTGTCGAAAAAAATCACTCAAAGTGGATTATTCTGAACACGAATATGAGGTCCTTAGTTTTTCGGAAGATTTCGGTGGGTTACGTATTTATACCGTACTTGGTCGATCTTTTAGATTGCGCTAAAACTTTACCCAGCAGAATCCTTTAGGGTCTTTTCACAGCTACAACATTTCTTTTGAATTTTGGGAAATGTTCGGCAGGCTACGATACGTCAAATGCCGTTTCGAGACCGCATCCTGTCTTAATCGTTCAGAAATTGGAAAACGATCGACGGCATCGTGGTCAGCACCCTGAAGAACTCCCCAGGGCAAAGTTCCAGGAGAGAACAATTATCGTATACCTACCGTATTTTCCGTCAAATCGAAAACGGTCCTCACATTCGTGTTCAGCACCTTGAGCAACCCCCCCCCCCCCTTCCCCTGACAAAGTTCGGCTGAAAAAATCGAATTTTGGAGTCCGAGAAGTGGAATAGTGTAGAAAACTTGAACAGGCACCAATTTCCCTTTTTTTCGTTTGAATGAACATGTTCGATGCCCAACATCCTAACCAACGAGGAAAACAACAGTTCACCAGTAAATAACAGCTGGTTCAATCGCAGACCGTCGAAACTTGGCAAATCGCCAATAGACCGGTAGTACACTAAGCCCGCAATGACACCGCCGCTTTTTTCCAAGGGCCGTATCCTCCTCTCCCCGAACGTCCCGTCCCCGCGAAGGCGCTCTGTAATTGGTCATCAGACGAAACTGGCCAATCATTGATGGCCTTCGCTGGGACGGGGACGCTCGGCGAGAGATGTGCATACAGCTCCAATGCAGAGGACTGTGTATTAAATTGCGAACGAGATTTTTAGCTTGGCATACCTATTTCGTAGAATACCAGTAACAGCTCTTCCCAGAGTTCCATCTCCTCCTACAATATAAATGGCATCTGCCTCTTGTTTGTCCACGGCTGCTGCTAATGCCTCCAGCTGGCTTTCACTGTCAGCCTCAACACAAATATTGATGATCGCAAAATGGCAATGTCATCTATCGTGTTCACTCCACATTGTAAGCGACAGTACCTTAATCACGTCCACTTGAAGACCGGCTAAATGCATTAAAGGCAAGGCATTCTTTTTGAAATCGTCATAGGAAGACCGTTCGTTTGATGCGACGTTGGCGAGCACAAGGACTCGACGAGGCCTGTCTTCAGCTAAAACCAAGACAGATGAGTCAGCAGACGGTGGCCAGAATCGTGTGACGAAATGAAAAGTTAGCAGCAAGCACTGCAAGTGGCGACTGACAGGAATGCGTAAAAAGAGCGCCAGCACCGTTTTCGTCAACGTATTTTAGGTGAGCACAAGGCCCTTGACGTGCGTTGAGTCCGTTCTGGAGGCCTAGTGGGGACTATATCGAGTCAATTCATTGTTCTGAAAAACAGTCGGCATCGAGTAATTCGATTACATCAAATATTCAACATTTTTGAAAGTTGAGTTGGTCGAAAACTCGATTACTTAAAAACCTGAAGAACCAAATTAGTCGAAAACTTGATTATTCGCAAAAATTTTCAAGTTGCCCAAGTCTAGTGAGGAGCCGAGCGCTAGCGAATCGCATTAGGCTATGGTACTTCAGTCAGGTCCGAGACTTGGCGCCTCAAGCAAAAAGCGGGCCAGCGCCTGCGGTCGCCTGCGCTGACCCGCTAATCGAATCAGGCCGAGGAAGAGCGCAGCTGATTGGCTGGCCATTTTTATAACCTTTCTATCTATGGCCGATCACTGGTTGAGAGGTAGCCGCGACGAACACACGTGGCACGCACGGAACCGAGGAGGTAACGATAGTCATGAAGATCGATCAAGTGATATCACGTTAGATAGCTGCGCCGCGGCTACTCCCATTCCAGTGATCGACTATACCTTCTTCTTCTTCTTCTTCTTTGCAGCCACATAGAGGGTTTTGTCATAGGCGGAGGAACTGGGCGACCAGTAGTGGATTCGTCCATAGGTCCATTGGTGTCAGCGTGGTAGGTCCCTCCGGACAGTTAAATAAATGTGCCGTATCATGGCCGACGGTACCGCAGTCCGGACACACATCAGATTTGGTGCTGTCAATCTTGCTGACATAAGACATTAGCATTGTAGAGTGACCACAGCGTAATGATGCGAGCGTGCATCTCGCCCTTCTTCCGAGTTGAGACTCTGAGGTGCAGATGGGGGGCGGTATATCTCCTAGTATAGGAGTTATGGCCGCCTTGATAAGATGACACCGTACGAACTTGGTGTGCTCCTCGCGCAAAAGACGGAGTCGTTCTTGCTGTGAGTCGTGCCATCTTTGCAAATTGACTTTGTTTGGAGCATCGGCGAATGGCTTTCTTATACTTCTCTCTCTCACGGGGTTTAGCACTCTCCACGACGGGTGAATTGGTTGCTTTATAATGTTAATGCGGAATTGCTGGGCCTGGAGCTGACAGTGCTCCTTCACTGGTAATAGACGGGTCTCAGCATGCAGGTGCTCGATTGGAGAACTCCTTGCACATCCGGTGGCGATACGGAGAGCAGCATTTTGTACTCGTTGCATCTTTGCCCAGGAGGATTCTGAGACGAGATACTGCCAAACCGGTGCGGCGTACTCCAGGGCGGGCTGAAGAATTGCCTTATACGTTGTGAGTATAGTCTCCTTGCTGCTACCCCACGAAGTGCCGCCCAGGGCCCTGAGAACGTTGAGCTTAGCCTTAACGACTGCCTGCTTCTGCTCGGTATTCTTATTAAACTTGAGTGACGGATCGAGCACAAGACCGAGCAGCTTTGGAAAGCGAGCAGCAGGCAATCGGTCTCCATCACACTCGACATCCGGATGAGCGCTGTGCTCGGATGGGTCCGTCGTGAGAACGGACACTGACGACTTGGCTGCAGAGATCCTTAGCATCTTGCGGTCGGAAAAGCTCTTCAGTGTGATCAGGTACTCGTTGATCTTATTGGCGGCCACCTGTAAGTCCCGATCTCGACACATGATTGTTGTGTCATCGGCATACGCGACGACCTTGATGTCCTGTGGAGGCTCAGGCATATCTTCGAGATACAGACTGAAGAGGGCTGGCGATAGAACCCCGCCCTGAGGGACTCCAGCTGCCATAGGAATACTGTTGGAGACATGGTTCTGAAACATGACTCTTGCCCGCCGACCTTTAATAAAGGCCGATATCCAGCGCTTCTGCCAAGATGGTATTGACGACTCCAGTATGTTGCTTGACAGGACTCCAAGGTTAAAGGCAGTGGTCACGATGAAAAACGTTATCGAAAAAACTACAAAAATCAACTTAGATCAAAAACAGCTGAAAAACTATGAAGGTAGCGCGGTGAAAAACGGTCTACAAATAGAGTTTCTAGGGCCCAAAGAAGCTAGTTCGTGCACACGTGCACAGCGATGACGAAACAGATCGCAGTCTCATGCCGAGCAGTCAAAAATCATCGACATTCAGAGGACGAAATAAATGCAAATTTAACGAATAAAAACGGTTGAATAATGAAAGCATCACTTCAGTCAATGTTTTTGACTAGATACACACATAAATTCGAAGGTTCATTGATTGACATTCAATTTCAAGCTAGCTGATGTTCTTGATATAAGAGGTCATCGATGCCGATGATGTGGAGAGGGCTCGTCCACCATCAAAAGACAAGAAAGTTCAGGTTTCAAATTCGGCCCAAAACAGTGGTTTTTTCGCGATTTTTTCTTATAGGTCCTACTACTCGAGACCCAGGAAAGGATTTGGAGAGAAAAAGACGACAAGCATATTTGATCGCGACCACTGCCTTTAACCGTATCAAATGCCTTGGTGAAATCCAACGCAACAGCTACAGTTCTCAATGGCTTGTTGAAGTTGAACCCGTCGGTAGCATAGCTGGTAATTTCTAGCAACGCCGTAGTTGTGGAATATAGCCTCCTGAACCCATGTTGAAACAACTGCTTCTCGTTGTGCTCCGCTAGATCCTTGACAATGAGCTTTTCGGCCACCTTGGCGAAAGGTGACATCAAGCTAATAGGACGATATCCCTTTACTGATGACTGAGGTTTGCCAGGCTTGGGTAACGGGATGACGTTGGCTGTCTTCCAGTTTTGCGGAATAGTGCAAGAGCTGAACGAAGTATTAATCATATCAACGATGAGCGGAAGGATCTCAGTCGGGAGTTTCTTCAGTACAGCAGGACAAATGCCGTCCGGACCGACAGCTTTGGAGTTCCGCATATCCTTTATAATCTTCTCTACTTGCGCCACAGTGTACGCTTCGGCCGTGCTCATGAGCGGGAGGCGGCACAGCTCTCTTACTGTCACTCTATTTTGTGGACCTCGCCTTGTACTCGTGACAAAGAAACTTTTACCGAGAGAGTAGGCGGCTTCCTTTCCTGACTTGAAAACGTTATTACCGCACTCAATAGTGGAGATGGTGGCTGGCAAGCTCTTTCCCGATAGTTTCCAAAGCACCTTCCAAGTAGCTCCACTGTCCGTCTTGAAATTCAACTGTTCTGTGAATTTTTCCCACTGTTCTTTCTTGTGCTGGTCGAGATCTTTTCTGATCTCACCATCCAGCTGAGCGACGACAGGATCTAGATGGTCAACTGCTCTTCTGGCATCTCTAGTTCTGATTTTCTGAAGAATTTCTCTGGTGACGTTTGGATAGAACGTCTTAACTCGGCCAACAGGAATAGCCGCCTTCACGGCCCTGCGAATTGCATCAGATAAGTGATGCTCCTTCTGGTGCACATTGCCATTCCACGGGTAATCAGCCGCTAGGCGTAGCGCAACCTCACTGAACAGGCACCAGTCTGCTTGGCCTAAATTGAGATAAGAACGTTGACGAACACCAGAATAAGGAGCAAGAGAGTTTGAAAGATCGATTTGCACAAATACGGGAACATGATCACTAGACAATGTTGTTGAGGTAGACCATGAGCAAGCGTTGGAAAGGTTGGAAGAGACAAGAGCTATGCCTGGGCTAGAAGATCGGCCGTTGGCAGGGAGACGAGTGGGCCGATCATCGTTTAAGATGACCGGATCGCACTCCTCAGCCCATTCTTCGACTTCTTCTCCTCTAGCATCAGAACCAAGGGACGAGCAGAAGGTGTGGGCATTAAAGTCGCCCGCGAAAACAACTGATGATGAGAGGGAATAATCGTTGAGTTGTTTGAGAAGAGGAATGGGATTGTAGGAGGAGGGGCATGAGGTGGTAGGGGGAATATAGATGTTGAACAGAGAAAGGAGTTTTAAGGGGGAGATGGATTGAAAGGTATTCGAGAGTACCATCCGTGTGGGTGTTTGGTATGAGGTGGGACGGGAGAGAGGATAAAACAAAGGTTGAAACTCCTCCGCCAAGAGCTGACCTTGGAGCATGGAAGGCAGTGTAGCCCGGGATATTAGGATGAGGATAGGTAGGGGATGGAGAGAGCTTGGTTTCTTGAACCATGATCACGTCTGGATGGTAAGTACGTGCGAAGAGAGAGCTCAGAAAGTTTGGCACGAAGGCCGTTAAGATTGATATGTACAATGGAAAGGGGGCGATTTGAGGAAGGAGAATCAGAGTTGGTAGGTGAAGAGCATAAAACACAGCGAAAAACAGAGTTATGATGCTTCACAGAGCTGAGACCCAAACAAGAGAGATGCACCCACCTTTGGCATCCGAAGCACTGGACGCTGGTATGTCTCCAGTTAACATCATTGCCACACGTGGCGCATAGAAACTTCTGAGCGGGTCCAGGATTCCTCTCCACGCCGGCCCTTAGCAGGAGAATCCGAAGGAGAGACGCGGCCGACCAGCACCTCTCCCATGACAAAAACCCTCTTCGAGGAGGGGGTGACGTCGGTTTGCATAGAGGTGATCTTCTTTCCTCCACACTGCCACGGCACGAACGTACGACATCTCGGCAGCGACGATACCTATTTCGTCCTTTTCATCAAACCTCTCCCTTACCTCAACCCGCTGGATTCCTATTACATTTATTGTTATGTACAGGCGTCCCTTTTAATGATTAATGAAAGGGTTCTTTCTCGTTTTTCTTATCAGCTACGCTTCTAATCTTTTCTCCTAGCATTCCATTTTATCCCAAAGAATGATGCCTCGCCATCCTGAAAATGATCGGTTGGCTTTCGCCTGACGCGTTCATTCCGCATCTTCACCGAGGTGTGCTGTCCTATTAGTCGGCCGAGTCCATTTATCACGGTCCTCAGCCACAACTTGAACACAATCCAACCATTGGTCGGTATTCCACTTCCTGCGAAGTAGAATATCGCGTCTGAATTGCCTTTCAATGCCGAGGGATTTCAAATCCTCCTTTACCGTGTTCAACAAGACGATCTGGCGGTCTTCTCAAAATATGCCCGAACAAACGAAGACGGCCTTCTGTTGCCGCTTGAGATGGCGTTGGGAGATGTTGGCACCTCCCTCGTGTCAAGCGTTGATGTAAGGCGTCGATTTTGTTGTAGATCTTCGTTGTGGCACATCCGCGGCCAGAAATATCCAAGCTAACGCCAAAAAAGCTTCCTCTCCGTGCAATCCAACCTTTCCATCTGCATCTTCGGTGCTGCTCGCGTCTCCGTTTCGTACATCACGATAGGGCGAATAGCGGTTGAGTAGACGCGCACCATGACTTCCTTCGCGAACTTAACTTTCCTTTTGGGGGTAGACTACAAACACTAGGTTAGAGAATTGAATGCAGAAGCATTATATCTTCCGCACATCGTTGTTGAATATCCGCTGCATAACTACCATCGTTCTCGTCCCTCAGTTCGATACCCTGTCCGTCCACACAAACTCCCGTTGCAGGCCTCTGATACCCACATTTGCTTGCATTTGTCGGGACGAAGACGAAGTCCATAGGCTGCGGCATACTTCGAAACGAGGTTCACAATCCTTTGCAGTTTTGCGTTGTTTTCAGCGAATAACACAATGTCGTCGGCGTACTCTAGGTCGACAAGGGAGCGTTCTGATGGTGTTAGGATCACATCCGCAGGAAACTGTTCTGCAACTCTACGCATAATGTCATCAACGGCGAAGCTGAAAAGAAAAGGTCCTGCTACGGCTCCTTGCCTTACTCCTGTTTTCACCTCGAAAGCTGACGTAAATCCGACAGGCGTACAAACTGCTGCTGTTGTTCCATTGTTCATGTCCTCGATTAACCGAACATACTTTTCCGGTACTCCATCTGCTCGCAGAGCATTGAGCAATCGATCACGATGAGGAGAGTCGAACGCGGCTTCAAAGTCAAAAAAGCAAGCTGTAATGGCTTCGAGTACCGATGCCACGATTCAATTACTCTTCTCCCGACGAACACTTGGTCGATGGTCGATCTTCCAGGTCGAAAACCGGCTTGCTCATCTCTGGTCGTTCCTTCACGATGTTTGATGGGTCGCTCCAGAATGTTACATTCCAGAACCTTGTACATGATACGCAATAGTGAAATCCCCCTATAGTTCTTGAGTTCCGTGACGGATAACCTCCTGTGAAGAGGTACGATGATCGCATGTCTCCACGAATCGGGTATACCTTCGCTCATCCATATAGCAAGGATAGTGTTGGTCCTCATAATATAAAATATGGTTAGGTCCGTGGCTTGTTTCCTAAAAAAAAACATTTAAATTCAAACCACGGCTGACGCGGCGGTTTAAATCTCACCAGCTGTAATTACCAGCCAGCGGCCGGTGAGATTCAAACCACCGCGTCAGCCGCAATTTGAATTTAAATGTTTTTCTTGAAGAAACAAGCCACGTACCTAGTTATAATAATAAAAAGTGGTGGAGACGGCGATCGGACAGATGACGTACCTGGAAATGAAAAAAAAACCGTTTCATTAACCCTATATCACTAAAAAAGGAAGAAATAGAAAGAAGAAAAAAAATAAAATGGGCAGGCCGATCAGCTGCGCTCTTCTATCGGCCTGGATTGATCAGCGGGGCGGCGCACGCGACCGCCCGCGCCAACCGCCTATGAGATTTGATTTTTTTTGCTAGAGGCGGCAAGTCACGAACCTGACTGTATGTGATGTTTAGGCAAAACGAACTCGTTCTTCCTCTGATGTATGGGTGGCAGAATAGAATCGATGATGATGGGTTATAGTGAGGAACCACTATCACAACTGTGAACTTTGACAAACAATTTCAGCTGGCAAGCTGTGAACTGGAAGAAATCTGCCGCCAATCGGAATAGAGAAAATGTTTTTCTTTCCTGTGACAAATGTTTGAGAAACTGATGTCGTAGTTGGCTCCAATAAACATACCTGAAACAGTGGCATCTCCGAATTTCTCCGCCAAACGGGCATAAGCTGCACGAATCTTGGAGTTCCTACAAAAAAAACCACTAAACAAAAATGAAGAGAACAAGACGAGTGATACAGCAGTTTATATAAAGGGGGCACAAAGAAAACATTGTTTGAGCGTTTGCCGCACGAAGCTGTTTAGAGCTAGGAAGCGGTGAGAAGATCGTAACTTAGAGGCACAGTTCAACCTCGAAATAATTTTTCTGTGTATCCTAAAGACGGATCCACGGTGATTCCAATGATACCTCTGAGATCGTGCGACCCCCCCCCCCGGGGACCGGAGTTGACGCCCCTCAAAGATTGTCTGAAATTGAGCGTCGAAAGCATGGTGGAAGCGTTGTCCAAAGCTTGTAACTTCCGTCATTTACACTCGACGTGTAGGAGCGGACCTGAATAAGGAGAGACGCTGAGAATGAAGGGAAGAATAGGTTGTTGATCAAAATTTCACTCATCCTGACACTGTTGAACTCGAGAGGTTGTCAAAGGGGCGTCGTGCCGAAACTGCTTCCTACTGTGGGAGCACTTGAGTAACTTCTTTCTATATCTCGCTTATTCGGGAAAATTGAGAGCTCGCACTTGGCAGTTGGTATATGGGATGGGTCAACTTCACAATTAGCTATGCGGAAATCTCGGATTTTGTCCCTAAAGTTGGACTGTGCCCTTGAAGGCACAGTCCAAGCTCAGGAACGAAATCTGATATTTCCACATAATTGTAAAGTAAACCCACCCTGTATGTCACCTGCCAAGTGCGAGCTCTCAGTTCCTCCGAATGGGCGAGATATAGGAGGAAGCCCCCTTGGGGCGCCCACATCCGGAAGCCACTTTGTAACGCCCCTTTTACGATCTTTCGAGCTCAACAGTGGCGAGACGAGCGAGGGTTTCCGATCAGTAGCCCCGTTCTTCTCTTCAATTCCAACATCTCTCTATGTCCACGTCGGCTTGCATACATCGGTTGCAAATGACGGAAGCGCCTCGGACAACTCGTACACCATGCTTCCGCAGCTCATTTTTTGAGGCGCCATAACTTCTTTCCCAGGGGTCTTGGACGATTCCAGAGACATCATTGGAATCAGCGTGGAACCCTTCTCAAGATAAGCAGTGAAACGATTCTGCGGTTGGACTGTGCCTTTAACCCCACCTGCAACACAGTTCCTGACTCGATCTTAGCAGAAGCAGAAGGTACTACACACACTACGTACACTCCTTGCCAGTTAGTCGACTCAGCGCACTATAGTGTTTTCTTCTAAATCCCTTTTCAAAAAAATAATTCTGAACGAATGACAATTTGCAATAGCGATAATGGAAGATCGGGAGGAGACGAGAAATGCGTTTTTGCGCTGACAAGGGAAGGCCACTTTGAGAAAGTGGCCATTCCTAATGAAATACACCTTAATGGGTAAATTCTTCACGAAATTTTCGAATTTGGCCTTGCTAGCTGCGCAACGTTTCCCTGAACCGAGTTACAGGCGTTTTCAGCGTTTGACTGACAGGAGCATCGCAGCGTGTAAATTATGGATCTTTGGAGCACCCTGTGATGCATCGATCTCAACCTTGAACCAGAAATAGTCTTGCAGTGTGATTGTACACGGGAATATGTTGCAATGACCGTTTAAAGGGCACGCTGCATGGGGCCTTCAGATGCCACAGCCAAAGTGGCGACTTGGCCGCAGTGGGAGTGCGCGCTGTTACTAAAGAGACGAGGTGACAAGTTCGAATCCTAGCCCTAGTCTGTTTGCACTTTTGCAAAAGACTCATATCCATCGCCCAATGTGTTGATGAGCATCAAATTCACCGTGGGAGAGCTCTCTAATGAAAGATGATGTCTCTGGGTCTGTGGGGTTTGATGTTCACTATTAGTAGTAGTTCCTTAAAGGCAGTGTTCACGATGAAAATCATTTTTCTGTTTTTTTGCCTATCTTGAAAGCGGTCCCATGCTGATTCCAATGATGCCTCTGGAATCGTACAAGACCTTCTGAGAACGGAGTTATGGTCCCTCAAAAATTGAGCAAGGGAAGCATTGTGGACGAGTGGTCCAAGGCTGGTAACTTCCATCTTTTGCAGCCGATGTGTGCGAGCTGACCTGAGTAAATAGAAAAGTTGAGAATGAAGGGAAGAACGGGGCTATTGATCGAAAACCATCGCTCATTTCACGATCTCGAGCTTTCATTTGTTCACGTCGGAGGGCGGGAGTTGCGCTTTTGGGGTTTGCCTTGCGCTCAAAGTGGCAACTTGGGCTCTTTTGGGGCTCTTCCTGGTTCTTTTTCATGCGTTCTTTCGACGTTTTCGTTGCAGTGGGCCCCTCCACTACCCATTCCTAGCGGAAACTGAAACACATTTTTTATCGTGAATACTGCCTTTAATGTGAAAAAAAAACTAGTCCTGCAGTTAATTTATTGCTTCTCTGAATACCCTGCCGCGAACAATGAATATGCGAGGAACTTCCTGAATATAGGTTCACAGAATTGGAAATCAGGGTACCCCGCGAGGAGTGGGGAAGGCCAATTCTACTCAGACCCCCCCCCAGAAGCGTGACTTGGTAAATTTTCGGCGATTTTCTCAGACCACCAAGAGCGTGGCTTGGTCGGTTCTTTTACCATAGGTCACTAAAAAAAATTCCTGTAAATTGGAAGGCATACTCGAATTCTCCGTAAAAACTGATTTTAAACAGTGTACACCCTCATTCAGAATGGTCCATTTGACCTCACGGCGTAGCTCAGACCCAATCTCTGTCGATCCGCAGCTCAGACCCCCTCTGTAGAGCTCCACACCCCGCGCCGAACCCCGTTGGAAATACACAATGGGTTATCACTTCAATAATTGAATCACGTGAATGCACACAGTAGGCGAATTCGTGAGCTATAATGTGGGATGTGATGCGCTTGAACATAGCCTTAAACTGTAGGAAGAAGTATACATCAAGAGGCTGAATTTGTGAAGTTGTTCCCGGTGGGATATTCATCACTTTGACGTGTCTACCATCTGAAAAACAATTCTCGCTGGCCGCATAATCTTTAAATGAGCTCCATGAGTCGACTAAAAGAAGCAGCTCTGACGGGACTTCAGGAGATCCAACACAAGAGTTCACCCAATCGAGCAGAGGCTTGTTCATGATGTTTGTCGAATTGTCCCGTAGGTCATAAGCTCAGAACAACCGTGTAGACCAAACTTTGATAGCACACGCGTCATTTCTCATTGAAAGCTCCTTTTGGGAAAACTGCGATACGTTGCTGTCGACAAATGACCTTAACACAGCAACATAACCCAAAAACTGAAAAAAGACTTAATCGGCCCAAGTGGGTTATTTGAGGCGCTGAACACGATTTCAACGCCCATTTTCAGTTTTGGGGAAGGTTAAGATAGATTACGGTAGGCATAACGACAATTAACTATGGTTTTTCACCAATAAAGGCCCATAACTCGATTCAGAGATGCGTTCCGCAGCTAGCAATGTCAAATTCGAAAATTTCGTAAAAAAGTGACCTAGAAAGGCGCATTTCGTTCGGATTGGCCACTTCCTCCAGTTGACCTTCTCTTGTGAGACGACAAGCTAGTGGCGAGGGGTTACGGACAGTCGCGATCCGACCAGGAAGGATTCTGATACTAGGAGTGTAGTTATCTGCATGCATTTCCAGCCAGCTACACCGACTTGGCACGCGATTGTCATAACTATCCAGAAGCAAGGCACTGTGTTTTACTACTTTCCCGTTCATATCTCTTTCGTGAAACGAAGGTAAAATCGTGAAAAAATGAAGAACGGTGTAGAATTTTGTTTTCTCCGGTCCGGAAATTGCCGTACTGCCGCACATGTTCTGCCATTTGTGGCCAACCCTTCAGCTTCCACAGAAGCCTGTAGCAACTTTGCAATCGGTATCCTTCTTTCAGCGTCGAGTATGTGCGTAGATATCGATGCGGCAGCATAGCAAATCAAAATGGAGTTGGTAGATGTAGGTAAGTCCACCCTTGATGCAATCGCACGCGGCCCTCGAAAGCACTGAACATCCAGTCAAAATTCGAAACCTCGACACTAGACACAATGTGGTCGAACTGCCATTGATGGGCGCACTACGGCCTACTTCATTTTGTAAATACACCAACCTTGCAAGAAAGCAAACTACAAATTACCAGATCGAACATGATGACTATGGCTAAGAGAAAAAAAAGTAAACACGTACGTGTGCCAAGTGGCAGCATAATTCCCGGCAATACATATTACAACTCCTGCCGCCACTGTCTTCTTCTTGTGTTCCCATAATGTCTTACCCACTCTCTGCACTCTGCCAAGGACGCCTGTCATTCCTGAAGTGATGTTGGCAATCAGTCCGGATACTTTCAATGATTCAATTACTTCTAATCATACTCGCTTATGGAAACTGCATAAAGAAGTCTTGCTCAATGAATTTTGTATCATTCTCAATGAGATCCGTTTGATCGTAAAAAAAACGGCGAAGGCGAGCTTTCGCAACGCCACAACGCTCTCAAAATGACGAGCTCTCCGACTTAACTCAGGTACAACTCGAACTACCCAAACAGGGTCAGGCAGGCCGCTGTCCAGGACCTCGACGTAGCTAACGTCGGCATGGATCCGGAAGAGACTTTGCGTTCACTGTTGCAGGTTGGAGCAAAATCGGTGCCCTGTGCTATAACATATGTAGGTGCACCGAGCTTGCGCCAACCTCCAATAGGGAACGCAAAGTCTCTTCAGGATCCCCGCCGATGTTACGTCCCCCCACTTGGGGATCAAAATTTTTAAAAAATGTCCAAAACTTTTACGTCCCCCCAGGTTCTGAAAAAAATTAATAGTTTTTGCGGTCGAATTTTTCGAAAAAGTGTTTTTCAAACTAAATTTTCTTGAAATAATTGCTGCACTCTCTTTTTAAAATAATTGCTGAAAGATACACAAGATAACCCTATCCAACTGATTAGCCTCGGGGAGTGTAGTTTTGATTTGCTTTTCGCTATAGAGCAACAACATTTACAGTGAGAAAGAAGTGATTAAAATTGTGACACAGATCGCCACACAAGATACGCTCTAAAATCGACGCACTTTGATGGAGCTTCTGTAAGAACAATGACTGATAGCAGTATTAAATAGCGGTACAGGGGGAGGACGGAGTACGGGGTGGCGTCGGCGCCAACCGGCTGGCAGCAATGAGCGCCCTCGGCCGAGTCGCCCCGACAGCGAGATCGATGGCTCGCTCGCTCGTTAATGGGCGATCGGAGGAGATCACGCACACAAGATCAGGGCCTGTGAGTGGAACTCAATCGTTTTTTTTAAACAAATAGGGTGACGATTTCTTATATTAAAGCAAATAGCCCCCGAGTTTTTTGAGGGGTTATAGTACTTTCTAGGGAGGACACAATCTCCTAATTTTCAAAGTATTGGAACTCCGGGTGGGCGAAATTCTGGCATGAGTGCGAAGTTTTCTCCGATTTTTTCTAGGGGTTGGAACCCCGGGTGGGCGAAATTCTGACATGAGTGCGAAGTTTTCTCCGATTTTTTCAAGGAGTTGGAACCCCGGGTGGGCGAAATTCTGACATGAGTGCGCAGTTTTCTCCGATTTTTTCAAGGGGTTTGGAACTCCGGGTGGGCGAAATTCTGGCATGAGTGCGAAGTTTTCTCCGATTTTTTCAAGGGGTTGGAACCCCGGGTGGGCGAAATTCTGATATGAGTGCGCAGTTTTCTCCGATTTTTTCAAGGGGTTGGAACTCCGGATGGGCGAAATTCTGGCATGAGTGCGAAGTTTTCTACGATTTTTTCAAGGGGTTAGAACCCCGGGTGGGCGAATTTCTGACATGAGTGCGAAGTTTTCTCCGATTTTTTCTAGGGGTTGGAACCCCGGGTGGGCGAAATTCTGGCATGAGTGCGCAGTTTTCTCCGATTTTTTCAAGGGGTTGGAACTCCGGATGGGCGAAATTCTGGCATGAGTGCGAAGTTTTCTCCGATTTTTTCAAGGGGTTGGAACTCCGGATGGGCGAATTTCTGACATGAGTGCGAAGTTTTCTCCGATTTTTTCAAGGGGTTGGAACCCCGGGTGGGCGAATTTCTGACATGAGTGCGCAGTTTTCTCCAATTTTTTCAAGGGGTTGGAACCCCGGATGGGCGAAATTCTGGCATGAGTGCGAAGTTTTCTCCGATTTTTTCAAGGGGTTGGAACCCTGGGTGGGCGAATTTCTGACATGAGTGCAAATAGTTCTACTCTTTTGCGGACTACTGGAGCTCTAATTCTAGTACTATATACACTCATATTATTCACAATGATCCATTTGCTTTAATAGAGAAAGTCGTCTTCCTTTTTGTAGAAGGAAACGATTGTTCTCCACGCACAGGCTCTGATCTTACGTGCGTGATCTCCGTCGATCGCCAATCAACGAGCGAGGGAGCTATCGATCTCGCTGTTGGGGCGACTCGGCCGAGATCGGTGACTGCTGCCAGCCGGTTGGCGCCGACGCCTCCCCGTACTCCGTCCTCCCCCAGCTCCTAAATAGCAGATAACGGCAGAAGTCCACATTTTTACGGATAAGAAACCTCCAACAAGGTTTGCATCTAGAGCTCCGGGTGGGTGGAACCCTTGTGTGGGAGCGTAAAGCTTCACAGGTTCAAAAAAGTTCGATTGCCAACTAGTATTGTTTAACCAGAAAGGGAGCGAACGAGGATGGGAGAGGGCATGTCTCCGGCGGTGCGTTCGCGGGCACTGTACTGCGCAACCGTCTTCGGTCACTTACCACCCCACGGCGGCGCGACGGCCTCTCTCTCGCGCGATGAGCTCAGCGGCAGAGAAAGAGAGTCGGCGCGCAGAGAAGGAGAGTGCTCAGCGGCCCGGCTGCCGAGCGAGTCCGCCGCTAGCCGCTCCTCTGTGTGATGGGTACAATACAAGGATGAGACACCGACTTTGATGGAGAATTTCGTAATTATTTTGAATATCACGTGACCATTTGAGGTCACTGTGTTCCCCTGACTAGGTGAATACACTGGCCGGTACTTCGCATCGTTTTTCAAATGAATTCTTGAATTTCCTTGAAGCAAGAGTTCTAAAATGTCCCTAGAAGACGTGTAACTTTTTGAAAACACTATGTTTGTCGAATGGCTTTGTTGTTCTGAGTTGCGATCTACAGAGAAGAGGTCCCGATCAGGCATGTGCGGCAAACGATTTTGAAAATTCGGCAAACGGAAATCGACAAAATTTGTCCAAAAATGGCCGGCAAACGGCAATCGACAAACGGCAAAATAAAAAAATCTTGTACAATAAAGATACAAAGGTTCTAAAAGTACCGAGAAAAATACTATTTTCTGATGCTCTATCGCGTATTTCAATAGCCAGACAAAAAATGGTTTTTCAATAGTACCACAAGAGGTTGAACCCCTCACGTTGGTACAGTACCTGATATGAAAAACAGCAGAAGAAGGAGCATTTTATTGAGCACTGGTGATAGGACTGTTGTGGTAAAAGGATAATAAAATTTTTGAGGTTTTCTAATGTCAACCTTTTTTGGAGTATGTAGTAGTCATTCATTTGCTTCGTGTTTAAAAGTCATCGCACAAAATTCAGAGTGTCGCGCAATTCAAGTTAAAGAGGTAAGCATTCGAAATTCATTCAAAGAAATGATGAGCTCAATGTGGTTTTAGGTGATCATTTTCCAACGAACTTGGCAGCCACGCCGCTTCTCTTGTAGGAATTGCCGCTGCTGCTGCTGCTGATGGAGCCACACCGGCTCCTACAGGCACCACTGCGGCCCCGCAAATTGCTGCTGCGGCTCCGCCATCGGTGGCTGCGGATTCACAAAAATAGGACCGAGTGAGAGCATTTCATATGAAATTAATTAGGAGTCATAGTACAACTGGGCGGGGCCTACGAATAAAAATGCGCACCTACGGTTGTCAGTTCCTCTGTCTTAAAGGGACAGAGGGTATTCCCGTTCATGCAGGCAAGGAGATACGGGATGTATGTAATCAAACTTGTGTGATTGAACCAGCGACACTACAGGACAGTTCATCGTAGTCGGTGCGGGTTCGCTGATGTGACCTCGCGCAGCCGGTGCGGTTCTAACACGGAGCCGCCGCGGCACTATCGAGGCAATGTCGTGGCGTTGTCGAGGCTCAAGGCACTGCAGCAGAATCGTATCGACACAGTGATGATCGAAGAACAGCTGCGATACTACCGCGGAGCTATCGAGGCACAGTTGAGAGTCGCATTACCTTCCCGGCATTGCCCATGCAAACTTTCTCAAAGTGCGTGGCATACTCGTTGGCGTGCCTCACGGTGTGTTTACTTCTTGACTGGGATTCAGACAAAAGATTAAGACGTGGACAATTACAACTAACTAGAACGCATGTTTCCGGACAGTCTTGGAAGCGTTCCCGAGAAAACTTCTTCATCTTTGGCATCTCATCTTTCAAATTGCCTTTTGAACTGCGCGCTAACAACTCAAGTACATGCAATCGGGTAGTTTTTCGGGCTTTCCAAAAACGACCCCTGAAAAACCACCTCCTTCTCAAACTGTACTCCACACCTTACTCCCAACTGATCATCCCCGACTCCGTGCATCCGGTTTACAGTCAAGCAGCGAATCTAATTAAAGTCATGTTCTGACTCCATCGCTGCTGTTTTTCATCGCAGCGATTTTGCATCCGCTGCTGCAGCGATTTAGCAGCTGCAGCGCTTTTGTTCATAGTGCATAGCCTCACGGATGATCGAAGAATTTCAATCAATTACTGAAACTAATGGTTGGTAGTCATCAGTAACACGTTTCGACTCGTAAACACTGATCTTGACATGTGAAAGGGTATCCGCTCACTAGACAAAACGTGTCATTCGCTAGCAAGCGCTCCATCGCTGCCATCAAGGCAGCGATGGAGCGATGATCAGCGACCTTCGAGAATCGCTTCTCCAGCAGCTCAGCAGTAAAACATAGGATTTCGTCGACGCGACCTAGCGATGTAGGACGTTTGCCACGAAGCGATCACACTTGGAGCGCCCTTCCATTACGCGCCATGATAAAGGAACAGTTGTCCCTCGCATGGCCGCAGCGACCACCTGCAGTCAAAGCATGGCTTTAAACGGGTTTTTCCCACGCCGTACACCCTCTCCCACCCTTTCAACTCAGAGCTATTGATTTCAACTTGGTGGCATGTTTTTCAGCGCCATTGTTAGCATAATAGAAGACGACGAGGTGCATAAGCAGACAAACTGTCAGTGAATTCCAACATCCTCTACAGGCTATAAAACTGCGAAATTCATATGGTTCCTACGCGTGCTGGTGCGGAGCCGAGGTC
Organism: Aplectana chamaeleonis; assembly: GCA_029168955.1. NCBI lineage: Eukaryota > Metazoa > Nematoda > Chromadorea > Rhabditida > Cosmocercidae > Aplectana > Aplectana chamaeleonis. The sequence continues at coordinate 56,026 of JAPDOI010000231.1, forward strand.
AGAGACAGTGAGAGATCGGGGGGGGGGGTGCAGACGGAGGCTGAGGAGGCGTCGCTCGCGCCTCGAATGATGTGAATTACGACGTTTTATGGAGGGTAAACAACGCTCTAAAGACAACTGCAAGAAATCGAGCCATTCAGCGTTTTTCATGAACCCTTTGTGCCCTCTCCTGGTAGCGTTAAAAGTGAAAATTCCTGTCTCAAAGAGCCCTACGTTAATCAACAAGGAGGGGTGGGGAGTTCGGTACTCTTCCAAACAAGAGGACCCACACGAGCATAACAATGCAATACTAGCAATTGCTTTGACGTGACCGCACGGTAGGTTACATCAACTAGCTTGAAGTTTTAAAGTACGTATAGCCTGTCTCTTTACTTTCGAGCCGGTCGCTGCAAGGCTTATCGGATATACCATGCGCTTCCTAATCGCGGCGTTTGTTATCTATGGCGCACTTTTTGCCGAATTTTGTCGAAAAGTGAGAAGAAAAACGGCAAACGACAATCGACAAAAATCGTTCGAAAACGGCCGGCAAACGGCAATCGGCAAGCGGCAAACGGCAATTGCCGCACATCCCTGGTCCCGATGTTCCTTTCTACTCAGGAGTTTACAGCGTCTCCCGGAAGGTATTCATGTAGATAGTTCCTCCCCTCGTAGCGTGACTAAAAAACTTCTCTTTTCCACGCATTTCGAAGATTATAATATTCGAATCGATTTATTCATTCAGTGAGTGATACGTTCGGTTTGATCGATTGAAGTGACAACATTTACATTTTAATTAAGTATTCACTCCATGAACCTAACGCTTATATCTTCAACGTGAAGCGAGACTTTCGCGCTAAAAAATGAGCCATGTGCCATAATTGTGTATGCAAAACAGTAAATATTTGAAAATTTTATTTTTATTTGCAAAATGAAATAATAATAGATACGAAATGTTTTCGCGTTTATTCTCAAGCACTCATATCCATAGCAACTAGGTTGCTCCTAGCTGACAAGATTTAAGTCGTTAAAATCATTGTTATTTCATTTTCATTGTACCCCACTTTTTTGTTTGGGTTCCTTCCATATAATATAATCGTAGTCCAAGACCTCTTCAAACCGAAATCTCAAAGGAATCTCACCCTCTCCCCTCGTTTAGACTATCACGGGATGTTATTAAGTTATATATTTTCATGAACGGAATGTCTCCCTGGTTCATGCGAACTTACATAATTAGAGGGAAAAAAAGCTAGAAAAGAGGAAATAAGAGAAAAATCATGGGACCAAAAAAAAGAAGGGATGAGCAGGAAGAAGAAGAAGAAGATTATAGCTTAAGAGGAAGATGAAGAAGGTTGAGGGAAGAGAAGGAAAACTGAAATAAAGAAGAAGATGAGGAAAAACCACTGAAACAAAAGTGGAAAAGAGGAAGAAGATGAAGAGGTTGAATGAAAGGATGAGTAACGGTAAAGGAGATGTTGAAGAAAATGAAGAAGAACAAAAAAGAAAATGTGGAGAAAGGAAGAGGAAAAGGAAAAGATGAAGAAGAAGTGATTCAAGAAATTGATAACGATGTAAAACAAAAAAAAGTTGGGTCAAAATTACAATAAATCTAGAATGTGGATATAAATCCGAACCAGTATTCACTACATAAATGGAGATAACATTTGACTTCAATGGATTGAAGCTAGGTTAGAACACGGTAAACATTCAAGTTCAACGGAAATTTCTTCTCCATCTTCAGTCTTATTTAGTAATGAAGAACCTAATTCTTCTTCTTAGTTTTTTCTTCGTCTTTACCCCTTATGTAATAAATTCAATTTCTTTTACCTTGTTTCTCGCATTGCCTTCTCTCTTCTTTTTTTAGTGTCATCATTTTCTTCTTCTTTCTTTCTTTCTATCTTTCTTTCTTTCCTCCTGCCCTCCTCCACTCCTCCCTCCCTCCCTCCCTCCCTCCTCCCTCTCCCTCCCTCCCTCCTCCCTCCCTCCCTCCCTCCCTCCTCCTCCTCCCTCCCTCCCTCCCTCCCTCCCTCCTCCCTCCTCCCTCCCTCCTCCCTCCTCCTCCTCCCTCCCTCCCTCCCTCCCTCCCTCCCTCCTCCCTCCTCCCTCCCTCTCCCTCCCTCCCCTCCCTCCCTCCCTCCCTCCCTCCCTCCTCCCTCCCTCCCTTCCTCCCTCCCTCCCTCCCTCCCTCCCTCCCTTCCTTTCTTCCTTCCTTCCTTCACTTAATGTTCTTTCCTCCACTTTCATCTCTCTTCCTCTTCCTTCTTTGCTCCGTCATCATCTTTTTTCTCCGTCTTATTCCTATTCTTCTACATATCCGTCTTCCTTCTAGTCTTCTTTTCTTCATCTCCGTTTCTTTTCTCCGTCACATCCTCTTTTTCTTCGCCTTTACCCCTTTCATCCTCTCTTCGCCATTTCGCTTGAATTTTTTTGTTTTCCCTATTTTTCCTACTTATCTTCTTTCTCTACTGCATCTTTTTTGCCTTCAACTTCTTTATCGTATCTACTCCTTTTCTCCATCTTTCTTTCTTTTCCTCTCTTCCAAGGCTGTCTTTTTTGTTCTCCCTCTCTTTCCTATGACTTCTTCATATTTTCTTTATCCCTTCGTTCTTGACTTTGAATGTTAAGTTATATCTGTATCACGAATGTGAAAAAATCCTCTATACTGTCACCTAACAATAAGTGAAATGACTGAGCTAGAGAAAAGAAAATCAAGAAAAAAGGACAGACATAACAAGTAAAAGGAAAAATAAAAATCAGGAAGGAGTAGAAGAACAGAAAAAAAAGGAAGACGAAGAAGAATGCGAAGAAAAAGAAGTAGTAGAAAAAGAAGGGCCACAAAAGGGAGACTGACGGAGAGGAGGAGGAGAAAAAAGGAAAAAAAAGGAGAAGATGAGGATAAAGAGGTTGAAGGAAAACAAGGAGTGAAAAAATGTGTAGGGAAGAGAGGACCAGCAAAAAAGTGAAGTGAGAGATGAATAGAGCAGCGAAGAAAAAAATAAAGGAAATGGAACGGTGGTGCCTTAAAAGTAGTGTCAGTGTGAATGCGGAAGTCTTTTATGTAAATGGCACTTATCGGAAACTCTTTCATCAATACGGGCACTGAATCCATGTACATAATTTGCAGTCCATAAATAAATTCTGAAAAACCGCATTCATCATTCGCGTTCATATTTTGCAGAATAAAAAGTTGACCATTGGACACCTTCAGTAGAATAATTCAATAAATCTAATAGGAGGGGAATAGCTAGCTAGGTGGATGCCGGCTTCCTCTACAGATGGCCAGTGTACAATCCTTCCGGCAATTTCCGGATATCCTCGGAACCGTCTTATTTGTATTCAGGAATAACATTTACAAATGCGTTTGGGTAACAATAGAACAAAAGCATTTATTTTCAATTCAGTTAAAGATCGATCGGAAATCGTAAATTCTTGCATATTTTTCAATTTCGCGTCGGATAGCCTCGAATAAACTGAAATTTCCAAACACCTAACAATAATTTTGTTACAAAACTGGTGTCGTACGATTCTGCAACGGATCTCAATTAAAAAACAATATTTTGTTGGAACATAAAACTGGTGGTGAAGAGAGGAAGCGGTTGTTGCGGTTATCCGACGATTTTCGTGTCGAATATTTAACGATCAAGGGGAAGAGAACTGGGATACTGTGCTTGGGAGACGTGTATCTTGAGCAACTATTTGTTTAAGAGTAATTTTTCTTTTTCTCTAGAATAATCATTTGGTTCCCTCTGTGTTTATCACCACAAAACATTTTTTCTAACTGCAAAATAAAGAAAACAGGTGCCTGACTCCGTAGAAATTCACAAACAGCAAAATACGTTAAAATTCAGAGTTGTTCCTTATACTTACTGCTTTATTCACTTTTCCTTTATTGTATTCCCCTTGTCAATCACTCCATAACTCAAGAAAAGTCATTCGACACCGTCCTCACAGTTCCAACCATCGTTTGAGCTTCCCCTTGTACGGCATGACGAGGAGTACAGTTACGGAGCTTCGGGAGCGAAAAATATTTTGGCACTGGAGCGCGTTTTCCTCCCGTCCCTTTAATCGTTGCAGGTTTTGCAATGTCAGTCGCGATCTGCACGTGTATAAATAATGTTTTTGGGGAAATGGCAAATCTTTGAATTGAAAAAATACCTCAATTCTGTACTAAGGATTGAAACTCCGGGTGGGCGAAATCCTCGTATGCGTTGTAAATTTCTCACACTCCGGGGTTCCAACCCCTGGCCCAAAATCGGGGAAACCTCCCCACAAATGCAAACTTAATACCGAATCCAGCTCATCGCAAGCGCGACTGTACATACGACACTCAAAAATTTTGTTAACGCATGCTTATACAACGAAATGATGTATTCAGATGCTTCAGAGAAATGCTGGGGGCTACTTCCCTTGAACTTTGGAGAGCAAAAATGTATTTGGCCTGAATAAACGTACGTACTGGAGAGGGATGTCAAAAAAGAATTTGCATCCACATCAAAATTTTCCACTATTGGGATTTCTATAAAATTTGATGCGTGTTCTTAACGTTTTCCAACTTGCTCCAAGGGGTTGAAACTCCGCGTGGACCAGATTTTGACGTGGGTACGGAATTTCTCTCCCCCCCCCTCTATTATGCGTATTTCAACCTTCTCCAAACCGTCACACCATCCAAGGGTGTGGCAGTACAAGCCTGCAAGTATGTCTCACAACATACGGTAACTATGACAATTTTGTAAATGAGAATTGTTTAACAGTGTTGTATTCAGTGTTCTTGGTTTAACTGATTTTCCTCGGTGGCGTCGGAACTCGTCCGCGCCATGATTTTCACACCCAACAAACTTTGAACCAACCCGGGGTTTCCCTCCCCTTCCGAAATCAGGAGAGTTATGGGCCCTAAGAAGTGTATCGTACATACGAAGTCAAATTTCCAATTTGAGTTTAACCTCTGGTTTCAGAGCTCAAAAAATCGCGGCCTCCTGCGAGCTCCGACGGGAATTCTCCCAGGAAATTCCTCACGGCGTTTCCACAGACAGTTCACATTTGGCGAAATCAATCGTCTTTGTCGTCAAGTATTACTATAACATCCGAATTGATCTTCCGTTAACACGAGCATGCATTTTCTGAAGATTGCAATGCTTCTGTCGTCCACCATCTAATCGATAAAAATGGCGCGATTGTGATCGAGAAATTGACACGGGTAGGAAAACGCGCCCCAATGCTAAATTATTTTTCGCTCCCGAAGCTCCGTAACTGTACTCCATGACGAGATAGAACCGGCGCCAGCAGCTGGCAGCCTTCCACGCTATCTCTGCAGAGACACTAGACGACGAGGGCGCCAGCCGCGCTCGATACCGTTTCGCAGCAGCCGCCGCTCGGTCGGGTGGTAAGTGCCCCGTAATCCTGCGCAACAGTGCCCGCAAAACGACCGCCGGTGGCAGAAGCGGTTTGGCATTGGAGCGCGATATTTTTCGACGGCTCGCCGCAGTGGTTAATTAAACCCCTTGCTTTGGAATGCTCTAAACTGAGGAGCTTCCGAGCGAAATCGAGGTAGTTAGTAGATCATAGGCCAAGGATAAAATGTATACCTTTAGGATCTCAGGATTGCTTTTTTGAAAAAAAAAATACCGTTGTCCAATTTCGGCCGAAGGCGCGGTTTTGAACAACGGGTTTGGACAACGGCATAACGTGTTTTAGGCGATTTTCTTCGCGATTTCAAGGTGGTGGGAGGGGTGTTCGGTATCAGTTTGTAAGGAATTTCATGGAGAATTGTGGTGCGCGCGAAGCGCGCACCAGATTTGATTTTGAATCGGTCACGCGAGCAACCCCTTTTTCAAAATCTCATTTCTGAGCGAACGTAGAAATTAGAGCTTACTTGCATTAAAAAGAGCGCAAAAAGTTGGTATATGCACCCAAAAATGGTTTAGAACTGCTCACTGGTTTTCGAGTAAAAATTGAAATACCGCGCGTTTTTGTTGTTAATCTCCTTTTTTTTCAGACGGCGTTCACGATCTTGCGGGTACACTTAAAATTGAGCTAGGGAGCTCATTTTCGGACAGGAGGCTGGAGATGGATGCAGGTCGCTCCTATTCCATTTTGAACTCGATACCTTCACTTTGAAGGGTACCTCAAAATCGTGGGTTTACATACTAAATTAGCCGTGGAGCACGAAAACTGCTATCTTCTGCTACGGCTGTGGAGACCGGGGTAAGTGGGTGAATCTGTAGCCAATCAGCACAGGTCGTCGGAGATAAGTACTGAACTTGTCCGAATTCTTACTGATGACACGTCATCAATCGATAATCAATATTATCGATTTTCAAGCTTTTTGCGCAAAATGCGGCGAGGAGTGGTGATTGCTGGTGGGGTTGGTTTTTTTGGTTGGGGAATTTTGCCCATCAGTCCTTATCGATAAATACCAATCAATAATATTGATTTTTTAGCCTGCTGCACAAAATGCCGCAATGATTTTTGATTGTTGATGGCTCTAAATCACTTGTTTGGGAAATTCTTCTCATCATGCAAGATCAAATGTTAATGATCAAAATGCGGCAATGAGTGGTATTTTTTTAATGTTTTGGGTCATCGGTTTTAAAAGTTGTACTCATACGACAATAACGTCTGTTAGATGTTTCATCATTCCAAAATGGAAATCGTTGAGCAAAATTGAAGTCAGAAAGGGAACCTTCGGGAAAAATATGTGGAATTTCTGAAAATTTAGCTTCCTGGCAAAAGTAACGATTTGGTAATGGTGAAAAAAAAACTTCAAAAATATCTTGAAATATCTTGAAAAATGATTTGGCGTAAAATAGTCTGGAAAAATAAAAAAGCTAAGAAATGAAGTGAAATAACCAAAAATGCGATTTGGTGGTCGATCCTTTTACAAGCTCCTCCGTTAAACTTATCAAAACGAAATCAAGCGCGAAACGGAAACATTAAGCCATTTTTGAAAGCTGCAATAAGGGAATCAGCATAGGTCAAGCTAGGTGAACTCCGTTCCATATCGTGCTTGATTTCGTTTTGATAAGTTGAACGGAGGAGCTTGTAAAAGGATCGACCACCAAATCGCAATTTTGGTTATTTCACTTCATTTCTTAGCTTTTTTATTTTTCCAGACTATTTTACGCCAAATCATTTTTTAAGATATTTCAAGATATTTTTGAGGCTTTTTTCATCATTACCAAATCGTTACTTTTGCCAGGAAGCTAAATTTTAAGAAATATTGATCTTCTTTCGGAATTTCGAAAATCCTAAATTTTATGGGGGGACGTACGTTGTCCAAATTTCGAAGTGAAGAATTTAAGCGGAAATGGGCCCGATTAATGAATGTAACTCGTCTAAAAATTTGTTTTATAAGCTGTAAGTTTGAATACTGCCAAAAATATGTCTATGCCATAGTTATGTAAAGATACTTTTCTCACATGCACTGTTGTGGTGCTGTACTATTGTTCTCTTTGTTCTTTTTGTTGCTATTACAATATGCGAGACAACCACGTCCGAACCCTTCGTTCCAAGACCTGTTTTTCTCAAAGAAATGGAAACGCTACGGAAAACACCCCCGATTTTTCAAGTTTTGGCCCAAAGTTTTTACGTCCCCCCAAAAATATATCTAGATTTCGAAAACTTTTACGTCCCCCCTGTTGTCCAGCTGGTCAACTTCCGCCTGAGCCTGTGCCCAAACGTATAATTTTGAGATGAACGAAGCTTTGCGGAGCAGGAAAGCACTACAAACGCTATTTGTCCATCTGAATTCAATTTATTACAAGAAACTCAGTATTAAAAACCATTCCTGAACATTAGATAAATCTGCAGGGCTTTCTTGAAAGTGGACATTTTCAAAAAAACAAGGCTTATTCTGGGTATCTTATTGGATTCGGTACCAGCTCTGTTTACGAAGAAATGTAATCGCACATTCCGCCTGGGAGGGCCAGCTTCACAAGACAACCTCTGGTCGTAGATGGTCTCAGACTGAATAGAGAACCTGCACGAATACTGGCACTACCATGAATGATCATATAAAACATTATCCGATGGAATTTCCTGCTCCTCTGCCTTGATGACTCTAACTTCTATGATATCCTCAGCACCCTCCAGCACTTCTATTGACTTCAACTTGTACGGGTTGAACACCACCGAGCCGCATTCAAGAAGACCGTATAAAATTCATGGCTCGGACAAGTTGCGACGCAAACACTGCTGATTTGCTTGTATTTTCACGGAATGATAAAAATAGAATAAACATAGAGTGGCGGTGCCTTCCTTAAGTCCGGCTTTCTTCAAACCTGGGCATCGCAAGTGTTTCGTTCACTTCTGTGACAAACCAGGTTTCAAACTGTGGAACCAAATGTAATGGCCAGCCGTTTCAGCAAACTCGCCGTTATTAGAGGCCCAGATAGTATCCGTTATCTGCCCTTTTTGGGGCCATATGGGGATGCCCTGAAGTTCAGTTCGCCCATAATGAGCACTTATGGTCTTTCTCCCTCGTATTAGGCCGGTCGTAGTTTGGTTTTCGGGTTTATCACGTTGAAATCACCTAATCTCTCTCATATTTTGCCATGCCCGACCGCTCCGCTACATGCTCCGCAGGGACTCATATGAGCGAGAAAGACTTTAAATATCTCATTTGACCATTTTTGTTATCACAATCCTGGGTTTCTACTTGTTCACGTCGAAGCTTACTGTGCGGGAGCACAGTAAGCGTCGACGTGAACAAGTAGAAACCCAGGATTGCGATAAGGCGTGCAGGAGCCTCATTGTGCTTGTTTACAGCCGTGTTTTTGTCATTTCACGCTCATTGCCTGTCGTTCTTTCAACGCTTCGAGTCTAGGGCGCTATTCATACTCCTCAACGCAAGCGCGCCACGCCCGGGCGCGTGCACGCTCCATCATGGCGGCGTCGTGCCGGAGCGGGCACGCGTAACCACCTTTTCATGGTTTTCTTCACTAATCCATCATCAATTTCATTCCGTTCCATAACAATTAATTCCAGTACTATCCTCTTCTACCACGATATTGTGGGCGTGTACAGAATTTGCTTTTTTGGAAAAGTTAAGGTTCCGCTTTGCCATGGCGTCGCCGCTGGAGTATTCATGGTCTCCGTAAGCGCGGCACGCGTGTGACGCGCGTAGAAGTATTCATACTCCAACGTCGCACGTGAAGCGCTGGCGCTGAGGAGTAGGAATAGCGCCTAAGTTCCTTCTCGTCCATCATTTTACTGCGAAAAATCTCAAGCAGTGATAATCCTGAACACTGCCTTAAACTCTAAAAACCTGACGCGTTTCTTCCCACACGCTAAGGTTAGCGACAGGTGTACAGTTTTAAAGAGCATTTTTAGAGGAGCGATCTCAGAATAAACGAATAATAAGATCAATTTAGCCGCAAGCAATTCATGGTGTTTCCTTTATATTCACTATGGCAAGAAAAAAAATCGAAGAATTTATTAAGCTAACAATTTGAAACACGACTAGAAACAAAATTAGCGAAATCACGGCATCTCTATAAAACGAAGCACAAGAACGAGATTATCAGGGAGAGGAAAACGAAAGGCTAAAGGAATATACAGCAGAAAGAATATAATCGTAACACAAGAAACAGTCAATAACTGAATATGAATAGACTGGAGCCACTGCACTTCACTGAAGTCACGCGACCGATCAGAGAAAAACCGTAAGAATGTGATAGCGGGTCGACAACACCACTTCGGCAATCATTTAATGCCTTCCTTCACCTTCATAAGCATAAGACTCATACAAGTAGCGGAGTCCTCCTGACTGTCGTGGCCACTATCTGAAATCGCTACCACTCAGAACACTTCATGGATTACTACCATGGTGAGGACGGATAACAGAGTATGCCACCTACCATCTTCTTGAATAATCTTCTGTAGATATTCGCTAGCGAGATTCCTCAATGCACGCTTGAACGGAAAACCTTGCCTGAAAATTGAAACGCATAGCGATGACTAAAGAAAAACTTAAGTTAAAAAATGAAGTTGAACTGAATTGGAACTGCAGCTCACACCTTACGGTATCGGAGGGTATCAGGCCAGAAAGTTTTTAATTATAATACTTTTGGGACAGAAAACAGTCGCACCTGACCAGGCACACTGAAAAGTTTCAGTTGCGATCATCATATTAGCTTTTGAACACGAAAACCAGAGTCTTTAAAACATATCATCAATGACTGACCGAAATTTTGGAAAACGCGAAGGTTTTTCTAATTCCCACTTCTACAGTCTGATTTTTGAAAATTTGACAGAACGTTTAAAGACTGCCTTCGCAAATCTGTGTTCAAACTGGCATCGCAAATCTGTGTTCAAACTGGCAAAAGGAAAGGGGTAATTGAAGGCAGCAAACGCGCAAAAAAACCGTATCCAATTTTTCCCTGCAATTTTGAGCAAATAGGCCTACGAGCCACACAAAACACTCAAATTCTGGAGAAAAACGCGTTCAAAAATACCGGCTACACAAACGTCATAAACTTAAGCGTCTGAAATGGTTTAGCACCTCGAACTCTTTAGGTTGATCAGTTCTTTTCCTTTCTATTGCAAGAAACTCTCTAAAAATAAGGAGCCTTCAATACACACCTTCGAATGCGTGGCTCTCTCGAAATGAAGAATCATCATTCTTAATGGCATAGAACGTTGTAGCACTTCTGTTCCTCAAGCTAAATGATCGACCGGGAAAGCGACTTTCAAACCACAGAGCAGTTTTCGCGAGGCTATTGTATTATGAATACGTAACATTGAGGACTTAAGCTTCGCCAACTATCTCCACTTGTTATCACAAGGTACATAGCTGAGTTGAACGCAAAACTCAAATGTCAGGCAGGACTCGAACCTGCATTGCACGCTTTCCGGGCGAGAGTGTTACCATCACACCACCGACACCCCGTTCTGCATCACTCCGCTATTCACACATGAACTGTGTGGGCACAACAGCAATCACCCGATGACGGGTATGATCTGGTAAGCACAAATCCGCATTGAACCCAGTTAGGCTGAGGCCTTTTGAAGACAGAATTTTGATGTTTTTGAATATTTGATGCCTTATTATGGCATGGAACATGATCACAAGTTATCATGTACCATGCCACAATAAGGCATCAAATATTCAAAAATATCTCCACTTGCTTCAGAAATTGAACTGAGAAGAAAAAATCAAATAAGGTTTTCTGAGCAGACGCTACCTTTAAAGGTTTTCTAAGGTAAGAAGGTTTCAGGTGAATACGCGATAGTTCTCGGCATGTTTTGTAAAAGTAAAATTGAAGATACGTTTTTCACATAGTCAGCAAAAAAAGACAAACCAGAAAAAACACCAAAATAACGAGATCTGATTTCGAAGGATAGAGGTGAGACTTGACCCCGAGAATTACTACATATCAGCAGGGGCTCTATCCGATAATGGAGGGGTGAAGGGCGCCACACTGATTTTTGGGCGAGACACGGAGACTTGAAATCAGTTCTAACATAAGTGTGGAACGTTCCCTGATTTTCCCAGATGGGATGGCATCCCCATAGGGGCAAAATTATCATATGGGCGCGATGTTTTTCGATCTCCCCCCCAATCTCAGAAACAATTTAGTATACGGTAAAGCCCAACAATCGAATTTTCCAAAAATACCTCATTCGAATTTTCCGCGGAATACTCTTTTCTATACAAATTTGTTGACGTACACTGGTGCAAACCCTACAAATAACAGCTCACTAGAAGAGACCTCATCTTTTAAAAGCCAGCAGACACCAAAAATGAGCTCAACACGAATGATTATCCCATTGACTCGAGTTTAGCGTCTTCTGTGTCACAGCTGGCACAGTGAGAACCGAGTTAGCCGCTTTAGAAGAAAGACTCTAAATACGTTTCCATCGCGATCCTGTCTTTAATGCCAGCACTGATCTTCTTTTGTTCTTTCTTAAACTTATTGTACTTAACAAGAAAGGTACACCACTAAATGAAGATAATGACACCGCCCACTTTTTTGCGCATCTTACAAGGGAAGTATAAGAAGCGTAGGTCTGAACGGTAGAAATCAAATGTCATGTGAGAATGTTCACGTCTTACATAGTGGAACAGTGTTGATGACCCGCCGCGAAACATAGACCTGAAGGAGTTATAAGCTCCGAAAGTTTGACGGCCATCGAACTCCTCCTAGTCTACGATTTCCTAGGCGGCGACTCCAACAGCATCGACGGCGCAGAGGAAGGGATGGCTGATGGTAGGCGCTAGACGAGGGTTCGAATCCCCTCCAGAGCTGCTGTTTTGCAAATTCACGGAACTTCCATATTTTGATCAAGAATTATATCCCAAATGTCATTTTATCTTTTTGCTGCGCGATCTGGGCATACCGACGTTCAAATAGACTTGGGTACAAGGAATTCAACGATTCGCTTCCCATCAAGGAGTTCCCATTGATTTGGAGAATTTACATGATTCGGCAATAATACAACACATATTTGGAACAAGTTACTCGCTCTGGCAGTTAACCGTGGAATGCCTGATCCAGTTTTGGGATTCAAGGCCTCCCACTGTTGGTTGGACAACTTCAAGAGACATGTTGGAATCTCCGGGCGTCGCATAATTCGATTCGTGCAAAAAAACTCATTTGTGGATCAAGAAACAGTCGAGAGAGCTGCCGCTGATTTTGTTGCAAAGGTTAGAGCAAAAATGAACGTTATCCCAATCGCATCTTTCGTCAATATCCACCAGTCCGGCCTGAACGAAGAGACAACGGTGAGTAAAAAACTACTAATCCGGAAGAGATAGAAGAAAATCAGCTATGTTCCAAATTTACAGATGCCGAGATGTTTGTCCTTCAAAGGGGAGAAGAAGACGGTGCGGTTGGTGCAGTCGGCTTCTGCGACTACCCATAGCCTGACCATCATGCCCCTCATTTTCGCATCAGGCAAGGTCGGAGAAATGCTCTTTGTTCAATTGCCAGAGCCGGGCGGCCGCTTCCCATTGAAGGGTGTATTCAAGACGAAGAATCTTCACGTCGTCAGCGGATCATCCCATATCATGACGACGTCAACAACACATGAATTTTTCGAGCTTGTTTTCATGCCGCCAATGCCGAAGAGTTGTGTTCTGATCCTCGACTCGTGGAGTGGTTTTTCCAATCAGAACGCTATACAGGCTCTTGTGCCGGCTGGGAAAAACTTGCAGATTTTTACGGTACCACCTGGCGCTACGAGCCTGGTTCAGCCGGCAGACGTCGGGTTTTTCAGCTATGTGAAAGCGCTGCTTAAGCGATTGCACTCGCACGTGATCGTCCAAGATCTTCCTTTTGACATCCAGAAACGAGACAATATTCTGAAGGTACATGGATTTCAGTTATGACTATTGCGCTCCTCACAATCAGAACTTCGAATTTTTAGGTCGTGTCACTGGTACACCGTATCTTGTGTCATCCATCACTCGAAAAGCTTGTAGAGTGCGCGTGGTTCAAGGCCGGCTACGTTCTGGCCCGCCCGGGTCTTTTCGAAAATCCAACTGATCTCGTATTCCCAGTAGAGCTTGGCCCCTGTGAGGAGATAGGTTGCCAGGAGCCTATCGCGTTCATTCGCTGTCCTTACTTTGCAGTTTGCTTATGTTTCATGCATTATGTGCCCATTTACCTTTGGTGCTGAAATTGGTTATGTATTTTGCGTCCCACAGACTGATAAAATTGTTCCAAATATGTGTTGTAATATCTCCGAATCATGTAAATTCTCCAAATCAATGGGAACTCCTTGATGGGAAGCGAATCGTTGAATTCCTTGTACCCAAGTCTATTTGAACGTCGGTATGCCCAGATCGCGCAGCAAAAAGATAAAATGACATTTGGGATATAATTCTTGATCAAAATATGGAAGTTCTGTGAATTTGCAAAACAGCAGCTCTGGAGAGGATTTGAACCGTGGTCTAGTGCCTACCATCAGCCATCCCTTCCTCTGCGCCGTCGATGCTGTTGAAGTCGGCGCCTGGGAAATCGTAGACTAGGAGGAGATCGATGGCCGTCAAACCCTCGGAGCTTATAACTCCTTCAGGTCTATGTTTCGCGGCGGGTCATCAACACTGTTCCACTATGTAAGACGTGAACATTCTCACATGACATTTGATTTCTACCGTTCAGACCTACGCTTCTTATACTTCCCTTGTTAGCTAACATTTGAGCCTACACTTAAAGAGTAATTATACTCAACAATACCTGTGCTCAAATACAACAGCCGTATCGACGACCCGTTCGTGTCGTAATCTCATGGCTTTCAAATCCGATTCTAAGCTGTGACCAATTAAAATGCTGCGTTCGTTCACCAGCTCGAAAAGACGATTTTGAGCCTGAAATAACCTTAGGTTGGTACGAACTGTGCTGACACCATGGAATTTCGTGCAGTTTTAGCCAACCACGACCCTCGGAAACACTGTTAGCTGCTGATATTCAGAAATCAGTTTCCTTTCTAAGCGGAGTTGGGTGCAGCGGGTGTACTGCATTTCCCCCACCGCCAATGCGGCGGGGACGCGGCGCGCGGCGGATGGGCGCGGCTAGACATCATCTGTGGTATCCAAGACGTATTAGCTACAACGCGCTAGCGAATGCAGAATGATTAGAACAACCACGAGTCTTAGGCAACAATCTTAATGTTTAACTATTCTAAAAAGCGGCTTGGAGTCCTTAATACTATGTCAGTGAACTAAATATTCCAATCAGATTCTACTCAGAGGTAGGCTCACTTTAGTTTTATTCCCGCTCTGGCAATGTACGCTTGCTCATGAGGATTTTCACATCTTTATGAATGTGAACGCCATTGCGAAAAGCAGAACATAAGGAACAGTTTGATCGTTCAAAATTTCATGGACCATCTTGATCCTTTTTTTCCCATTTTACACGTATGGATAGGGTTTTTTTGGATCAAAAACCAACGAATCATGTCAAGCAATGTGAAAAAAAATGGACAGTTAGGTAACTCTTCAGAGTTTTTTTGACGATTTTTTTTGTTTTTTTTTCTGCCGTTTCTGACAAGAAAAGACGTGCTAGTTGTCTCAATCACAATTTGTTTGGCTCTGGTAATTGCTTTCGAATGATTTTACGTTAGATTTAAAATCATCAGGACAGCTTTACAACGTTTGAAAAAACAAGACTAAAATTAGGCTCGATAATATTCGTCTAAAGACAGGTACGGAATCAATATTTTCGAAACTTTTGACAGTAAATCTGAGTATTCAAAAATTTTTTGTTATAAAAATAATTAAACATAAATAATTTTTAAATACAATTCAGAAATTATACATTATATTCTCGATAAAAATTCAACTTATCACTCACCAGTTTTTGTTCTCAGAATATGCTTTCGAAAATATTGATTTGGTGTAAAGTAAAACGGTTTAATCAGACTATTTTGTGAAGAGCCCAAAAATTTTTCAAGGGGATATTCAAAAAATAATCATCCGGAAACTAAAAGTACGTGAAAAGGCGATAGTGATGTCGAGTCAGAGCTTTGGGGAAACTACAAAACTCGGAGTGACCAATAAGTTTCGATCACTGTCGTATGAAAATAGATATCATCAACACAACCTGCAAATACAAAAAAAAATTTCAACTGAATAGTTTCACACTGGTTCTGTGAAATTTTTACGCTGGATTACCACGTCTTTCAGACCTATGTTTGATTTTTTGACTAATTGCAAGATTTAGGGGTAATTTTTTTAAAATCTTCCATTCACTAAGCCCAAATCCCCCCTCGTAGCAGTAAATTTCAGGTTTTGGGGTAGTTTTGGTAAATTCATCGAGAGAGATGCTGGGAAGATTTAATTTTCTAAATAGTCAGCTATTAGCGCTTTTATGAGTTGAAAACCTGGACACAGCAAACGCTGCCAGTTTAGTCGCGGAGAATGTCCACTTGTGCCAGATTGTGAAACCAATGTGGTTTTAGATCTGATAATAAACTGAAGTTCTTCTCTAGCTAAACCCTGTATAAGGATCTCCTGTTGAATCGTTATCACGAGTATGAAAAGGTTGGGTGGGAAGATTCTAGCATTCGTTCTCACAGCCTTCTTATTATGAGGGAGTTGGCCGTAACAATTTAGCACGAACAGATATTCTTCTCGAATTGATGAAATTTTGCACAGCCCTTTAGAGTGATCCTAAAATTTAGGCGAACAAACCTCGAAGAGATCAATCGTAGATGCCTCGACTTGGTTAGCCGTTAGACCGGAGAATCTTGTATTGTAATCAATAACCGTATTATGAGGTTTTACAACGAGATCAAGTACAAGCTTGTTATCCATATCTACAACTGATACGCGGGCTAATTCAGGCCCCCATACGCCATACACCATTTCACAATCCATGGCATACACCTGCAATGCACACAATTGCATTACTTCAAGCCACGTCGTCGGTCGGACGGACACAAACAGACCTTGTTATTCCTCGGATCGTCCTCTCCCAGAGACGCAGGTGTTGAGGTGAACTCCCGAAGTGCTTCTGCATTCAACGTGTCGGAGACATGAGCTTCTGCTACACAACAACCAGGTGTAGTACGATCCGCACCACAGCAGGCGAAAAACGAATCCCCACGCATGCCTGCAATTACCTGCGGTTTAGTCGGTTGATGGGATCAAGACAAACGGAGAGAAAGGAATGGAATACCTCCCCGTCGTTGGAGCCCTTTAAAATGATAAATGCATTCAGCCGAGACCACTTTGCCTTTTGGGTCAAGACGGAACTCTTTATGACATCGTGAACATAATCGCTCCAGATCTAAAAAAAACAACAATGATATAGCTGTAAAACCGAGGCCCACGTTTAAAAGCGGCTCGCACGCTCGTAAAAGTGGCTGAGATGGGGGCTTCTGTTATATCATACAGCTCCTAATGTAATGCTCATGCCGCGGGAGAGTCAAAAACATGCCAAAATGACCGTATTTCAGACTTATTATACCAGGAACCATGCACACTCTGCCCTCTTTCTATACAGTTCCCGCCCCCAACACAAACTCGTCCAAATTGATTGCTCGAATACGGATAGTTGGATAGTTTTTGCTGCTTCCAGCGATTTAATCGTTCCATTACAGGTGGTAAAGGGCTACTGACTTCGCTATCTTAACCATTTTGTCGCTGAATTCTCTATTTTCGCCGAGTTTGTATGCTCGTTCACTTCCAATCCAATACAAAAACAACCCGTTTGTTATTTATTTGCTTCACATTTCCGTCGGTTTTTTTTTCGTCACTTTGCGATGCTAACAGCTATAAAAAACATGCTATTCATGGCATAAAATCTATAAAATTTCTGAGCGCGTATTCTGCTTTTAATGAATAGCCGTGATTTCGGATAAGAAGATAGGTCACAAGACCACTTCCCGATTACACCAATTTTGTTCAGGGTAGCTGGATGCAAAGAAAAAAATTCTCAGTTACTCTAAAAGTTTAAAAAACCAAGCCACGATATTTTTCACGGGACTATGTCCGCAGATTGTCCGCATGTCATAATTTTTCTCGAATAAAATTGCAAATAGAAACGATATGGTTAAAGCTCCTTCATCTTTCTTTTTCAGAAAATGACGGTAGACTTCATCTAAAGTCTTCCAGGCCAGCTTTTCTAGTAGGGGTTTCAGACGCTTCTGATCTCCGCTTGTCCTTCACTTAACAATATTTGTTTCAAAACAACTATTAATACTAGTACTGGCGATTTACGATCACGCCATCTAGACCGAAAACCACTAATCGCACAGAGTCGTTCAGTTTAAACGTACTAGGGTAACCAATAGCCGTTAATATTAATCAAATGCTGAAACTAATGAAATTGATGAGTACACTACAGGCCGTATCTTTTGCGTTTTGGACGAAAAAGACGCGAAAACGCGTCTTTTGCGTCTTTTCCTCATAACTCTGTTCAAAGTGATCCATTCTGGAATCCGAAGAGATGGTTGGAATCAGCATTGAGAGTTCTTCGTTTTGAGCCCCCACATGTCTTACTCTGCAACAAGGCATATAGACGTGACACAATCAATCGAGTACGCGAAACGCGAATGCGGAGCTTTGGTCAGGGGATTGATTGTGTTTATATAACCATTGTGTATGTTCTAGTGGAACACTCTGAAGATATTTTGACTGACATATGGGGATATAAATTTCGGTTTCTCCCATTTTCAAGTATCCATATTTCGGTCACTTCCCGGGTCCCGTTCTCGTTACCTTACAAATTACAAACGTTACCAATAAATTTGATACTCGGCCAATGACCATTGTTTTATTATCCTCTCTCGAATTAGAACTACAATACCCGCACTAATTTACTTAGAAAAGCCGCAAAAGTCGCGATATCGCGACTTTTCGTCATGTCTCGGCACAAAGTGCTCCAATCGAGCAATGAAGGAGATATTTCGAATCAACATCGAAAGCTCTTCCTTTTAAGTTTTTACATGTTAAGCGGCCATAAAAGACATATAGAGCTAACACAATTAATCGAGTTGGCGAAAGGAAAATTCAGGTATTTTGTGTTTATTTGACGCAATGCCACCTTCACTTCAACAGTGTTAACGTGATAGAGAACAGCTTAGTGAACTATTTACGGCTGACCGGCTTTTCCTGCGAAATTTCGGTTTGAAATTTTGGTTTTTTTCTCACCATTTCCACAGCGACAATCCTCCTCTTGCTTAGATTCACAGAGACTAGCAATGTTTTTCATGAATTATGTCTGAATCCATCCATGGTAGAAAACTTGGAGAGAATTTAGGCCGTCAAAAGTGATTCGCAGCGACGTTTAATGAGTGATCATCGACTGCAACCCTTGCAAAGATGTCCGTACTCCCTCTCAGAGGCTGGTACTATTTGTAGCTCCTCGCTGAACATGATGAATACATTAAAAACCCACCTTAATTTTTTTGCCATTTATTCTTTTAAAACTCAAAATCGTATGCTAATTATCGAAAACTTCTATTTGTTTTCCGATGTTCGGCGACCAACGATCAGCCGCTTCCCGAAGTTTAGAATGCTGACGGCTAGGGCTTTCCAATGCTATAATGTTTGTATATTTAGGTTCGGAGAAATCCCTCTGTGTTTCTCAGATTTCTCAGATCTAAGAGAGTAATTCATCGCTGGTCCCTCGCTTTGAGTCGGTGCGTCCCTGCCTCTCCGCGCCCTGCGCACACCCCCGCTTTTGGAGGTGTCGAAATCGCACTGTCTTGCCTGTCTCGCTCAATGACCGAAGTCCGCAGTAAATGTATCGATTTCCATGGGCACTTGTCAACGGTTTTCCTCCGGTGACAACCAACGAGAACATGTTCATCCAACCGGACCACTAGTTAACGTGACTAATTCAAATGCAGCCCTGTTCTGTTTCTGTAAAGAAATACTTCCATAAAACATTATTAACCGTCTTGTTCCCCATTAATTTTCCGTAAATGGAACGCAGAATTACATAAAAGACTCGAAAATCGCTGTGCGATCCCCAAATCCATCATTAGTGTGACGCTCGAGACATCCTTTCGACTGAGGAACACTTTTGTAGATTACGTGCTGCAATGCTTTAGCGCTACGCATAAACCGGGGCAATCGACGCAGGCGCCCTCGAACTGTCTCGTCGTCTCGCCGTCTCCGTTCTCGGCTGAATAATGAGTCTTGGGGATGAGTCTCCGCAACCTATCATACCCGCGATTACGTCATTATTGCGAAATGACCCCTGCAGAAAATTTTTATCCTCCCCGAAATCTCCACTGCAGTGTCGGCAGCAGGGATGAGCGGTGATCCGATTTCCGATGGGTTTTGGCCTTCCGATTTCCGAATTCCGATTTCCGAAAAAAAGCCTGAAAATGCGGAAGAAATCGGAAATATTCACGAGATAAAAAATTTTTACGCTCTCCCTGGCCAAATCCCCGGCGGGTTATTTTAGGCGCTGAATTCGGATTCGAGGTCCGTTTTCACTTTTCACAAAGCCAGAGTTGATTGTGTTTGCATGAAAACTTCCAGTAAAGAAGGATGAGTTCAAGTTTTTTTGGTACGCGCAGTCACCAGGGGGGGGGGCGTTAAGAACATCACTGAATGTATTTCCGATTTCCGATTTCCGCATTCCGATTTCCGATGGTTTTTGGCGTTCCGATTTCCGAATTCCGATTTCCGAAATTGAGAAGGTCCTTCCGATTTCCGATTTCCGAAGTTCAGAAAAAAACTTCCGCTCATCCCTGGTCGGCAGTCACGTGTTAGGAACGTCGCTCTCTCACTCCTATCCATTTTTTTTACTGGGTCGATTACTGGGTCTCCCGGGGCATCAAAAAGGCGAGAAAACGCTGTTTTGACACACCTGAAAGGGATGAAAAATCAAAATTTCTGGATCGGGCTGCTGAAGCGCTTATTTGGCAGTGCATCATGGGAGAAGATTACTGTTTGAGTCTCAGGTCGATTTGTCCCATTTGAGCCGAGAACGGGACGGCGGTGATTTCGGGTCTTTTTTATCCAAAATCACCGGGGTGTCGCTAGACGTAGCGAACCTCCAAACCGGTTGTTACTGTTTAAAAAGAGTCTACACTAAGTGCACTTGTGAGCAGGACTGTTTTTCGGCCTAGAGAAGAACGATTACTGGGTCTCCCGGGGCATCAAAAAGGCGAGAAAACGCTGTTTTGACACACCTGAAAGGGGTGAAAAATCAAAATTTCCGGATCGGGCTGCTGAAGCGCTTATTTGGCAGTGCATCATGGGAGAAGATTACTGTTCGAGTCTCAGGTCGATTTGTCCCATTTGAGCCGAGAACGGGACGGCGGTGATTTTGGGTCTTTTTTATTCAAAATCACCGGGGTGTCGCTAGACGTAGCGAACCTCCAAACCGGTTGTTACTGTTTAAAAAGAGTCTACACTAAGTGCACTTGTGAGCAGGACTGTTTTTCGGCCTAGAGAAGAACGATTACTGGGTCTCCCGGGGCATCAAAAAGGCGAGAAAACGCTGTTTTGACACACCTGAAAGGGATGAAAAATCAAAATTTCTGGATCGGGCTGCTGAAGCGCTTATTTGGCAGTGCATCATGGGAGAAGATTACTGTTTGAGTCTCAGGTCGATTTGTCCCATTTGAGCCGAGAACGGGACGGCGGTGATTTCGGGTCTTTTTATCCAAAATCACCGGGGTGTCGCTAGACGTAGCGAACCTCCAAACCGGTTGTTACTGTTTAAAAAGAGTCTACACTAAGTGCACTTGTGAGCAGGACTGTTTTTCGGCCTAGAGAAGAACGATTACTGGGTCTCCCTGGGCATCAAAAGGCGAGAAAACGCTGTTTTGACACACCTGAAAGGGGTGAAAAATCAAAATTTCCGGATCGGGCTGCCGAAGCGCTTATTTGGCAGTGCATCATGGGAGAAGATTACTGTTCGAGTCTCAGGTCGATTTGTCCCATTTGAGCCGAGAACGGGACGGCGGTGATTTTGGGTCTTTTTATTCAAAATCACCGGGGTGTCGCTAGACGTAGCGAACCTCCAAACCGGTTGTTACTGTTTAAAAAGAGTCTACATTAAGTGCACTTGTGAGCAGGACTGTTTTTCGGCCTGTAGAAGAACGATTACTGGGTCTCCTGGGCATCAAAGGCGAGAAAACGCTGTTTTGACACACCTGAAAGGGGTGAAAAATCAAAATTTCCGGATCGGGCTGCCGAAGCACTTATTTGGCAGTGCATCATGGGAGAAGATTACTGTTTGAGTCTCAGGTCGATTTGTCCCATTTGAGCCGAGAACGGGACGGCGGTGATTTCGGGTCTTTTTTTTATCCAAAATCACCGGGGTGTCGCTAGACGTAGCGAACCTCCAAACCGGTTGGTTACTGTTTAAAAAGAGTCTACACTACAAAAGTGCACTTGTGCGCGGCGAGCAGGACTGTTTTTCGGCTCAGAGAAGAACGATTACTGGTCTCCCGGGGCATCGTAAAGGCGAGAAAACGCTGTTTTGACACACCTGAAAGGGTGAAAAATCAAAATTTCCGGATCGGGCTGCTGAAGCACTTATTTGGCAGTGCATCATGGGAGAAGATTACTGTTTGAGTCTCAGATATCGATTTGTCCCATTTGAGCGAGAACGGGACGGCGGTGATTTCGGGGCCTTTTTATCCAAAATCGCCGGGTGTCGCTAGACGCAGCGTAACCTCCAAACCGGTTGTTACTGTTTAAAAGAGTCTACATTAAGTGCAATTTGTTCAGAACAGGACTGTTTTTCGGCCTAGAGAAGAACGATTGCCTGGTCTCCGGCATCAAAAAGGCGAGAAAAACGCTGTTTTGACACACCTGAAAGGTGAAAATCAAAATTTCCGATCGGGCTGCTGAAGCGCTTATTTGGCAGTGAATCATAGGAGAAGATTACTGTTTGAGTCTCAGGTCGATTTGTCCCATTTGAGCCGAGAACGGGACGGCGGTGATTTCGGGTCTTTTTTATCCAAAATCGCCGGGGTGTCGCTAGACGTAGCGAACCTCCAAACCGGTTGTTACTGTTTAAAAAGAGTCTACATTAAGTGCACTTGTGAACAGGACTGTTTTTCGGCCTAGAGAAGAACGATTACTGGGTCTCCTGGGGCATCAAAAGGCGAGAAAACGCTGTTTTGACACACCTGAAAGGGGTGAAAAATCAAAATTTCCGGATCGGGCTGCTGAAGCGCTTATTTGGCAGTGAATCATAGGAGAAGATTACTGTTTGAGTCTCAGGTCGATTTGTCCCATTTGAGCCGAGAACGGGACGGCGGTGATTTCGGGTCTTTTTTATTCAAAATCACCGGGGTGTCGCTAGACGTAGCGAACCTCCAAACCGGTTGTTACTGTTTAAAAAGAGTCTACACTAAGTGCACTTGTGAACAGGACTGTTTTTCGGCCTAGAGAAGAACGATTACTGGGTCTCCCGGGGCATCAAAAAGGCGAGAAAACGCTGTTTTGACACACCTGAAAGGGGTGAAAAATCAAAATTTCCGGATCGGGCTGCTGAAGCGCTTATTTGGCAGTGCATCATAGGAGAAGATTACTGTTTGAGTCTCAGGTCGATTTGTCCCATTTGAGCCGAGAACGGGACCCGGGAAGAGACCGAAATATGGATACTTGAAAATGGGAGAAACCGAAATTTATATCCCCATATGTCAGTCAAAATATCTTCAGAGTGTTCCACTAGAATATACACAATGGTTATATAAACACAATCAATCCCCTGACCAAAGCTCCGCATTCGCGTTTCGCGTACTCGATTGATTGTGTCACGCCTATATGCCTTGTTGCAGAGTAAGACATATGGGGGCTCAAAACGAAGAGCTCTCAATGCTGATTCCAACCATCTCTTCGGATTCCAGAATGGATCACTTTGAACAGAGTTATGAGGAAAAGACGCAAAAGACGCGTTTTCGCGTCTTTTTCGTCCAAAACGCAAAAGATACGGCCTGTAGTGTGTAGTCTTACCGTCTTTTGCTGCCCAGGACTTTTGCGATTTCGACTTTTCAAAATGACTCTGCGCTATTGTAACCTGTTGTGGATCATCAGGCACAGCACGTGGATATCTGAAAAGAACAATACATGCAAAGCGGAGCTGAAGTGAAAATCAGCAAAGAACAGACAGGCAGTCGCTTACCCATTTCTGATCAGCTGCTCACCAGTCATCAAGTACTTTTCGATCAGAATATTATAGAACTCTTTTTCGCTGAACGATTTAGGTGCTTGTTTATCTGTCTTTCGAATTCGGATGGAAATGTCTCTCACATGTCGACCGGCAAGGACAGCGTCGTGAGAGAGGCCTAAACAGAGTGCCTCAGAGTGCTTCATATAGAGCAGAGTAACCTCAAACTGTATTTTGTCACCGACTCTGCAACATAAAGGCAGTGCTCACGATAATCTTCAATTTTGAGATTATACGCTATATTGATTAAGTGGCCCCCGGGTAGAACCAAAATGACGTGGAAATTGAGAAAAACGCACCAGAAGTACAAGAAATCCTTAAAGGCACAGTACACCCTCAGATATGAATTTTGAGATTTTAATGTAATTGTGTAGAAGACCCCTTCTGTATAACATGTGCCAAATGCCAGATCTCGTTTCCCCCAAATAAGCGAGATATAAGCGACCACCACAGGCCCGACCCCCTTCGCTCACCACCACAGGCCCGACCCCCTACCAGATTTTCGAACTCGATAGCGGCTCGATGGATGGATGAATGCCAACAAGTCGTCGTTCTTCAGTCCATTGCTGTTCTATCTCCTTATCCTGGCTCTTTCTCACGCGACGATTGCAACTGAAGAGAAATACAGGCTTGAGACAACTCGTCCACCAATTTGTCACCCTCAAAATCTAGGCATCTTTGAAGAGCCATAACTCTGTTCGAAGGGGGTCTTAGACGATTTCAGAGATACCACTGTGATCAGCGTGTGACTCTCTCCAAGATGAGTATGAAATCTGAAAATTAATTTTTTGGGTGTCCTGTGCCTCTAAGTACCACTCCTCTTAAGTATCACAGAAAGTGTTGGTACAATAAAATCTATTTTGGACCCGTCCTTTGCAATTCTCTACTCTCTATTGCTTTGTTCTTTTCTCAGGACCGTAACTAATCCTGCTTTGCATAAAATATTCTTCTATTTTCGACTGACCCAATTTTTCACCGGTGCCGACCACCATGAACATCTCAGAAAAATGAAAACATGTTACATGTAATATAAAGTGTAAGATACTTGAGACATTCAAGAATATTACCTTTATATCGCATGTAACCTACACTTATATGACATGTAACACACACTTATATTACATGTAACATACATTTATATTTCATGTAGCTTAATTAGAGCTGCAAGTTGAAGCTCGATGCTTTGAGGGTTGGAGCTGCGGGTTCCAGGCTACTGCTTCAGGTACGAATCAGCAAGCTTTAAGCTCTCTTGGACATCCCAGGAGCTTAAAGCTCGCTACTTCATGACTGAAGCAGCAAGCTTGGATCCCACAGCTTCATACAAGAAGCAGTGGGCTTAAGCTTGCTTCAAAAATGTTGCTTGTCGCTCCCTCCAATCCTCCCTCACGATTTAAACGAATCATGAGGAGTGAGAGATCAACGACTCGGCCAGGGCGAGTGACCACCCTGTCAAATGTCAATCCCATGGGCCTGCGCTCATCGGTAAGGTATGAGGCGGCCCGTATGCTGTGCAGGTTTGCATAAGGTGTTCAGCATGGGCCCTCAGTTGCTGGAGATATTTGAATTATGTTACACTTATACTACAAGTAATTTACTTGAGTAGAGATAATTCACATGTAATTTACACTGGCGGAGATGTGTTACAAGTATATTGTAATCGTCTCTTATGTTACAAGTATTATGTCTTCACCATCAAAAACATATTACGTGTGACATTTGGCCTGCCAGCGACGGACCGATATATTACATGTACCATACATCGGCCGAGATAAATTGCAAGTACTATACATTGGCCAATTTATATTACATGTATATTAATTCAGGCCTTTTATATTACATGTAATATGTTTTCATTTTTCGGAGATGTTCATCCAACCGGACAACTAGTCGTCCATGTTATAGAATAATGTCACTGAAATACGACGTTTTAATGCGTTTCTCGCCGTTTCTTCGTAATTTTGGTAACACTTGGAGGCCAACGCATTGTTTTATGTGAGAAACTTGGGGACGAAAATCATCGTGAACACTGCCTTGAATCCCTCAACAGGTTTTCAAATGAAATAAAGTGTTGGTCCCAACTAAGATGGAAAGAAATAAACGAAGAAATATAACAGTTGCTGAGTCTCAAGAACGGAACCAAGGGAGAACTTCACCTCAACCGATTCTGTCAGGCTCCCAAAAAGGTTATGTACAAAACGTATGTCAGCAAACTATCCCCTATTCGTCTGTGATCGTTCGATATGGTGTGATATACCAATCGAAAACCCAACTTCCTCTAGATAGATAATGTTTATCGCCTCTCGAAACAAAAACTCAATCTTCTTCAAATTTTGTATCACAATGCAAATGAGAATTTGGGTACCAGAATCCATTGAATTTCCCCCGTTTCCTTTTTTTATTCATCAGAGCTATTTATAATCATGGAACATTCAAACACGGTGAGTGCTAGATTATAATCCAAGAACAGTTCGCGGAACCTTGTCCTCAACGAATGAATTTTGCATTTTTACGAAAATTTTCCAAAAATAAAATTCTATCGTATCGTTGATATCCAAAGACTTAATAGCGCCCCAATTCACAGTTAAGAATTATAGACAATGTCTCATCTTTGGGTGTTAGCCTTGCGAAATAGTGACTGTTTTACTTAAAAAATCGATTTTTACATTCTCAAGAGTTTTTGAAAAAAAAAGGTCGATGATTTAGAAAATAACCGTCGTTAGATGAGACGGCGTTCATTAGGCCTGATTATGGGGCTTAGTGCCTTAACGTTATTGGATAATGAAGATATTTTGGAAATTTGAAATTTAAAATTCTTTTTGAAGAATTCCAAACTTACAAAAATGAATGTATTCCAGCGAACCCTTTTTCGGCACTCTAATCCAATCCATACAAGCTCTTCAGATGTTCGACAAAATTGAATAGCCAAGATTAATAGAAAGAGGAGAACGAGGGGGATTCGCATACTTTCGATACCCAAAACTTTCACTACATTTTGAAGCGAATCGAAGCAGGTCGGATTTTTCGACTACCATCAAATACTAATACATAGAGAAAAGTCGGTTTTTCGAATGGTTTATCACACTTGATCGAAAGATCACAGACAGACAAAGGAAGATTCGCTGACGCACATTGGGTGCAGGATTTCTTTACAGCCCGATATTTCATTGAACTCGGTGTGATTGACACTCCTAACAGCAAAAGTAACCGATCGAAAGTAGTAGCCCATGACTGAACAGAGAGACCGGAAACAATTTCTGTTTGAGCTATGTAAAGTCATTGTCACCAGAACGTCATTGAGTTTTTTTCTCTAAGACAACAGCTTATAAATAGATACGAAGCGAAGTTTAAAAACGAAATATCTAAAACATGAGCTGTGCTTTGATCGAAGTATGCCAAAACTAAAATATTTATTTTTCATGATGGAGGTCAAGAAATGCTCGGTGATGTGTACATTTGTGTATTGCATGCGATAAGAAGAAGATGAAGAATCGCTGATTCCATCTCAGGTGGATAATCATGGCTTTATTTACTGACCAGATTTAGATTTCGGACGAACGAAGGAAAAGCATATATTGTCGAGACGTGGTTGAAAGACGAGATTTGGATAATCACGAAATCCCATTGTAGAGTAACAGACTGTGTAGACAGACGACTGGGGCTGCTGCTGCTGTCAGTCCTTATTTAACCTACAGCTGAGTGAAGTTTTGATTAGATACGAAATATAGATGCCCTGTGATGTCAGCTGAGTCTACGATCACACGGAAAACGAATACAAAAAGGACAGACTGAGAGCGAGACGGGTAGAATACCATAGAGCGTACACATCACAGGACACGAACCACACGGAACAGCATCACAAAAGAGGGCGACGGGCTCAGGCACACCATCAGGTAACCGATACAAATAGTGCAATATCAATGAAAATCCACGAAAACGATCCGAAAACGATCAATGAAAACACAAAACAAAATGTTTTTCTCACGTGAGCTTCGACCAACCCATACTGCCCTATTCAAATATTTTTATCCGAAAACAGGGAAACAAAATTTTCATACAACAAGATTAACAGCGAGAGTGCGTTTCTGTTTTACCCTGCCGTACAGGTTTGTTAGAGTGGAAACTTCAATAGTCTAGCCTTTCGGCAACTTCTCTTTTTAGAGATTTGAAAATGACAAGAAGCATGAACGTGATTCCAATTCTGTCATTGAATATGTGTTGTGCATTCGTATAGTAGAGGAATCCCAATTCTTTCAGATTTCAAGAGTTTCACAAAGACATGGGAGAAAAAAAAGTTGATGATGGTCGCGATCTAGGTTGATTATTTTTCCTCAAGTCAGTTTCGAACATGACTTTCATTTGTATTCCGAGTGCTATCCACCCAGGGTCATGCACACCGTTGTCCAGGACCTCGAGGAAGCTACGTCCCCCTTGGTGATCGAAATTTTTGAGAAATGACCAAAACTTTTACGTCCCTCCGAGGTTGTGAGAAAGGTTTCTGCAGAGGACACAGCTCGTTTTGCCTTTGTAGCGCGGTATTTTTTGTCGGCTCGCTGCAGTGCAATTTGGAACATACATAGCTGCAATACCTTTGGTTGCGAATTTTCAGGGCGGCCTTACCGCAGTTTGTAGAGGATAGGCCTAGGAGGAAAATAATATATTTGGGACCATCGGCGCTGTCTTTTTAAAAGAAAAACTTGCGATGTCGGTTCCGGACAAAGGTATTGGGCGGCCACGAGAAAACGGGTTTTAGGCGATTTTCTCCGCAATTTTGATGTTATGAGGGGGGGGGTGTTGGGTATCAGTTTGTAGAGAATTTCACAGAGATTCTGAATATTTTTTTTTCAGAATTACGATAATCCAAAATGTTATGGAGGAAGGCACGTTGTCTCGTCTACGAAATGAATGATTGAAGGGTTGATAGATTCTATTAATGCATGTAAGTCGCCTGAAAGCATGTCCTATAAGCTAAAGCTTTGGCTACATTCTAAAATACTGCTATCACATCGTTCTGTATACAGGGTGCGCTTTGAATATGGTGACAAGGTTTTTTTTTTCAAATCTCATCTCGTCGACATATGTGCGTCGCTAATCACCCGTATATAGTCTGTTCTTTTGATTAATTCAACTTCTCTTTCCAAATTCACATAGTTTTGTAGCGCAAAATGGTTTTTGAAGCAAATGGTGAGCGAAGGCCTGAAGGGCCCCTGATTTTTCACAGTAGAACTCGCCATTGAGTTCGTCGGCTTCGGTAATTGTTGCTCGTCCCCCCCATGTGACCGAGGGGCCATTTTGGAGCAGGGGAAGTGGCGAGCAAAGTGCAAACAAGCGGACCCCGCGAACTCGTGGGACAGACGCTAGGAAGAAGAAGAAGAAGAAGAAGAAGAAGAAGAAGAAGAAGAAGAAGAAGAAGAATAGGAAGAAGAAGAAGAAGAATAGGAAGAGGAAGAAGTAGAAGAAGTAGAAGTAGAAGAAGAAGAAGAAGAAGATGAAGAAGAAGAAGAAGAAGAAGAAGAAGAAGAAGAAGAAGAAGAAGAAGAAGAAGAAGAAGAAGAAGAAGAAGAAGAGGAATAGGAAGAAGAAGAAGAAGAAGAAGGTGAAGAAGAAGAAGAAGAAGAAGAAAGAAGAAGAAGAAGGTGAAGAAGAAGAAGAAGAAGAAGAAGAAGAAGAAGAAGAAGAAGAAGAAGAAGAAGAAGAAGAAGATGAAGAAGAAGATGAAGAAGAAGAAGAAGAAGAAGAAGAAGAAGAAGAAGAAGAAGAAGAAGAAGAAGAAGAAGAAGAAGAAGAAGAAGGATGTCGGCCTGAAAAGGCGTCATAGCTGAAGTCCTTGGACCCTCTATTGAGAGAACGCGAAGACGAATTGCCGGAATTCATTTTTCGCCCAAGTCGGTGTTCAAGATAGCTGAATTTTTTCCCTGACGACGTAAAGGCGTCAAACTTGAAGCATACTAAAAAAAAATGAAAACAAGTTACCGTATTTTCTCTTTTAGAAGTACATGTACTTCTAATACTCAGACCCCTATTTTATATGTACTTCTATTAGAGGTGTACTTCAAATAGAGGCGGTACTTCTAATTCTCAGCCCTCTCCTTTTGGTGTACTTTTATTAGAGGTGTACTTCTAATAGAAGGTGTACTCTATTATTCGGCGCAATTTTTTGAATTTCCAATGTTAGACTCTTCACATTTCTTGGATTCCAGTATAACACCAAAGACTTGTATTTTATACAATTTCAGACTAGGCTCAATTGAATTGATGCTTACAATATCTCTGATATCATTTATTCACACCTTTCCCAAGTTAATTTCTTCCAAAAAATGTATAAATTCGTTTTCGAACTTGTTGACACGTGCTTCATCGACTTTTATGCTTAAAAACAATTTAAAGGCAGCGTTCACGATGAACATGATCGGTGGCTTTCCACAGTGAAATGAGGAGAATTCTAGGCCCCAGTGTCGAAAAAACGGTAAAAAACGAGCCAGGAGTTTCAATATAACAGCTGCAAACAAGAAAGTTGGTGTTCCAGAACCGCCCGGTGCTCCACTTCCACCCCCTCGGTGTGAACAAATGAAGACTCAGATTACAGGAATAATCAAGTCAAGGAAGTACTGATAAGTGAGCTGATCGCTTGATTGCACCTTCATAGCGGTCAATTCCTCCACGCTCAAAAATCGGCGTAAAAAAGGGAGGGCCTTCTTTGCTCAAAAATGCGTCATTCGCGTGGTTTTTAAGCATGTCTTGCTATACAGGGAACCAGGCCTTCCGTAAACCGAGGTGATATCGGAAGTGAAATTTATTGTGAACACTGCCCTAACTGATCGCCTTTCGATCCGTCCAGAGCGATTGAAAAGCGCGGTTCTTGAACGACCTGAAAACAGCTTTTCCAGAAGCGAGTTCTCTGCGTCCACAATCCACTGTAGGTGAAGTCTACCATTGGTGCTTTCTGATTTCCTCGTCGTATAGGCGATTTCTATACGTAAATGATCCAATCTTCAGGAATCCTGATTTTGCAAGCAGTCAACAAAGTCAACGTCTAGGGCCAAAACAAGTCGACTTTGATTGGCTAAAACCCAATCAAACAAAAATATTTGTAGAGAACCTAAATAAACTTCGTGCATTCGCCGCGAATAACACCAATGTCGAACTTCAGCTCAGCGTTTTTTCCTGGTCATTTGAAGTTCGCTGAGGTTTCATCTAAGTTGTCCAATACAACCAATCTTTGACCACGAAAGGGATGGCCGATAGTTTTTTTTTGTGAACATTCAAACCTCACATTATTGAAAAAAATCTCGGGCAAACTGGTTTCTCTCAAATGCCACAATCGTGCTGCCAATAACTTACCCAAGTACCGGGGGTCCACTCCGAAAAGGAGTGTACTTCTAAAAAAGGTGTACTTCAAATAGAGGGTGTACTTCTAATACTCAGACCTCTATTTTATATGTACTTCTAATAGAGGTGTACTTCAAATAAAGGGTGTACTTCTAATATTCATCGTTCCCTTTTAGGTGTACTTCTATTATAGGTGTACTTCAAATAGAGGTGTACTTCTATTAGAGTAAATACGGTACTTGAAACATAAAAGCCCGAGAACAAGTTACTTGTAACATATCTAAGCCGATGTAAGTTACTTGCGTTTTTTATTGTGCCATTTAAAGGCAGAGTTCACGATAAATTTCACTTCCGATATCTCCACGGTTTACGGAGGGTCTGGTGCCCTATATAGCAAGGCATGCTCAAAAAGGACACGAAAGATGCGTTTTTGAGCCAAAATGGGCCCTCCCTTGTTTATGTTGATTTTTGAGCGTGGAGGAATTGACTGCTACAAGGATGATACCTATCAGTGCAACGAAGCGATCAGCTCGCTTATCAGCACTTCCTTCACTTGATCATTCCTGTAATCTGAGTCTTCATTTGTTCTTTTCGAGGGGCGGATCTGGGGCACCAGGCGTGTCTGGGGCACCAAAACGCTTGTTTGCAGCCCCTATTTTGTCACTCCTGGCTCGTTTTCTACCGTTCTTTCGACACTGGGAGCCTCGGACCCTTCTCGCCTGTCATTTTACTGTGGAAAGTCAACGAGGATGATCATCGTGAACGCTGCCTTTAAGTTACATGTAACTTATCGGAGGCAGATGGCACGCGGTTTCCAGTCGACATGTCGCATGTAACTTAAATGACTTTAGCTAAGTCGCAAGTAACTTACATCAGCTTAAATATGTTACAAGTAACTTGTTTTCGATTTCTGAGGGGATACTGCGTGCAGTGCGCCTCCGATATGTTTCATGTAACTTAAATGGCACAATATAAGTCGCAAGTAACTTGAATCAGTCAAGAAGATATTTCCACGGGGGATGTACGACGCACTCGCGGGTTCTGGCTTACGACTGCCGTTGATGTTGGTTCAATTACCCAAGTTTGAGGTATTTGACCCCACACCAGCGGGGAAGGCTCCGCAGTTTTTTTGCACAGCGTGTGGTCTGGGACGCGCTTTCTGCGTCGCGTGTGGTCTGTGTCACGTGATGACCCACCATAGTGAAAATATAAATGTAAGTTACATGTAACATAAGTGTAACTTACATGTAATATAAATTTAAGTTACATTTAATATAAATGTATTCTGCATGCACTATAAATGTAAGTTACTTGAGACATTCAAGTAAGTTACATTTATATTAGAAGTAACTTGTTTTGATTTTTCTGAGTATGTGACCCTGAAGGTTTTCTATCGATCCGTACGCATATTACCAACTTTTCTCAAAAATCGATCGCTCATCCAAAATTCGATGAATAATATTCTTCCGCACTTGACTACGAAGTTAGCCGCCTGAATGTCTTCAGAGAATCCAAAAAAATAACGAAAATGTGGGTGCACTGAAATCGACAGAGCCCAGGTATAGAATTCAGCAACTTGATTGACCTCACTCTTTTGTATAGGGTCTCGAGACTTCAGCTCTGATGTTTTCAAGCAGACACCTTCTGCTTCGAAATGACCCTCTTGAAGCAGTTCTCTACACCCGCATACGGGAAGTAGGACCACGAGTCGATTTAATTCTTACAAATTGAAGACCCCTCATGCATTTTTGCCACCATTGACTAGAAAAACGATTTCATGCTACGAGACTTCGTAGGTTTTGAGAGAGAGAGGGTTCATTGGAAGGAACAGACCACAGAAGCCGCTTAGTCACGCACATATATCGACGGGATGAGATTTGAAACCTTGTCACCATTATTAAAGCGCACCCTGTTGAGATGTTCTTCACTTGTACTGTTATAGAGCTGGTATTATTACCTCTACTTTTTTCCTTTTGCAATATGTAGGCCTTCCCTTTTTTGTGAGAAATTTCGAGATTTACCATGATCAGAAGATTTTCCTCTATTGAAAACACCTCCCATTGTCTTAATTTTGAACCAAAATTTTTACGTCCCCAAAAACCCCAATTTCTGAAACTTCCTACGTCCTCCCGTTTTCCGTCCGAGCAACACCCGCCTGACACTGCATCCACCAATTCCAATCGTATACGATGAAATTAAATGACAAAGAAGTGGGCGCGATCAGCAGCAAACAAGCTCATCAATATAACTGTGTATGACTCCTAGCACAAAGCAAACATCGTTGAAAACGCCAAAACGGGACAGGTGCGGCACCCATGAACGCGCTCGACAAGGGTTTGAGAAACGCTCGCACCGCATGCGCGCGAGAGTGAACGTCCAGCGCGAAGTTCCCAAACCCTTTCCAATCGCGTTTAAATATGCCGCCTCTTGGTGATCCTGCAAAACTCCAGCACTACGAAATAAAGATCGGAAAGCAGAACTTGAGAGAACAACCGATAATCAAGAGTAATAGAAATAATGAAATAGTGGAAGCGAAAGCGATGAACAGCATGACTGACTGCGATGAAACATGTCCTCAAACAGGTTCATTTCCCTAATTTCAAACGTCACCTTATAAGGGCGAACCCTCCGGGGTCCGAGACGTCCTAGAACACGTTTTTATGGAAGTTTTGTAGGATGGATGGAGTAACAACAATCTATGTTGGGTTTTCTCAATGGACCTTCCGGTAGACCAAAAAATTGCAAAAGCAAGCAGATTTCATGAACAAATTCTCTTCGAATGACTATCATGGCCGCAATTTTGGTTTATCAGAGGAGAAAATCAGCTGGCTAGTACATATCGCAACAACATCTGAAGATTCTTTATTTGAATTGAATGGGGAGAAAAATTATTTCGATCATTTT
The DNA here is from genome assembly GCA_029168955.1 of Aplectana chamaeleonis. Classification (NCBI taxonomy): domain Eukaryota; kingdom Metazoa; phylum Nematoda; class Chromadorea; order Rhabditida; family Cosmocercidae; genus Aplectana; species Aplectana chamaeleonis. The sequence goes on from JAPDOI010000231.1 coordinate 89,820, forward strand.
TTACCGTGTGCTCACCGCCGATGTAAAAAAAAGGGATTTTTAGCGATTGAGCCAAGTTTAGCACTTTTCAATGAAGGGTCAGCAGATGTACTAGGAAACCAATTTTCACCTCCAGAAAATAAAAACTGCGGTCTTGGGGAATATTTTAGAACAGGAATTCATTACTTTGCTTCTTGCAATGACAATGGTTTCCATTTCATTATACGAAAACGACTTCGAAGTGTTCTAAAAATCTATATTTTTATCAGTTCTGCAAAAATAAATGAGCCAAAGCGAGGAAGTTCTCGTGTAGTACGGGGATTCACGCAATAAAATTTGTAAATTTAATGAGATCGAAAAGGGAGGTTAAGATGCAAAAGAGAAAAATATTATGGTAAACAAACGAATAGATGCAAAACAAATTTTGCAGAAGTTTCGCGGCTGCAATGGAAACCGCAGTGAAAGCCCAGGTTGCGAAAAAATCGAACACAGAGAATAATCCAGAGAGCCTATTAGTAGTGCGAAACATGAGTCTTCCACCATCTGACCTGCTTCGACTTCATACTATCGATCTCTCTTTCAAAACAGTCATTGCTAATTTTGTCAAAAAATCACCTAGACGTAATTCATTTCCTAACATGCCTGAGCACATGCAAACAGAAGGCCCCAATCAACGCTAGTTTTCGCTAGTGCTGATTGTGAGGTTACAAAAAGGTAAATTTTCTTAAAACTATTCAGGGAAGCACTTGGCAGGCGCTATATGTTTAGGGTGGGTCTACTTCGCAATTATGAAGAAACGTCCCTGATCTTGGATTGTACCTTTAAAGAATACCTTAGGAGCAGCGTTCACGAGAACTCTCCCCTGTACTCTCAGCGGAACTGTTTGTTCGGACGACGGAATACTTGTATACCTTCGAAATTCTCCATCCTTCCCTATAAAACCTAATTAATACTGTTTCGCATACAGGGTTCGGCGCGGGATAAGGATATCCACACCGGGGGGTCTGAGCTGCGCAAGGGTGGAGGGAAGGGGGTCTGAGCTTCACCGGGAGATCAAGTGAGCCATTCTGACCGGGGCTAGGTACACTGTTTAAAATTCTCTTTTGCGAAGAATTCGATAATATCGTCCACTTAACCTGAAACCTTGTTATAATCAGATTTTCGTAAAGGTAAAAAATTATAGTAAAGATTCTCCCTCGGTTGAATATAAGGCACATAGGTTCTGGGCGTGTATTTAGGATGGTTGGGTATTGAATCGTAAATGAGTTCAGTTTGGAAGTCATGGTCTGGGGCGGCAGAGAAGAGTGGAGACGATGAAGTGGTTGGGTGCTTGGAAAAGGCGAAGACGACGAGACATATCGAGGAAAATATGTTTTCAATAAAATATGAGATCGTAAATTTATTTTGCAACTCAATGAAGAACAGGTTACCCAAGATATATGGAAAAACACACACTATTAAGTGGTTAGATACAAAAATAGGTGCATGAACTTTAGCCAGACCAGACATGGCACAAACACTCGCTAGTTAGTAAGAGCGTAATCCCTTCTGGTTGCTTTGCGAATTTCATCCTCCGAAACCCACTCATACACGGGACACACGGGACGGATTCGATTCCGAAAGGTGCTTAATTTTTGCTAGATGTTAGACCTCACATTTTTTGCAAAGCAAGGTTGACGAAAGCAGTATAGTCGATTCGACCCGAAATTATTCACAATTTCTGGATACACGGCCAAACCTATGTGTCTTATATTCAACATTAGGAAAGCCGTTTCTATAATCAAAACCTTTACTATAGCTAAGTTCTTCAAAAACGCAGGCAACTTCATGTAATTCGTCAAGAAAAGCCTCCTCCGTGATCTAGTTCACTGTTAATGTCTTGTTTTTTAATGGCTGTTCTTTATTAAATTATACATTTTTTGGAAATAAGTTGTTCCACTTCTTTCAATTGTACAACAAAAACTGACAAATAACGCTCCTGGGAGGGGATCCGAGAAAGTCGCCAAAAATTTTACCTATTGACGCTTCTGGGAGGGGAGTCGGAGAAAATCGCCAAAAGTTTGCTTTTGGAGGGGGGGGGGGTCTGAGTGTATTTAGCCTTGTCCACACCTCGTGCCGTACCCTGTTCGCAGAACGTTTTCCTTCACCTTCGTTAGACCTCATCATTCAGCGGTCGCAACCGCCGAGGACTCGTTCATCCTAGCGGACAAATAATCCAAGTGGAAACCAAAGACAGCTCGAACTATTCGGATGTCAAAGCTCTCCGAAAATTCTGATTTTTTGAAACCCCGTTTCACCTGGTTATATTTATACATATATACCTTCTCTCACACGAGGTTTCTGACTTCAAAATAGCGCTTTAATCTAGTCACGGTGCTGTCATATTGAGAGAATCTGCTCTCGAAATCAACGCTTACAACAGTTCTCATCAGTTATGATACAACTTCGTCTTCGAATTGAAATAAATTGCTGATCCCTGCTTGGGGTTCACAGGGTACCTCCGACGCAGGGTTCGGCGCGGGATGTGGAGCTCTAGACGAGGATCTCAGCTCCGCCGGAAGAATAAATGGACAATTCGGAATGGGGGTGTACACTGCTCAGGATCAATTTTTTACGATGAATTCGATCCTACGTTTCAATTTACATAGAATGTTGTTTTAACTGAGCTATATTAAAAGTTTTAAATATAGTAAAGGTCCTCATAAAATTGAATATAAGAAATCGCCAAAAATATGAGAAATTCACGCTTTTAGGAAGTCTGAGTAAGACTGGCCTTCTCCACTCGCGTAGTATTGTCTCCACCCTGCTTCAATATTAAACATAATGCAAGTCTCAATGAAAGGTTAGAAGGCATGAAAAAAGGTGCTATTGCAAAACTACAAAGTGAATAGATTCATTGAGCATTTTCGGTTTAAAGACAGTGTTCACGATGATTTTTGTCCCGAGTTTCTAACATAAAACAATGCGTTGGCCTCTAATTGTTACCAAAATTACGAAGAAACGGCGAGCAACGCATTGAAGCGTCCTACTTCAGTGAAATTATTCTATAACATGGACTAGTGGTCCGATTGGATGAACATGCTCATGGTGGTTGTCACCGTTGGAAAATTGGGTCAATCGAAAATAGAAGAATATTTCATGCAAAGCAGGATTACTTAGGGTCCTGAGGAAACAAAGGAGCAATAGAGAGTAGAGAATCGCAAAGGACGGGTCCACAAACGATTACATTGTCACAACGAATAGTTCCTGTGAGAGTAAAGAGGCGCGGTGAGAGTAAAGGATTTCGTGTACTTCTGGCGCGTTTTTCTCAATTTCTACGTCATTTTACTTCTACCCGGGGGCTACTTAATCATTATAGCGAATAATCACAAAATTGAAGATTATTATGAAAACTGCCTTTAATTGAGAAATCCCTGCTGGGAGATGTAGTAGGAACCAGGAAGGGAACTTCAGATTCCACGAAGACCATATAGCTGCACTTTGTAGCATGTACAGATACCAGAATCAAACTACAACCAAAAGTATTAAAATCAGAACTTTGGGTACAACCCATGAGTGAGCGAGATATAACAAGCGAATGAATGCGTGGGTTAAGTTGGTATGACTTCGTTGTTTTTGAATTTCCGACGTGGACATTTCACGTGGCAAAATGACTCACTGAAGGGAGGGACACTTGGCTGTGTTAGCAATGAAGCGTCAGCACTAGCTGTCCAGCAGCTACAGCAAAAAGGAGAATACGCTGATGTGGAAACACCAGATCTAAAGACGATGTAAACAAAAATTGGCCTGGCACAGCGTTGGACAACATTTCCTTCCCTGTATTCTTGCCAAACACCTTTTTCAAACAGGATTATTGCTCTATTTATCACCAGTGGCAGTTCATAACCAAATCGAAAACAGTCTATCCCAGATACAGGAAAGCCGAACGAGAAAAGAAACTAGGAGAGGATCGCACTTCAGCACATAACTATCAATTATTCATCACATTTAAACAATTGTTTGGTGCTCATACATACGCCTAATCACGAAGAGGAACACTCAACACGTTAGATTTTTAATGGAGCACAATTCATCAATCTCCTTTCCTTCCAAACGACGACTCGCACGTCTTCAATGTGCCATGTCACAAACGTGCCAAGTGATCTGATAGTAACGGAACATTCATAAGAGGCACAGTCCAACCTCGGACTCGTTTTCCAGTTCTTCTGCTCAGCGTGGAGAGAATTTCACGCTGATCACAATAATGTCTCCAGAATGGCTCAGAACCCAATAAGAACGGAGTTACGGCCCCTCGAAGACTGTGATTTTGAACAGCGGGAAATTCGCGGACGGTTGTCACGGGCGTTTTTCCCGTCATGCTCAGCCTTCGCGTTGGAGCAGATCACAATATAAAGTCAGACCAATAAAAAAGGAAGAACATATACAGTGCGTTCAGAAATGATAGGCTCAACCTTGAAAATCAAGGTTTTCAAAACGCTTTACAGTTTGGCGATCCATACTGTTTACCATTGAATTCAGCAGTGCAAAAAACCTGTGCTTACTCAATCTTATGAATAATCCACGATTTTGAAGAATTTCAAGGTAAATTAGTTTTTTCACCGTTCAGAAATGATAGGCTCACCCTGCGAAAACAAATATTTATTGAACAAAACGTGAACAAACAATAAAATCTAGTACGATATAGGTCTACCACCGTTAGCAATGACTTCAAAAATTCACTTAGGCATAGAAAGGGTAAATTTGATATGACATTCTTATCAAGGTTGGTCGAGGCTTCAAGAACAGCGGCTTTAAGCTCATCTACAGTGCCATACTGCTTGTTGTTCGCATAAACCTGGCTCACAATTATGCCCCAGATGTTCTCAATGGGGTTGCAATCAGGGCTGCACGCCGGTCGCTCTATCACACGAATTCGCTGCTGCTACAACCAGGATTTTGTAGACCTCGACACATGTACTGCAGCGTTATCCTGCTCGAAAGCGAATCGCTGACGTCGTATTCCAGAAAAGAACGGCAGTAGATGTGTCCTCAGAGTTTCCTAGTATTCCTCCGAGTTCATCCGATAGGAAGTGAAGGCCATCTCCAAAACACCTTCGCTGCAAAATGCTTCCCAACACATCTGCGAGCCGCCACCAAAATTCCCCCTGCTAAAGATCAACGAATCCTCGCGGAGATCCCTCCAGTAGTACCGAGCTCCATCAGGACCATCAAGATTAAATTTTTTCTTCTCACAGAGAATAACCTGAACAATTTTCAGCTCATTTTTCAAGTTTTCTTGGCCCATGGGAGATCGCCTTACCTTTGTCCAGTCGGTGGCCTTGTTCTTTCTTGCCAATTCCAGTCGAGCTTCTTCATGGTTGGCAGAAATTGACGGGACCTTCTTCATAACTTGGCGGACGATGTTCTCATTGCCGTTTGAGGCGGTCCAGACAGTTGTTTTCGCGACATCAAGCGAGAATTCAGACCTGACTTGATTCAGTGACAGCGTGCTGTTGGAACATAAGGCGACTGATTCTTCGGGCACGCTGACTGGTGACACTCTTAGGGCGTCTGGTACACTTCGCCTTTCCATAAAAAGCCGGATTTCTGAGAAACTGCCCAACACAGTGATGCGAACGTCCGATTCGGGCCGCTATTCTTCGCTTACTCAGTCCAACAGAGGCGAGGGCACGAATCTGGGCTTGTTGAGAAGTAGTAAGAGCAGTACCACGTCCCATACTAGCAACAACGATGTACCCACGTCAATGATATGTAATGGACTTGTAACGGGAAATTTTTCGAAGTAAGAAATTTGAATTTTTACAGGGTGAGCCTGTCATTTCTGAGCGGTGAAAAATCCGAAAATTTATCTTAAAATTGTTCAAAATCTTGGAGTATTCATAAGATTAAGTATGCACAAGTTTCCTGCACTGCTGAATTCAATAGTGAACAGTATGGATCGCCAAACTGTGAAGCGTTTTGAAAACCTCGGTTTTCAAGGGTGAGCCTATCATTTCTGAACGCACTGTATAGATTTTGTTCAGAATCCATCTCGCGTCTTGTCTCTATTGAGATCAAAAACCACTCATCTCAGGATCTCGAGCTTTCATTTGTTCACGTCGGAGGGCGGGCATTAAGCTTTTGGAGTTTGCGTTGCGCTCATAATGGCAACTTCGGGCTCTTTTAGAGCTCTTCCTAGCTCGTTTTTATGCGTTCTTTCGACGTCAACGTTACAGTGTGCCCCTCCACTACCTACTCCTAGTGGAAACTGAAACACATTTTTTATCGTGAACACCGCCTTTAATTAAGTGAACTGAGCTTTCGCGCTTGGCAGGGTTGCTATACTCGGTGGCCAGAGTATAATATCAAAAATTCCCCTGAGGTTGGACTGCGCCTTCAAAGTCCCCATGAAGCCACACTACTGGACAAAAAATAACACATTTGCAAAAAAAAATAACCCAGGTAAGTTCTTGACACACTTTTTTTTAAATGAATTCGGATAGAATATACGCGTTTTTGCCTTCGCTAAGGACTTCGCCTCGACATAAATGAAAAAGTTCAAGATTCTTGAACTGGACGAATACTGTCAATGTCAATACAGTACATGTCTAGAAATGGCCCTGCCACGAATAATTCCACACAGATACATTCAAAAAATAAAGGGTAAATTTTACATCATTTTTGCCTTTCAAAAATATGTAGCAGCAACTTATCTTCACTTATAGATATACAGTGCGTTTCATTATTATTGATCCACCCCCGAATTGAAAAAATTTCGCGTTTGCGTCAAGTTTTCATGATGAGGCTTTAGTGAGCTCGCAATCTTCGAATACTATACATGGCTCTTATGTTTAATGCTTCTGTGCCTCACGTGTTGATATGGTGGAACGCTTTATTTACTGATCCGACGTTTCGACGGTATCGTCGTTATAAAAGACCCAAAATAGCTCAAAGTACAAATTTCGTCATCAATACCCGGTCCAAAAAGATCAGTTTAGGAGTAAAACCATACTAAATCGATTGAGAACTAAGGCATGAGGGAAAAGCCCCAATCTTCGCGCTGCACCAGACAGACCACTCCAACCGGGTGATCTCTGCCCAGCGTCGCCGCATTAGAATCACTATCTGCCACTTCATAAACCTTCAGTTGCGAACCAACAGGAAAAGCATGTCGGAACATCTCCTTCGATTCCTAGTCAAGACGTTGGCAACATCCAGCCTTAGTTGTTTAAAGGCACTGTTCGCGATAAACTTCATCCTCGAATTTTCCATGACAAACGCTTCTCGTGGCTCTCAGAAGCAGAACAGCGTCGAAAAAACGGTTCGAAAAGCTACCCAGGAGCCGCAAAACGGCTTAGAAAAGTGGGAAAACCCCGCCATTGTGGGCAAGTCCCGCCTCTTCCCGCCCCTCGACGTGAACAAAGGAACATCCAAAATCGTGATTTGAGAGATGGGTCCGATCAAAAGCCCCGTTTTTCCCTTCATTCTCAACTTCTCTCTTTACTCTTTTCAGCTCGCATACATCGGCTGCAGAAGAAGGAAGTTACAAGCCTCGGACAACTCGTCTACCATTTTCCCTAGCTCAATTTTTGAGGGACCATAACTCCATCCCCAGAAGGTCTTGTACGATTCCAGAAGCATCATTGGAATCAGAATGGGACCGGTTTCAAGATAGGCGAAAAAGCAGAAAAGCGATTTTTATCGCGAACAGTGCCTTTAATCCCACAACCTCCGTCAGCCAGGCTAATCAGACTTGTGGCTCTCTGTAACGAGAATGACTAATCCTGGAGTTGTCTGCAGGTGCTCCAACGGTATTAGAGAAGCAATGAAGACGACGCAAAGGCTGGCTTCACGATGTACGTGCTTCCTCTGTTCGAATACATTTTGATAGTCTTTTCTGACGAGAATGCGTCCAAAATGGAAGGGCCAGATAGTTTTGCCAACCAGTGATGCAATTTGAGGAAGCATCCATTTTCTTCAGACGGGGCACTTTGGTTGGTGTACCTTTGATAGTCGGCAAAACATTATGTAGCAACGATGTCCTCCGATAGGCGTTTGCAACGAGACGAGTCCAGTGCACTTAAAGGCAGTGGTCGCGATGAAAAACGTTATCTAAAAAAACTATAAAAATCAGCTTATATAGAAAACAGCTGAAAACTATGAAGGTAGCGCGGTGAAAAACGGGCTAGAATCAGAGTTTCTAAGGCCGAACGATGCTAGTTCGTGCACACGTGCACAGCGCCGCAAAAAAAGATCGCAGCCTCTTGCCGAGCAGTCAAAAATCATCGACATTCGGAGGAAGAGATAAATGCAAATTTACGTAATGAACAGAGTTGACCAATGAAAGCAAGCACTCCAGTAAATGTTTTTGACTAGATGAGTCCGAAGGATAATGTTCATTGATTGAAATTCGATTTCAAGCCATCTGATGTTCTTGATATTAGAAATCATCGATGCCGATGATGTGGAGTGGGCTCGTACACCATCAAAAGACAACTCAGGCGATTATCGGCCCCGAGTCGCCTGACAGTTCGGCTCGTTTTTCCAATCTGCGTGTCGGCTCCTGTTGCTGTCCGGGCAACTGCTGTTGCTTTCCGGGCCACTGCTGTTGCTGTCCGGGCTATACCGGTTGGCCCGAACAGCAACAGCAGTAGCCCGGAGATTGGGAGAACGAGCCGAACTGTCAGGCGGATCCGATTCCTATTCGGTGCGGCTCGGGGCCGAGAATCGCCTGAGAAGAAAGTTCAAGCTTCACATTTGGCCCGAAACAGAGTTTTTTTCGCGATTTTTTCTCATTGGTCCTACTACTCTAAACCTAGAAAAGGGTTTAGAGAGGAAAAAAAGACAAACATATGTTATCGCGACCACTGCCTTTAAAGAAATATCAAAACATTATTCTCCACTCTCTTCCTTCTATTCCTTTGCCCTAACCGACGGCAGAAACGCACAATTATTGAGAACGATGCGTCCGTCCACCTTACTTGGTCGACTTTTCGGTGCGTTATCACCATTACAGACTAGTCCTCTGACTTACCAGGCCTCTACCCAAACAAAACATTCAAAGTGAATCTTACTCGCCAGGGATACGCTAATGGGAAGCAGTTTAACAGCGCTGAGGATCTCATAAGTACAACTGGGTAGCATAAAACGAACCGTCTTGTGTTAACAGAAATTCAAAGAAATCAGCATACCAAAACGATTATTTGCAATCGCTAGTAAAATAGGAAGACCCACAATTTGAAAATTTGTGTTTGTGTTGTGCTCCTTTCGGTGGGGAACATCGGAGTCTTTAAAGGTGTGTGACTGAAAAAGTGAAAAATCCACGATTTTTAAAAATTCCCTCATAAAACATATAGTTCACCTCCGCACTGCCGTTCAGTCCGCAAAGTGCACGCTGATTGCGAAAGCGTGCTGCGGCGCGGTTGCGGATATCCTCAGATAGGGATGTGGGATCACCCGGGCGGTCTTTGCCTTTGGTGCCCGGTTTAACTCACCGCCCGGGTGATCCCACATCCCTGTCTGAGGATACCCGCAATCGCGCCGCAGCATGCTTTCGCAATCAGCGTGCACTTTGCGGACTGAACGGCAGTGCGGAGGTGAACTGTATGAACACGAACGTTTTCCCGGAAAATGTCAGGTATGGTTCCAGGAGATTAAAATCGTAAGAACCTATCCCACACAATGAGAACATGACCCAAACGCGAAATCTTCAGTCGGGATGGCCGGGATATTAGTTAAACGCTTTGATTATAGTTTTGAAGGTCTTCTGATGACTGACAAGTAGTACGGGCCTGGAAATTTCGCGGCCATGCTCTAAGAAAACAAATATAATTCAGGCTTTTACCGCAAAATTGTCAGCGAAAACCGTATATAAAAATTCAAGTTTCAGAATGTTTTAGTTTAGCTTTATGCCGCCCTATAGCGCATTACAGTTTCATAACGTTTGACTAGGCCTAGGCCAAAATACGTACAAAAACAGTGCCCACGAAAATGGAAACGTGATATATTTTTGCCCAGTGCTGTGTAAATCACGGATGCGATTCCTCTCTCCATTCAGCACACTTCTGAAAAAAGAAGGGGCAGCAGGGAATGGCATACTGCCTTCGGCTAGTCATCGACGCACATTTGTTAAAATGTCAAACGCATATGAGACTTAACCATAATCACTTTACAACCACTCCATACGATTGCACACCTTGTGTGCGAACTAAGTTTATACATCATCTTTTAGACAGACAGAGGACAACTTGAAACAATCCTTAAACACTACCCTCAAAATGAACTACATATAATACCACATTTTTTGGTTCAAATGTATTTCAACTTGTTCATAATTAGCATAGATCTGAACAAGAGAAAACAAGTTTCTTGACCTCCATTTTTGAACTTCGCAAATAAGTTTAGTAATATTTTTTTGGGGTTTTCAAAGAATAGAGGGTTATTCTCGCCAAAGTTTACCATTAAAGAAGATCGACGGAAATTAAAAAAAAAATACTGCAGTCTAAATAACTACGCTCATAAACCATTATTCTGAGATAGAAGTCCGAAAGTATCCTCTAAAAAAACTAGTTCTTCAATTATGATGCAAGTTAAAGGCACAGCCCAACCTCAGAGGTAATTTTTGATATTATGGTCCGGTCGCCGCCTATAGCAACCCTGCCAAGCGCGAAATCTCAACTTGCTCAAATAACCGAGAAAAAGCTAGGAAAAAGTCGGTCACGCCCTTTTGAAGAAAAAATGGGTAACGCCCTCTGCCAGGTTTCGGATCTCAATAGGAAAGAAACGCGCGAACTATTTTATTCAAAACCTGTGTTCTTCGATTTGTTTTCGGTCTGGCTTTATATTGTGGCCTGCTGAAGAACGATCGCTGCGAATAACGAGAAAATACAGGCTCGAGGCAACTCGTCCGCGAACTTCTAGCCGTTCAAGATCGAAATGTTTGAGGAGCCGTAACTCCGTTCGTAGTGAGTTCTGAGCGATTCTGGAGACACCATTGTGATCAGCGTGAAATTTTCTCCAAGATAGGGAGAAAAACGAAAAATCGATTCTGAGGTTGGACTGTGTCTTTAAGGCGGAGCGACGCTTTGCCAGCTAAAAAAGCGCCTGAAAACGCTTCAACAGATAGACTAAGGAAACCATAGAGTATTTTTGTTCACAGTTCGCTTAGGATTTACATGTTAGCCCTGAAGAGTGATGTACTTCCTCCCTCAAAAGTGAGCAATGATGATGTGTAACTTCATGAGCTGTTTCGTCGTTTCGCCACACTAAAGTGAGCTGGTGTGGCAAGTTTTCCACGATAGGATTATCTCGTGTACTTCTTTTACCCATTTTTACCACTTCTTCGTCATTCGGAAGGTTAAGCCCTTCGTTTTCGCGCATTTCCTCAACATAAAGACCTATCGAGAACAGCAGCACCTTCTGCAAATCTGCTGAATCGAAGAAAAAAGATACGCATTGATGAGTCTGCACATACACCGTTGAGTACAGGGCATGAATTTCGGGGAACGACGGCACAATTGGCAAATAAAGGCTCGAAATTATTGACATCTAAAAAAGGACATGAAGAGTGCGGACAAACTGAACTTAGCAGACTCACTATACGATCAGTGCAATTGTACAGATGTAGAGCCCAAGCGATGCAAATCCATGTGTTCCAGAGTGCACGCAAATTGACCTTACGTCGTGCACTAACAAGGATCGACTTCCAATGTTTGACATGAAGGTTATTAAATCATCCGCTGCTATTATTAACCACGCTACCTCAGTGAATGCTCCGATCGGTGTATTGATCCAGACCACAGAATATCTACATCCAAATCAGAACATTCCCACATTCAGCTTTATCCACCCTCCAATTGTAACTCGAAATAAATAGTGGTTGATCCTATGCAGATCGAAACAACCACAATGTAGCGTACGTCCTGCATGTACCGCTAACTTTACATGAAGCATTTCTCTGACATTCTGAGCCGAGTGAAGAGGTCTACACCTAACTAGGGACTGCTTTACCCACCCTGTGGCGATTTCGAAAACCATGTTGTCGTTTGTAGGTCCGCGACAGCACATAAATGACCCGTGCTTGAAATTCCTTAAATGACTGCGGGGATTCCGAAAATGGCATTTTCACTACTTCATTGTAAGGAAATATTTGGGGTGTTCAGAAAAAAAATCGGATTCGGATCAAAACTTTCAACTGGGGGTTATTTAGGGCGCCGAGCCCGAATCTGGGATCTATTTGTCGCCAGACCTAGGGTTACTGCATAATGGCTTGAACTGGCGTTATTACCCTAAAAATTTGAAAATCGAGAAATGGACCTCAAATTCGTGTTCAGCGTCCCAAAAAACACCCACAGAAAAATTTTGAGTGAAATCTGAGACTTCGACCGAGCTACCGTATACCCACCGTTACATACTGTAATCCACGGAAAATCGATAAACCGACCACAGATTTGTGTTAGGCAGGCCAAATGACCCCTACGAAGAGGTTTTGAGACGATTTCATCGTAGCATTCTCGAAATCGGCAAAAGTCGTGTATGGCCAGTGTTGGGGATACACAACCTTGTGAATGTATATCTAGTATAACATGTATATCTAATATATAGATTAGGGCAAATGGTATTGGGTACTAAGAATCAGAACGGTCATAAAGCATTGTATAGTTCATACATAAATTATACTACGGCGTAAATAAAGTTCACGTGTATAAGAATATACATAAAGTACGGACAATGAAAAAATTGCCGTTTTATAATTATATTAGACCCAATCTTCAAAATAATAGTAGTAAGTAAATCAAGAAAAGGAAAGGTATGAAGGAGAAGTTGACAAAGTTCGTTTCGCCCCTGGCCTCAGACGAACTTTATCAAACAGCTCCTCAGTGAGGAACAGAACTGTCGATGAGAAAGAAGGATGGAAGCAAAAGTGTGATCCGAGCAGAGTGAAGTAGTGTCAAAACGTTAGAAAGAGGTACTAGGGCGAGAACTTATCGTAACTCTCAATAGCAGAATGAAGTCCAATTAAAAGTCCATTATATCATGACTCCTTATTCTGGACAGTCTCGAACACACGATACCGTATATTCGACCCATCCAGAGCAACGACTTAGTACGTTAAGCTTTTTACCAATTGTGTTATACTTTTCTTATCATCTCTCAGGTTAAACTTATATGCTATCATTTTTTGTTTATAGATGCATTTTATCACATTCACTTCTACGAATTCTGGTGTATATAGATTTCCAATTGAAACTGTCTTCATTTCTTTGAGTTTTTCCGTATATGAATCCAAATTTGAACAGATACTAGCCAATCTCAAGGTCTCCGTAAAAATTGTAGATGCTTTGACCTTATAGACATATCAGAATGAGCATGAGGGAATCTTTTAACTCTAAAATTAAAATCATCTGTCTTATTATACAGTTTTGTGTGTATTTTATTATTAATTATTTCTATACTAATGTCTAAATAATTGCATTCACAGGGATTATGATCAGGGGTGTGCGGCAAAGGAATTTAAAATTTCGGAAAACGGCAAACCCCAAAAATGACCGGCAAACGGCAAACGGCAAAATCTGTTTTGAGCTATAATACGCCAATATTTGTTTGGTTGGATAGTATTTCATGCAATATTTGCCAGTTACTGTGTACCTGACGTTTCACTAGCCTTTACAGGAAGAAAAGAGTGCCATCTACCAAAAGCATTAGGTGATCAGAGAACGTTAGTAGCGCTGTTGTGTATGTGATTTGTATAGGAGTCAATATCAAGTTCAAAAAGGCCGTTTCCCCTCGCCGAAGATAATTCTGTTAATCCCTCCCAGCTATGTAATAAAGTTTCAATACGAATAAATGCTGGGGATCCAAAGAATGGGCGTCTTTTTAAACTCTGAAAAGTGTGTTGGACCCGCAAAGGATTTATTCTGAAAGGGGCTGGCGGCCAGCGTGACCCAGCTTAGTTGATTCGGGGGCGTGCAGCAAACCGTAAGCAAGCTTAGTGGTGTGGGAGTGTACGCCTACCCTAAGACTGACCGATACAGGTACGACATTCAGGTGCGGATAGATGGATAAATACGCGATGATTTGGTAGATATTTATGGCGAAAGACGGTCCACACCGCGACCAACAGGGCGCGGCTTAGGTTACGACCGGAGTCACTCACAATTTGTACTGTTAGTAGCAAGTTGTAGGCTCAGGGTTCTTAAATTTGCTCAATTAAAATCACGCTTAAACGGTTTTCCTTGCAAAGCTACAGAAGTGGACTAGTCTAGTTGGATACAGTGCTCACGATAATAGCAGCCTTTGAATTTTCACCGGAAATCAAGAGCTCTGAGGGGTATGCTGATCGAATACACAGAATGAGAGGCACCTAGTGACAGTTCGGCTGGTACATGCAACGCGCGCGACGGAAAGCCGTTCCTCTCACGTCGCCGCTGGAGCACCGCATACAGTGCGTTTAGCCAGCCGGACTGCTCGTCGGCGCTTCGCTTTCTGTGTACTCGGTCTACAAGCCGGCACGAGGCTTATTACCACAACAATGTCGGCTAAAAACGAGCAATGAATCGCTCTATATGGTCCAAAACTTGAATGAGGTGTGCCTGCTCCACCCACTTTCGCTGTGACTACCGAGGATGTTGGTGGGGTGAGCACACCACATTCAAGTTTCGGGGCCGCAATTGCTATTGATTGCTTGTTTTGAGCTGGTATTCGACACTGCTGTTGCATTAGGCCTCGGACCTTTCGATTTCCGGTGAAAAGTTAAAGAAGGTTTGAATCGTTGCCTTCAAAGATTTTTCAATTTCTCATCTTTACACCATTTCTCAACGAACTCTGCTCTGCCAGGGAGTCAAACCTTAACAGGGAGACAGGGAAGAACCTGCCAATCGAATACAATTCTTGAGGGCGTGTATAGCCTAGCTACATCATTTTGAGCCGGCCGAAGTTGGGCTTATTGGGCTCATCATGTCAAAAACTCTTTATCGGTGTTATATTTTGGCATCGCTGCTTGCTCCGCCCTGACTCATCCGAGCAAGCTAGGCTAAATGTACTGAAACGTTCGATTCAGCTAATGATCTCGACGTTGAAAATATAAATGAACAATTTATACCATCAGCCCACCACCGATGATAAGCCGACCGATTTAAACGAGTTCTCAACTGGTTCATAAGTCTAGAAAAGGCTGCCTTTATGCTAAAACTTTGATACCTTTCGGTTTTATAATCTTGGAACTTGCAGAATGCGGTATGCTTCTGAGAAAGGTTTTTTACTTGCATTTTTGGCATTCCTAAGGGATTAAGAATTTAATGAGTAAAAAAGACATTTGGAGGCACCCAAACAACTTAGAACTTAAACGAACTCTTCGAATAACTAAGTCAAATTATTCTCACCAGTTACCGATCTGAAGGGCACAATTACACATTGCATGAGCTGCAACTAGTAGCTGGAACTAGCCAAAATAATTATTTGTTGTAGCTTCGAATCGCTGACCAACTCATAAACTCCGGTGAGGGCAAACCTTGCTGTTTTACGCATTTTTGCCGAAATTTTGCCGTTTTTAGCGAAAATTTCGGCTCCTTTCATCTCTTGACACCATTTACAACTCTGCCATTAGGCATTGTATCCAGAGGGTGGTGTCTGGTAGGTTAATTACACGCGGGTGCGCCTCATAGGTGCCGCTACAATTGATACATGAAATATTGCTTGAGGTTCGATGCACCCTGTGAATATATGTGTAATTACAACTTTGTATGTTATTTGTTTGTGGGGTAGCCTCCCCAATCTGTATAAAAGGCGATGGAATGTTGATGGTGGGTTCATCTGTTCACTGAGCAGGCACTTGTTAATAAATCTATATATTGCAAGTGTCTGTAACCATTGGTAATCCACCAAAGCCTACAAAATTTTTCACATTTCGAAACTTCGGACCAAATCAGAAGGAATTTCTCAAATATTGACAAATGGGCCTCAGATTCGTAATCAGCACCCAAAACAACCTCTAGAAACAAGTTTTAAGCTAAAACCGAGTCAATTTTTAAAGCCATGAAAATTGCCACTAGTGTACCCCTTTTCTCTTCGCAGCGCTAAGGAAAAGCCTAGTTTTGGAAATCTGTAAATCTCTGAGGCATTTAGGGGTTTTGGAAAACGGATTATCAATTTATGAAAGCCTTCGGGAAGTGTAAGGTAAGCCCTAGTGAGGGCTTATATTTTTCAGGGGAACGCCAAACAGTGAGTTTTATGGTGCATACGTATTCAAGGGCTACAGACTTGAATTTGCACTGTCATAACTTTTGACAGCTTCAAGTCAGAGTAGATCTAAAGATTGAGTTGGGAAAAAAAGTTTTCAAAGAAAGCTTTGGCCAAGAATACTCATCTGTGCAATTGTCTTCCCAAAGTTTCATTGTTCAGCAACCTATGGTAAAAAAAAATCCTTGCGATGATCACAGAGGGACCGCAGCTTTAAGCCTCAATATGGGGGTGGCCGCAGGCTCGAGCCCCCCCCCCCTCGCAAAAACAGGTGGTCTCCAGCGTTACTGAAGTTTGTCAAAATAAACAGAAAAAAAGTTATACAGAATCAATTTAAAACTCAGCTTTAAAAAATCTCACTACACGTCACTTTTGCATTGCAGATCACACTCATGACCCAACAGGGCTGCACAAATTTCCAAGCTGACAAAAAGGTGCCGCAGAAATTTCTGGGGTCTGAATCATTTCTAGAAGCATCGTATGCGCAGGAAACCGTCTTCTCTTTCACCATGTTTTCAACCTAAGGTACTCTAAGAGTCCGAAAAAGCGAAAGGGCTCATCGGAAACCTCGGTTCAAGAAGAACCCCTATTTTAAAGCTAATCGCAACTTAGTGCATCGTTATTCACCCGACTTTCCCCGTTATTACCCTGCAGTCATTCCTGACACAATCAAAGCCAACTCGTAGTTTGAGCCGTCTTTGTTCGATTTGATTTGGGTGTTTATTGGACCCGTTCTAGCTTCTCCAATAAGAACATGAGAGTGACGTTGTGAAAAATTGTAGAACATTAGTGGAACCCAGAAACTCCTTACAGTTTCAACTGTTGAAACTAACCTACAGCGGACAACATTCAATATTTCAACACTACCCTTTCCCAGCCCGGAGAAGAACTGCCTCGCATTCTTTCATTTTTGTCTTCATCAGCGCATCGCTCAACCGCAGCTTGTAAAGGCACAAGCTGTACGCAGGCTGCCACTTGGCCGCCTTCATCGCTTTCTGACGGAGGGCATTCAAGTCTCAAGTGATCTTCTTTATGTTTCCAATAATTCAGCATTCTATGGGCTTCTTGAAAAGGCGCGAGAAATTTTGCCGAAGCGTGATAAATTGTGGGTCAATAGCAAACATTTCGACCTAGAAAAAGAAAATTTGGGATGGAGACCATCATATTTCTAAAAAACTCTGCCGATTAGGGAGGGTGCCCATAGCGTAGCTGAGGTCCGGGACGGGACAACGGCCCGTTTCACTCTGCAACAGAGTGTGGGAAGACTAAAAAATTGAAAAAAAAGGATGCGTGACGGTCAAAAGTGCGGCTCTATTGGGATGAGAAGACCCTGCTTCTTGAAAAGCGCATGGAAGATATACAAATTTCCATTGGTATTAGATAGAGTTAGGCCAAACTCCACGCAGGCAAGAGAAAAGAATCTGCATTTTTTCAAAATGTACAGGCACTTAATGCCCACCCTGTCTGCGATCGCCTCTGGATGTATTGATATCCTTCTTAACAAACGAGAAGTGATAAACGTGGCCGCTTTAAGAAGTACCATAGGCTGAGAAATACAAGGAAAATCGTTAAGAACGTTGCCTATCGATGTAAATCAAGTGGGTACTACAAATCAGACTGGCAAGACACAAGAAGGGAATGATTCCTTGATTATCCAAATCGTTAGAGGATCGGCTACACTCATGGCGGAGCCACTGCGACCAGCACCCTTCTGACATGAATAGACTTTTTCGTCAAAAGCATGCAAGCAGAGACGAAATCCGCAGTATAAAAATGTGACAAACCAGCAACACGACCAATTGAAACGTCAGAACATATTAAAGAGTAGAGTCAACATTTGGAGCGGTAACACAGAGGATAGGAGCCACAGAGAGAACGCTCTAGATTTGAGACTGAGATTTGAAATTTTTTAAGGGATTAACATGGAATGGAAATTTTTAAAGGATCCACGAAGAATTTCAGCCGAGCCTCAAAAATCAGCGTGAAATTGGCGGTCGATTCAGTTTCATTTCATGTTTATTGCCAATAACTGCATTGAGTGCTGATTAGCAACTCATCGACTGATACGATCGGCAGGAAAAAAAGCAACTCAAAATTGTAGTGTTGTCAAATGTTGTCAATTGTCAAAGTTGCAGGGTAATCGATGATTAAACAGTTTGGAACGCCTTGGTACCAGCACATACCTGCTCTTGATTTACTGGTGGTTGATTTGGCGTTGCGAATGCGGCCAATCAAGTTGATTACAGCCACTTTGTACCCTTGTGCATGACGAACCTTATCGACTATGGCCTTCTCCTCGATTTCAGACTGCAAGTGATTAGAATACCCCATTTCAATCATAACTTCATGATATTGTTGTGGTCTGAGAATCCACTGGTGTTATCACATGTGAAACCTCTTGATACCAAAATTACAGAATTTTGGTGAAAGGGGTACCAAGCGTCCCGGCACCGCCTCACGAAGAAACTGCGTTAGCCCAAACAGATGGGGGTAATTCTGGAATGAATTGTAGGAAAACTTTAGTGCGCATAACCTACATTTCTGACGGCCTCCACTTCTGGGCAAACTTCCAAATACTGCGCGAAAATTTTTTTGAGAAAACTGAGCCGAACAGAGTAGGGTATCTTGCTGTTTGTAGGATCACGCAACTTCGGGGCTGCACCAGACTGACTACCCTGCAACGAAGCCGCTTTCATCAATGGCATCATACAGAAAATACGAACAAAGTAGCTATACAGCAGCGCAAGGTGCAGGTTCCAGCGGGGCGTTGCGACCGAACTTAGCGGAGCTACGACCCCGCCCTTGGTGTTCAAAATTTTCGAAAAACTTTCTAGTATTTTTACGAACTACTTCCTTGTAGATGAGAATTGAGCTCAAAATTTTCACGACCTCCAACCTCCAACTTGAAAGTTTTCATTTTTTGGTCAAATGTTTTACAATTTCCCATCCGCTACCGTTGCGTGCGGTCGCTACGCTGCTGAACCCTAGCATGGTGGCAGTACCGACAAACAGCTAGTCCGTGCAGTCCTCGGCTCTCCTTTGGCAACTGATCCTACCACGTCTGGCCTTCGATGTCCGTACATTTGTTCAAGAGTTATAGCCTTCTAGAACAATCGATATTTGATCAGCACAGGAACATCAAGTAATTATTCGGAACTAAATATTGTTACGCTGCGAACAACGTCACAACACACACAATCCGCTTGATTTGAGATGGCCACAGCATCGAGACAACCAATCATTTGAGCTCACGCTTCAGAAAGCAACAGGCACAATTACAATCAGCCAGCAGCCTGAGTCTCTTTCTTGGAATGCGTGCACTTACCTGCGCAAATTTACACACACTATACATTGAATACACATGGAATACACGAGCGCCTCTTCCATTCGTAATCTCGTATTCAACGTATAAAGTGTACAGATTCGAGAAAATCTATCACCGGGAAAACTCGATACTGTGACATGAAGAACGCAGGTTGAGACATCTCCAACTAACAATGAATGGTATGACTGTTACAAATATTTAAGGACTAATCTTGCCTTGAGACGCTTGTGTGGGTGCAGCCCATCCACACTACATTGGGGCGTATACAGATCACGCGAGTTGGAGCAATGAATGCTGCCCGCAAAAATGCATGAACTCTGGGCCCTTCCCCAGCAGATTTACCTCATTGTCAGCGTACAAATTTGACCAATATATCATACCTAACAGCGGTCGGAGGACCATATGCATCCTAGGAAGCCGCGTGGGTAGGGTCGCTTTCAACTCAGTTACTCGAATAGTATATGAATTGCTATAAATTTATTTCCCGTAATGGTAATATTGATCAGTTCCAGGCTTTTAGCACTACTTCGGTTTTTTTTTGTTCCTGACTTCCCCACAACCTGTAATGGCTCCTAATTTTAGGTACTGTCGCCTTTTAGATTATTCTCTAATCAGAATAAGCGTCTTGCGATCGGCTGTTGAAGCGTTGCGCGAAAGTTTTGTTTGTTTTTTTTTGTAATCGTTCCATGTTTTTATCTTACTGTTTTGTAGTTTTTGAGCACGTCGGCAACGGCGTAAAGTAAATAAATAAATCCTACTAACTATACGCTGCTTCGTGTGTGTGACCGTCTGTATGTGTGTGTGTGTGTGTGTGACAATGAACGGAAATTAGTCATCGTCACCCGTCGTTAACAATTGACACCCGGTTGTCACACACTGTCCACGCATGCAGCCTTGGTGATTGACCTCCGTGTCAATGAGAAAACGAAAACATTCTACTGCATATATTAGGAATAATGCGTGCCTATTGCTTCAACTGCTCCTTTCTGCGATGAGTTCAAGAACTGAACATTAATCTAAACCGAAATGTTCACCAATCCATGGAGAAGTGTGTCATTACTTCCTCCGTAGATTCTCTTCTTTCGAATCTGTGTCAGACTGTAAAGGGGTATGCACTGCATTGCGAAAGTTCCCTGCGTGAAGTTGATTGAGCAAAGTGTAACTGATTTCCGTGAAAACATACAGTAGCGCACAAGTCCTTTTTCTGCAGAAGGGGCTTTTTGTGACGAATTTTGCTCATACAACTCTGAGAAATATTGCCGCGACTCCGCCGTAACTCCTTCGACTTGGCGCCTGCTGGAGGAGTCGCGGGGGAGATGCGGGGCAGAACCGCGGACTATTCTTTATTCACAGAATCGCGGTAGGGTCGCGGAAAAGTCCTGAGGGAGTCGCGGTAGATTTGCGAACGCTTGACACACGAAGAAGTCGCAGCAAAGCCGCGGAAGAGTTAAGGGTCGCTGGGGGGTTGCGGGACAATCCGGGATCACGGTGGAGTCGCGGGGCAGTGGCGGAAGAGTCGCGGCAATATTTCTCAGAGAAAGCGCCACATCGCCATATCTCGCTTCGAAATTGACGAAATGAATTTTAGGGGTAGTTTTCGTGGTCCTCTCAGTGAGGCGAATGTAGAGAGCCATTGCAACTCCCGTAGTTATGAAGTTGGAATGGGTTAAAGATGAGGATTCGCCACCAGTTCTCACCAGCCATCTAGCACTTATCATCCAAATTTGCACAGTAGAAGCTTTTTATTTTTTAGTGATTTTGGTAGAAGAAAGGCAAAATAAATTTTCTCACCTAGATAGTTTAAAGCGTGAAACCACTTCAGACGTTCAGAAAAACTTATTGCACTGGACACACCGAATTCCACGGAGGGGGTGGAAAGTCAACTTTTCAAAAAGTTTTTAAACGCGTTTATCCAAATCAGGAGTTTTTTGGGAATTCTTTGCTATTATGGCTTGCCTCAAGAGCTTGCCTACTCGAAAACATAGAAAAATAAGACACCGTTTTCTGCGCGTACGATGCCTTTAAGGCTGTTGAGCACAGCGAGGCACCACCCTGCAATTTAAATAATCCATAGATCCTAAAGCACGACCACAAGTACCCCGCGAAGCGGCGTGGGTGTGCACCTTGTAAATAAATATCCAGAAAGAACGCAAATCTTAGAATTCTACAGGAAATGGTCCTACTATATATGAGGGAAACCGTAAAGTAATGCCGTTTGCTGATCATGCGGGAACTAAACACCTCTTCTGCTTACTTTCCCAATCTGCTTCATGTTCTTCGATGGTCGAACAAGATTGGCAAAGACTATTTGACAATTCCTCGATCGTCTGACCCAATTTGATTCCACTTCCGCCCTGAGAACGTCGTTGTCTAACGTGGTTGTCTTCCCGATCCACACGAGTCGGAAAGATCAGAATTGCTCGATTTGAACTTGGAAAACCAGCTTTGGAATTTACGAAAGTCCAATGCATTTGGATAAACATCGCAAATGTTTTTGCCAGCAACTATCGCGTTACTCCCTTTGCAAAAGTCAAAACCCATGCAAGACCTCATTTAGCTGGCCATTTTACTCAAAATTACAAAAAAAATTATTTAGCTGTCTATAGGTAAAGAAGTCATTATAACTTCACGATGCCTTTCGCACGCCTCTGAGTCAAACAATGGGCTGATAAATGACATTGGCATGAGCAGAAACGGTATTGCTTTTCGGTCCCCCTAATATATTCGCCCTACTCTGTGGGTGTGTTGTGAATGGAAATTCAGTCGGACGCGAACAGTTGACGACCGGCTGCCACACCCACGGTTCAGGTATAAAACCCGTGGAGAGTGAGCGCCCTTCCGTGTCAACGGTAAATGGCCACAAGCACGCCGCGTAGCGGCGTGGGTGAGCAAACTAGTATTTTATATTGCGCAAATTGCTTCCAAGGTTCACCATGGTACTCAGAGTTGGTGAAGTTGATTTTTCCTTGACCACTGCGCTCATCCTAGCCTGAAGCTGCTCCTTTGCAGAAGGCACTTTGTGAGAGGTCGATGGCGTCAATTTCGGAGCCTAAAGATCAAAAGCCTCATATCTTTCTATGATAAACGTACAAAATCTAGAAAAGCAAGCTATAACAACGATAGCGAAGTGTACCTGAAACTTCGCTATTGTTGTTTAATCAGCCAATTAAAGCCCGGGCTTGCACAACTTAGCCGGCAAAGGTCAAGCCAGCAATTGTGACTAGCCGTGCTTTAGGTTCCGTCCACAGCAGACGGCCTAGCGCCAAGTGACGCTGGAGATTTACATTTTTAACATTCGTTATTGATTTGACTCCCCAGCGACCACTGCGGCCGGCCTGTCGCTGACGGTGGAGGCAAAGCGGCAGTATCGGCTGTCACCAATATTATCGATACCATCGTTAACCACGTGCCGTCCTCGGACACATTGCTTGCGCCAGCCGTCGAGCGTCATGCGCCAGCGTTTCAGCGCTGGCGCATGATGCTCCGGCGCCTTGACGCTGGTCGTCTGCTATGGACGGAGCCTTCCAAGATGAGAGTTTAACATAACGAAAAGGTACAGAACAATGCTAACCCCTTCTCTGGCAATTCGCTTCTTAGCAGATACAGAATACTCAGGGCTGTACTCTGAGTCTTCCACAGCACAGTTTGCCGTGGATGGCAATGAGACTTCAGTTTCACAAGAATCAGCCACAGCTGAGGTAGTCTCATATTCCTTTACAGGTTTGGACAGACATTTCTTCCCATCATCAGGAGACGAATGGGAAAAGAAAACATCCGGAGGCTTGAGATGATCTTTTTCCTTCTGAAAGAAAGCCGTTCGGATCAAACTTTACAACCGTGCGGGAAACATTAAACATACCTTAACTGAAGAGACCTTTTCCACCTTGTGCTTTTTACGCCTTATGCCCGGATCATCCTGAAATGAAGGTTTAAGCTTGCTGGGTTCAGCAATATCAAAAAGCTGAAGCTGGAACTTACTCCGAAAAGCGACGACATTTCATCTTCACTGAGAAGTCGTCGTTTTCCCGTCAATTTTTTCGTGCTATCCTTAGCGACCTCTGGAGGCGATTCGCTTTCTCTCTCCCTTTTCTTCCTATTTTTCTCTTCTTTCATCCTTTCCAGCTCCGCAAGAGGTGTAGGAATATACTCAGCAACTACAGGCTTTTCTTTTCTAGCCGACAACTGAAACGTATACGCAACTTTTCGCGATATAGAATTTTGCAAATAAAACTAATCCAAAAAATATGAACACTTGTTTGAGGTATTCTCCCGGGTAAACACCGTTTCCGAATTTTGGCCAATAAGATTGTGGGTGGATACCGCGGGACAAATGATGAGTAAACGGCAAAAATTTGCTACCACCCAGGAAGGTCTATGGCAGAGAAATCTGGAAACTCAGAATGAGCAGCGATTATGGCGCCGGGTCGTGTAGCGCTGATAGGACAGCTAACAAACCACAGTCAAATTTCTACACCCTCACACCAACAGCAAATGGTTTGCCCTCAAACTGCACATTCTGAAAGCTATACCATCTAAAGAAGCCTTCGTCTAAGTAAAGCTACTCTAGCAAATGCTCGCTATTCACCTTCACATAACTGCACCCCTCCTTCGTATCCTTACGATAGAGAAAGAAAGGGATGTTTTGTGAAAAAAAAAGTTGGGAGTAAGAAATAGGCTGCAGTCACCGTTCCGTTTATATATTAACTATCCGAAAGCGGACTGCTGACATGAGACTGAATGATATAAATTGAAGTGCAATCGACGCCGATTCGAGTTTTCGCATTTTTAACTGTGGATTCTTTGGACTACTCTTCGTCATTTTTCCTGGTAGCTGTCCTGCGGTACCCACAAAAAGCTTTAGTTTTTGACAAAAACTCCTCGAAGAATTCTGTCGCAAACACGGATTTAAAAGGGAGACCCTGAGTGAGAACACAACAAGTTGCATACGAACTTTCGGCACGCTTTTGGTCCTGTGCTCTGCGTCCTCCGTCACTTCGTGTGAGGAACTGATCTCCTCAGTTGCTTCTCGTCTAGATCCACTTGGGAAAACATCATCCACTTCTACACCTGCGATTCTTTTCGCCTCCTGTCGCATCTAAAACAGATCACATGAATACATCATCTAAAAAATACAGTTGTGACTCGAAGACGATTACTTAGCACAGGAAATTATTCTTGTGTCGACGCCGATACCGATTTTGAGACGAGTTGCTTCTATACGCACTTCGGACAGACAACCGTTCCCTCAACGGCTTATCCTCCCTATGGAGATTGTTGATTGAATACACAGAATACGGGCGTCTGAAAGCAAGTTGGCTGGCTAAATGCGACACGCGCCACTCCAGCGACGAAGTGAACGCAGCGGCTTATCGTCGAGCGCACCAGCCAAACTGCTTCTAGGTGCCTTCCGTTGCGCGTATTCGATCAACTAGTCTCTATGGGAGGATGCAGGGCGACCAGTGTTCAACTTCATCAAAGGCTGGTCACGCGAGACGTGAGTGAGTGCGATGCGACGAGACCACTACTTTTCATGTGTCAGTCGTCCCATCAAATATCAACCTGAGATCGTGAGAGCGACGGTATGCCCGTATAAAACCATTGCAGATACAGAAACGACTCGCGGTGTTCCAACAAAACTTTACGGATTCAAGCGCCCTCCGGAGCGAAGGACCGCCTGTTCTCGTCCTTATCCATTCGTAGCCTAATTCCCCACCCGGCAATGAGCGCTTATAGTGCTTTCACGGAAAAGTGGAGACGCAAAGTTATAGGTCCCGCCTGTGAACGTGGGGATCAGCAGCAAGCAGCGAGACTGATCGCAGTGATTATCGTAGATTGAATTATGGGGGTCTTCTAACGCTCATAATAACGCCTCATAGCTGCGTGCGGTCTTTTCCATAGGACTAGACGGCATGAGCACACACAGGGATCGACTATAGCCGGATACAGTGATTTCTCAGCGGGTCAACGAGATGAACTACGGGTGATTGGGGTGGGACAAGGTTGGACGCAAAGGTGCACTACAAACGTTATGTGAGATTGCGTCTTGGTCTAACAGCCAGATCAGAATAAAATGTGTTTGTTGGAACTGACCTGTTCTTGTAGCTTCTGCAGGCGTTCAATCTCTTCATTAAGTCTTGCCACTTCCCCCACATATTCTTTGAACTTCTCAGATTTAGTCTTCGTCTGCCGGGCTGGCAAACTGACCTGAAATTATGGGCGAAATACGCAACAACACTTCGTTCCATAAATATACGAACACCCAGAAATAGCTATTTCTCAATCCCGACAGTATTTTTGAGCTGTGAATCTGTTGCCACCGTTTTGTAACTCTGAAAAACGCATGACCAGTCGGAGTCAGATCTTTGAGACTATTTCTTTCACACATTTACTCCACCGAAACACTTTATCAACAAACATGGGTCAGAATCAGTATAGTTAGGTCCGTGGCTTGCCTCCTCGAAGAAACGTTCAAATCTCACCGGCGGCTGGCGAGAACGGTCGCGTACGCCAGCCCACTGATCGATTCAGGCCGAGAGAAGAGCGCAGATGACCAGCTTACCATACCGCCAGCCGCCCGTGGGATTTGAACCGCCCGCGCCGGCCGCGGGTGAGATATAAATGTTTTATTCTTAAGGAGGCGAGCCAAGGAATTAACTGTAATAACATTCCAATATGAAGCAAGACCTTACTTGGATGAAATGGCTTCGAATATCCTGTTAACACGTTTTTGAGGCAGGACATCATTGAGACAGCTCCACGCATCCAGAATAGCCAACTTCAACTTGTACACGGTATTCAACTTCCTACCCTTTGAGTACAATTTTCGAACCGTGATCCCCACAAGTTCTCCATAAAGACTAGATCCGGTCTGACAGCAGGTCGAGTCAAAACCGTGACGATCTTTGCCTTTGACCAAGACAGAATAGAGCGGTTGACGTGGATACTGGCTTCATCTTGGGCGAAGCGGAACCCCTGACGTCGTCAAAAGAGGAGGAATGGTAATAGGTACATAGCTTCCCAAGACTTCCTGGTTTTATGTAGAGCCCATTCTGTCACTCAAGAAACCATCGCCACAGTACCGCTGGCACAGAACGCCGCCCAGACCAACACGTTTCCGCCCCGAAAATTACGACGGCTAAAGAAGACTAGCTGTTTCCTTAGGTCTCCCCATTAATGTCGTCGCGTCTCCGTTCGGGTCGTCTAGACAAGATTTTTTTCATCCGCAAAGATTACCTGGAACAGGCAGTCAAGTCTTATGGCGTCTCAGTTGAAACAGTCCGAAAGACTTTCCCCAAATTCTGGTCATGTCAGGTGTACGACCCGAAGCCGAACGGGTGCCCGTTGCCGTGGATGGAGCGCAGAACAGTTTGCTTCGAAACACCGAGTGAAAACGTCCAGATACATTCGGATGACACCATTGCGCCCGAAACTTATCTTGAAATCTGACGTTAATCTAGCCGCGAGAGCACTCGGGGACGACTTGGACTATAGCGCGTCCCATACCACTCGGCATCCTTCAGAAAAACTGAAATACAGGCGGCTGAGCGCCCCAGCTGGCGAGCGATTTGTCGCACTTCTTGTACAGCAATGTTCAGGCCCTAACCCTGACCTCGGCTTCCTCTTCCCCAGATATGTTGTTGTTGTTATTGCCCATCTTCCACCATATACACTGATCCTGGATCCAACTTCCGGCACGTAGACGACATAATCGAAGCAGATTGGGATCCTCTTCTGTGGAGGATCCCGGGATGGGGCGTTATTCAACCCTTGTTTTCTCTTTTTTCTTATTTTTTTTTATTTATATTTTTTTTGTCTTTTTTTAGCTTTTTTTCATACTTATATGATCAAAGTGACAGTCATTGAATTATCAAAGTGACAGGAAATTGACGACTTCCACTGGTTTGAGCCAGAGATCTTCGATTGTACGGTGCGTTGGCTTTCCAGAGCATGAGAACATGTGAGGTACTGTGTGTTCCTCGAGCCCACAGTCAGGGCAAAGTGGGAGTGATCTTATGCAGATACCATTGTGACTTCGAGTAGAAACCACTCCGGAGCTGGGATAGCGCTGCCCGATTTGATCTTGGCAAAGTCTCCTCCGCCTTCGCAATCTTCGGCGGCGGTCCACTTAGCAGGGGGGGGGGGAGTTCATAGTACCCAAGAACTCTTTTACAAACTCCTTGTGAACTTCTTTCACAATGCTGTCTGCATTTCCAGGTCTTACCGACATTGGCTTGACAGTTCTTACATGCTTCCTGATCTGTCTAGGCTGTTCCGGCTTCTCCATCATGTCGTGCGATGGGTGTTGTGGGTCGATTGCCGCAACCGTACGATATTGAAGAGTCAGCATCTCATTATGAGCTTGGACTGGCATGATTCCCGTCTCGTTACTCAGGTGGGTGGTGCTCTCCATCGCCAGGCTTCCCGTCGCGGTCCTCAAGGCTGCATTTTGACACGCTTGTAACCGGTCGAAGTGAGACGATGCAATGAGCGGGCTCCAGGCGGGAGCAGCGTATGACATCACGGATTGTCCGATAGCACGGTAGGTCAATGTGAGTAGCTCCTTGCTTTGTCCCCAGTTCCTTCCTGCCAACGCTTTCAGGTTTCCCCAGATAGGTAGTATGCGCTTAGCCTGAATGGATGTTTTGCATCTACATCCATTTTATTCATATTTTGTGTGCGACAGGTAAAATTCTCTACAAATTCCCTGAGAAATTCTTTTGTTCTCATGTGTTCCTATCTTTACGGAACGGTCAAAAATCGTGTCTTGGTCCAGGAGATGTATAAGGCCCTAGTCAGAGCAGGCCGATCAGCCAAGTCCCGCCCGGTCGATACCTGCCAGACAGATGGAAAATAGGATAGAGAAAATGTATCTCATGAGTCCTTCTGCGTCCGTCCATAGCCCGCCCGGTCGATATTGAGCCCTCGCACGCAGACCCAGCCGAATATAATGCACCCGCTGTGTCCCTCAGCCACATAATGTCAATGATTATCGACTGGGTGGTAGGAGACCGGAGTCAGACGGACTCGAACGGTTTTTCGAACAACTGTAACGGGGGCCCGAAATAGACGCAAAAAGGCTAACTCCAATGTTCACTACGATAATGGAAGTCGTGGAAAACGGTTGTAACGTTTCCACAGCTAAAAATTCTTTCGAGTAGCAAAACCAGCGATTTCGGAGGTGTTCGTATATGACTAACATATAGAACGCACGGAACGGAGCGTATGAGTAACTTAAATACGCTTCGCGCTCCTGCTTACCTTAGGCAAAGGTAAAGACTTTATCTTTTTCGCCGTCGACGTCTTTGTGTCTTCATTCGTATTCTCCTCATCAACGCTGCTCCTTGATATACTAGACAGTTGAGAGACATCCTACAATGCCAACATTTGTGACAACGCAACCCATTTGAGAGTGAAACCCTCCACGTTAGTTGATCAAAATGTTAGGAGAAACCGCTTTTTGAATTACCGCGTAATAAGATGTCTCGCTTGATGAAGATTTTGCGGCAGCTCGATCAACAGAAATTTCTGCAAGGCTTGGACGACTCTGCATATAGCTGTCATTAGGCACGCATACAGCTGTCGGCGGAACATGAACAGCTTCTGTAGGCGACGGCGCTGGGGCATAACCTACGGGCAAATGAATCAACCCATAAAACAAAAGAGCGAGGCGAGGATACGTACCGGAAAACGTATCATGGTTGAATGTTCCCGGCTCTTCTGGCGCATATTTCGAGGATGTTGCGTAGTATCCGAAAGAGGTGGACGGGTACGAACTTTGATAAGAAGTCGACTCTTCACCAGCAACGGAAGGAAAGTATCCATGGTAGCCGGAATTCTCGCCCGAGTATGAACCTCCAGGGATATTTGCATCAACCGTTGAATCAGTGCTAAAATTTTATTTATCTGAGGATTATTATGGACGAGAACAAGCCATGAAATTCGCATAGTATGCCTCCGCAGGCCTCTCTACGAGTATTTTTCGCAACGTCTCCAATCATGGGAAAGAGAGCCATTTACAACAGCGGGCGCTTTCATTTCATAATCTTTTGAGCCATTCCAACAAACGCGCCCCACCGGTGAGGCACGGCATACAACAACGCAATATTGCACGCGGTCCAAACGTGCATTCACCCAAAATTAGGCGTGTTCGTGAATGGGTTAAGGGAAAATGGAATAGGTTTTGTCAAATTCGGAGGCGCACTGAAAATGGCCGAATATCCGAATAAACCCCAAAAATCGGATTCTCGACGAAATCAAATATTCGAATGAATGAATAATTTGAAATCCCGATAGAATCGAATGTTCGACTAACCCCAAAACTTGAACTCTCGAATAAATCGATTATGCAAAAAAACTGAAAATTTCATGTCCCGAATGAATCGAATATTCGAATTATTTTAATATTATACGGTGAATTATTCAATTCGGTCCTCAGTCAATTGCGTACCGGACATAATCGAAACTGAGGGACGTTCCAGGAAGGGATAATTACAATGGCAATAATCCAGTGACCTCCGCTCGTTTCTTTACGAAAAAACATGATCGAGGACCTGACCAGGGAAATAAGTGAGTTAATACTTCATTTTCGAGAGCGATTCATACAAGTTTTTCAATGGAGAAAGAAGGCAATCTTTTGAACCAATGCTGAAAGCAGGGTCAAGCGGGGTTACGAAATTTCGCTAGGGTGGAGGGGGGAGGCGCAAAAGTTTTGGCCCGAAAATGAAGGTTAGGGGGGATCGCGGAAATTCCCAGAAATTGTCGATATTTTTGGTCATCAAAGAGATGGATCGTGGCATTGCTACGGTTTTCTACGCTTGAGACCAACTACTGAACGAATTTTCGGCATCTGACAGTTTTAGTAATCAAATACGAATTGCACAAAAATCGCGCCTCGGAGGGGTCGCAAAAATTTTGGATTTTGAACAAAAAATGGTGGGGGGTGGCTCCTAATTCGAGAAAATACGCAACGCCCCGCTTGACCCTGACTGAAAGTCACTCAGAAAAAGCAAATGCATGAAAAAAAAACTAAAAGTTTGCGCAGGTAATATGACGTAAGTCGTAGCATAGCAGTACACTAAGGCAAAAACTGCAACTCGTAGTAGAACTCACGCTCTGTAAGACCCTGGCGGTAGTGACTCTCCATACGACGCGCTCCCATGCATGCGCTCCTGTGATACACTAAAAGTAACCCTGTTACACTAGAAAATGCTCCATAGCTGCTAACTCCCGAAGGTAACTTCCAACGCAATGAAAAATACGATATCTATTCATAAAATTACTTTGAAAAAGTAGCCTTCGTCACTTCGGGAACGTTCGTCTGTGCTCCCTGAGCGTTTACTGAAGCGTGGTACTGGTAGGACATCGTTTAATTAATTCCGACTCCCCGACAATCTACATTTGATGACTTCAAATGCCTCTAGAATGGTATAAATAGACTGAAAATGAACCTACAGCCTCAAGCATGGCCAATTCTATGAATCGATAGGAGAAACCTATGTGGTGGTTCGTTCATCCAGTTCTTTGTCCAATAGTGACACAGAAAGACAACTTCAAAGCGTTTTATGTCAGCCTAAATCTATGGCATTCCACAATAGGAATGATCGACTAGAAGCCTGAAGGCACTGTATATGTAATTTGAACAGGATCATGAATGAAATACACCGGAAATGCAAAATGGGAAAATATCACGAGGGTATAAGCAGAACTTTGAGCATTTCGAATCATCTAAGAGCAATCTATGTCATCCTCTGCAAGGGAGCAAGCACTTATGTGATGACAGTGGGTGCCTTTCTTTGTGTGAACTGCTCCATTTTGCATAAATCCAAGGCAATGAGGACCAGAGGTTTGAGAAGGTCCTGGAAGATGCAAAATTACACATCCTTCAACGAGCTCGCAAAAATGAGCAAAATTATATCTAGGAATCTCCAACTACTCTAGAATAACAATATCAAAAGAAGCCGGAATTTTCAAAGTAGCGAGCATTTTTAGAACCATCTGCTCCCAGCAGATTCTACACCAAAGAAAACACATGAAATTTTGAAAGAACAAAAACAGGAAAATGGACGCTTTTGGTTGTAGGCTCCCTACACACAAAGGGTGGAGCTCCGGCAAGTTTCACGTTCTGACGCGACGGGGATCCATTCTTTTAAGTCCATTGCTGGATCTAGTTTACCAAATGCTCCCGAAACTTCACAGCATTTTTTGATTTTGATAGTTCCTCTCATGATTTTTTAGAGTAATGAAAACTTTCACACGTACGTACTTTTACCCACCCGGAAGTTTCCACCACTGCCCAGAACCAGGGGCGCCACACTCACTCCCAGTTACACCGCGCGGCCGCAAGGGTTGAAACCTCTGGCTGGGTGGAACCAGTACGTAGATAGGGAAGCCTTGATAGCTCTGAAAAGCTACGAGAGGAATTATCAAAACCAAAAAATGCCGGAATATGTCGGGAGCTTATGGTAACCGCGTTCTAGCAACGGAGTAACAAGAATGCTCCCTCGATGTGTAGAGAGTCTACAACCCGACGCTTTCCACTTTTTTGAGCAGATAAATGAATAGTTGAAAGCTATCGCGACAGGAAAACAATGAATGTTGATAAAAGAGGCTTACGTGAGCTGGAGCAAAGAGCCTGTTCGTGTCAGATGGGGGTACGTAAGAATCCACATAGAGGCGGATTGTGGCTCCCGCGGATCCAGTTCCGGAAAGACGGAACACCAGTCGTGAACCATCTTCGAACACAACACGTAATCCCTACAAACAGAAAAAACTCTTCCTCGCAAATTCACCGCTCGTTCAAGGAAAAAACAACAAAAGCCGAGAAAAGCAAACCTGTTTTGTGGCAACAGATCCATCAATAGGATCCTTATATTGGAAATTGTCAGCAAGTTTAACCTAAAATCTCATGAGGAACAGAACATTAGCCAACATAAAATTGATCGGGCAGATTTAAACCTATGCACATGGATTCAATCAAGTAACCTTGTACGTTACGTTGTTAGCACTCAGTTCTTTGCCAACAAATGCGGCCATCTGAGCTTCGAGGAACGTCATCAGTAGATTAGCTCCTGACGCATCCACATTTTCATAATCATACCTGAAAGAAAAGTGGATACATTTAGCGCCATAACTTGATAGAGAGCATACATCCACATAGGAAAACCATCACGACAAACAGGTACCTTGTGAACACGTTGCGGCCATAACGTTTCCAAAGATCTTTCACAACGTCCTCCACTGACATTTTTCTCTCCGCAAGAATTTGAAGCCAAGCCAACATCGCCCATACACCATCCTTTTCCCTACAAATACACAGATTTCTCCCATCACTGATCACAATTGGCCAAACAGACAAGAACACATTGAAGATGCACAGTAGACCTCTCTTATATACAAGTCCCAACAACTGCATAGAAGCACTTCTTTTCTGAATGTTCGGGTGAATGATGAGAATTATCATCAGAGATCCTTCAACAGTATCATGCCCTAGTTATACTCCCAAGGCACACTCCGGAAATGAATAGTCAGCTGAAACACATAAAGGCCTTTCAGAGTGCCGTCGCAGCGAACCTCTCCCGGCAACGTGGTGAGAGATTGGGGGTGCTACGCAGCGGAAACCGTGCCGCGCGACAGGAGCGAGCGCCGCGCTTTTAGAGTGCGCGAGTTGAGTGAGCCTCGCCGCGAGCTGGGAGCGACGTCCTGCGAGGAAAATAGTCTATTTGTCGCTGTTGTTTCTTCGTAGTAGTTATTGTTCCTTCGTTACTATATATCTGCCCATCAACCCCTGTATCGCTCCAGCCGCGAGGCGGATGGAGAGGTTTGGTTTTGCCTAGGCCTTGTGATCACTTACAATTTTGTAAAGTAAGCATTTATTTTGTCTATTTCACTAATTATTTGTCATCCAGGATTTATATCTTCATGGCATTTAATAACCTTTTGTTGTCGTCATGTTTATTGTGATGCAAATCTCCAAACGGGTACTTTCTCCTCTAGCCACGGTAGAGCATTTTTTATGAAAATTTAGTGTACTTATGATTTTCTCCTATAAGTATGTGCTCTCTGATCATCGACAAAATTCTTCAGTACACTGAATTTCCATAAAAAATGCTCTACCATGGCTAGAGGAGAAAGTACCCGTTTGGAACAAATCCGTTGCCGTGATCTTCATAGCGTGCAGCACTCGAGCGTCTTCTAGTGGCTCAGTAGGGTACGCACCAGGTCGGAGACGACGATGAACAATGTTTTTCTTCTGTGAACCGCGACTGCAGACCGTGTTCTTTCTAGCAGAAGTCGAAAAATCCGCTGGAATCGCACTGGTTGCAAGCTTCGAGTTGGAAACAAATCGACCCATACCTCGAACCTTCTGAGCAACCGGCTTCTTCGGTCTTCCGAAAATCACTTTGCTCCCTCAGGAGTCAGAAAATCACTGGTGCCCGTCGGCTTCCCTCGAAGAACGGTAGAGCTGCTCACTTAATCTCGGATTGGCCATACCCACTCGATTCACCGCATGTGATTGGACTAGCTAGATCTAGGAGTGGCGGAGACCGCAAGGTATTCGAACTGTGAGTTGTGAATACCTATCTCTACTAAATAAACATTTGAGTCAGAAGAGCTCTTCGAGAAGGGTAGTGTTCCTACCCCATTTTCGAAAATGCGTCTATACTTTTGATACAGCATATTTTGAGGTTAGATGCCAAAGGTTACGCACTATTACACTCAGACCCCTGAAAAGATGCGCACTTGGTTTTTTCGGTATGGCGAGATCAGTGGTAATCATACATTCCGTGACAATTTGATCCAGACCCAATAACGACCTATTTGGGGGCGCGTCTATACTTATGATACGCACTGTATGATGCGGCGACAAGTCATAGGCCACTCCCTTTTTCACTCGCTCTTAAGAGCGACGCAGCGAATTTCGCAGCAACGCCACTCTGGAAGGCCCTATAGGCACTTCGACAATGCTGAGTCGCATCAAAAGAACGGCTGCACAAGAATAAAGCGGTGGAAAGCTACAGGCCATAAAACGACCAATGTCTCACCGTCGACTGCGTACCACGCGCTGCGCGACCGCACGTGCGTTGGAAGCAGACGAGTTTTGGCCGCCGCGCGACGAGTTTCTGCCGCCGCGCGGCGGCCAAAACCCGTCTGCTTCCGACGCGCGTGCGGTCGCGCAGCGCGTGGTACGCAGTCGACGGTGAGACAGTGGCCGTTTTATGGCCTGTACACATTGCAGTTATTCATGCCGCAGTACCAAACATTATGCCGCTGCGTGAGCTACCCGACTTGATGGTTGCTATGTTTTAACACCTAATAATTCTCCAGGGCTGAAGGAGACAGAATGCTGGGCTGAAGAATAAGCTTCAATGACAGGATCAAAAGAATAAGGAAAGAGGATTGCAATAAGTATGAGATGTGAGTGCAATGCAACAAGACTACTC
Source organism: Aplectana chamaeleonis (assembly GCA_029168955.1). Lineage (NCBI taxonomy): Eukaryota > Metazoa > Nematoda > Chromadorea > Rhabditida > Cosmocercidae > Aplectana > Aplectana chamaeleonis. Next base: position 124,779 of record JAPDOI010000231.1, read on the forward strand.
CTTATACTTGTTCCAAATGAAATTCTTTTCGAATAATCGACTTTTCGACTATAGTCGGATATCGCACCTTTTCGAATATTCGACTGTAGTCGGATATCGCACTTTTTCGAATAATCGACTTTTCGACTGTAGTCGTATATAACACTTTTTCGAATACTCGACTTTTCGAATAGAAATTCGACTTTTTATACGACTATGAAAAACATTGAGGTACAAGTGACTGTTTTTTTAGATGAAATCACATTGATTTCTCACTCATCCACTCGCGGGCGTTCTGGCAGCTTAAAGGCACAGGACACCCAAAAAATTACTTTTCAGATTTCATGCTTGGAGAGAGTCACACGCTGATCACAGCGGTATTATACATTGGATCCGACTCACTCATTTTCGGATATCCATCCGAATGAACCGAAATGTTCATGATTCAAAATCCGATTCACCGAAAAAACGTCAAAATCCGAATGATCCTATAATCCGAATCACCGAAAAAGTGTCAAAATCCGAATCATCCAGAATCCGATTCACCGAAAAAACGTCAAAATCCGAATGATCCAAAATCCGATTCACCGAAAAAACGCCAAAATCCGTTTGATTCAAAATCTGAATCACCGAAATAAGCCATGAGTCGGATAATGATTCGAATACCAAATATCCGAAAAATGTCATGATTCGGATCGGATAATGAGTAGATTCGGCATGTCCTGTGACTCAAACAAGTGTATATTTTGTCACGACTCGACATTTCATTCTACAGTAGCCATGCAGGTGCGTAGTTACCAGGGATGTGCGTAATTACGACTAACGACTAACGAATTTAACGACTAACGGGCTTTTTGGGTGTTACGTCTAACGACTAACGACTAACGAAAAGAAAAATATTTTCGTAAGCAATCCCAAAATTCGTTAGAAAATCAATAGTCATTCCCATCACGCTCCCATCCAAGAATTGCATAAGGAATGATACGTAGTTCCCTGTTGGTTGTTCGCGGTGGGTGGTACAGAATGGTCATAGCCTTCAGTGTTTATTATTTCCACTGACACTATTTCGCAGCTCTGGAACCCCCACATCGTGACCCCAACCGAACGTTGCGAAAGGTTAGGCGCAGCACTTATGCAACTTCATGTCGGTCGCGCGACTTCATGAAAGGCTCACACAACCTGTTCCGACACCGACCGGCTCTAGCGGAAATTTTTACAGAGGGCTCTGTCGGAGGTGATAATATGGAGCGGTGCCTGCCGGCCACAACTGAGCACCGACGGGGACTGTACTCGATGATTGGATTGTAAATGATTCGTCCTCCGATTTTCAGTCATAATTTCGAGATATGTGAGTTCTATAAAGTGGTGCTGGGACTTCTTAGTGGGTGAAATTTCCGCTTGGGTGCTAATTTCTTGCGACTTTTCTCCCATTATGAGAACAAGCTATGAGAACGGCTCGCGACGCTGAGCAAGGAACAAGTAGTGCAAAGTTTGTGCAGTTTTCCGCGTTGTCACCTAGGGATAGATCTCATACAACATCATAGAGCGAATTTTGCACTGAAAAAAAAACGAAGAGCTCAAGGTTTCCTTGGTTTTCCATATTGCTTCTTTTCTAACCGAAAAAGAAGGACAAAAATCGCCAAAAACACTCTACCGAGTACTTTCTGTCATATTTTTAATGATGTATGTGTAGGTTAGCAGATTAAACTAGGTTATCTAACGATGAATATTTTGTGTGTTTAATGGCCATGAATGTTTTGGAGAAGACTTCCTTTTTTTTTATTTATGAGGGCTTTTTCTGCCTCAAATGTGCTTTTTTCAGAGCCTAGATTTCTAACGACTAACGATTAACGACTAACGAGGGTTTTGGCCGGTTGGACGACTAACGACTAACGAATTACAAAATTTCTGTTACGCACATCCCTGGTAGTTACCCTCTATAAAACGTCGTAATTCACATCAATCGAGGCGCGAGCGGCGAGCGAGACGCCTCGGCCTCCGTTTGCCCTACGCTCTCTCACTGTCTTTAACTTCCGCTCCACACCAGCACGCGTAGGAAACAACTGAATTTCGCCCTTTTAAAGCCTGTACACTGCAGACATCCAATTGGCGCGCATCGTAAAATTTACGCCGCCTTTTCTGCGCATCATCAGCGCAGATTCTGCGCATAATTGGCTTTGATTATCTTGGTTTGAGTTGTCTGTGCGACTATAGAGCCTTTCAGAGTGGCGCCGCTGCGAAATTTGTGACGTCGCTCTCCAGAGTGAGAGAAAGTGGGCGTAACCATGACTGGTAGCCGAATCGTATTTCTGTCTCTGCGTCTCTTACCTCTTCGCCGCCGTTTGTTCTATTGGAGAAAACAGTGAAATAGGGGAAATAATTATTTTTATAGAGAGTTTATGGGCAGGTAGTAACAAAGTAACATCAACAAATAGAAAGAAGCTAAGGCGGGACGGCAGAGACAAAAATGGTCCAAATCATTTCCACCGCGCGACGTTGCTGTCGTCGCTGCTAGCTCGCGCACTCTGAAAGCGCGGTCGCCTCCCTCGCACGGCACAGTTTGCGCTGCGTAGCACCCCTCACCCCACATCACTCACGCCGTCACCGCGACAGCGAGTTTTGCTGCGACGCCACCCTGAAAGGCTCTTAGGGGTATGGTATACTTTGCCGCTGTCATGACCGACAGGCATGCAATCTAGCACTGCGGGACCTGCATCGTAACAACGGCATCGGTCGTCGTAGGCACGATTATCGCGCGTCTGTCGCAGCGACGTGACGCGGAGGGCCGACATACTGCGAATGGGCTGAAGCCTGTCGCTGTCACTGTCCCTGACGCGGCCGAAGCTTGCAACACACTGCGATAGCGACAGGTTTAAAGGGTAGAAGCTCCGCGACCGGCGGTCGCTGTGCAGAGCGACGCGACAGTGTGTCGCAAAAATATACCATACCCCTTATGGCCCATTGAGGGTTCGATTGCCTACCAAAAACCATGTGTATTGATCGAACGGGCAATCCTTTTTTAAGTGGATTAGACAGTAACTCACGGGTATTTACAAATTCGATGTGAAGGATTGATACTCTTTTAGACTAATGCTTTAACATTATTCTCACTTTGAAGAGATTGTGAAAGGTGATCACATCTGTTTCGTTTGCAAATATTTCGCGACAAAGATGATTATCAATGAGTTCGTTTATCATAGTAAGGTAGAAAAATCTTTTTTTTTGAGGATTTTCACCAGACTATCAATTTTCGATAAACTTTTTGAATTGTACCATCTTGTATCCGACCGAGTATACGACTCGGATACTCGGATTCCGACTCACCGAAAAAAGGTCAAAATCCGAGTGATCCAAAATCCGAATCACCGAAAAAACGTAATTTTCGGATTGATCTGGGATCCGACTATCCGTTTCGCCTCCCTATCCGTTTGACTCGGATTATCCGATCTTGCTATTTTGAATCTATCCGTTTGAGCCGGATATCCGCGACCTTTGATTTTTGAGTTATCCGAAATCCGAGTATCCGAATTTTTTCTATTCGGATCCAATGTATAAGCGGTATCTCTAAAATCGTTCAAGACCCCCTTTGAACAGAGTTATGGCTCTTCAAAGATGCCTAGATTTTGAGGGTGAAAAATAGGTGGACGAGTTGTCTCAAGCCTGCATTTCTCTTCAGTCGCAATCGTTGCGTGAGAAAAAGCCAGGATAAGGAGATAGAACAGCAATGGACTGAAGAACGACGACTTGTTGGAATTCATCCATGCATCGATCCGATATCGAGTCCGAAAATCTGTTAGGGGGTCGGGCCTGCTGTGGTGGTGAGCGAAGGGGGTCGGGCCTGTGGTGGTCGCTTATATCTCGCTTATTTGAAGGAATTGAGATCTCGCATTTGGACCGTATTATACAGGAGGGGTCTTCTACACAGTAACATGAAAATCTCGAAATTCCTATTATATATATATATATATATATATATATATATATATATATATATATATATATATATATATATATATATATATATATATATATATATATATATATATATATATGGGGGAAGTGTGTATACAAGTCTGTTGGTACCTGCTCGTTGGTGCCCCTAGCTTCTACTGAACCCAGCAGACGTTTGAGTGTACACAGGGAACGTTCGAGCGATATAGCGTGCACAACTATATCGCGAAAGTATATCACACATTGCATAAAGGTGTCGCCGTCCGGCACACTAAGGCCTCTGGTCCATAACACCTTAGGATCCGTACCTAGGAGTCATGGAGTCTTTGGCCACAAGCCACAATTTCGCCACCCTGAACTGTCGATCGCTGTCGAGTGATATCCAAAAACTGCGCTATCCAGACTTCTGAGCTATTTCCATGCACCGTTTGCTGCTTTGCAGGAAACCCGCCTCAGGATAGACCCGTCATCAGCGTCGGAGAGTACACCATCTACTGCGGTAACGCTGACGATAGGAGAGTGGGAGGCTGTGCAATAGCTGTAAGGAAGGATTTCAATGGTATGGTCAAGGAGTTCGGCTCAACGTCGTGTCGGAATGCATTCGTACGACTGCGGGATCACAGAGGATTCAATCTGTGGATAGTGAGTGCTCATGCGCCCACTGAAACCGCCGAAGACAATTCGAAGGATGCGTTTTATGAGGAACTCAATACGTTGCTGGCCAGGATACCTTGTCAACATGCTGTTGTCGTGGGGATTGACGCAAATGCGAAGATGGGACTTGATCAGGAATCCGAAGTACTCGGTAAATGGTTCTACCCAGTGGAGCAAACATCGGACAATGGCTACCGCCTTGTCGACTTTTGTGAACGCAGTGGTCTGATTATTGCATCGACATTCAAGAGGAATCATCGCCGCCATCAGCTTACGTGGCAGGGACCAACCCGGCTATCTCCAGAAGAGCAGCGGAAGCGGAAGATGACAACTTTGAAACTACAGCTTGACTATGTCCTGACGAGGAATATTCCAGTATCGGACATTCGAAGATCTAGAGCTGTGTGGGATGTCGCATTCGATTCGGATCACCGTCCTGTTCTGTTGAACTTCACTGCGAGGATTCATAAGAGGAAGCGAGGGGCTCAGCCTCTCCAGAGGATTGACATGACAAGTCTCAGAGATGAAGAGTGCAGAAGGAATTTCCGACAACGCGTTTCTATTCACATCGGAGTACGGACGAAGAAGAAACTTTGCGACGCAGATTCTTTTGTCAAGTGCATCCAGGACGCTTCGAAAGAGGCACTCCCGGTTGTACAGCCTAAGAAGAAGTTCGCCTACGTCTCAGAAGAAACAACATCTACCTACAACAGAGTATGTGCTCTCCGAACTGCAGGAAACTTCGTGGAGGAGAAGCGTCTGAGGAGGAAGTTGCGTCGGCAGCTTCAAAGTGACCGCGAACGAGAGTGGACGTGTAGAGCTAAGGAGTTCGAGAAGGCTTGGGAGGAGAAGAATCCGAAGAAAGCCTACACGTTGCTGCGACAGTATAGCGGGAAGATGAAGAGATGTTCTCCTGTCTTGAACACTACCAATGGAGTTGCAGTTGGTGATGCGACGCTGCCAATATGGAAGGATTACTTCAGTTCACTACTGAATCGTCCAGCGCCATCAGTACCTGAGCTCCCGCATGTTCAGAGAGCACATTACGATGTCAGTGAGGAACCGCCGACTGAGTCTGAAGTTTTGGATTGTGTCCGGAAAATGAAGATTGGAAAGGCAGGTGGAGATGACAACATCACTGCTGAAATGCTGAAAGCTCTTCCTCCGTCTGGGATTCGTGAAATGACCAACACCATCCGTGCCATATGGATGAGCGAAAGGATACCCGATTCGTGGAGACATGCGATCATCGTACCTCTTCACAAGAAGCTATCCGTCACGGATCCTAAGAACTACAGAGGAATCTCTCTACTTCGTGTCATGTACAAGGTTTTAGAACGTATCATTCTCGAGCGACTTATCAAACATCGTGAAGGAACGACCAGAGATGAGCAAGCCGGTTTTCGACCTGGAAGATCGACCATCGACCAAGTGTTCGTCGTGAGAAGAGTAATTGAATCGTGGCAGCGGTTTTCGAAGCCATTACAGCTTGCTTTTTTGGACTTTGAAGCCGCGTTCGACTCTCCTCATCGTGATCGATTGCTCAATGCTCTGCGAGCAGATGGAGTCCCGGAAAAGTATGTTCGGTTAATCGAGGACATGAACAAAGGAACAACAGCAGCAGTTCGTACACCTGTCGGATTTACGTCAGCTTTCGAGGTGAAAACAGGAGTAAGGCAAGGAGCCGTTGCAGGACCTTTTCTTTCAACTTCGCCGTTGATGACATCATGCGTAGAGTTGCAGAACAGTTTCCTGCGGATGTGATCCTAACACCATCAGGACGCTCCCTTGTCGACCTGGAGTACGCCGACGACATTGTGTTATTCGCTGAAAACAACGCAAAACTGCAAAGGATTGTGAACCTCGTTTCGAAGTATGCCGCAGCCTATGGACTTCGTCTTCGTCCCGACAAATGCAAGCAGATGTGGGTCTCTCAGAGGCCTTCAACTGGAGTTTGTGTGGACGGACAACGTATCGAACTGGTGGACGATTTCTGTTATTTGGGCTGTTTGCTGAAGAACGATGGTAGTTATGCAGCGGATATTCGACAACGATGTGCGAAAGCTACGTCTGCATTCAATTCTCTAACCAAGTGTTTGTGGTCTACCACCATCGCGAAGGAAGTCAAGTTGCGCGTCTACCTATCCGCTATTCGCCCTATCATGATGTACGGATCGAGACGTGGGCAGCACCGAAAACGCAGATGGAAAGGTTGGATTGCACGGAGAGGAAGCTTTTTAGGCGTTTGCTTGGATATTTCTGGCCGCGTGTATGCCATAACGAAGACCTTTACAAGGAAATCGACGCAGTACATCAACGCTTGACACGAGGAGGTGCCAGCATCTCCTAACGCCATCTCAAGCAGCAATGGAAAGTCGACTTCGACTGCTCGGGCATATACTAAGAAGAACGCCGGATCGTCTCGTACAACACGCTTTAAAAATGCTTCCAAATCCTGTCTGGAAACGGCCACCTGGGCGTAGGCGAAAGTTCTGGACGGATGTGGTTAAAGAGGATTTAAAGTCACTCGGCATCGAAGGACAGTTCAGGCGCGATGTTTCGTTTCGCAGGAAATGGAATAGTGACAGCTGGATGGAATGTGTTCAAATTGTGGCTGAAGACCGTGAAAAATGGACACGGCTGACTACTAGGACGGCACACCTCGGTGAAGATGCGGAATGACCGCGTCAGGCGAAAGCCAACCGATTAAGTCAAGTAAGTAAGTCATATATATATATATATATATATATATATATATATATATATATATATATATATATATATATATATATATATATATATATATATATATATATATATATATATATATATATATATATATATAACGTCGGCATGGGCCCGGAAGAGACTTCGCGTTCACTGTTGAAGGTTGGCGCAAACTCGGTGCCATATGCTATAACATAGGTGCACAGAGTTCGCGCCAACCTTCAATGGGGAACGCTAAGTCTCTTCAGGATCCATGCCGATGTTATATATATATATATATATATATATATATATATATATATATATATATATATATATATATATATATATATATATATATATATATATATATATATATATATATATATATATATATATATATATATACCGACCTGTTGACTCTAGGTGGGTTTTGGAAACTGGAAACTAAGAAAAAATGGAGAAAATTGTATAAAAAAGCCACACCGAGTCGGCTTTGACGCTGGAAACCCGACCGACTCGAGCGCGTTCGGCCGCAAAGAGTGTCGAGACGCCATTGCGGACCGGAATTTGGCCCAGATAAGCACAGTAACCTTGTTTTTGAAGTTTATTATTACGGTAGAGAGCCTATTACATTTTGATTTTCTATGTAATGTCACATATTCAGAGTTCTACTACCGTAAAGACAAGTGCCTCTACAACTTGGGAACAGTGTAAAGACATAGAAGTTTCAAAAAAGTTGCTAAAAATTAGTCTTGCTGGGAGAACCTGCTCTCTGCCGACGGGTCGGGAGATGCACCATGCAAGAACAGCAGATTCCCAGGGTTTTGGAGACATCTAGTCTAATTTTTTTCGCGACAATTTAAGGAAACTACGGACATACTAGCCCCAGTTGGAATTTTAGCTACGCCACCCTCACGAGCTACGGAAATTCTTGCCGAGAATGCGAAAAAAGGTGGAAGATTCTCGCCTTGGTCGATTCACCCTGTCATGATCAGTACTATAGGTGGATCTCCGCTGCGATCGACCGCACTGCCGTTTCTTCCCACGACCTGCAGCATCCCCGCGGTCAAAAGTATCCTTTGCACGGTCTTCCAGAGAGCGGTTCGGGGTCACCCTCCACAGAGTATCGAGCAATCGATTCAAGAGATAATTGGACCAGCACTACGAACGGCATCCCTGCGTTCAGCGTAGCTAACGCGGGATCAGATCGCTGTTCAACACAGGCTGTCGCTAAACCCGTATATTCTCGCAACAATTAAGGCGAGAATTTACGAGCCCTGCGACAGCGAGATCGGAATAGAGAATTTCTATTTAGTTTTTGCGTGGAATACGCTTAGAGCTTGCACGTTTGCGCCTTTGATGCAAGAATAAAGGGGTTTTAGCGAGCGTCGCCAAAACTCGACAAATTCTGCACTACGGAATGATAGGGCGTAACAGGCCGCTCCCTTGGAAGCATCTTCCTACCCATGAGCAGAATTGTGAGCTACTGAATACGAAAGGGAAAACTTGACAGACGCACAGAAGGGTGCCCACAACGATCCATCGGTTTACCTATCCCATGAGAATATGGCGCTTCTATAGTTTGGACACGCACCGTAGTCGTCCAACAAATAGCAAGAGTCTGTCTGCAACATCAATAAGGTTCCTTTAAAAAATCGCTCCCATCTGACTCCCACCCGCGAAGTTTCTTCCAAAAGCAAATATAATTAAATATTGTGTTCAAATGAATAACTACAGAGTACCGGATAACCGTAAACATTTTCGAGGTGTGTGATTGACGAGCAGTTTTTTTTGTGGTCAGGTTGTAATATCCGACTTTACGTCTATAGTCGGATTTTGAACTATTCGAATATCCGACTTTTTGAGTGTAGTCGGATATAACACTTTCGAATACTCGACTTTTCGACTATAGTCGGATATCGGACTTTTTCGAATATTCGACCTTTCGACTGTAGTCGGATATCGCACTGTTTCGAATATTCGACTTTTCGACTGCAGTCGAATATCGCACTGTTTCGAATATTCGACTTTTCGAATAAAAGTCGACTTTTTTATCCGACTGAAATTGTCGGATACTCATCCGATCATTCGATTCGGAACAAGTATACTACTCCTGTATTTCTAGTCTCCATGTACTAAAGCGGATTGCACGCCAGATTCGAATAAATCTGCCGTCAAGCCGCGGCACTGTCTAAGAGAAATTTTTACCCCTACGGAGTAAAACTAGGGTTTCACTTAATAAACATGAAAATGACCCCAGAATTCAGGGAATCACGCATTTGGTTGGCAGAACTAAAAGGCAATTGGCACCAGTGCGACTTCTACCGTCCTCTAATTCACCTGATGTGATCGCTGCCCGTTCCGAATGATTCCTCACCGCACAGGTATATACGACCAGCATCCATTAAATTTCCAAAGTACTTCCACCCGGTTGGAGTTTCAAACACCTAGAAAACACGTTGCAACAACGACAGGACTCTCGCGAAACCAAATGAAAAAGCATGGATAGTCCCATACCACGACAAGACCTTTAACACTCAAACAAATGACTCACAGCTGAACATTCAGGAGAGAAAAAACAGCGCGATACGCGGGCGTGTATCCAGATGCAAAATTATATGTGCGTGGAATTCAGCAGAGCCAGAGAAAACATGAATGACCGTGTTCCTTTCTCAGAGCTCCTCTCCACGTCTTTTTTGACTGAGTGCGAAATTCAACGAGGAATTTAGATCCCCTTTCCCTTTCTCGGCAAGCAATTTTTTTGAAGCTTCACATGTACGCCTTAATTTCACCTAACCTTTAGTTTCAAACCCTTGTCCAGAATCGTTTGTCCACAAGTGTCCTGTCCAGTTTTAAACACTTGTCCAGAATCCATAAGTGTTCCGCTCGAAGGGGGAAGAAGGGTCCGAGACGCTCAACCTACGCGTGGTGGTTCAGTGGAGTCAACTACCAAGATCAAGGAGACTCATCAAACGGGCACCAACAACCCTACGAGCAGTTTTTTTTTCTGTTTGTCTCTCCGAGGAAGGGGGTGAATTGTCAAAGAAAAAATTATTACGGTAATACCTTGGAACATCCAACAAAAACGCCGCGACAAAATCAGAACTGGTTTTTAGAGGTTGATCGGGGCGAAGCCTAGATTACTCCTCGTGCAATAATAGGTTCCGGATAATTCCACAAGAAAAAAACATTCGCAATTAAAACTCTGCATCCTTTTTTTACCCACGTCCAATTTCCTGTACAACATTACCGTCGAATTTAGTTGGAGGGGACTTAAGATTTCCGAAAAAAAAAACCATTTGAAGAAATTATGAACAGGGTAGCCGCTGAAATTTTCGAAAACTTTTCACAGGAACTACTCATCTAGAGCGGTCGAGGCTTCACCCTGATCTGAAAGAACGGAACACTTGACACAAGGGGTTGAATGGGAGCAGTCTAATCCAACATTTGGTATCTCTCAGACACCTTTTTACAATTCTTGGCCCACGTCAGCTCTTCGTTAGAATAAATATTTTGTTTTAACACGTATTCTCGACAAGGAAAATCATTGCAAGCACTGCTCTTAACCCACAGGGAATGTGTGAATATGAACTACAGCGAATATAAACCTTTCTAAGAGAGAGATAGGACATAAAAAACCAAAACTTTCTAAGATTTGGGACTCTACCTCCAATCCCTTGGCTTTAGCAACCAAATCTACAGCACCAGCGGTAGGCATTGACCGTGCAAAACCTCAAACAATAAGGACTAGTAAAATTTCAGGTGGATGCACGACTGACAAATGTGATAAACAACGACTACCTGCGACTTTCCTTGACTTGAAATAGGGAATACACGATAAGTTGTCGGCAATTACTGCCAGTGAATCACTTGGAGTGACGAAAAATCCATTTTTCCCTAATATCATATTACGATCCTAAAAATTACAAACAATTCAATAGAAATGTACCTTAAAAGTGGGTATATCCTGAACAACAACAGCACTTACACCGTCACCATCAAAAGCAGCGCCAAAATCGTGTTCTCCTTTCTTAAGTTGCTCCACCAAAGTCTTCGCATACGTGAGATTAGGGTCAGGATGACCTCCTCCAAAATCAGGTTTTGGGACAGTCCTGCAAGAAAAATAGCACACTTTCCACTACCTACCAAAATCAGAATCAGAAAAGTGGAGGGCTAGAAATACCTGAGTAATCCACGAGATTCAACACCGAGGATGTCGCATAAAATGGTTGACACATACGGCCCCGTCGCTCCATGCATAGAATCAATAAGAACATTGAATCGCGTCCCTGTCAGCTGCCCAGAAATAAGTGACTTGATCTGGAAAACACAATTGTCGCATGAGGAGCTTGGGGGGGGGCGCTAGAGTATAAATGAAATAAATACTTCAACTAGTCAATAGAATTTGTTAACTCACAGGGTATCAACGAATTACTCTGCCAAACGATCGCATCTTGCCTACCAGAGATTGGCCTCTTACGCCCACTTATCCCCCGTCGCTGTAATTTCCCTTTGTCGCGATCGGTGACTCATTAAAGGCACAGTCCAAGCTCAGGGGTAATTTTTGACATCACACTCCGGTCGTCGTGAATAGCAACTCTACCAAGCGCGAAATCTCAATTCGCTCAAATAAGCGAGAAAAGGCAAGGAAAAAGTCGACTCCGCCCCCACGGAAGAAAAAATGGGTAACGCCCACCGACAAGCTTCTGGTCTCGATAGGGAAGAGAAGCGCGACCGGTTTTGAACAAAATTTATGTTCTTCCATTTGTTTTCGGTGTGGCTTTATTTTGTGACCTGCTTCAGAACGATGGCTGCGCATAACGAGAAAAAACAGGCCCAAGACAACACGTCTGCGAACTGCTGGCCGTTTGAATTCAAAATATGTTTGAGGGGCCATAACTCCGTTCGTAGTGATTCTCGAGCGATTCTGTAGACACCGTAGTGATCAGCGTAAAATTTTCTTCAAGATAAGCAGGGAAACAAAAATTCGATTCTGAGGTTGGACTGTGGCTTTAAGGTGAATTTATCGCCTTAATCGCGAAAAGTTGAAATTGTCGCGAAATCGACGACGCTTGAGCATTTAGTAGGGAGAGCCACGCGACGAGATGGTCTAGGGCCGGGATAATACTTCTAGCGACAGTGCATATCAGGCATACAGATTTTCGGTCGATATTGATGGGAAACATTGCGCAGCCCCGCTTGTCGCCGGAAGTATGGTCCAGGCCTAGACGTACACGTAATTGTTTTGGTTCGAAATTCTCGTCGCGTCAATTTCCCATTTTAAGGGACGCGCTTCTTATTGGACAAGGGAAGTATGCGACGCATTCATGGGGCAAGATTCAGATGTCAGCATCGCCGTCAGTTAAGTTACCCAAGTTTGAGCAAGATTCAGATGTCAGCATCGCCGTCAGTTAAGCTACCCGAGTTTGAGCAAGATTCAGATGTCAGCGTCGCCGTCAGTTAAGTTACCCAAGTTTGAGGTAGACCCCTCCCCAGCCGGAGGCGCTGCCCAACCGTTGGCGGCCCCAGATGGCTGTTTTTCTGTAGTATGGAAGGCCTCCGTGCTCCTTGCCGGGCATGATAGTCCTCCATGCAACTCGACAGGCATGCGCACCAACACACCTTCATGATTTCGGCGTGACAATCGCCCTAAATCTTCACTAGTAGGGTGAAAATGTGATGGAATCGAGGGCGATTGTCGCGTCGAGCGCGCTATTATTACGTAATTCGCGGCAGACGCACTCCAACCTCACCTTCTTGCGATACATTTTCACCACTAAGGTGATAGTAGCGTGACGATTTTGAACTTCAAACTTCCCTGTACATGAATTTGAAGTCATTTTGGTCGAGGCGAGACGCAATCGTTTGGCAGAGTAGAAACAAAGTGTTTACAGAGGTTGTACGGCGTATGTTCATCCTCTTTGAATCGCTAGGTGATAAAAGTACTAACGTCAATAAAGGCATTGAGATCAGGGTTGAGCAGGGTTGCGAGTCGACGCAAGAGGGTCGCATAATTTTGGAAAATTTTTGAAAAGAAAAATTCATTTTCTCCAAACCACTTGGTAAGCTAATATGAGGTAGGAATAGTCGCCCTGGGTTATTCGGTGCGCTGAATTGATGTCTATTTTTCGAGGGGGGGGGTCGTAATTTTGTTTCAAGATTTTGGTCAACACGGAGGGTCGTAGCTCCGCCGAAAATAGGCGCAACGGCTTGCTCAACCCTGGTTGAGAAGGCAACAAAATGACTAGAGAAGAGCAAAGAGTACAATATCGACATAAAATATGGCTAAGCTAGAGACGTAAGATAAACAATCTCATCATTACCTTGAGCATTGTTTTACAATGAAGGAAAGGGATAGATATGAGACGTCGCGGTAAATACTACGCCATACGATGTGCAAGAAAAAAAGTTTGGCTTGAAATGAGTCATGACCACCGAAGCTGACAACTATTTTGATGAAAGAGTACAAACCTTTTCAAAATCGAATATCTGCTGCATCAGCTCTACGTAATCCTTCACTGAATCTATGACATCTACGGTAAAATGTCCAACCCCTTCAATGTTAAATTCACTCCTGAAACGAAAGTTTTGAATTTACATCTGATGGCAGTGTCCTCAATAAATAGTCTTCGAAACTCTGCAGGAAACGAAAGTTCATAGCACCAAACTTGTCAAAAAAAAGCGCAGAATACGCCCACATGGCTTCCAAATCGTGAATCAGCACAAACGAAGTCCGTTTCAACCACACAGTAATCGGAGAGTTTTTTCTTCCCGATAAAGGTAACGGCTGACGACGCCGCCTTACCATCAATAATTCGTGCATCAATTCCCGTCTCCAAATATAGTCCGCGTTATTATTATCTCACATTAGACCTCTGGCAAACTGGGGCGTCGACAACAGGTCGATCCGCCCACCGTGAGTCACCGCTGGCCAACGCGCCGATATTCGGCGGGGCCGTGGCCGCGAGTTATGCTCGGGTCGATGTCGAGCTGTTGCACAGCAACTACGGCCGCGAGTTATGATCTCGTCGATGTCGAGCTGTTGCACAGCTAACGCTCTAGATACAAGGGAAGTATACGACGCATTTTTCAGGCATGCTGTGGATGATAAGAGCGCAGCCGGTTCAATTACCCAAGTTTGCGGTACATTGGCCCCGCCTAGCATCTGGAGGTCCTGCCTATCCGGTGGCGACCCCAGTGGAGGCGTTGCGACCCAGCCGCGACGCGTGCCGGTGTGCCGACCGTGACGCGTGTCGGAGTGCTGACCGCGACGCGTGTCGGAGTGCCGATCGCGTTGCGTGTTGGTATACCAACCGCGACGCGTGTCGGTGTGCCGACAGCGACGCGTGTCGGAGTGGCGACCGCGACGCGTGTTGGTGAAAAGTAGTACCTAAGCTAGATAAAACAGTCCTGTAGGATGTGAACTGCTGCTAAATAGGCCGCTAAACGCGACACATCGAGTTGTCAACAGCCCGACAACAGGCGGATGTCGCTGGGCAACGGGCAAGTCTCAGGCTGACAACACGCGCGATTTGACTTGTCAACAGGGAGCGGTTTATGAGATAACAACTTATCAACCTGTTGTCGACGCCCCAGTTTGCCTGAGACAGGCTGCTTTTCTGAGCCATTTTCAAGCATTCCTTGCCTTTTTTCAAACTGCGGGGACAACTAAAGCCGTTTTAGGCGTTTAGAATCACGCAATTCAAAAAATACGAACCTTCCAATCCTTGTGAAATCGCATTGCAAATCTGGACAAATTGAGTAGCTAGAAATCTTCGTAGTAATGTCGTGTATGGCATTAGTAACCTAAAAGAAAAGATAAAAGGGAAGCAGGGAAGGCTATCCCAGAGGTAAAGATACTTCTCATCTGGGCCTTTATTACAAGTTTTTTTTTCTTTTACCACTGAACCACACCCACGCCAATTTGTGGGCGTTTCTCACTCTAGTGGTGAGAAACCACTACAACCGTGCTCAAATCATTTCTCTTCGCCAAAAAATGGAGAGTTTGAGCCAATGGAGAGAGCTTTATGGAGTAATCGAAACGACGGCCCGGACGCAAAACGCCTTCTCAATTGTTTTGAAGGATTGCAACCTCAACATAAGCGGAATACTGGCGTGAATCATCCAGGTCGTTTTGCAATCGCCAACAAGTTTTTACCGTTCCTCTTCTTTGCAGCAACATAGAGGGTTTTGTCATAGGTGGAGGAACTGGGCGACCAGTAGTCGATTCGTCCATAAGTCCAATGTGGTCAGCGTGGTTGGTCTCTCCGGACAGTTGGATAGATGTGCTTTTTTACCTTTAACCTTCTAAAGGTTAGTTGGGAGCGTATATATAAAAGTCCTTCTTTTGCACTCAAGTTTATCTTTTTTCCCGGAACTGAGATAACATTTTGAACCGATGTGAGGAAGTTAGCCATATAAAACAGCTCAATTGACCCCGTCGCAAAGAATGCGATTGATTTGAGCGCGATCTTAATTGACCAGAAGCCCTGAAGTGCTTTTGTACGCGCTTTGGATCTCGAGTTGACTACCCTGATATCGACGAATTCAATGGATACGCCCACGACTTGTCCCGAGGATTCGAAACGAAGCAGCTAGTATAAAATAGACTTTCTACATGCTCCGCACGCGCGCGCGGTGTGAAATTCCCGCGGGCGAGCCCTTTTTCTCCTCGCCTCACTCACGTCTTCTCATCCAATTCATTACCCCAAGTCAGCCTTAAAAAAAAGAAAATTACCTCGGCCCGCTCTCTATGGATGCCTGAGTAAGATAAGGGACAAAGTCCGCAGCCCGGGTGCAGACTATTTATTTTACGGGCTGGATTACGGCAGCCCTGAATTCCTTTTGATCGGTACGAGCGTTCTTGCTGGAAACGGACAAAAATGTATGTTGAGGGTTCAGAATTCAAGAACAACCCTCATGCTTGGAACAGGCGGCATGAAAATATCGATAAATTAAACTCACAGCATCCGGGGCCGGTCCACCATTCTCACAGTTGAATTTGATGCCAAAGTCGCCTTTCGGGCCACCAGGATTGTGACTCGCAGTAAGAATGATACCTGCATTTCAACCAGATAGAAACCATCCACAATATTTTTTTTTCGAGTTTAAGTTACCTCCATCAATCTTTTTGCCCTCGAATCCCTTCCTAATGAGGTTAGACACAGCTGGAGTGGACAGGAAGCCGTCTTTGCCCACAATCAAGCGAGCGACCTTTAACGAACACGGCAAATGGAAAAATTACGAGAAAAAAAGGAATTCTCCACCGACCCCATTTGCGGCCGACGTTTTGATGATCACATTCACAGCTTCCATTGACAAATATCTTCCATCCCCGCCAACCACCAAAACGGACCCCTTCTTTTTTGACCCAAGGCCTCCATCCAGTACAGCTTGAATGAAGTTTTCAGTGTAATGTTGTTGTTGGAATTCAGGAACCTAAAGGAAAAATAGAACAGTATTAACTACCTCATCAACAATATAACTGCCGGCCTTGTCGGAGCGGGATTCAGATCCGCACTTGTGGAGAACCTTATATTTACACTTATTACATGCGCGTGAGCACATGAAATCGCTATTGCAGCACGCAACACGATGATAATCGTGCTGAGACAAAGATCAACCGTGCCGGTACCACGCGGTCTCAGAACGATTATCCTCGAGTTACATGGTGCAACAGCGGTCATACGCAACTGCGGACCGAGATTCCAATCCGATAAGGACGGTATGTACTATATCGGATTATGTCCCTGCTTACAATAAGAAGCCCTGAACATCCTTTTGCAGTTTTTCACAGCTTTTACAAAAACCTTGAAAAACTGTTCACCAAGCTGTTTAAACCACTGCCGGAAAGATGGAAGTTCTTTTTTTTCTATTCGTCTGGACAATGGTCTGATCTAGTCATTCCGCACACTGGCGCGAAGATTTCAGTCAGGGTTATACGAGCAGATGGCATGAAAGGCCAATTTCACAGTAGCTGAGAAAAATGTTCCTGAACATCTGTCCATAAGATCGGTTAGTCGAGGTACGTCGTAGATTTCCAAGACTCGAACTTGACATGAAATCTAATTTTTTTCCTGACATAGGACTTGCTTGCTCCTCTCTATCTGCACAATTGTCTAGTTCGGACTCAGTGTACGGTGCGCGGTGTGGATATCTACACCGGGGGGTCTGAGCTGCGCAAGGGTGGAGTGGGGGGGGGTCTGAGATCCGCCGGGAGACGAAGTGAACCATTCTGAACGGGGATGTACACTGTTAAAAATCATTTTTACCAAGAATTCGACTATACCGTCCAATTTACATAAAATCGTGTTGTAACTAAGTTAGAGTAAAGGTCGAAATCAGAGTAAGGTTTTCCTAAGGTTGAGTATGAAATTTACAACAAACATAGATCGAACACCTGGAAGCAGATCTGGAAAATCGTCAAAAATATTTGACCTATTAACGCTTCTGGAGGGGGTGGGGGGTCTGAGAAAAACCATCAAATTATTGCTCCTGGGGGGAAGGGGGTCTGAGTACAATTGGTCTTGTCCACACCTTGTGTCGTACCCTTTTGGACTCCCCAAACGCGGTGTTATGAATCCATCACGACCACACGATCAGATCTCGTTGAGAACGCTTTCGTAGTCCCTTACTTAGAATATACCGGGCACCGGTCTCGAGCAGTGTTGTTGAGCAGGCCGTTGCGCCAATTTTCGGCGGAAGTACGACTGCCCCCATGTTGACCAAAACGTTTGAAACTTTCTAGGATCCCACCGCTCGACAAATAGACATCGAATAACCCCTGAATAGAAATTTCTACTGAAATCTGATTTTTTGCCCAAACTAACGTATACCCACCGAAACGTAGAATTTCATGAAGGTCTCTGCAGACACAGCTGATCTCGAGCTGCAGACTTACTATCAGACGGCGACTCTTACAACCTCATTTCAGCATACTAAATGATTTGGCGAAAAACTCTCCTTTGTCTCCAAAAATTTTACGAACCTCCCCCTCCAACACTCATTTTTCCTCGAAAAGTTTCCAAAATATTTACGACCCCCTGCTGCGCCGAGTCGCAACCCTGGTCTCGAGCATCTCTTGGTTAATAGCATCGCACGCTCAAAAACCATGTCCTATTTTCCCATATTTCTGAGTGGATGTATCCCCCTAACAATAAGTGAGTAAAACGACGAAGGAGCCCTTTGAGAACCGCAACCTGAGAAGAAATCCAAACAGGGTTGAGCAGGAATGCGACATGGCGCAACGGGGGGTCGTAAATGGTTGGACAATTTTTCGAAAAAAAAATCGGAGGGGGGCTCGTAATATTTGACCGAATTTTACCACAAATTCAACTTTTTCACTCAAAAAGCTTCAAGTTTTTTTTTATCTCGGGGGGATCGCGAGTATTTTGTAAATTTTATTGAAAATTTTGGTGAACAAGGAGGGGGTCGTAGCTATGCCGAAGATTGGCGCAACGGGCTTCTCAACCCTGAATCCAAAGTTGAAAGCAGTCGACAGAAATGTTTGAAATCGCGCCACATCAGCTTTCTTGGACAGTTGCGCTGCATCGCTACGAATTCTCTCAATATACGATGGCTGGCAGCAAATCGTACCAGATGACTGACGGAGGGCCACCCCCTTTTGACGCGATTTGGGACATACGAAATCATCTGGTGACCAAACACTCACTTCCTGCGTTCTCAGGCGGGCCCAACCAAATAATCGAACGCGAGGAACGGTAGACGGTTCCCAGCGCAAACAATGCCTCTAACTAGGGACTGCTTTGAACTTTCCGTGGAGATTTGGAAAACCATGTTGTCGTTGCTGTAGGTCTATGACAGAACACAAATAATCCGTGCTTCAAATTCCCTGAATGGCTGTGGGGATTCCAAAAATGGCATTTTCATTGCTTCAAAGAAAAGGGAAGGGAAATCAGGGAATCTTTGGTGTGTTGAGAAATTTTTTTTCGGATTCGGCTCAAAACTTGCATCCGGAGGTTATTTTGGGAGCTGAATATGAATCTGGGGTCTATTCCTCGCCTGACTTAGAGTTACGGTAGGCAAAATGCCTTTTAACTGGCGTTACTTACCTTAAAATTTCGAAAAATGAACCTCAAACTCGTGTTCAGCGTTCCAAATAACACCCACAGTGAAAATTTGAGTCAAATCTAAGACTTTGACCGAGCTACCGTGTACCCACCGTAATCGACCGTTATCTATCGAAAATCGATAAACGGGTAGCAGATTCGGGTTAGGCAGGCCGAATACCCTCTATGTACAACTTTTGAGGCTACTGTGATCAGCACCCAAAACAACCCCTAGAAACAAGTTTTCAGCCCAATCCGAGACAACCTTTTTTGAACATCATGAAAATTGCCATTCGTGTACCCTTTTTATCTACCCAAAGCTATGGAAATTCCCACTTTTGGAAATCTCCTGTAAATCTCTGAGGCATTTAGTAGATTTGGAAAACGGATTATCAATGCTGTGTCCAATACCCACAACTATCAATACATGGTTTTATGAAAGCCCACCGCAAATGTAAGGCAAGCCCTAGTAACTGACATGATAGAGCTCCAGAAATGAGCCAGGATAATTCAAACATAGATTTAGCCGTAGTTTTCGGAGAGAAAAAAGCGGTTTTATAAGCTTTCCCGCACTAAAAACGCTTTCAAATTTTAGGGTTACGTACTCGGCGTGTAGAGCTGCATTCCGGCTTTGGAAACTCGGCTAGGGTCATTTAGTGTGAAGAACGCTCCAAAAACCCTCAGCATCTACTACGAGTCGAGCAGCGCTTTCTGGAAATCATTATGAAGTCCAACTTGTCGACAGCACTCGAGCCGCAGCTGCGTTCTTCATAGCGCATCTACTCCACTTGGGTTTTGTTAGCTCTGCAGGACATTACATTGCAAAGCTCTCCTATTTCTTTGAACCACTGAAAGGGAACAATGAGAAGACATTTAAGATCCCTCCAGGATCGAGCGGTGTTTTGCTAAATTTCGCGATGGGGGTGGGAGGGGGGCGGTCGCAAAAAATGTGGCTCGAAAATGAAGGCTAGAAGAGATCGCGAAAATTCCCGATATTTTTGATCTCCAAAATGAGGGATCGTAGCTATGCTCAGGTTTTAGAAGCTTCAGCCCATCTACTGAATGAATTTTCGGCGTTTAACAGTTTGAGACATCGAATATCAACTGTCTAGAAATCGCGCCTCGGGGGGCGGGGTCGCAGAAATTTGGATCTTGGAAAAAAATGTGACGGTGGGGGGAGCGTCGCTCCAATTTCGAAGAATTACGCAACGTCCCGCTTGACCCTGGATCCTTCGTCATTGTCACTGGATGATCGAATCGTCTTCTAGCGAAGTCGACGAAATTCTATGCTCCTATATAGCACCTCCCCCCCCCCCAATAAGCCAAGACAGCTGCTTCCATTTTATAGACTTTTTGAAACTAATGTGGGATAGCGATTTTCTGGGTTGTTAATTTTGCAGCATTTTAAATGTGTAGGACACGGGCCTTGGCGGATCAGCATACAAAGCTCCGAAACGGATCAATCGAATATCGGCATCACAATAGCGATTGAGTGGTATCTGCAAACCACGCCAAACTCCTGCTCCCTTAGCAGGCGGTTCCCTTTCAGATATGGCAGGGATCAGACTTCCAGCGACGAGCGACAGACGCAGTGTTTATCAAATCTATAAGTTTGATACGCACTGTCGTTGCTCGCGGAACGTATGAACCCGGTTTTTACCTTATCACTCTACATAGGACGTGGACCCCTCCAGGGATTACCCCTTGAAAAAGAAAAAAAAACAAGGCGTTTTGTTCAGTGCTGGTTTAGGGCACAAGAAACCCATTCAAGGCTGTTATAGGGCAAACGAAAAGAATATCTCTTTCAGAGCAGGAGTCTCCAGCCACGCAGTCGAGATGGTTATGGGGCTCTGGGGTGCGTTCCGAGAAAATTTCCACGGGAGGAAATCGTATTTGATAGTGATACCAACCAATGATGGTTTTTGAAAGCGCCTGAAATGAACATATCTTTCAGCCAATAATTTGTTGTATTTTATAATATCCATTTTTCTCCCATGGAAACCTTCGTGGAATGCACCACTGGGCCACTTTGTTCAGCCCATGGTTATTCGTGAATTTTCTAATACTTCTGGATATTCATCTGCTGTTTTTCGTCCTAGGCGACGTAATCCCTTAATTATGGCTCAATAGACTTACCCTCTTTCTTAAACCACTGGTCCCAGGCTTCTGTCCTTGAAATGGTTTCGTCTGCACAACCTCAACCTTCGCCATACCGAGCCGATTCTGAAATGCTGGACGGATTTATTTCTTCTTGTATTTGCCGGGTAGCACTACTCCGACGGCCATACTTACAATATGTCAGCCAACCCGAAGTAAGAAAATCCATACCTAAATAGTATTGTGAGGACCGAATATTCGAGTTTTTCGAACGAATTTTTATTCGAACATTCGAAAAGTGTGAAAATTCGAATATTATTCGATTTCGACTGTTCGCAAAAGGTGAATATTCGAACATTATTCGAATTCGACTATTCGCGAAAGTTGAATATTCGAACATTATTCGAATTCGACTATTCGCGAAAGGGGAATATTCGAACATTATTCGAATTCGACTATGCGCGAAAGGTGAATATTCGAACATTATTCGAATCCGACTATTCGCGAAAGGTCTCTTCTTCTTCTTTGCAGCCGCAGGAAGGTTTTTGTCAAAGGTTCAAGAAACGGGCGACTGAAACCGGATTCGTCCACAAATCCATTGTTGTAAGAGTGGTAGGCCTCTTTGGGCATTCGAATAGGTGTTCAGTTGTGTGGCCACGGCTACCACAGTCCGGGCACTCGTCCGGCTTACTGCGATCGATCTTATGCAAGAATGACATCAGCATAGGGGAATGACCGCAGCGTAACGAGGCAAGGGTACTTCTAGCCCGCCTACCGAGTTCCATCTCGGTGTCGCTGACTATGGGTGGTGCGACCCCCAATATGGGATTGACGGTCATCCTACTCAAGTGATCCCTGACGAACTTGGTGTGCTCCGCACGTAAAAGACGCAGACGATCCAGTTGGGAGTCCGTCCATCTTTGTATATTAACTTTCTCGGGAGCATCCGCAAAAGGCCTTCTGATATGTCTCTCTCTCACGGGATTCATGATCCTTCTTAATGGGTGGTCAGGCTGCTTGACAATGTTAATAACCAGTTGCTGCGCTTGGAGTTGGCAGTGCTCTTTAACTGGCAGAATTCGGGCTTCAGCATGAAGATGTTCCACTGGGGTGCTTTTAGCACACCCTGTGGCAATCCGAAGAGCAGCATTTTGGACTCGCTGCATCTTTGTCCACGATGAATCCGATATCATGTGCTGCCATACCGGTGCAGCGTACTCCAACACCGGCTGCAATATTGCCTTGTAGGTGGTCAAAATTGTCTCCTTGCTACTTCCCCACGACGTTTCTCCCAGAGCTCGTAGGACGTTGAGCTTTGCTTTCACTGTAGCCTGTTTCTGCTCAGTATTCTTGTGGTACCTCAACGAAGGATCCAATACTAGGCCGAGCAGCTTAGGAAAACGTGCAGCAGGCAGACGAGCGTCTTCCCAATTCACAACGGGGTGAGCGCAGTGTTCCTTAGGGTCAGTGGAGAAAACTGATACAGATGATTTAGCGGCAGAGACAGTGAGCATCATATCATCGAGAAAGTTCTTCAGAACGATGAGGTAGCTATTGATCTTGCGTGCAGCTACATTAATATTTCTGTCACGTCACAAGATGGTGATGTCATCCGCGTACGCAACGACTTTGATGTCACTTGGGGGAACGGGCAAATCTTCCAGGTAAAGACTGAACAGAGCAGGCGATATGACTCCTCCTTGAGGGACACCGGCAGCGATCGGGATGCTATTAGAGACATGTCCCTGAAACAGCACTTTTGCTCGGCGCCCTTTGATGAGTGCTGTAATCCATCGCTTCTGCCGAGGCGGGATGGTGGACCTCAATAGCTTCTCAGACAGTATGCCCAAGTTGACAGTGTCAAACGCCTTCGTGAGGTCCAGGGCTACTCCAACAGTGCGTTGAGGCTTGGTGGCGTTGAAGCCATCCAAAACATAGCTCACAATCTCCAGCAGCGCCGTGGTGGTAGAGTGTAATTTGCGGAATCCATGCTGGTGCTGCTGATTGTTATTATGCTCGGCAAGCTCCTTGACGACCAGTTTCTCAGCGACCTTTGCGATTGGTGATAACAGAGTTACTGGCCTGTATCCCTTAGCCATCGATGATGATTTACCTGGCAACGGAACGACGCTTGCCATTTTCCAGTCTTGGGGTACGATGCACGTGCGAAAGGATGTGTTGATGACGTCAGCCAGGATTGGCATAATCTCAGTCGGCAGTTTCTTCAAGATCGCTGGACTAATGCCATCCGGCCCTACAGCCTTCGAGTTGCGCATCTCTTTTACCACCTTTTCAATCTGCGCGGGCGTCACTGCTTCTGCTTCATTCATGAGTGGCAACTTACAGAGCTCTCTTACAGTCACTCGATTCTGTTTCCCTCTCTTAGCCTGAGTTATGAAAAAATTCTTTCCGAGAGCAGTTGCAGCCTCCTTTCCCGATTTGAAGACTCCATTCTCGAACTCGATCGTAGAGTAGTTGGTGGAGGTGCTCTTGCCCGAGATCTTCTTTAGAACTTTCCAAGTTGACGCTCCATCACTCTTGAAATTCATCTTCTCTGTGAATTTCTCCCAACACTCCTTCTTGTGCTTGTCCAGATCTCGCTTAATCTCTCTATCCAGCTCAGCAATGGTCGGATACAGGTGATCTGCCACTCTCTTTGCATCCCTTGTCCTTATCTTCTCCAAGATTTCCCTGGTGACATTGGGAAAGAAGGTCTTAACTCGGCCCTCCGGAATGGCGGCTTTCATTGCCTTGCGAATCGCGTCCGTCAAGTGACGCTCTTTCTGGTGCACGTTTCCATTCCATGGGTAGTCATCCACATGGCGAAGTGCCACCTCCCTGAACAAGCGCCAGTCTGCAAGGCAAAGATTAGGATAAGACCTTTGACGGATACCTGAATAAGGAGCAAGAGAATTAGAGAGATCGACATGGACAAAAACGGGGATATGATCACTGGACAGAGTTGTAGCGGTAGACCAAGAGAAGGCGCTGGAGAGATTAGATGATACAAGAGAGATGTCTGGACTAGAGGATCGGCCGTTGGCCGGGAGACGAGTGGGCTGATCATCGTTGAGGATGACCAGATCGCACTCCTCCGCCCATTCTTCGACGTCTTCTCCTCTAGCGTCAGTGTCAAGCGACGAGCAGAATGTATGAGCATTGAAATCGCCTGCGAAGACAACAGAGGGTGAAAGGGAGCAGTCGTACAACTGCTTGAGTGAGGGAATAAGGTCATAAGATTGGGGACAGGACGTGGTAGAAGGGATATAGATATTAAAAAGAGATATAGAGGTTTTAAGAGGGAGATGGATAGGTAGGTACTCGAGAGTACCGTCCTTTGGTGTGTTTGGTATGATATGAGAGGGTAGATTTGATAATACGAAAGTGGAAACTCCTCCGCCGAGAGCTGTCCTTGGAGCAT
The DNA here is from genome assembly GCA_029168955.1 of Aplectana chamaeleonis. Taxonomy (NCBI): domain Eukaryota; kingdom Metazoa; phylum Nematoda; class Chromadorea; order Rhabditida; family Cosmocercidae; genus Aplectana; species Aplectana chamaeleonis. The sequence continues at coordinate 149,658 of JAPDOI010000231.1, forward strand.
GATAAGCAGTGTAGCCAGGAATGTTAGGGTGACGTGCGGTAGTAGAAGGAGAAAGTTTGGTTTCTTGAACCATTATGACATCAGGATGATGAGTACGAGCAAAAAGAGAGAGTTCAGACAACATGGCACGAAGGCCATTGAGGTTAAAATGAACCATAGAGAGGGGGCGGTTGGTAAATGAGGAATCAGAGTTACTGGGGGCAGAGCACAGAACACAACGGAAGGAAGGATCGTGATGCCTCACAGAACTGAGACCCGAACAGGAGAGATGCACCCACCTTTGGCATCCGAAGCACTGGACGCTGGTATGTCTCCTGGTAACATCCTTGCCGCACGTGGCGCATGAGTACTTCTGAGCGGGTCCTGGATTCCTTTCGACGCCAGCCATTTGTAGTAGAATCCTTAGGAGAGCTGCAGCCAGCCAGCATCTCTCCCATGACAAAAACAACCTCGCGAAAGGTGAATATTCGAACATTATTCGATTTCGACTATTCGCAAAAGGTGAATATTCGAAAATTATTCGAATTTGAATACTCGAGCTGGTTCAACAAAATTATAAAAATTAGACCTTATATGTAAAGGAATCGACATAATTTTCAAGACTGATTTCATTCTCATCACTACTCCACTGTTCCACTTTTCCAAAGAGCTGAACATTTTTGCCCACACTTCGTCTCAAGAGGCTACTAGGGCGATTCTAACAGGGGGAGCCACATGGCAATCGCGCTTGGCCACGCCCATTTTTCCATGCCGCCGCGCAATGATACCACCGACCCGGGGTTTTCCTTCCCTTCAAAAATCGTTGCGGCGTGGAAAAATAGCGGTGGCCATGGCAAGCAAGTGGCCGCGATAGCAACCTCGAGGGCCCTAAATACAGATTTGACATCAGTTTCCGGTGTTATGGAAGGTTGCGGCACAGTGCTGTGGTTTGTCGACGTTTTGGATTTGGGCGTGCTATCTCGGCAGTCGGGGCCACTTGGCCATTACATATGGCCACGCCCATTTCTCCGCGCCGCAACGATTTTGGAAGGGGAGGAAACCCCGGATCGGTGTTATGATTGCGCGCGGCAATGGAAAATGGGCGCGTCTTAGTGGAATGGCAATTGGTACCCCCCTTCCGGTGATAGCACGGATTTGGCTAAAACTTCGCCAAGGGTTTTTTGGGCTGTGGATTAGGAATCTCTTATCCTTTCCGCGATTTTTTGAAGGATTCATGACGATTAGGGATAGGTTCTTTGCCATTCGGCTACTATAACCCCCTTTAATCTTTCGGAAAGCGGGCAACGGGTTTGTGAGAAGCATACCAAAGAACCGCTCTAGGCAAAATTTCAGTCATATAGGAGACTTTGACGACATAATTACCCTATACTGACCGTGATCTTTCAAAGCACCGAAAAGGGACCTCTTATGCGTGTTCAGCACCTCGAATAACCCCCTTAGGCTAATTGAGAGCGAAAAAGTTGATTTTGTAGCATTCTTTGAGTTGAAGCCCGTCCAGATTTGAGGATAGTCGGGCATTACTAAATTTATTTGTCGTTGGTAAACAAGCCTTAGAAGAAGAATTAAACTTTTTATTGCCGCTCACTACGTATGTATTGCTAATAATGCTTAACGTTGGCGTGGATCGTGAAGAGACTTCGCGTTCACTGTTGAAGGTTGGCGCAAACTCGGTGCCACATGTTATAACATAGATGCACCGAGTTTGCGCCAACCTTCAACGGTGAACGCAGTCTCTCCGCGATCCACGCCGATGTTAGTTTATACGTCATTCGAATATTAGTTCGTTCGAAATAAAAAATGAATGAATTTATTCAAAATTCGTTCGTTCGAAACAGAAAAAATTGAACGAATTTATTCGAAATTGGTTCGTTCGAAATGAAAAATGAACGAATTTATTCGAAATTAGTTCGTTCGAAATAAAACATGAACGAATTTATCCGAAATTCGTTCGGAACAGAAAAAAATGAACGAATTTATTCGAATTGGTTCGTTCGAAATAAAAAATGAACGAGTTTATTCGAAATTCGTCCGCTCAGAATAAAAAATGAACGAATTTATTCGAAATTCGCTCGTTCGGTCTTTTTTTTAGAAGGTCCTCACTAAACTAAATAGGAAACAATGTAAGAACCAAAGCGAAAAGATGTCAAGGCTATAGCAAGTCTAATTGACCACCAGTTAACAAAATTCATAAATACCGTCGCAGCATTTTCGTCGATAGCGCGCCGCGGTCGCGTCGCTGAGTAGATTTATAGCGCACTTTCTCAGAACGTCGGAGGGCCGCGTCCCCGTACCCACCACTCAGCGAGGCGGGGCCCCCCTCCGCGCCTGGCGCCCAACAGGTCCCCGCCCCAGCCCCATGACTCATAATGGGCGCGAAGCCCGGACATTCAAGCGGAAGGGGGGGGGGGGGCCCGGGCAGAACATTTCCGCGGTGTCATCGCTTAAGTGATTGATTCCTTGTATAACGATGTGCGGGAACCATCCCTCCCACACCCTAGGTGGGTGCTCTACCTTTCTCCAAAATTTTCGAAACCCTATGGTGGGTGTCCCATTCAAGTCTATTCGATAGACTGGGGAACTTACCTTACTGCCACCGCGCGAAGTGCGCGATGATGTAAGTACTTGCTCGAGGCTGCCTGCAGTGAACTTATCATAAAATTGTGCTCCGTATGTGGCACGGGTTTGATTCTAGCGTTCAACGTGTAATACGATTTCCCTGAGCGAACATGTTTTCCTCTGTTTCGAATTTTCCCTGCAGGACCGAGCTAACGAAATTTGGTGGCACCCCCGCCTCGCGCCTGATGATTCTCCGCTCGCAAAACATGGCCCCCGCCGCTCGCCCTTGGTCGGAAATTCCCGGGCACACGGCCCTCCGACGTTCTGAGTTCTCATTACTCCATTGCTTCTTTGAGCATTGAAGAAATGAAGGTACAGGAAGGCTCTCAGTGTGGTAGCCTAGATTAGGTACCGTAATCCTAATCGCAGGATTAAACGCTCCGTCACTGTTGGCTTGACAAACAACTGATTCGACGTTTTTTGTCGCATGATTTCGGCGATGAGTGAACAAAAGGTTTTAACCCATGCACGACCACGCCTGATTTTGTGTGACTGCACCTTCGGACCGCGTGCAATATTGCGTCACCGAATAACGTGTCCCACCGGTAGGACACGCTGGCTTTAATAGCGTCTCATAGGTAATTGCTTTCACTTTTTTGTTTCTATATTGTAGCTAGCAACGATGACTGAACAGTGTCGGAATTTGAGCTTGCTCTTATGGAGGATCGCCTACTCGTTTGGCAAGAGCGTACGCGGAAGAAGAAGTCGTCCACAATGGCCGCCATCCTTCCGAAGTCAAAGATCCTCAACTATACCTCCCAAAATTCACTTCTCACGAGTCCTGGAGCCAATTTTTTCGGTTACGGGTCAGCATAAACCGGCGCTGCTGATCCGTTGTCTACTCATCCGTGCCGGAATCGAAGCAAACCCTGGACCTCCTTGCCGGATTCGATGGCCCTGCACCCAGTGTGGTACCTCAGCCGCTGCAGGGAGCGTTCAATGTAGCAAATGCGGTAAACGGACTCATGTGAAGAAATGCTCCGGTCTCAAGTCCTTCAAGGATGCGGACAGCTCATACGTGTGCCCTAACTGCGTCTCCGTACCGACATATCAACCTCAGCGTTCAAGTCCCGACTCTCTCAAGATGACCCAGTGGAATATAAATGATTTTCGCAAAAAATCAGCGGAACTAGAAGCTCTCGCACACCGCATAGGAGCTGGCATTGTGGGACTTCAAGAGACTAAACTGGATCCCAATCAAGGATCACCGGTGGTTCGAGGCTATACATGCCTGAGAAATGAACGAACGAGTTCCGGAGGAGGTGTGGCCTTTCTGGTCAGAAACAACTTACAGTGCAGTGTGATCACTCCAGGAATTAGATATGGTACGACGGAATGCATCTCCTTAGCTGTGGATACGAAGGCTGGATTGGTGCACATTCACAATCTCTACTCTCTGCCTAGGTCCTCATGCCCACCCGCATACGAGCTGTCTATCGCCCAATTCCTGACATGCGGGAAACCCACAATCGTCATGGGAGATGTCAACGCGCACAGTCCTCTATGGTCAGAGGGTGAAGAGGACCAACGTGGACAGGACCTCGAGGAGGAGATAGCGCAGTCGAATTTTGTGATTCTCAATGATGCCCCTCACCCTACTAGGAAGCCGATGTATGGAAGACCCTCGTCACCGGACCTCTCGCTGTGCTCACAGGACCTAGCATCGTCAGCAGTTTGGGACACTGTTAACACAGGCGCAAGTGACTACCTCCCGATTCTGAAGGAGTTCAGAAGCGAGGCTCTTATATCTTCCTCACCGAGGAACACTTTCGTGAACTTCAAAAAGGCGGACCGGCCCAAATTTCTGTCAGTGCTGAAACAACAATCGGCGGATTTCGACTTCCGGGCCACTCCACTGGAAATGGATCGATTTCTCGCATCGGCCGTAAGGACAGCAACGTCACAATCTATCCCTAAGGGCAGACGTAAGGCTTTTATGCCGGGACTGTCGGACACCGCTAAGGACCTCATATGTGAAAGAGACTCGATTAGAAGAACGGACCCGACCAACACCAGAATCCCTGAGCTGAACAGAGAAATCGCTGATGAAGTGAGGAAGGACCGACAGCAGACATGGAGAACTTTCGTGGAAGGCATAGATCATCGTACAAACTCTTCGAAGCTATGGGCAACGATGAAGGCTCTGAATGGCCGTTCAGTGAAATCCAATCCCATCCAAATTTTGCATAGGGGCAAACCGTTGAAAAACAAGAATGCGGCCAACCTTTTATGCAAACAGTTCAGTTCGCCATGCCCTCATAAAAGCATGAAGTCGTCACGAAGGACCTTCCGATGGATCAACAACTTTCCGAGAGAAAACGTTCCCATCATTTCGACAGCCCTCATCGACGCCGCCTTGAAGAAATGCAAACCGTCTAGAGCGTTGGATACAAGTGGTGTGGCCCCTGTAATGCTCAAACATTCAGGACCAATTTTTCGGGAGTGCCTTAGAGCCCTTTTCAACAGAACCCTGTCAACTGGACTGATCCCGGCGTCGTGGAAGGAGGCGAGAATTTTCCCACTCCTGAAGCCTGGTAAACCTGCAGAAGATCTGAGCAGCTACAGGCCTATTTCGATCATTTCATCTATGGCATTCACTTTTGAAAGAACAATTCTTCCTACACTGGAGACGCACCTGCAAATCCCTGGATGGCAGAATGGTTTTCGGAAAGGTTTCTCTACAACCTCAGCGTTGGTCGAATTGACCGGATTCATCACGGATGGGTTAAATGAGAAGAGACCGCCTAGCCGCTCAATTATGGTTGCACTCGACTTGAAGAAAGCATATGACACTGTGGTTATCTCCCTCCTTTGTCAAAAGCTTGCCGAGTCATCTCTACCGAGAGGTTTAGCCCGAAGGATTTCTAGCTACCTGAAAGGCAGAACAATACGGACAGAGTTTAGAGGCCAGATGTCGAAGGTAAGATTGGTGCGCTCCGGGGTACCGCAAGGTGCGGTTCTATCTCCGCTCCTGTTCTCCTTCTACATAGCAGATCTCCCGGCACCCCCTCCAGAAACACGTCTAGTCGGATATGCGGATGACCTAACACTGGTGGCGTCAGATCCGTATATTGAAACTTGCGAAAAGCGTCTGAACGATTATCTCCCGAAGCTAACAAAGGCCCTGGAAGATCTACATCTTCAACTGTCGCTTCAGAAGACCACTGTCTCTCTTCTAACAACACATTCTGCTCAAGCGAGATATGTACCGAAAGTGTTCATAAATGGGATGCAAATCACACACGAAAGAAATCCGACAATTCTCGGCTACCATTTCGACACTACAGTTCAACTCCGCATTGCCGTTCAGTCCGCAAAGTGCACGCTTATTGCGAAAGCGTGCTGCGGCGTGGTTGCCCGTATCCTCAGACAGGGATGTGGGATCACCCGGGTGGAGGGATGACCCAGGCACCAAGAGCAAAACCCGCCCGGGTGATCCCACATCCCTGTCTGAGGATACTCGCAACCGCGCCGCAGCTCTCTTTCGCAATCTCCATGCACTTTGCGGACTGAACGGCAATGCGGAGTTGAACTGTATGATGACGGGTCGATTACATGCGGAAGCTGTTCGCAAGAAGACGGGGGTGGTGGCCATCGTGTATCAGCACTCCTGAAGAGGCGGGAGAAACGGGGGAGGAGCGAGGTTCCTGATTGGACGCAACAGCCGGGGGCCGGGGCTAGCCCGCGTTGCGTCCAATCAGGAACCTCGCTCCTCCCCTGTTTCTCCCGCCTCCTCACGAGTGTTGATACACGATGGCCACCACCCGAAGACGGCTAAAAGAGCGAATCTCTTGAAAGCGTTGGAAGGAAGAAACTGGGGACAAAGCGAAGAGCTGCTCACTTTGACCTACCGCGCCACCGGACAATCCGTCATGTCCTACGCTGCTCCAGCCTGTAGCCCGCTCATTGCGTAGACTCACTGGGATCGGTTACAAGCGTGTCAAAATGCAGCCTTGAGGACCGCGACGGAAAGCCTGGCGATGGCTGGCACTACCCACCTCAGCAATGAGACGGGAATCATGCCAGTCAACGCTCATAATGAGATGTTGACCCTTCAATGTCGAACGGTTGCGGCACTTGATCCAGAACATCCCTCACACGACATGATGAAGAAACCGGAACCACCAAGACAGATCAGAAGGCATGTCACAACGATCAAGCCAATATTGGTCAGGCCAGGAAACGCGGAAAGCATTTGCAAAGAAGTGCACAAAGAGTTTGTAAAGGAGTTCCTGGTTACTATGAACTCCGCCTTGCTAAGTGGACAGCCGCCGAAGATTGCGAAGGAGGAGGAGACTTTGCCAAGACCAAGTCGGGCAGCGCTATCTCAGCTCCGGAGCGGTTTCTATTCGAAGTCGCAATTGTATATACATAAGATAGGAGCAGCCGATAATCCACTTTGCCCAGACTGCGGGCTTAAGGAACGCACAGTACCTCACATGTTCTCTTGCCCTGGAAAGTCAACGCACCTCACAATAGAAGATCTCTGGCTCAAACCAGTGGAAGTAGCCCATTTCCTATCATTTTAATTGTGCAATAATGAATTTGAAATGTAAAAAAAAGAAATACGAATTAAAAAAAATAAAATTAGAAAAAAAATCAAAAAAAAGATTAAACAAAAAAATAAAAAAGAGGGTGGAAAAATGCCCCACTCAGGGATCCTCCAAAGAAGAGGATCCCAGCAATGTTGCTTCGATGACGTCGTCAATATGCCGGAAATTGGATCCAGGATCAGTTTGTATGGTGGATGATGGTCAACAACAACAACAACAACAACAACAACAACAACAACAACGGGTTTGAGATTCCGAGACGCTTTCGTTATCGAGAAACAATTATTTAAAACCAAAACTGAGTCGACTGAGCTGCAACGCTTTCAGAAAAGTAAACGATAGAATCCTACTGAGCAACCTAAAATCTAGCAATAGAAAGAAAAAGAAATCACAAGGTGACTCAAAAGTTACTTTACAGCCGCTTTTTTCCTCTACTTCAGCCCACCTGATTTTAGAAAAGTCTAAATATGTCGTAGCGATTGATGTACTGATGGACCCCGAGGTTTTTATTCAAGTCTTGGGTAGGTCAATTTATTGATCATATGTAAGTTCGAAAGTAGTTTCTTGTGGCGGAGAAATCGATTTTTGAAAAGGGTGTCCCACCGGTGGGACACGCGGTCCGAAGTGGTAGTCAACGCGTGTCCCACCGGTGGGACACGTGGTCGTGGATGGGTTAACGATAAAATGAATTATTTACTGCAAAAAAGTAATGTTGAAAAGCGAAGTAAAATTCTTAAGTATCTTAAATTAGTCAGGTCCGGTACGCAAGGATATTGAAACTGGTTTCATTTCAATGAGAGTAGGAGATGGCTTCACATTAGACACTTCGGTGACGGTGTTTCAAGCAAAATGTTTCTCATTTTGTCTCTTGGCAAACCGATGGGTCGAGATGGGTGCAGGGCTGGGCACGCGTCCCGGTTGACCTTACACCTTGTTAGAGGGGTGCATATTGGACGTTGCGGAGAGGGCAAAGGGGGGAGCCTAAATCGAACACCCAGATAAAAACAAAGTGCCTGTTCTGCCAAATTTCAGGGAAAAAATAGTACACGCTTTTCTTTTGATTTGTCATATCTTCTTCTCCGCTTTTCGAGAAAAAACACAGAATTCAAATTATTGATAGATACCCTCTATAAAACGTCGAAATTCACATCATTCGAGGCGCGAGCGGCGCGCGCGTCGCCTCGGTCTCCGTCTGCCCTACGCTCTCTCACTGTCTCTAACCTCCTCTCCGCACCAGCACGCGTAGGAACCAAGTGCATTTCGCCGTTTTATAGCCTATATGCAGGTTGCGTTCGCAAAAATTAGTAGTTGCTGTCGAGGTTTCTTTTTAATAACTCTATGAATTAAGGATTATCTATAATTTGTTTGATTAATTTGATAAAGAAATAAACACTACTCCGTTATCTAGTAGCAAGTAACGATTGGTGTGATGTCATGTTTCTTTAGTGCAACGTTCATTTATTACACGGGTGGTAACCGATTCGAGGCAAAGATACAAAGATAGCGCTCAGAAGCGCTATCGTTCACGTTCAAAAAAGAATCAGCGAACTGTTGTATTAATACAGATTGAAATTACAGGTAGCACATTTAGTATCACGACTAGCCAACTAATTTTCGCTCATGAGAATGTGACTTATGAAGAGATCCGATTGTGAAAATTGAGGACTTTGCAAGGTCTTGTGAGAGAAGTTAACGATCGTGTCCTCCTTCTTGAGAAGTACCATGTCTCTCATCATGCTAAAAAAACTGCTATCAGTATATACTCTGCTGAGCACCAATGCACTGAATAGGGCCTTGGAACTATAAAAACCCGAGTTGTAGCCATCTGGAGTGCCGCAATCCCTTGAAATTCGGCTCGCCGTGCGATATGGTGCTTGTCCGCAGCAACACAGCGCACACTAGAGTGGACGCGCACACAATATTAATTTAAAAATGTAATTTATTACAGAACGGAAAGGAGAAAAGGATTGAACCTTGAGTAAATGGAAGAAGGCAGAGGTAGAATACGTTCAATGTAACCATTATAGAAATTTAACGTAAATAAACTAAGTTGGAGCTTGATAAGTTTTTTGGATTCGACAAGGTTCATTCAAATAAACCTAGTTGAATGAAAACAGTCTTGAACATAAAAAGTAAGAGCATTGAAAGAAAGAGGAGAATCTGGAAAACACCTCAGTTTCAATAAGTTTGATATTTGATGTGGTATAAGGACCTTAAACCTCGTCCCGGTTTTGTCCCGGTTTTCGGGGTTAAACCGGGACGAGATTTATGATCTTTTAGTCACATTAAATATCGAACCTATCAATGTTAAAATGTTCAAAAGATTCTCCTCTTTCTCACACTAACATTTGATTTCATGTTTAATGCTGCTTTTGATCAACTAGGTGTGTTTGAGTGAACTTTGTCACGGCTAAATACTTACTCCCGCGTCAAAATTTTTGGTTTACATTAAATTTTTGCAATGTTCACATTGAAAGTACCCTATCGATGCTTTCTTCCATTTCCTACGGTTTCGTTCCTTTTCTCCCCCGTGTTCTGTAATAATTCACATTTTTAATTAATATTGTGTGCGCGTCCACTCCAGTGTGCGCTGTGTTGTTGCGGACAAGAACCATATCGCACGGCGAGCCGCGCGTTTCCAAGGGATCGCGGCATTCCAGATGGCTACAACTTGGTTTTTCCAGTGTCTACGCATCACAGAAAGCCTAACTTATATTTCAATCATAAAAGAGTCTTTGTTTATTCGTCGTAACAATTAAACACAGAATAACTAATCCTTCATAGAGTTGTTCATGAATGCATCCGACAGAATACATTAAATATCGCAGTAGTAGTAGTTTTCTTGTTTGCAATTGTTGAATTGCTTCAAGACGAGTGAGACGAAAATTCCTCTATCTTTTCTCATCACTTACCGTCTCTCACTATTTTTCCTCACGGGACTCGACTGAAGTTTTGAAATTAAACTACTTTTTTTGCAATATCCCTGTTCGTTCTTCTTGAAACCTTGGCATTGTTAATCTGGCTGATTGTCTTCTGTGCCTTTCAAGGTTTAATAGATGGTGAAACTTTATTAGGGCGACGTTTCGACCAATTCGTCGTCTTCTAGGCCTGAAATGGCTCGAAACACCTTAAAGGCAGTGTTCACGATAAAAATCGTTTTTCTGTTTTTCCGCCTATCTTCAAAACGACCACATGCTGATTCCAACAATGTCTCTGAAATCCTACAAAACTTTCTGGGAACGGAGTTATGGTCCCTCAAAGATTGAGCTAAGGAAAGTTGGTGGACGAGTTGTCCGAGGCTGGTAACTTCCGTCTTTTGCAGCCGATCTATGCGAGCTAACCTGAGTAAAGAGAGAGGCTGAGAATGAAGGGAAGAACGGGGCTAATGATTAGAAATCATCGCTCATCTCACGATCTCGAGCATTCATTTGTTCACGTCGGTGGGCGTGTATTGCGCTTTTGGGGTTTGCTCTGCGCTCGAAGTGGCTACTTCAGGCTCTTTTGGGGCTCTTCCTGGCTCGTTTTCATGCGTTCTTTCGACGTCAACGTTACAGTGTGCCCCTCCACTACCCATTCCTAGTGGAAGCTGAAACACACTTTTTATCGTGAACACTGTCTTTAACATCAAACGCCTTTTCACCCTCCACCAGTTGCGAAATATCCCACGAGTTCCGAGGAACGCCCATAACAACAATTTAACCAATGCGCAAATGTTCCACCGACTCCGAGCTCCACTCGGTAGCGAGAATGACCAGGAGCAAGTGGGAAACCCTGGCAGATTAGCCCCGAGCAGGGATGAGCGGAATTCCGGTTTTCGCCCTTTCGCAGGTGCGGAAACAAGAAAAGATTGAATGCGGAAACCTTAACAGTGTGCACAAATACGCCATTTCACATCAGATGTCTTACTTCCGCAATTAGTTCCTGTAGCAAGAGTGATTTTGTTTTTGTTTCCGCGACCGCGGAAGTGCGGAAATCGGTGTTCCGCTCATCCCTGGCCCCGAGAGTCTCACAGACCGCAAGGTGGTATAAGTGGCAGGAAATCATTAGTTATGGCGATGCATTCATTCCTGTTATTGAGCTTTGGGTCTCGGGCTCGAATGAAGAAAGCCTCCAAAGCCTTTCTGGGACCGATGTCGCTTTCTTAGGCCAATATCTTGCAGCGGATACTGAAGTCCATGCCTTGATGTGTTTCGACCCCCTCGACACCATCAAGTCATGGAACACGAGCAGAGCAGTTGCTTGCAAAAACCACAGTCTTACGCGAGAACGGTAGCCCGGACACACGTCTCGTAGCGGCGCGCACACCAACTGCTCCAATAGTGCACTGCGCCGACCACCTAATCGGGTGCTAATATGGTCGGCCACGTCCATCACTGCGTTATACCTACTATACATTGGATCCGACTCACTCATTTTCGGATATCCATCCGAATAAACCGAAATTTTCATGATTCAAAATCCGATTCACCGAAAAAACGTCAAAATCCGAATGATCCAAAATCCGAATCACCGAAAAAGTGTCAAAATCCGAATGATCCAAAATCCGATTCACCGAAAAAACGCCAAAATCCGTTTGATTCAAAATCTGAATCACCGAAATAAGCCATGAGTCGGATAATGATTCGAATACCGAATATCCGAAAAATGTCATGATTCGGATCGGATAATGAGTAGATTCGGCATGTCCTGTGACTCAAACAAGTGTATATTTTGTCACGACTCGACATTTCATTCTACAGTAGCCATGCAGGTGCGTAGTTACCAGGGATGTGCGTAATTACGACTAACGACTAACGAATTCAACGACTAACGGGCTTTTTGGGTGTTACGTCTAACGACTAACGACTAACGAAAAGAAAAATATTTTCGTAAGCAATCCCAAAATTCGTTAGAAAATCAATAGTCATTCCCATCACGCTCCCATCCAAGAATTGCATAAGGAATGATACGTAGTTTCCTGTTGGTTGTTCGCGGTGGGTGGTACAGAATGGTCATAGCCTTCAGTGTTTATTATTTCCACTGACACTATTTCTCAGCTCTGGAACCCCCACATCGTGACCCCAACCGAACGTTGCGAAAGGTTAGGCGCAGCACTTATGCAACTTCATGTCGGTCGCGCGACTTCATGAAAGGCTCACACAACCTGTTCCGACACCGACCGGCTCTAGCGGAAATTTTTACAGAGGGCTCTGTCGGAGGTGATAATATGGAGCGGTGCCTGCCGGCCACAACTGAGCACCGACGGGGACTGTACTCGATGATTGGATTGTAAATGATTCGTCCTCCGATTTTCAGTCATAATTTCGAGATATGTGAGTTCTATAAAGTGGTGCTGGGACTTCTTAGTGGGTGAAATTTCCGCTTGGGTGCTAATTTCTTGCGACTTTTCTCCCATTATGAGAACAAGCTATGAGAACGGCTCGCGACGCTGAGCAAGGAACAAGTAGTGCAAAGTTTGTGCAGTTTTCCGCGTTGTCACCTAGGGATAGATCTCATACAACATCATAGAGCGAATTTTGCACTGAAAAAAAAACGAAGAGCTCAAGGTTTCCTTGGTTTTCCATATTGCTTCTTTTCTAACCGAAAAAGAAGGACAAAAATCGCCAAAACACTCTACCGAGTACTTTCTGTCATATTTTTAATGATGTATGTGTAGGTTAGCAGATTAAACTAGGTTATCTAACGATGAATATTTTGTGTGTTTAATGGCCATGAATGTTTTGGAGAAGCCTTCCTTTTTTTTATTTATGAGGGCTTTTTCTGCCTTAAATGTGCTTTTTTCAGAGCCTAGATTTCTAACGACTAACGATTAACGACTAGCGAGGGTTTTGGCCGGTTGGACGACTAACGAATTACAAAATTTCTGTTACGCACATCCCTGGTAGTTACCCTCTATAAAACGTCGTAATTCACATCAATCGAGGCGCGAGCGGCGAGCGAGACGCCTCGGCCTCCGTTTGCCCTACGCTCTCTCACTGTCTTTAACTTCCGCTCCACACCAGCACGCGTAGGAAACAACTGAATTTCGCCGAATTTCGAAAATGTTCTTGAATTTTTGTGATGATGATGTGAAATTTTATGATTTGTTTATTCTTTGATCTCCCAAACAATCTCTTTTCCTTCTGGAAAAAACCCCTTTTCCTCCTTTGTCTGTTTTTTTGTCGTTCGCTGAGGAAAACAGTTAATTTTTTCAATTCCAAATCTTGTTCTCAGTCTTAGTATTCAATCTATTAAATTATTGTTGATGTCCGTGGTCTGATGACCCTGCTACCCACACTTCCATTGGAAATTGCCATTGGGACATGTTTACGATCCTGGGTTACCTGTGTTGTTATGTGTTGTGCCCAATGGATATGTTAAGGCTACGAGCCATCCAATAATGGAGATATTGACCGATATGAGCCAACTTTATTGGGCTGAATGCAAAGGCTGAGAATACAGATCAAAATAGGCATGTCTGCCCTAGCTGAATGACTACAAAAAAAGATTCGGTTTTAGGATAGAAAGAAATTCTGTCCATATTGAGACTGCATGTTTTGAAAAAACCAAAGCACGCTTCATTATTAAAAAAAACTAAAATAAGGGTAAAAATTGGTGAAATCAACCAGAACGTTGTTCTTCTTCTTTATTTTTAGGGTTTCTGCCAATTTAAGAATATCATTTTTCGATACGAAAATAAATGCAAATAAAAAATAAATGAAATAAGGTAAAAACAGTTTTCAAAAAAAAATTGATTACATTCTCCTGATAATTAGATGCATTCATAAGCATTTATAAATGAAACATAGCGAAAATCTATTTTGAAAAGTTTGGAAGAAATATAAGGCAAAAAATTTTACACGAACTCCTTTTTTTCAGTTTTATATGAATGTTCCTCTACGTTTTTGTAGGAAAATCTGATTTTGTAAATCACAGACAGTTTCGATAACAGCTTTTTCAGACAGGTTAGAAATCGATCCGATCAAGAGAGGACTTAGAAAATAGATCCGAGTTCTCATATTCTTTATTAACACTCACTAAATTTCTTTACACGAATTATGTATGTGAATCTATAGAAATGTTACGGTCTAACAAAACTAACGCTTACCCGAGTTTTTGAACACCGCCTGATTTTTCAAAAATTGGTGAATAAAATGCTAATGAAGAATGTTCTAGAAAACACTCGAATGTTCTAGAAAATTCATTGGAGAGGCATTAGCAAAATAAGACATATGTATGATTTTTTAAAGTTTCAATTATGCTACTTGAAGAATGAAAAGTTGTCGAGATGCTCCACAATTTTCTCAATATGGCATGATATGTAGCTGGATAAATAGAAAAATATAAAATTGAGTCAAGCTATGGAGAAAATATCCGGATGATATGTAGCAACACTATTATTTTTTAGAAAATATTTTTCTCCGCTTGAGGGCGTGAAAACCATGTAAACCGAAGATATTACAAATTAATATTTTGTTTCGACGAAGACTCGAACGTGTAGAAAATCTATGTAATCAGTAGGGAAGGTTTCCGTATATCTTAGAAGTTATTTTGGAGCTCTTCGTAAATTTTTAAATTAAAGTTACAATATTGACTTTTGAGATTTATGATCAATTGTTAGGCCGCGCAACTGAAAAAGAAAAGGTTCAGAGTGTTAAACAACATTAAAAGATTTTAACATTGGGCGAATAGAGTTATACACGAATTCTAAATCACTGGTATGTTTCAAAAAATGGAGAAAGAAATAAGAGAAAGAGACTCACCTTTTCATCGAATCACTCATGCGGAAGGATGAGTAATGTATAGCATCAAATTGCGAGTCAAGAAAAGTTCCATGTTAACATGTAAACATGCAAACTTTCATGAGTTAGCAAATCAATGCATTTGGGATAAGCGTTTCTTCTACGGGACAGTCATGGGAAGGAAACAGACCTGTTGAGCAGCGTCTAGTACTTTGGAGTTTAATGGAATACTGCTGAATAACGTGGAAAATACAAAGGAGAAGGAGCCAGTCTAGAGACAATCTCGTCCGCGACGAGGGGTGGGGCCAGGCCCGCCCCACTTGCCCCGCCCACGCCAGAGCGCCTCATCGGGCGCTCTGAATTTCTCTTGAGCCCAAAAGTGCTCAAATATCTGACCCACCGTATTCAATCCCTTTCCCGTTTAAAGTGTCGATGTATGGGTGTATACTAAATTGGCGACTATTTCTCGATTCTATATCCCATATGAGCCCGACTGGAGATGGGAGAAGTAACAAGAATATTGTTTTTGGCCGAAAAGTCATGTTTTGACTAGCATAAGACAAACGAAAAATTCTTCAGCTCTTCCAAAAATAGGAATATCTGTCTACGACACGTCCTCTGCGCAGTCAATGTTAGCTGGTTTTCACAGCTTTACTAGAAAGAGAAAAAACGGGACGCCAATTCGAGGAAATCTGCTGAAAAACTCGAAAATTTTAAATTTTTTAAATTTGCGATATAACTTCCAAATTTCTTTTTGTACTCTGAGGTTGGGTGTTCCGAAAATATTATTGCTCACTGTTAGAATGAGTGGGTTCTAGTTATCGAGAAAATTGCACCAATACAGGAGATGAGAAATGTCGACGGCATGGGTTGCCTTTCGTCGGGTAGAGCCCCACCCTGGTTCGATCATAACCTTATCTAAAAACTCAGAAATGAGTGAATGGCCCAAGAGATTTCTATTTTTTTTACAGCTGCTGATGCTATTTTCGAATTTCCAACATAACATGGGACAGAAAATGGGACCTAGTAGGGTCTAGAACTTCTTAAAAATCATCTTTAAAATTTTGGAAACCCGATGCTGCCTACCACTTTAAATTGATGCTAGGAGGAGAAATAATTTTAGCTGGATACATACAAGTTCTAGTAATTGGGTAAATCGTCTCAACATCGGGGCGCAAAAGTGTCTGCGGCCAGTGTTGCCTTTGGTGACAAACAGTGCCAGCGACTTGGGCGTAATTATGCTCTCGGTTAAAGACTCGAACATGAGCAAATATCCAAATGGACTCTATTTATGTTAAGTTTGCTTACATTGAAAATCGATTTCTTACTTTCTAGGAGGATGAAAATGGCACATCACCACGCAATTTTTCGTAATTGTAATTTTTTTCAAGACGATAGAACATCCCACTATGAAAAATTGTTGGGAAAACCTGAAACTGATATTAGTACAAGTAGCACTCGAATGCCGTTTCTTTCTTGGAATATGATAGCATAAGTCTTTGCTGAAAAGTCAAATCCCGTAGGATTCGCTATTCGATGTATAATATCTCACTGACTTCTTCGTTAAGTGTCCTCTAATGAAGGGACGTAGCAGTACATTGATCCTACATTCATATAGTGATGAAAAATCAGAAACAATAACATAAGAAAATATTTTTGCTGGCCAACGTCTGATGAAAATGAAGAATCTGAAAAAAAGACACTTGCAGTTTTGTTTCTGAAACTTATCTTCTCTTATCCATTAGTGTTAATGATCATGAGAATAAACAGTGAATTCCAATTTTGGTAAGAGTATCAACTTTTCGCCGGAAACGGTATTTGGAAAAAAGACGCTCGAAACCCCCGGCGACGGCCGGCGGCTGGCGGTCGCCGGCTTCCTCCGGCGGCAATGTGCACTCGCCAACCAACCGAACTGTATAGTGACTAAAGGTAGCGAAAAGCCCGCTCAAAACGTTAACTTTTCAAGAAAAAGCTTTTAAAAAACTTCTGAAAATCATTTGAAATTCGCGCCGTCTTCGACTCGGGATAGTTACGCGGAGGGCGCAAGGAACAGTTCTACAATTCGTCCATTGGCGCAGCGTTGGAAGCAATTCACCGAGGACGCCAATCTGCACATTGTCCTCGCTCGTTTTGTGACGAGAATTTTCCAGTCGATAATGCCACTTTCGTCCGACGGTGCGTCAGCGTACAGTGGCATGCCCTGTGCTTAGCGACACGACGTTCTGCTCAAATATTGCGAAAGTGCCAAATGACTAACGAAAGGGCCGGCCCCTTTTGACGGAATTCCTTACTTTCCACTTCCTCTATGCTCACAATGGTACGTTTTTGAGCAGCCAAGCTCGTTGTACGTTCCCACAGGGGCCCGAGGAAGGGATTGAGCATAAAAATGGAAAGTGGATTTCAGCGCGTACGATGCCTTTAAAGCAAACTAAGCTTCTCGCCCGCAAAAACAGTGCTTCTATTTGAAAGATCTGACGTTTTGATTATAAGCTCGTCGAAAATCAGTGGCCGATCACTTAGAGAAAAAATTGTGTTGAGTAAGATCCGTAGCAGCCAACAGTTTTGGGGTTCTAAAAGGGATGGCTAATTGAGAAAATAAATAGAAACAAATAGAGCAATCAAGATTTATTTTTCTGTTACTTTTCAAGCAGCATGAATGAGAGCTTTCGTTGACACTCTCGTTAACATCACTTCCGCCCGAGCAGAGGGTTTGACCAGATTTTGACCATTGAGCAGCTGTCTGTAGGATAACCCTACCGAGATCCAGCGCAACTGGTAGGAGACCATTCACGAGCGGATGCGGAGGCATCTCTTTGTTCTAAATACGAACTCATGGCACTGACTCGGGGGTGCCTACAGTATAATCGCCAATCCTTTTGGACACAGGAAACATTTGATAGCTGCCGTAACCCAAAATCCCTATTTGAGATTTTTTAAGCATTTGTACGTTCACTAGTTCGCATTTTCCATGCCGATTTCAAATCTGACGTTTATTTTCGAAATGAACAACTTTGAACCGAGTTATGGAGGAACGACGCCAAACGGGATGACCAAAAGATACGCGTGGTATTGTACGGAATGACTTGTTCCCTACGATTAGTTCCGGTGCAAAACTAGTTAAAGGCAGTGTTCACGATAATTTTCGCCTCTGAGTTTTTCACATAAAATAATGCGTTGATCTCCAAGTGTTACCGAAATTAAGAAGAAACGGCGAGAAACTCGTTAAAACGTCGTATTCCAGTGAAATTATCCTATAACATGGACTAGTTGTACGGTTGGATGAACATGTTCATAGTGGTTGTAACCAGTGAAAAATTGGGTCAATCGAAAATACGGGAATATTTCATGCAAATCAGGATTAGTTAGAGCCCTAAGGAAAGAACGGAGCAATAGAGAGTAGAGAGTTGCTAAGGACGGGTATACAAAAGATTTCATTGTTACAACAAACACTTCCTGTGATACTTAAAGGCAGTGGTCGCGATCAAATATGCTTGCCGTCTTTTTCTCTAAACCCTTTCTGGGTCTCGAGTAGTAGGACCTATAAGAAAAAAATCATAAGAAAAAACCACTGTTTTGGGCCAAATTTGAAGCCTGAACTTTCTTGTCTTCTGATGGTGGACGAGCCACTCCACATCATCGGCATCGGTGACCTCTTATATCAAGAACATCAGTTGGCTTGAGGGTGAATTTCAATCAATGAAGCTTTGGATTTATGTGCACATCTAGTCAAAAACATTGACTGAAGTGATGCTTTCATTGTTCAACTGTTTTCTTCGTTAAATTTGCATTTATTTCGTCCTCTGATATGTCGATGATTTTGACTGCTCGGCATGAGACGGCGATCTGTTTCGTCATCGCTGTGCACGTGTGCACGAAACAGCTTCTTTGGGCCTAAAAACTCTAATTCTAGCCGTTTTTCACCGCTCTACCTTCATAGTTTTTCAGCTGTTTTGATCTGAGCTGATTTTGTAGTTTTTCTATAACGTTTTCATCGTGACCACAGCCTTTAAGAGGCGGGGGTGATACTTAAGGATTTCGGGTACTTCTGGTGCGTTTTCTCAATTTCAACGTCATTTAGTTCTGCAGAGGCCACTTAATCAATATAGAGATTAATCTCAAAATCGAAGATTATCGTGAACACTGCCTTTAAGGGGAGCCACTCGAAAAAATGAAATGACTCATGCATGAGAATGAAAATTTCTGCTGATATCAGATAGCGTTATAAGTCACTGTTTTCATGGAAACCAATGGAAAGTTTTCACGGGCTACTTCGATTTCTGAAAGTGGTACCATTAATTTTTTAATTGAACCCCTTTAATTGAACTCTGCACCCTACTTCCTACATTTTATCATGTTCACATTTGTTTACATCTGATTAAAACCATAGGCTATCGAGTGAGATCTGAGCAGCGACGAAACGTGAAAATGAAAAAAATCCGCAATCCTTTTCGTCTTTTCCGTTTCCTGCGTTTTGACCATTTTTCTTCCGTTTCCGAAAATTATGGAAAAGATTTTCGCACAGCCCTAGCCTTGACGGATTGAAGCCCTATGTTGCGGTTCAACCAGAAAAGTCTTGTGATATTTGGCTTTATTCATGAGCTTGGGAAACAGACGCAAAGAGATCTCAATATTGTCTTTTGACATCTTCTTACCCTCCTTTCATACTTCGAAAACTGCGGAAAAAATCGCAGATCTGCAATGGTTAAGCATTCCAGAGTATCGCGAATTTTATCGCTGGCGAAAAAAAAAACGCGAATTGAAGCTGCGATTTTTGAAGCGGATTGCAGCGATTGATGTCGTTCACAGTTGTTTTTTCGAATTCCTCGAAATTTTTTTCAGCGACTTTTTTCGCAGCTTGAAGATTTGCGAGAAGAATGGTTGAGATGATTCTTGTCGCAATAGCGTCATCTTAGAGAAGTTAGCGGCATATTTTCGTTAAGCTCGCATTGTTAAGCTCGCATAGTATAGTGTATAAAAGTGCGCAGGACGTCATAGAAAGTGTGCAGGACACCGCAGAAAGTGTTCAGGACACCAGTGGGAGTGAGCAGGACGTCATAGAAAGTGCGCAGGACGTCAGTGGGAGTGTGCAAGACGTCATAGAAAGTGCGCAGGACATCAGTGAGAGTGCGCAGATGGACAGAAACAGACACCTGGCAACAACCTGCACGCCTTTCTGCTGCGTGCTGTCTGGTGCTGCGCAGCGGCATCAAACTTCTGCACACTCTCCGTGCTGTCCTGTACGAGTATTGGGATAACAACATTATATTTTCGTATTCTCGAACCGGGCATTGATTGCATTTGTCCATCTACACTGCGCACGGATCGCACTCGTACTTTGCGATTCTTATTTCGCGTTGGCGCAAACTCAGTGCACGTATATTATAACACATCAGTGGCATCCGTGCCAGTATCAGTGCGATGCGTACAGACTGTAGATGGACAAATACAATACCCGGTCCGAGAATCCAAAAATATGATGTTGTTATCCCAATACTCGTACAGGACAGCTCAGAGAGTGTGCAGAAGTTTGATGCCGCTGCGCAGCATTAGACAGCACGCAGCAGAAAGGCGTGCAGGTCGTTGCCAGGTTTCTGTTTCTGATTATCTGCGTTCTCCCACTGAAGTCCTGCACACTTGCTGTGGTGTCCTGCACACTCCCACTGAAGTCCTGCACATTTTCTATCACGTCCTGCATTTTCCCACTGATGTCCTGCGCACTTTCTGTGGTGTCCTGCATACTTCCACTGAAGTCCTGCACACTTTCTGTGACGTCCTGCACACTCCCCCTAAAGTCCTGCACACTCCTACTGAAGTCCTGCACACTTTCTATCACGTCCTGCACACTCCCCCTAAAGTCCTGCACACTCCCACTGAAGTCCTGCACACTTTCTATCACGTCCTGAACACTTTCTATCACGTCCTGCACACTCCCACTGAAGTCCTGCACACTTTCTATCACGTCCTGCACACTCCCCCTAAAGTCCTGCACACTCCCACTGAAGTCCTGCACACTTTCTATCACGTCCTGCACACTCCCACTGAAGTCCTGCACACTTTCTATCACGTCCTGCACACTCCCCCTAAAGTCCTGCACACTCCCACTGAAGTCCTGCACACTTTCTATCACGTCCTGCACACTTTCTATCACGTCCTGCACACTCCCACTGAAGTCCTGCACACTTTCTATCACGTCCTGCACACTCCCCCTAAAGTCCTGCACACTCCCACTGAAGTCCTGCACACTTTCTATAACGTCCTGCACATTCCCCCTAAAGTCCTGCACACTCCCACTGAAGTCCTGCACACTTTCTATAACGTCCTGCACATTCCCCCTAAAGTCCTGCACACTCCCACTGAAGTCCTGCACACTTTCTATAACGTCCTGCACATTCCCCCTAAAGTCCTGCACACTCCCACTGAAGTCCTGCACACTTTCTATAGCGTCCTGCGCACTCCCCCTAAAGTCCTGCACACTCCCACTGAAGTCCTGCACACTTTCTATCACGTCCTGCACACTTTCTATCACGTCCTGCACACTCCCACTGATGCCCTGCACACTTTATATCACATCCTACACACTTTCTATGGCGTCCTGCACACTCCCCTAAAGTCCTGCACACTCCCACTGATGCCCTGCACACTTTCTATCACATCCTGCACACTTTCTATGGCGTCCTGCACACTCCCACTGAAGTCCTGCACACTTTCTATCACGTCCTGCACACTCCCACTGATGTCCTGCACACTTTCTATCCCGTCCTGCACACTCCCACTGATGTCCTCCACACTTTCTATCCCGTGCTGAAGACTCCCGATGATGTCCTGCACACTTTCTATCACGTCCTGCACACTCCCACTGATCTCCTGCACCCTTTCTCTCACCTCCTGCTCACTCCCACTGATGTCCTGCACACTTTCTATCACGTCCTGCACACTCCCACTGATGTCCTGCACACTTTCTATCACGTCCTGCACACTCCCACTGATGTCCTGCACACTTTCTATCACGTCCTGCACACTCCCACTGATGTCCTGCACACTCCCACTGATGTCCTGCACACTTTCTATCACGTACTGCACACTCCCACTGATGTCCTGCATACTTTCTATCACGTCCTGCATACTCCCACTGAAGTCCTGCACACTTTCTATGGCGTCCTGCACACTCCCCCTAAAGTCCTGCACACCCCCACTGAAGTCCTGCACACTTTCTATCACGTCCTGCATACTCCCACTGAAGTCCTGCACACTTTCTATAGCGTCCTGCGCACTCCCCCTAAAGTCCTGCACACTCCCACTGAAGTCCTGCACTTTTTCTATGACGTCCTGCACATTCCCCATAAAGTCCTGCACACTCCCACTGAAGTCCTGCACACTTTCTATAACGTCCTGCATACTCCCACTGAAGTCCTGCACACTTTCTATAGCGTCCTGCGCACTCCCCCTAAAGTCCTGCACACTCCCACTGAAGTCCTGCACACTTTATATCACGTCCTGCACACTTTCTATCACGTCCTGCACACTCCCACTGAAGTCCTGCACACTTTTTATCACGTCCTGCACACTCCCCCTAAAGTCCTGCACACTCCCACTGAAGTCCTGCACACTTTCTATAACGTCCTGCACATTCCCCCTAAAGTCCTGCACACTCCCACTGATGTCCTGCACACTTTCTATAACGTCCTGCATACTCCCACTGAAGTCCTGCACACTTTCTATAGCGTCCTGCGCACTCCCCCTAAAGTCCTGCACACTCCTGTAGCTAACGCTACTTGTAAATAGGGTTAGAAAGTGCTTTACATTCCTTGTATCTTTCATTATTGTTATCTGGTGGCTGATCTTATAAACAATGTTACAGATTTTCTATCCTGCGTAGGCGCCGAAGTATGCTCCCAATGGTATATAAACAGGCGCGGTTCAGTATCAATATGTTCTTGCTTGCTTCATCGCAAGATCGCTTCGGCTAGATTATTTCTTCTGCACTATCGCCTCGACGTCTTCCCCTCGGAAGACTCCCTCGTCTCTCTCCCACAATATCTGGCGTCCGTCACTGTGGACGTGAATCCAGCTGGCCCTAATTGGTACTACCATTTCTATTCTATTTCTGGTGTAAATTCTGTACATAATAAACTTGTTATATTTAATTCTGAAGTTTAGAGCAATATCGGCAATATCTAGTGCAAGTTCAATATTCTCAACTGGACAATAGCCGACTTGCTGCAATACTCGGTGCGGACAATACTACCACTACTATTCCACTACTTGAATAATCTATCAATATCTCTGGTAATAAAACTATCATTCACTTCTGTTCTAACAATATATTATACTGTATTCTACTTGCAGTATAGAAATATTTTTCTGTGGTCAATATTAGTAATCCCGCGTGGCCTTCATTAGAAGTATTGGCGAGCTAGCAAACACCACAGAATTGGTGCATCGAGTCGACTTCACGGATCAAGGTCGGAATTTTCTTAGTGCTGGATTGTTTTGGAAATTCGCGGTTTTTCTTTCTTCTGTAACCGCACGAATTTTTTGACAATATTTTTTTTCAATATTTTCCAATATTGATATTTCCTATTGTTACTGCTGTTTAACTTCCGCCTCCTCATCTGCTGCTCAATATCCTCCTGTTCTTGGACTAAAGCTGAGAAACCCACCCTCAACATCCTGATACGGGACAATATATTTAGTCGCGCGCAATATGTCTCAAATTGGCTCCCAGAAAAGACTTTTGTCAACTTTTTCGAGCAAACTCGAGACAATTGTTGAGAAACTAAAGCAGGATCAATTGGAAGAACTCTCATCAGGTCCTTCTTCAACGGATGAAGCGAAGGAAAGTGCCAGTCATTTGCAGGAAGGCATTAGTGCTATTGACTGCGCATGTTTGAAGTTGGAAAAGCAGCTCAGTACCTACGCCACTCTACTTGACTCATCCCCGAGTACCACGGCGAAAGAATTGGAAGACTACGACGACTATGCTCGGAAAGCTGAAAAGGCGCTATCGAACGCTTTCGATTTCAATATTTTACTGCAAGCTCGTCTTCGTTCATTGACCGTTTTGAATGAGACCTCTTCGGTACAATCGATGGCCGAGCAGTCGACTCCTCGCCCGCGCATGACTCAGCTTCAACCCAAGCAGCTAGAACTGCCGGCGCTGCCAATTCCGACGTTCGGGGGAAACTTGTGGGAATGGGACAATTTTTGGGAACTGTTCGAGCACAATATCCATTCTCAAAACTTACCAGAAATGGTGAAGTACAACTATTTGCTCAATGCACTGAAGGGAGAGGCGAAGACAGCAATAAGGAGATTTCAGGTGACGAGAGGCAACTACGAAAAGGCAATAGAGTTTCTACTGAAGAAATACAATAATCGAGACCTGCTCATCAATCAGTTGACTGAAAAACTTGATCAATGCACTCTTCGAAGCCCTGCAATAATGAACCAGCGTGCGCTTTTAGAAGAGATTCAAGCACTCATCGTTCAGTTGATTGAAAAAGGGGAGAACGTAGATAGTTCGTGGCTCATCAAGAAGGTGTTGTCCAAATTCCCCGCCCATGTGGTTCGTCAAGTAATCACGAAAAAGCAAGGAAGTTCAATCGAAGCTTCATTCACGATGCAGAAAGTTCTCCAATATATAGATGATCTTCTGTCTACAGAGGAAATGTGTTCACAATATATCGGTAGCAGTCCGGTTCAACACCAACCTCGCAATGTGGGAGAATCGAAGGACAGCAATCCGGGATCGAAGCACAATAAGTCAATATCGAAGAACTTCTTCTTTCGTCGCTGTATGTACTGCAAAGCTGATCATCAATCGTTCAACTGTACAGTGTACACGACCCCTCAGGCACGGTCGCTATATTTGAGACAAAATCAACTGTGCTTATTGTGCGCGTCAAGAGAACACAAGACAACCGCGTGCAAAGTTCGACCCTGTTTCAGTTGCAAAGGTTTACATCACACCTCGTGTTGTTTCAAACAACGTCACAATGAAAGGCTTGATCCGATACCGAATAGGCAAGAGCCTGTTGCAACAGCAATGAAGGTCAACGAGAAGGTGAAAAGAGGCACAAAAATCTCTGCCTCTGTCAATACTAGTCAGATCGTCAGTAGTGACGTTTCGTCTGACGACACGGCAGTTCTGCAACTTCAAGCGGTACTGAATACTCAAGGAACAAAAGGAACTAATCGTCCATTCCTTCCTACGGGTGAAATTACCGTTTTGGATCCGAAAACCAAAGCTCTTCGGAAAATCGATGTGTTATTGGACAGTGGGGCGGACATGTCATTCATTGACAGCTCATTAGCTGAGGAACTCAGTCTTCCAATCCTGCAGGAGAAGAAAATGAGTATTCATACATTTGGATCTAGTGAGTCACGCCGATCTTCAAGTAAGCTAGTGCGGATGGAAATGTGGGACGCAGAAGGGACTCTTCATACCCTCGATCTTCACACCTATGATGTCCTCACACGTGCACTTATTGCTCCTCGTATACCTGAAACAGACAGAGAGGCAATACGAGGGTTGACACTGCCACTACAATACAACATCACTTCAAAAGAGACCATCTCTCCGGCTTTGCTTCTGGGAAGTGATCTGATGTGGTCTCTTGTGCGTACTGATACCGCTTCAATATCCCTCCCATCCGGGTTGATGCTTCTTCCAACCAAATTGGGGTATGTAGCAGCCGGAAAAGTACGAGCGACATCGAATTCGGCACTCCATGTTTCCAGCAGCGACGAAAATGCGCAATGGAACAATTACTGGTCAATGGACGATGCTCAGGTGAACACTATCACTGATGACAGTTCGAATTCGATAATATCCGAACCAGAGCAAGAAAAATGGGAAAGGTATTGGACAATAGATGCGGCTGGTACGGAAGAATTTATGGGAACACAGAAGAAGACCCAGGACATCATCGATAGGAGTGTGTTGGAGAATTTCAACAACACAATCGAAAGACGTGAAGACGGTTATTATGTCAGGTTGCCCTGGAAGGATCCACATCCCCCGTTACCAGACAACTACGCTCTGGCATATAAACGTCTCGTAAACGTCTGGACTTCACTCAATAAAAATGAAGAATTCCTCGAGCAATATAATGCAGTGTTCCAGGAGCAGCTGCAGAAGAACATAGTGGAAAAGGTGGACAATACCGGAATCCCTGGGAATATTGTTCACTACATCCCTCACCAGCCAGTTCTAACGCCGCACAAAACTACCACGAAACTGCGCATAGTTTTTGATGCTTCTGCACACTACAAAGGATGTCCTTCACTAAATGATGTGCTCCACAGAGGACCGGTGATCCTACCCTCCCTCTTCGGACTATTGCTGAGATTCAGAATCGGTGCGATTGCCCTGATTTCAGACGTAGAGAAGGCATTCTTGCAAATTCGCTTGAATGAAGTGGATCGAGATGTCACTCGTTGCCTGTGGCTCCGAAACCATAAGCTGGCACCATGCGGCAACAATATCCAAACCTACCGATTTACCCGCGTTACTTTTGGGATAAAGTCGTCTCCATTTCTTTTGGCAGGGGCGACTCAGTATCATCTCAATTCCTACACTCAGCATCCACTTGCTCAAGAGATCAAGGACAATATATATGTCGATAACCTGATATTGACATCAGACGACTGTCAGGAATCAATTCACTTCTACGAGAAATCGAAAACAATTTTCAACGATCTGGGCATGAATTTACGCGAATTCAAGTCTAACGATAAGGAAGTGATGGATGCTATTCCCAAGGCTGACCAAGCTGCAAATCAATATCCTAAGGTGCTTGGACTAGTATGGAATCCTGAAGTCGACACCTTCGAAGCGTCGTGTTCTTTTCCAGAAGATTACACGGTTACCAAGCGAACGGTCACAAGTGCGATAGCAACCATTTACGATCCCCTCGGTTGGTTTGTGCCGTTACTCCATCGAGCAAGGATTTACCTGCAATCTTTATGGAAAGATCAATATGACTGGGACACGCGACTGCCTCAGAGCAAGGTAGATGAATGGTCTGAGATCAAGAGGAGTGTCCATGGCTTTCAGAAGGACCTCCCACGTTTCCTCACACCGAAAACCAGTTCAGTTTTCCTAGTGACGTTCGCGGATGCTAGTAGTAGTGGAATGGCTGCTTGTACGTATCTGTTCCGAAAATCAATACCTTCAGCTGATCTACTAATGGCCAAATCAAAGCTGACGTCACTTCAAGCACAGACCACCATTCCGAAGCTGGAACTCAATGCAGTAACACTAGCTATGAGACTCACAAACGCTGTTCTTTCCCAAGTGCAAAAGGTGGTCAATATCAAGGGCATCTACGTTTTTTCCGACTCAGAAATCGTGCTGAGCTTGATTAAACGACGTCCCAAGCATGAAGTTGGGGTTTTTGTCAATAATCGGCTCGCAGAGATTCGGAAAATCGTGGATCATATCCACAATCAACATCACTATGTCAAATTCGGTCACGTGGCCTCTGAGGATAACCCGGCCGACTGTGGAACCAGAGGGCTGTCATCGAACGAAATATCGACTCATTTCTGGTGGAATGGACCCTGGTTCCTCCAAAAACCTGTATCAGAGTGGCCTGCTAGAGCAACAATGTTCGAGGCTATGGAAGATGATCAGGGAGAAGACATCGAAGGCGATTCATCAGTGGAGTCGCCTCAAGTCCTTGCCACTTCTAATTCTTCAGAGCACAAAGAAAACTGGGATTTGGTTCAACGGAAACAAGCGCAAACTTTCACTCAGGCAAAGAGAATTATTGCTTACGCCTTACGGTTTATTCGCTCGATGGCTTCGCGTATCAACAGCAGACGCAGCAAGGGAATTCACCTTTCCGTTTTACAGGATATCACAGTGACGCCGCTTCCAGAGCATCTAAGCGGAGCAGAAGTCGATCATGCTGGTAAAGTTCTCATACGGCATCATCAGAGAATGAGAATTACCAGTGCTATCCTGAAATCCTTGCAATATCTCAATATCCGACCAGACAAATTAGGGATTCTACGCTGTTTTGGGCGACTCGGAAGAGCTCAATTGGATTATGAGACACGAAACCCCATTTTCATTCTGCAAAAAACTACGATAGCAGAAACAATAATACAAGACTTCCACAGAAAAGGCCATCCTGGGATAAACCACACAATGGCACTCATACGACAGGAATTCTGGATTCCACAACTTCGATCACAAGTCTTGCGGATCGTACGCAGATGTATTCAATGCCAGAAATTCAATAATCTGCCGTATCAGTATCCTACTCAAGAGGACCTTCCGAAGGAACGGGTGGTCAGATCCTGTCCGTTCAGCCACGTAGGGTTAGACTATTTCGGCCCATTGACAATAACGCTCACTGATGGAAGTCAGGGAAACTGTTTTGGATCAATTATCACCTGCACGGTAACTTGTCTTGTGCACCTTGATGTCGTCAGCGACCTTTCTACGGTAGCATTTCTGCACATGTTGAGACGATTCTTTGCACGACGAGGCATTCCGAAATCAATAGTGAGTGACAACGCAAGTACATTTTTATTGGGTGAATCAATACTTCAAGACAGTATCCGTGCGGCACAAGAAGATCCGGCGGTAGCCCAGGAGTTGGGTAATCGAGGAATTGACTGGAAGCACATAACGCCGTATGCTCCCTGGCAAGGAGGATTCTACGAAAGGCTTATTAAGTCCGTCAAGCACTCTATGTACAAGACACTTGGAGGATCAAAAGTGACGCTAGAAGAACTGTTAACGGTAGTGATCGAGATTGAAGGAGTTCTCAATACACGACCACTGACTCATATAAGCAATGACATCAATGAAACTCAAATTTTGCGTCCAATAGATTTTCTGCAAAAGGACATGGACATTCAGTTCCCCAGAATACGATCGGAAGAAACGCAAGACGACCCCACGTACTTGCCACTCAGTGAAGTAACATCACTGCAGACGAAAACTCAGGCAATATCTGCTCTTGAAACTTCCTGTAAACTCACGGAAAAATTTTGGCAACAATGGAAATCCCAGTATCTTACAACACTACGGGAAAAGCATACCCTGACTGTCACCACAAAAAAGGGTTGCAGCCAGGTTCCCGTGAAGGGTCAGGTGGTACTGATATCTGATGCGATATTGCCTCGTCACGTCTGGAAGACTGGAATAATAAAAGAAGCAGTGATGAACAATAAAGGGACAATTAGAGAAGCAGTGGTGCGACTACCTAGCCGCCGACTCAT
Organism: Aplectana chamaeleonis; assembly: GCA_029168955.1. NCBI lineage: Eukaryota > Metazoa > Nematoda > Chromadorea > Rhabditida > Cosmocercidae > Aplectana > Aplectana chamaeleonis. Next base: position 178,786 of record JAPDOI010000231.1, read on the forward strand.
ACGACGACCAGTAAATCTACTTGTTCCTTTAGAACTTGATGATGATGGCGGCAATACTTCGAGCGAGGTACAACAACATCCAAAGAGGAATCCTTCGACATCGGAAATGAATTCTCCAGACACGGAAGATCATCCGTCATCGAGTTATGATCTTCGACCTCGCAAGAAGATCAATTATCAAGAGCAACAACTCAGTAATGAAGAAAACTCCACTACTTCGAGAATATTGCATGCCACAACGCTAATGCAGACGGTATTATTCCTACTGTTTTTCAGCGTTGCCGGAGGAACAACGATGGTACCACACAATATGTCTTCGGTAAGAACCATAACGTGTACCACAGGAGGAGTGACACTATATTCTCCACAGGCGAATTTCTATGAGATTTGCGCCGAACAATATTGTGTCGACTTCGACAATCCGCCCGAGAACCTGTCAATTTCCCTCCCATCTCAGGTAATTCTACACGAACACAAGGTGCAATGGAAGATCTCACACGGAAAAGCACTGGGGATAATCGAGACTTTGTGTCCACCATCACCATTTTGCCCATCAATAACCTGCAATTTTTGTGCTGCCAATATTTTCAATTCAGAATGCTGGCCCATCAGCGCAATATTGGCTACGGCGACAATAACCTACTTCGTCATTACTGGATGCTACGTATTCCTTTATGTGCCGCTGACAGTAGGCCGACCAATACGCTTTCTTGCTGGTATTCTCTGGGTCTTTGGTATGTTCATATGCGGGATAACAAAACGGCTGATTCGGAACCGGCGACGTCGGCAACTTGCTGAGATCCTGGCACTAATTTTCGCAATCAGTCCAGCAACACGAGGGTGCCAATTGGTCAATATATTCGATCACTACTCGACTATCTGCACCGAAGGCACTGAACCATCCTGTCAAGTCCAGCTATCCGAGGTATTCAAGATCAATCCCTTCAAACGTGATGCGTGCCTGCGACTGTCAGACAATATCACCACTCATCACGAGATGCGACTGCGATGGATATCGATGGACCTACACTGCGAGCCTGAAACAGATTTTTTCACCAGAGACACTGTACATAAAGTAGTGGACAGCAAGCGCTGTCCACATGCAGGTTCATGTACAGGAGACAAGTGTGGATCTATCAATATCTCCAGCCTTATTCCAGAGCTAAACATCGGTAATCGCTTCCCTGGAAATACTGCATGTGTCGAATCTTGCGGGGGACCAGGCTGCAACTGCTTCTACATGAGCTCCGGATGTCTATTCTACCGGATCTACATGGAACCCATCAATAACAAGACCTTCGAAATATTCCACTGCAACAGATGGACTGAATCTGCCAAGGTCGAAATAACACACATCGACAAATCCAGTCAATATTCGAAGAGAATTGTTCAGTTGGTTCCCAATGTGCCATACTTATGGAACAGCTACAGCTTCACACTCACATCAGTAACGTTGCCTCCAATGCAGCTTCTCAACAGTCAATTCATCACTGACTCAATAAGTACTGCAATCTGGAAGAACAATATTCGACCATCTTTACAATGCGCAACGTCTACTGATGCACGAAACCTTAACTGCTCGGTTTTCGACGACTGTGTCTGTTTTCCAGCTGAAACCAAAGCCAATTGTCGCTGCAAGGACTTTCCAATAGGTCGATGGTTTAACAACGTCAAGAATCAGTTGCCTGCAACTTTCCCTTCGGTGTCATTTAAGCCGCATGGAAAGTCAAGAGTGTTGGGGAAAGTGCCAAACATGGTTACAGCGGAAATCATCATGAGTTTTTTCGGAACACTGAAATCTACAATACTTGTGGAAGATGAGGTTTGTAAAGTTGAAGCCACAGAACTTGCAGGATGCTATAATTGTGCCCGAGGAGCGTTCACTTATGCAACCTGTTACTCTTCTCGCAACAATATCCATGCGGAAGTAATGTGCGACCAAGCTGGATTCACAATCCCATGCAATACCACAGGATTCAGGTCTATACTCCGCTTCAGCCCGACAAGAGCCCGAACTGTATACACATGTTCGGTGTCGTGTGGGAAGATTATCACATCATTTGAAGTAGGAGGTATTCTCAAGTTCGCAGCTTCAATCCAAGGTGTGATCGATCAATGGATTCGAGGAGAATCCGTATCCGATTCGGATGGAAAATGGCCGGATTTCTATCACATCGTCATGGTATTTCTGCAGTGGTATAAGACACTAGCCGCTACAGTGATTGGATTGATAGTAGTGATATTAATCACTTACCTATTCCTCTCTACTTGTGGACTACGTGTACTCGTTTGGCTACTCTTACTCATACCACGACTATTCTTTTGCTGCGCGAGGTTTGGGCTAAAAATTCTGCTCACTCTATGCAAAAAGTCCATCAATACGCACAATAAGCAGCTGTAACAGTCTATCAATAACCGCTTTGTAAATAGCTGGATCAATAACTGCAATAGGATATCGATTTCTATCAATAGTGGCAATATCCAAATTTTGGAAGTATTATTCTCTGCAATTTCAAGAACTTCCATATTTCAACGCGCAAGATTCGGCATCTGCAATATACAATACTTATTCAAATCTTTGCTAGCAATATTTCACAATAAATATGTTTTTTTTTCAGAACGGTCAATATCTACGATCATGTCGAGGAGCGACCCTTACAAGGAGGAATTCAAGTTCCTGTCCACAATGTACCAGGAGAACATCTCCGCGGACATAATTGAAAAGGACATGAGTGCCACCCGTAGGGAAATCCACCAGCACGTCGAAATGGCACAAAAGCTCGATGAAGACTGGACGCACTATCTGCTCACTACTGAACATTCCGGCAAATCAATCAGGGAAACACTGCTCGAAACCACTCGCCTCCTCAAGACCGCAATATACGCAAAAGAAAAGATCATGAGTTCCACTCAGCGCTACATGCTAATGGACTCAATTTACCAAATGAGCGTAGACAATGGAAAGATCCCGAAGAAATGGAGAACTGGGTGGTGCGGAGACCCTGGAAACAATACCAATGGTATCTCGACAAAGGTGTCGCTGACGCTAACCATCCTAGACCGCAATATCTCTGACATCGAGAACGACCTGACTGACACAGAAAAGCATGTACTGGAAGAGAAGGTCGCGAACGCGGAAGAATTCAGAACAGTTTTCAACCGTGCGATGGAAATGATAGACAAGAAGATGGACAATATCGTCTTGCAGTTCACGGCGAAGGCTACTTCTCAAATAGAAGATCCGGAATCACATAAAAGAAAACTTCCGGACGACGACGAAACCGGCCCGAGTTGTAGCAAGGTCCCGGCCCTCCAGGCAGTGTCAGACGGCAAATACGTGGGCAAGCTGGTCCAGGAAGTGGAGAGCGATCAAGAAGACTCCCGGAGCCTGCTGAAGGCAGCATTGAAGCACCTCCCAGGAATGACAATGGAGTCGAAAATCAATACCATCAGAACGAAGACCAGGAAGAGAGAGATCGCCGCCATAGGAGTGCGGAAGAACACGGACAATATATTGTGGACCTCGAAAAGGAAATCAATGAGCTTTCCGATGGCGGGTTCCTGCTCCCCAAAAGGAAGTTCGGTGATAAGGAACTTCCATTGCATGTTGTGTGCTCGTTCTGCAAGAAGGTTGGTCTCCACTACTCGGACTCATGCAATGTGGTCACAACCGCGGAAGCTCGACTCGAGATCTGTCGCTCCGAAGGAATTTGTCAATACTGCCTCAGCGATAGATGTGGAGGACTCGCAGACTGTCCAAGAATCGATGATTTCTGTTGGTACTGCGACATTGTAAGCAAAGAGCGGCTGAGTTTCTTGGTCTGGAATGAGGGCGCTCACCACCGCGCAATTCGCCCTGTCCCCGACTCCAGAGATCGGGTCCGACGAAGAATCAGAACCGTCCGTCGAGAGTTGTACGCCGCCAAACAATATCGCTTCTAAATGATCAATATGTGCTGGCCGGAGTGTAGCTAACGCTACTTGTAAATAGGGTTAGAAAGTGCTTTACATTCCTTGTATCTTTCATTATTGTTATCTGGTGGCTGATCTTATAAACAATGTTACAGATTTTCTATCCTGCGTAGGCGCCGAAGTATGCTCCCAATGGTATATAAACAGGCGCGGTTCAGTATCAATATGTTCTTGCTTGCTTCATCGCAAGATCGCTTCGGCTAGATTATTTCTTCTGCACTATCGCCTCGACGTCTTCCCCTCGGAAGACTCCTCGTCTCTCTCCCACAATATCTGGCGTCCGTCACTGTGGACGTGAATCCAGCTGGCCCTAATTGGTACTACCATTTCTATTCTATTTCTGGTGTAAATTCTGTACATAATAAACTTGTTATATTTAATTCTGAAGTTTAGAGCAATATCGGCAATATCTAGTGCAAGTTCAATATTCTCAACTGGACAATAGCCGACTTGCTGCAATACTCGGTGCGGACAATACTACCACTACTATTCCACTACTTGAATAATCTATCAATATCTCTGGTAATAAAACTATCATTCACTTCTGTTCTAACAATATATTATACTGTATTCTACTTGCAGTATAGAAATATTTTTCTGTGGTCAATATTAGTAATCCCGCGTGGCCTTCATTAGAAGTATTGGCGAGCTAGCAAACACTGAAGTCCTGCACACTTTCTATCACGTCCTGCACACTTTCTATCACGTCCTGCACACTCCCACTGATGCCCTGCACACTTTCTATCACATCCTGCACACTTTCTATGGCGTCCTGCACACTCCCCTAAAGTCCTGCACACTCCCACTGATGCCCTGCACACTTTCTATCACATCCTGCACACTTTCTATGGCGTCCTGCACACTCCCCTAAAGTCCTGCACACTCCCACTGAAGTCCTGCACACTTTCTATCACGTCCTGCACACTCCCACTGATGTCCTGCACACTTTCTATCACGTCCTGCACACTCCCACTGATGTCCTGCACACTTTCTATCACGTCCTGCACACTCCCACTGATGTCCTGCATACTTTCTATCACGTCCTGCATACTCCCACTGAAGTCCTGCACACTTTCTATGGCGTCCTGCACACTCCCCCTAAAGTCCTGCACACCCCCACTGAAGTCCTGCACACTTTCTATCACGTCCTGCACACTCCCACTGATGTCCTGCACACTTTCTATCACGTCCTGCACACTCCCACTGATGCCCTGCACACTTTCTATCACGTCCTGCACACTCCCACTGATGTCCTGCACACTTTCTATCACGTCCTGCACACTCCCACTGATGTCCTGCACACTTTCTATCACGTCCTGCACACTCCCACTGATGTCCTGCACACTTTCTATCATGTCCTGCACACTCCCACTGATGTCCTGCACACTTTCTATCACGTCCTGCGCACTCCCACTGATGTCCTGCATACTTTCTATCACGTCCTGCATACTCCCACTGAAGTCCTGCACACTTTCTATGGCGTCCTGCACACTCCCCCTAAAGTCCTGCACACCCCCACTGAAGTCCTGCACACTTTCTATCACGTCCTGCACACTCCCACTGATGTCCTGCACACTTTCTATCACGTCCTGCACACTCCCACTGATGCCCTGCACACTTTCTATCACGTCCTGCACACTCCCACTGATGTCCTGCACACTTTCTATCACGTCCTGCACACTCCCACTGATGTCCTGCACACTTTCTATCACGTCCTGCACACTCCCACTGATGTCCTGCACACTTTCTATCACGTCCTGCACACTCCCACTGAAGTCCTGCACACTTTCTATGGCGTCCTGCACACTCCCCCTAAAGTCCTGCACACCCCAACTGAAGTCCTGCACACTTTCTATCACGTCCTGCACACTCCCACTGAAGTCCTGCACACTTTCTATCACGTCCTGCACACTCCCACTGATGCCCTGCACACTTTCTATCACATCCTGCATACTCCCACTGAAGTCCTGCACACTTTCTATGGCGTCCTGCACACTCCCCTAAAGTCCTGCACACTCCCACTAAAGTCCTGCACACTTTCTATCACGTCCTGCACACCCCCACTGATGTCCTGCACACTTTCTATCACGTCCTGCACACTCCCCAAAGTCCTGCACACTCCCCACTGATGCCCTGCACACTTTCTATCACATCCTGCACACTTTCTATGGCGTCCTGCACACTCCCCTAAAGTCCTGCACACTCCCACTGAAGTCCTGCACACTTTCTATCACGTCCTGCACACTCCCACTGATGTCCTGCACACTTTCTATCACGTCCTGCACACTCCCACTGATGTCCTGCACACTTTCTATCACGTCCTGCACACTCCCACTGATGTCCTGCATACTTTCTATCACGTCCTGCATACTCCCACTGAAGTCCTGCACACTTTCTATCACGTCCTGCACACTCCCCCAAAGTCCTGCACACTTTCTATCACGTCCTGCACACCCCACTGATGTCCTGCACACTTTCTATCACGTCCTGCACACTCCCACTGATGCCCTGCACACTTTCTATCCCGTCATGCACACTCCCACTGATGTCCTGCACACTTTTTATCACGTCCTGCACACTCCCACTGATGTCCTGCACACTTTCTATCACGTCCTGCACACTCCCACTGATGCCCTGCACACTTTCTATCATGTCCTGCACACTCCCACCGGGATGTCCTGCACACTTTCTATCACGTCCTGCACTCCCACTGATGTCCTGCATACTTTCTATCACGTCCTGCATACTCCCACTGAAGTCCTGCACACTTTCTATGGCGTCCTGCACACTCCCCCTAAAGTCCTGCACACCCCACTGAAGTCCTGCACACTTTCTATCACGTCCTGCACACTCCCACTGATGTCCTGCATACTCTCTATCGCCTCCTGCACACTCCCCCCGATCCCCTGCACACTTTCTATCCCGTCCTGCACACTCCCACTGATGTCCTGCACACTTTCTATCACGTCCTGCACACTCCCACTGATGTCCTGCACACTTTCTATCACGTCCTGCACACTCCCACTGAAGTCCTGCACACTTTCTATGGCGTCCTGCACACTCCCCCTAAAGTCCTGCACACCCCAACTGAAGTCCTGCACACTTTCTATCACGTCCTGCACACTCCCACTGAAGTCCTGCACACTTTCTATCACGTCCTGCACACTCCCACTGATGCCCTGCACACTTTCTATCACATCCTGCATACTCCCACTGAAGTCCTGCACACTTTCTATGGCGTCCTGCACACTCCCTAAAGTCCTGCACACTCCCACTGAAGTCCTGCACACTTTCTATCACGTCCTGCACACCCCCACTGATGTCCTGCACACTTTCTATCACGTCCTGCACACTCCCACTGATGTCCTGCACACTTTCTATCACGTCCTGCACACTCCCACTGATGTCCTGCACACTTTCTATCACGTCCTGCACACTCCCACTGATGTCCTGCATACTTTCTATCACGTCCTGCATACTCCCACTGAAGTCCTGCACACTTTCTATGGCGTCCTGCACACTCCGCCTCCAGTCCTGCCCCCCCCCACTGAAGTCCTGCACACTTTCTATCACGTCCTGCACACTCCCACTGATGTCCTGCACACTTTCTATCACGTCCTGCACACTCCCACTGATGTCCTGCATACTTTCTATCACGTCCTGCATACTCCCACTGAAGTCCTGCACACTTTCTATGGCGTCCTGCACACTCCCCCTAAAGTCCTGCACACCCCCACTGAAGTCCTGCACACTTTCTATCACGTCCTGCACACTCCCACTGATGTCCTGCACACTTTCTATCACGTCCTGCACACTCCCACTGATGCCCTGCACACTTTCTATCACATCCTGCATACTCCCACTGAAGTCCTGCACACTTTCTATGGCGTCCTGCACACTTTCTATGGCGTCCTGCACACTCCCCTAAAGTCCTGCACACTCCCACTAAAGTCCTGCACACTTTCTATCACGTCCTGCACACTCCCACTGATGTCCTACACACTTTCTATCACGTCCTGCACACTCCCACTGATGTCCTGCACACTTTCTATCACGTCCTGCTCACTCCCACTGATGTCCTGCACACTTTCTATCACGTCCTGCACACTCCCACTGATGTCCTGCACACTTTCTATCACGTCCTGCACACTCCCACTGATGTCCTGCACACTTTTTATCACGTCCTGCACACTCCCACTGATGTCCTGCATACTCCCACTGAAGTCCTGCACACTTTCTATGGCGTCCTGCACACTCCGCCTAAAGTCCTGCACACCCCCACTGAAGTCCTGCGCACTTTATATCACGTCCTGCACACTCCCACTGATGACCTGCACACTTTCTATCACGTCCTGCACACTTTTTATCACGTCCTGCACACTCCCACTGATGTCCTGCACACTTTCTATCACGTCCTGCACACTCCCACTGATGTCCCGCACACTTTCTATCACATCCTGCATACTGCCACTGAAGTCCTGCACACTTTCTATGGCGTCCTGCACACTCCCCCTAAAGTCCTGCACACCCCCACTGAAGTCCTGCACACTTTCTATCACGTCCTGCACACTCCCACTGATGTCCTGCACACTTTCTATCACGTCCTGCACACTCCCACTGATGTCCTGCATACTTTCTATCACGTCCTGCATACTCCCACTGAAGTCCTGCACACTTTCTATGGCGTCCTGCACACTCCCCCTAAAGTCCTGCACACCCCCACTGAAGTCCTGCACACTTTCTATCACGTCCTGCACACTCCCACTGATGTCCTGCACACTTTCTATCACGTCCTGCACACTCCCACTGATGTCCTGCACACTTTCTATCACGTCCTGCACACTCCCACTGATGTCCTGCACACTTTCTATCATGTCCTGCACACTCCCACTGATGTCCTGCACACTTTCTATCACGTCCTGCGCACTCCCACTGATGTCCTGCATACTTTCTATCACGTCCTGCATACTCCCACTGAAGTCCTGCACACTTTCTATGGCGTCCTGCACACTCCCCCTAAAGTCCTGCACACCCCCACTGAAGTCCTGCACACTTTCTATCACGTCCTGCACACTCCCACTGATGTCCTGCACACTTTCTATCACGTCCTGCACACTCCCACTGATGCCCTGCACACTTTCTATCACGTCCTGCACACTCCCACTGATGTCCTGCACACTTTCTATCACGTCCTGCACACTCCCACTGATGTCCTGCACACTTTCTATCACGTCCTGCACACTCCCACTGATGTCCTGCACACTTTCTATCACGTCCTGCACACTCCCACTGAAGTCCTGCACACTTTCTATGGCGTCCTGCACACTCCCCTAAAGTCCTGCACACCCCACCTGAAGTCCTGCACACTTTCTATCACGTCCTGCACACTCCCACTGAAGTCCTGCACACTTTCTATCACGTCCTGCACACTCCCACTGATGCCCTGCACACTTTCTATCACATCCTGCATACTCCCACTGAAGTCCTGCACACTTTCTATGGCGTCCTGCACACTCCCCTAAAGTCCTGCACACTCCCACTGAAGTCCTGCACACTTTCTATCACGTCCTGCACACCCCCACTGATGTCCTGCACACTTTCTATCACGTCCTGCACACTCCCCTAAAGTCCTGCACACTCCCACTGATGCCCTGCACACTTTCTATCACATCCTGCACACTTTCTATGGCGTCCTGCACACTCCCCTAAAGTCCTGCACACTCCCACTGAAGTCCTGCACACTTTCTATCACGTCCTGCACACTCCCACTGATGTCCTGCACACTTTCTATCACGTCCTGCACACTCCCACTGATGTCCTGCACACTTTCTATCACGTCCTGCACACTCCCACTGATGTCCTGCATACTTCCTATCACGTCCTGCATACTCCCACTGAAGTCCTGCACACTTTCTATGGCGTCCTGCACAGTCCCCCTAAAGTCCTGCACACCCCCACTGAAGTCCTGCACACTTTCTATCACGTCCTGCACACTCCCACTGATGTCCTGCACACTTTCTATCACGTCCTGCACACTCCCACTGATGCCCTGCACACTTTCTATCACGTCCTGCACACTCCCACTGATGTCCTCCACACTTTCGATCACGTCCTGCACACTCCCACTGCTGTCCTGCACACTTTCTATCACGTCCTGCACCCTCCCACTGATGTCCTGCACACTTTCTATCATGTCCTGCACACTCCCACTGATGTCCTGCACACTTTCTATCACGTCCTGCGCACTCCCACTGATGTCCTGCACACTTTCTATCACGTCCTGCACACTACCACTGAAGTCCTGCACACTTTCTATGACGTCCTGCACACTCCCCCTAAAGTCCTGCACACCCACTGATGTCCTGCGCATTTTCTATGACGTCCTGCACACTCCCACTGGTGTCCTGCACACTTTCTATCACGTCCTGCACACTCCCACTGATGCCCTGCAGACTTTCTATCACGTCCTGCACACTCCCACTGATGTCCTGCACACTTTCTATCACGTCCTGCACACTCCCACTGATGTCCTGCACACTTTCTATCACGTCCTGCACACTCCCACTGCTGTCCCGCACACTTTCTATCACGTCCTGCACACTCCCACTGAAGTCCTGCACACTTTCTATGGCGTCCTGCACACTCCCCTAAAGTCCTGCACACCCCAACTGAAGTCCTGCACACTTTCTATCACGTCCTGCACACTCCCACTGAAGTCCTGCACACACTTTCTATCACGTCCTGCACACTCCCACTGATGCCCTGCACACTTTCTATCACATCCTGCATACTCCCACTGAAGTCCTGCACACTTTCTATGGCGTCCTGCACACTCCCCTAAAGTCCTGCACACTCCCACTGAAGTCCTGCACACTTTCTATCACGTCCTGCACACCCCCACTGATGTCCTGCTCACTTTCTATCACGTCCTGCACACTCCCACTGATGTCCTGCACACGTTCTATCACGTCCTGCACACTCCCACTGATGTCCTGCACACTTTCTATCACGTCCTGCACACTCCCACTGATGTCCTGCATACTTTCTATCACGTCCTGCATACTCCCACTGAAGTCCTGCACACTTTCTATGGCGTCCTGCACACTCCGCCTAAAGTCCTGCACACCCCCACTGAAGTCCTGCACATTTTCTATCACGTCCTGCACACTCCCACTGATGTCCTGCACACTTTCTATCACGTCCTGCACACTCCCACTGATGTCCTGCATACTTTCTATCACGTCCTGCATACTCCCACTGAAGTCCTGCACACTTTCTATGGCGTCCTGCACACTCCCCTAAAGTCCTGCACATCCCCACTGAAGTCCTGCACACTTTCTATCACGTCCTGCACACTCCCACTGATGTCCTGCACACTTTCTATCACGTCCTGCACACTCCCACTGATGCCCTGCACACTTTCTATCACATCCTGCATACTCCCACTGAAGTCCTGCACACTTTCTATGGCGTCCTGCACACTTTCTATGGCGTCCTGCACACTCCCCTAAAGTCCTGCACACTCCCACTAAAGTCCTGCACACTTTCTATCACGTCCTGCACACTCCCACTGATGTCCTACACACTTTCTATCACGTCCTGCACACTCCCACTGATGTCCTGCACACTTTCTATCACGTCCTGCTCACTCCCACTGATGTCCTGCACACTTTCTATCACGTCCTGCACACTCCCACTGATGTCCTGCACACTTTCTATCACGTCCTGCACACTCCCACTGATGTCCTGCACACTTTTTATCACGTCCTGCACACTCCCACTGATGTCCTGCATACTTTCTATCACGTCCTGCATACTCCCACTGAAGTCCTGCACACTTTCTATGGCGTCCTGCACACTCCGCCTAAAGTCCTGCACACCCCCACTGAAGTCCTGCGCACTTTATATCACGTCCTGCACACTCCCACTGATGACCTGCACACTTTCTATCACGTCCTGCACACTCCCACTGATGTCCTGCACACTTTCTATCACGTCCTGCACACTCCCACTGATGTCCCGCACACTTTCTATCACATCCTGCATACTGCCACTGAAGTCCTGCACACTTTCTATGGCGTCCTGCACACTCCCCCTAAAGTCCTGCACACCCCCACTGAAGTCCTGCACACTTTCTATCACGTCCTGCACACTCCCACTGATGTCCTGCAGACTTTCTATCACGTCCTGCACACTCCCACTGATGTCCTGCATACTTTCTACCACGTCCTGCATACTCCCACGGAAGTCCTGCACACTGTCTATGGCGTCCTGCACACTCCCCTACAGTCCTGCACACCCCCACTGAAGTCCTGCACACTTTCTATCACGTCCTGCACACTCCCACTGATGTCCTGCACACTTTCTATCACGTCCTGCACACTCCCACTGATGTCCTGCATACTTTCTATCACGTCCTGCATACTCCCACTGAAGTCCTGCACACTTTCTATGGCGTCCTGCACACTCCGCCTAAAGTCCTGCACACCCCCACTGAAGTCCTGCACACTTTCTATCACGTCCTGCACACTCCCACTGATGTCCTGCACACTTTCTATCACGTCCTGCACACTCCCACTTATGCCCTGCACACTTTCTATCACATCCTGCATACTCCCACTGAAGTCCTGCACACTTTCTATGGCGTCCTGCACACTCCCCTAAAGTCCTGCACACTCCCTCTGAAGTCCTGCACACTTTCTATCACGTCATGCACACTCCCACTGATGTCCTGCACACTTTTTATCACGTCCTGCACACTCCCACTGATGTCCTGCACACTTTCTATCACGTCCTGCACACTCCCACTAATATCCTGCACACTCCCACTGATGTCCCGCACACTTTCTATCACGTCCTGCACACTCCCACTGATGTCCTGCACACTTTCTGTGGTGTCCTGCAAACTCCCACTAAAATCCTGCACACTTTCTATCACGTCCTGCACACTCCCCCAAAGTCCTGCACACTCCCACTGATGTCCTGCGCACTTTCTATCACATCCTGCACACTCCCACTGAAGTCCTGCACACTTTCTATCACGTCCTGCACACTCCCACTGATGTCCTGCACACTTTCTATCACGTCCTGCACACTCCCACTGATGTCCTGCACACTTTCTATCACGTCCTGCACACTCCCACTGATGTCCTGCACACTTTCTATCACGTCCTGCACACTCCCACTGATGTCCTGCACACTTTCTATCACGTCCTGCATACTCCCACTGATGTCCTGCACACTTTCTATGGCGTCCTGCACCCTCCGCCTAAAGTCCTGCACCCCCCCACTGAAGTCCTGCACACTTTCTATCACGTCCTGCACACTCCCACTGATGTCCTGCACACTTTCTATCACGTCCTGCACACTCCCACTTATGCCCTGCACACTTTCTATCACATCCTGCATACTCCCACTGAAGTCCTGCACACTTTCTATGGCGTCCTGCACACTCCCACTGATGTCCTGCACACTTTCTATCACGTCCTGCACACTCCCACCTGATGTCCTGCACACTTTCTATCACGTCCTGCACACCCCCACTGATGTCCTGCACACTTTCTATCACGTCCTGCACACTCCCCACTGATGTCCTGCACACTTTCTATCACGTCCTGCACACTCCCACTGATGCCCTGCACACTTTCTATCACGTCCTGCACACTCCCTATGGTGTCCTGGACACTTTCTATCATGTCCTGCACACTCCCACTGGTGTCCTGCACACTTTCTATCACGTCCTGCACACTCCCACTGATAGCCTGCACACTTTCTATCATGTACTGCACACTCCCACTGATATCCTGCACACTTTCTATCATGTCCTGCACATTCCCGATAAAGTCCTACACGCTTTCTATCACGTCCTGCATACTCCCACTGAAGTCCTGCACACTTTCTATGGCGTCCTGCACACTCCCCCTAAAGTCCTGCACACCCCCACTGAAGTCCTGCACACTTTCTATCACGTCCTGCACACTCCCACTGATGTCCTGCACACTTTCTATCACGTCCTGCACACTCCCACTGATGCCCTGCACACTTTCTATCACGTCCTGCACACTCCCACTGATGTCCTGCACACTTTCTATCACGTCCTGCACACTCCCACTGATGTCCTGCACACTTTCTATCACGTCCTGCACACTCCCACTGATGTCCTGCACACTTTCTATCACGTCCTCCACACTCCCACTGAAGTCCTGCACACTTTCTATGGCGTCCTGCACACTCCCCTAAAGTCCTGCACACCCCCACTCAAGTCCTGGACACTTCCTATCACGTCCTGCACACTCCCACTGAAGTCCTGCACACTTTCTATCACGTCCTGCACACTCCCACTGATGCCCTGCACACTTTCTATCACATCCTGCATACTCCCACTGAAGTCCTGCACACTTTCTATGGCGTCCTGCACACTCCCCTAAAGTCCTGCACACTCCCACTGAAGTCCTGCACACTTTCTATCACGTCCTGCACACCCCCACTGATGTCCTGCACACTTTCTATCACGTCCTGCACACTCCCACTGATGTCCTGCACACTTTCTATCACGTCCTGCACACTCCCACTGATGTCCTGCACACTTTCTATCACGTCCTGCACACTCCCACTGATGTCCTGCATACTTTCTATCACGTCCTGCATACTCCCACTGAAGTCCTGCACACTTTCTATGGCGTCCTGCACACTCCCCTAAAGTCCTGCACACTCCCTCTGAAGTCTTGCACACTTTCTATCACGTCATGCACACTCCCACTGAAGTCCTGCACACTTTCTATCACGTCCTGCACACTCCCACTGATGCCCTGCACACTTTCTATCACATCCTGCATACTCCCACTGAAGTCCTGCACACTTTCTATGGCGTCCTGCACACTCCCCTAAAGTCCTGCACACTCCCACTGAAGTCCTGCGCACTTTCTATTACGTCCTGCACACTCCCACTGGTTTCCTGCACACGTTCTGTGGTGTCCTGCACGCTCCCACTGGTTTCCTGCACACTTTTTATCGAGTCCTTCACGCTCCCACTGGTGTCCTACGCATTTTCTATCACGTCCTGCACACTCCCACTGATGTCCTGCACTTTTTCTATCACGTCCTGCACACTCCCACTGAAGTCCTGCACACTTTCTATCACGTCCTGCACACTCCCACTGATATCCTGCACACTTTCTATCACGTCCTGCACACTCCCACTTGTGTCCTGCACACTTTTTATCACGTCCTGCACACTCCCACTGGTGTCCTACACACTTTCTATCACGTCCTGCACACTCCCACTGATGTCCTGCGCACTTTCTATCACGTCCTGCACACTCCCACTGAAGTCCTGCACACTTTCTATGCCGTCCTGCACACTCCCCCTAAAGTCCTGCACACCCCCACTGAAGTCCTGCACACTTTCTATCACGTCCTGCACACTCCCACTGATGTCCTGCACACTTTCTATCACGTCCTGCACACTCCCACTGATGCCCTGCACACTTTCTATCACGTCCTGCATACTCCCACTGAAGTCCTGCACACTTTCTATGGCGTCCTGCACACTCCCCCCTAAAGTCCTGCACACTCCCACTGAAGTCCTGCACACTTTCTATCACGTCCTGCCCACTCGCACTGATGTCCTGCACACTTTCTATCACGTCCTGCACACTCCCACTGATGTCCTGCACACTTTCTATCACGTCCTGCACACTCCCACTGATGTCCTGCACTCTTTCTATCACGTCCTGCACACTCCCACTAATATCCTGCACACTTTATATCACGTCCTGCACACTCCCACTGATGTCCTGCACACTTTCTATCACGTCCTGCACACTCCCACTGATGTCCTGCACACTTTATATCACGTCCTGCACACTCCCACTGATGTCCTGCACACTTTCTATCACGTCCTGCACACTCCCACTAATATCCTACACACTCTACATGACGTCCTGCACACTCCCACTGATGTCCTGCACACTTTCTGTGACGTCCTGCACACTCCCTCTGATGTCCTGCACACCCCCACTGATGTCCTGCACACTTTCTATGACTTCCTGCCCACCTCCCACTAATGTCCTGCACACTTTCTATCACGTCCTGCACACTCCCACTGATGTCCTGCACACTTTATATCACGTCCTGCACACTCCCACTGATGTCCTGCACACTTTCTATCACGTCCTGCACACTCCCACTAATATCCTGCACACTTTATATCACGTCCTGCGCACTCCCACTGATGTCCTGCACACTTTCTATGACGTCCTGCACACTCCCCTTAAAGTCCTGCACACTCCCACTGGTGTCCTGCCCACTTTCTATCACGTCCTGCACACTCCCACTGATGTCCTGCACACTTTCTATCACGTCCTGCACACTCCCACTGATGCCCTGCACACTTTCTATCACGTCCTGCACACTCCCACTGATGTCCTGCACACTTTCTATCACGTCCTGCACACTCCCACTGATGTCCTGCACACTTTCTATCACGTCCTGCACACTCCCACTGATGTCCTGCACACTTTCTATCACGTCCTGCACACTCCCACTGATGTCCTGCACACTTTCTATCACGTCCTGCACACTCCCACTGATGTCCTGCATACTTTCTATCACGTCCTGCATACTCCCACTGAAGTCCTGCACACTTTCTAAGACGTCCTGCACACTCCCCTTAAAGTCCTGCACACTCCCACTGAAGTCCTGCACACTTTCTATCACGTCCTGCACACTCCCACTGATATCCTGCACACTTTCTATGACGTCCTGCACACTCCCACTGAAGTCCTGCACACTTTCTATCACGTCCTGCACTCTCCCACTGATATCCTGCACACTTTCTATCACGTCCTGCACACTCCCACTGATGTCCTGCACACTTTCCTATCACGTCCTGCACACTTCCGCTGATGTCCTGCACACTTTCTATCACGTCCTGCACACTCCCACTGATGTACTGCACACTTTCTATCACGTCCTGCACACTCCCACTGATGTCCTGTACACTTTCTATCACATCCTGCACACTCCCACTGATGTCCTGCACACTTTCTATCACGTCCTGCACACTCCCAGTGGTATCCTGCACGCTTTCTATCACATCCTGCTTACTCCCACTTAAGTCATGCACACTTTCTATGGCGTCCTGCACACTCCCCTAAAGTCCTGCACACTCCCACTGATGCCCTGCACACTTTCTATCACGTCCTGCACACTCCCACTGATGTCCTGCACACCTTCTATCACGTCCTGCACACTCCCACTAATATCCTACACACTTTATATGACGTCCTGCAAACTCTCACCGATGTCCTGCACACTTTATATGACGTCCTGCACACTCCCACTGATGTCCTGTGCACTTTCTATTACGTCCTGCACACTCCCACTGAAGTCCTGCATACTTTCTATGACGTCCTGCACACTCCCTTCAAAGTTCTGCACACTCCCACTGAAGTCCTGCACACTTTCTATCACGTCCTGCACACTCCCACTGATGTCCTGCACACTTTCTATCACGTCCCGTACACTCCCACCGATGTCCTGCACACTTTCTATCACGTCCTGCACACTCCCACTGAAGTCCTGCACACTTTCTATGGCGTCCTGCACACTCCCTAAAGTCCTGCACACTCCCCACTGAAGTCCTGCACACTTTCTATCACGTCCTGCACACTCCCACTGATGTCCTGCCCACTTTCTATCACGTCCTGCACACTCCCACTGATGTCCCGCACACTTTCTATCACATCCTGCATACTCCCACTGAAGTCCTGCACACTCCCACTGAAGTCCTGCACACTCCCCCTAAAGTCCTGCACACTCCCGCTGAAGTCCTGCACACATTCTATCACCTCCTGCACACTCCCACTGATGTCCTGCACACTTTCTATCACGTCCTGCACACTCCCACTGATATCCTGCACACTTTCTATGACGTACTGCACACTCTCACTGATATCCTGCGCACTTTCTATGACGTCCTGCACACTCCCACTGAAGTCCTGCACACTTTCTATCACGGTCCTGCACACTCCCACTGATGTCCTGCACACTTTCTATCATGTCCTGCACACTCCCACTGATGTCCTGCACACTTTCTATCACGTCCTGCACACTCCCACTGATGTCCTGCATACTTTCTATCACGTCCTGCATACTCCCACTGAAGTCCTGCACACTTTCTATGGCGTCCTGCACACTCCGCCTAAAGTCCTGCACACCCCCACTGAAGTCCTGCCCACTTTATATCACGTCCTGCACACTCCCACTGATGTCCTGCACACTTTCTATCACGTCCTGCACACTCCCACTGATGCCCTGCACACTTTCTATCACATCCTGCATGCACTCCCACTGAAGTCCTGCACACTTTCTATCACGTCCTGCACACTCCCACTGATGTCCTGCACACTTTCTTTCACGTCCTGCCCACCCCCCCTGGTTTCCTGCACACTTTCTATCACGTCCTGCACACTCCCACTGATGTCCCGCACACTTTCTATCACATCCTGCATACTCCCACTGAAGTCCTGCACACTCCCACTGAAGTCCTGCACGCTCCCCCTAAAGTCCTGCTTACTCCCACTGAAGTCCTGCACACTTTCTATCACGTGCTGCACACTCCCACTGATGTCCTGCACACTTTCTATCACGTCCTGCACACTCCCACTGATGTCCGGCACACTTTCTATTACGTCCTGCACACTCCCACTGATGTCCTGCTCACTTTCTATCACATCCTGCATACTCCCAAACAGGAGAAGGCGCATTTACTGAGTGCAAACCTCTCTCAGAAAGTGGACGAAATCCATCCCCTTCATGAAGCAATACCACAAAGATTCCTCTGCGTCCCTACCCGTGATGTCAAATGGTCCTCTCATGATTAGCCTGTTTTTAGGGAAATCCGTAATATCAGCGACGAAAATCGCGGATTTCAGCGATTTTTTTCGCCGTTTTCGAAGTATGAAAGGGGGGTTACGGAACACATGACAACAGTTATGATTGACGGTATCATTGTCTGTAACTGTGAATGAAGGTAAGACCGGCTATAGAAGTTTGCCACCTCATATACAGAGTGGTGGCGGCGTGAAGAGCACCAGATGCCGGGAAATAACCGAGAAATAGCCGAGGAATAGCCCACCAGGCTCCGAAGCTGCTCCTAGTGGGCTATTTCTCAGTTATTTCGCTGATAACGTGGTCGCGGCCGAGCATTGGCCGAGAAATAACTGAGAAATAGCTGCGAAATAGCCGAGAAATAGCCCACCAGGAGCCGCTACGGAGCCTGGTGGGCTGTTTCGCGGCTATATCCCGGCCAAAACTCTCACAGTCCATTTTCTGAGTGGGAATCTATGAAGAATTCTTTCAGAGACAACACTGTGTTTAGGGGCTCCAACTCTTGTCCCGATAAAAAAAAACGTATGATCAAAAATTGTAACTCACGGGATCGACTCTTAGCCGATAATTGCTAACAGACCTTTTCACTTCTTTAATGCAAGCTTTCTGTGCAGTTAGGGGACGAGGGAAGAAATGTTAAGGCCACGAATTGAGCTGAATTACAAAGGATGACTCTATAAGCACATCAGACTAGTCTTATCACATTAGCCAATATCACTGAAAACAGTATAAAAGTTGAAAGCGAGAGGTGACTTGCCATTTTCTAATTTCTAGTCAAGAACAAGTGGAGTCAGAACATCATGGTGAAGAAAACGTGAGATCAGTTCAATTCGTCTGAGAAGCTGCACTCTGTCTAAGTGAATGCATGACTGTGTGCCTTGTCTCTGTGATATTTGAAGGCGGTTCCCCATGAAGACGCGGACCGAATTTGACGACATTATCTGGGGACCGAAATGTGAGATAACCTTGTGCTACGGCGCTCGCTTTCCATTCTCGTTGGCGTTTTGTATGTCTCATACAGTCAATGGAACAGAATAGCGGTACAGAGCTTCGGGGACCTGGACGGCTCCTAACGCTAAAACATGACTGTGAAAGTGATAAAACATGTTTACCTGCAATTATCTGTCTGATCAGGTTTGATAACTGATTTGTTCAGGAGCAGAACGGGCTCCCCAAACTCCATACTCGCACTCAATGAAGCGCTGTCCACAACGGTGTTCCCAAATTAGCTCCGACCTCTGTAATCGAAGCTAAACCCGCAGGGGTGGTGGTAAACCAGCCAAACTATGATGTTGACTAAGACCTTTAACATCGATGTTAATTATGAAATTATTAGTCAGGACGAAAAATTAGTGTTTTAATATTTGAGGCCAAAATAAGCCTCTGTGAAAATCCTAGAAATAAACTTCAATAATACTACCCGTTAACTACAGTTGACCGCAATGTTAAAAGGACATGGTGCGGTTGCGGACTCGCGCTAAATTACTGTAGAATCTTGCACTTTGCCAGATTTCGTCATCGATCGGCGGCAACCGTCGTCTCTCTGCTCACGAAAATATCAGCTGTGGCGCCGATCGATGACGAAATCTGGCAAAGTGCCAGATTTTACCGTAGTTTTAGTGCGAGTCCGCAACCGCACCATGTCCTTTTAGCATTGCGGTCAACTGTATGATGTTACCCACTAGAAAACCCTCGATGGCGAACACTGGCAATATCATCTCGGGTGTCCCCCTTTCCCCATTAGCGGTATGGGCTCTGTTCAGCATCGACACTATCGGGGTGACCCCTATTTTTCATCCCCACGGAGGGGGGGGGGGTTCCGCCGCCACGCTCCAAGGTGGTGTGCACCCCACTGTGAACCGTGGGGATATGGACCCACACTTGGGACCCCCCCCCGACGTGGGGAGATCCCCCCTCCCCTCAGCAACCAAAATTATCCTCCGCAATCTAGTGGATCTTCTGGTAAGTGACTCGAGGCCACCTTCCAGATCCGGCTCCGAAAAGCCGACTGCTGAGAACTTTTTAAATAACTTGATTCCCAGCAATAACCAGCAAAATCAATTTTAATTCAACTAATTTAGCTTGAAACCACTGCATTTGCACTAAGTATTGACGTATGTCGGAGACCATCAACTATGAATTGACTTCAAAGCAACTGTAGCCCTACTTTGCGCTCAATCACTGGGGAAAACAAGTCGAAGCTCACTTTCTCCAGCTGATTGGGGATGCTATACGGTGGAAACAAGCTTCGATTCAGACAAATTCAGCGATACGGTATCAACAACTAGATATCAGCATAAGACTCGAGAATCGGGTAATATCTTCCAATGGGTCGGTTGCTTTATCAATTGATGGTGATCACGTCGTAATGTGCTTATCACGTGTACGGCCGGTATAAAAGTTGCCTCATCTTGCTCGAGTCCTCAGAAGGCATTCTCATGCCGGCACTGGAGGGTGACTTCGAGTCACTCTTCGGAGGTCAGCCTATTTTTGACCGCTGGGGGGATGGTGGGAATCCCCATGGCTGGGGGAGGGCGGTTTTGGCCGCGGTCCGTTGTGAGGCAGCGTCCATACGTGGCGAGAGCGGGCGTTCCCGCTATTCTGCGCCTCTCGACGCTCCTCAACGCTGCCTGCAAATTAACACAGGCGAACACCCCCTACCTCGTGCTGGTTTCGATTGAAAACGTTTGATCAGGTGATCAATCGCTCAAGTCGGCGCAACAGCTGCTGATATCCCACGGTTTTCGACTTCCGTGGTGGGATTATGGAAAACAAAGGCAGTGGTTTTGCGACAGGTTTAATGCTAGCTGCTTTACTGATGGAGTAGTAAGCTTGAAACTTGCTGCTTGCTTTGTGGTGCTGGCGTAAGCGCGCGAGGGCGCGCGAGAAGGAGCGCCTATGAGCGGCTAGAGAATCGTGTGCCCACCATGACCATTGATTTTGCGTAATCGCACGCTCTCGCCACGTATGGACGGAGCCTGAGGGTGGTTCCTTACCGCTGACCGCGGCGAAGATCGCGGCCAGCTGGCAAAGGTCCGCAGGCCATCACCCCCAGTACCTCAGTAGCTTGTTATACAGTTGTTCTTACAGTATGGCAATTGTTGTTGGCAAGTTGGTGAGCCTCAAGTTGTTTTCAACATACAAACAACTATACCGTGGTTAGTTACGGCGACAAGCAGAAAGTTGTTTCTAAAGTTGAAATCAAGTAAACGAAAATGTTCTGAGTGAGGCACACTGTGAAGTGAGGGACTTTACAGGATTATAATTTGCCACCGGCACAAAATTCTCACGGAAGTAGTTTTTCTTGCCAGAGTTTCCCATGAGTAGGCCCCAATATCGTGTTATCTTTATCACCGGTGAGGCTGTTTCCCTAATCCCTAGTGTGTTCAGCTTCAGCCCCTCACCTCCGGAGAATGACGGTTTGTGAATGAAATCACACCGCTCTCAATTTCTTTTATACCCTACCCTTTATCAATTGGGTATCATCAATTTTGTTTACCGTGAGAATTTTGTGCCGGTGGCAATTTATAATCGTCTAGGGACTTTTATACCAGCAACATTATTGAAACCTTTGTCCAAACATGTTGATGATCCTGATATCGCCAGCACCCCGGGAGCCTCGATTCTTCCGATATGCGCCCCTCCCCAAAAATCTTGCGGGGACCTCGCGCGCAGAGGCGGATACACCGAATGCACTGATGCAAAAAAGCCCTTATGAATAGAAAAAAAGTAAGGCATGAAGAGATGTATGTTTATATAACATTCATGGCCATTGAAGACACAAATCATTCCTTGTTAGAGAACCTACTTCAAACAGCAAACCTACGTATACATAAATTAAAATATGGCCTATTACTTGAGAGTATGTGTTTATCGATTTTTGTCATTTTTCGGTAAGAAAAGAAACAATATCGGGAACAGAGGAAATTTTGAAATCTTTGATTTTTTCCAGCCCAAAATTTGCCATTCTGCGTTATATGATGTTATTTGAGATCTACATGTTGCTGACAACACGGAGAATTTCACCGAATTTGCACTATTTGTTCTTTGATCAGCGTCGCGATCCGAGCGCTTGCGTGGTTTAGAGCTTGTTCCCATAATGGGGAACGGTCGGAAGAAATTAGCACCCAAGTTAAAATTTCACCCCTGAGAGGTCTCAGCACCACTTTATGGAAACCCCATATCTCGAATTAATAAATGAAAGTCGAAGGATGGTCCCCTTTATAATCCAATCATCGGATACAGTTCCCGCCGTTGGGCAGTGGTGGCCTGCAGGCACCGCTCCATGTTACCACCTCTGATAGTGTCCTCTGCAAAAATCTCCGCTGGAGCCGGTCAGTGCCGGAACCGGTTCAGTGAGCCTACCATAAAGTAGCGAGACCGACGCGAAGTCGCGTATACGCTGCGCCTAACCTTGCGTAACGTTCGGTTGGGGTTTTAATGTGGGGGTTCCAGAACTTCGAAGCAGTGTCAGTAGAAATAATGAATACTGAAGGCTATGGTTATTTTGTACCATACACCTAGAGCAACCAACAGTGCAATATGTTTCAATCCTGGTGTAAGACTTGGGTTGGAGCGCGATTCGAATGAATATCGGCTTACTAACGAATTTTGGGATTGCTTACGAAATTATTTTTATTTTCGTTAGGCGTTAGTCGTAACACCCAAAAAGCCCGTTAGTCGTTGAATTCGTTAAGCCTCTTTCACACTTGCCCGACCGACATCGGACGACTCGATATCGAATGTGTAATATCTATCTACCCTACCCTACCCATCTTATCTACCTTAACTTATTGAATTTGATAACGAGTCGTCCGAAGTCGGCCGGCAAACTACGAATGAGGCATTAGTCGTTAGTCGTAATTACGCACATCCCTGGGGAGCACCCAAGATTTACTCATAGGAATGAACGAAAAACATTATAAAAAATGCTTGATATTGCTGTAAAGCATTGTTGCTGTTGAAATTGTATAGAAATACTTCGTTTGGTAGCGTTATCGATCGGTGCATCGTTTCATTTCTGACTTGAATTCTGAATGGCTCCCCCGTCTAGGATACTGCCCACGATTTTTCTTCTTAAAGGCTGTGGTCACGATGAAAAACGTTATAGAAAAAACTACAAAAATCAGCTTAGATCAAAAACAGCTGAAAAACTATGAAGGTAGAGCGGTGAAAAACGGGCTAGAATTAGAGTTTCTAGGGCCCAAAGAAGCTGTTTCGTGCACACGTGCACAGCGATGACGAAAAAGATCGCCGTCTCATGCCGAGCAGTCAAAAATCATCGACATTCAGAGGACGAAATAAATGCAAATTTAACGAATAAAAACAGTTGAACAATGAAAGCATCACTTCAGTCAATGTTTTTGACAAGATGTGTACATAAATCCAAAGCTTCATTGATTGAAATTCAATTTCAAGCCAGCTGATGTTCTTGATATAAGAGGTCACCGATGCCGATGATGTGGAGTGGGCTCGTCCACCATCAAAAGACAAGAAAGTTCAGGCTTCAAATTTGGCCCAAAACAGTGGTTTTGGCGATTTTTTCTTATAGGTCCTACTACTCGAGACCCACAAAAGGGTTTAGAGAAAAAAAGACCACAAGCATATTTGATCGCGACCACTGCCTTTAAAGGCAGTGTTCACGATAAAAATCGTTTTTCTGTTTTCCCGCCTATCTTGAAAGCGGCCTCATGCTGATCCCAATGATGTCTCTGAAATCGTACAAGACCTTCTGGGAACGGAGTCATGGTCCCTCAAATATTGAGCTAAGGAAACATGGTGGACGAGTTGTCCGAGGCTTGTAACTTCCATCTTTTGCAGCCGATATATGCGAGCTGACCTGAGTAAAGGGAGAAGTTGAGAATGAAGGGAAGAACGGGGCTGATGATTGGAAATCATCGCTCATTTCACGATCTCGAGCATTCATTTGTTCACGTCGGTGGGCGTGTGTTGCGCTTTTGGGGTTTGCCTTGCGCTCGAAGTGGCAACTTCGGGCTCTTTTGGAGCTTTTCCTATCTCGTTTTCATGCGTTCTTTCGACGTCAACGTTACAGTGTGCCCCTCCACTACCCATTCCTAGTGGAAACTGAAACACATTTTTTATCGTGAACACTGTCTTTAAATTCCGGCAGGGTCCGGGAAGCATTTCGATTCTGAGATTTTCCGCTGAATCTGTGCTCATGGTACAGGTAGTAACAAGGAACATGCGAAAACTGCTTTAAAACCAGTCTTCTTCAAGTTATTAAAGCCACTCCCGTTAGCCGATGATCCAGAAAAGTCAGAAAAGTGTGGCCATCGTCCATATTTTAGCCGTTGTCCACGCATTCTTCAAAAGTGCTGTGTAATTATGTATCGGTCATCCCAGCCATGATTATCATGCTGTGAATACCGTAATTCCTGACTTTCAGGCTGTTTTCTCCAGAAATACGGAGAGTTTGTGAAAACTTTGGACGGTGTCCAGCTAGACCAGCCCAATCTATCTAACCCGATTTTCGGTGGTGTCAAAATCTGACCGTACCTTGCCTTTAATCTTTTTTTGCCTCAAAGGATTATTGTGAAACTAGGTGACACTGGCCGAGAAAGCTGTAAGAAGAGTAGCGGGATTAATGAGAATCACTAGACGAAAAATACCGTGCGGTACCGGTTGCCACAGAGCCATAAAATACTCTGCAATTTTTCATTTGAGAGTTTGAGTCGGTCGGTCTGATATAGCAATGCAACTGACATCATAATTTCATGCCCTTGTTCGGTACCGCACGGTATTTGGAGTTTACTATAAGAATCCACTGGAAGATAAACTTGAAAGCTCCTATTTTCGGATTTTGAGACGACA
Source organism: Aplectana chamaeleonis (assembly GCA_029168955.1). Taxonomy (NCBI): domain Eukaryota; kingdom Metazoa; phylum Nematoda; class Chromadorea; order Rhabditida; family Cosmocercidae; genus Aplectana; species Aplectana chamaeleonis. The sequence continues at coordinate 204,481 of JAPDOI010000231.1, forward strand.
TTGGATTTTTTCGTCTGTGTTTGTGTGTTTGGTATTCATTTCTTTCGTGACTCTAATTTTTGTATTTATTCAAATACTCTGAAAAACTTGAATATTCAATACGTTGGATGGAGAAAATCAATTTTTTTTCAACATTCGATTATCATTCGGCATTGTGTGTTATTCCGTTTTCCAAATATCCATTCATAGAGTTGATTTTTATGGTACTCTCCCGGAATAGACGACCCACTGTGGTAAAAAGGTTTCCGCATGCAGCTGCAGGATCATTTTGTCATGTTTTTGCTTCTAAACATGTGGAAGCGAAGAACAACATGTTAAATGTATGCAAAGAACATATATAAAACACTACGAATTTCAATTCTTTTAGGTGGGTTGTCTCTTCTGAAAGTGTGCCATTTTTATTACTCGACCAACTGCAGGGTATTTATTTCAACGTCCAAGGGCCGAAAAAGCTGTGCAACAGTTTCAGTCAAACGCTCGAAAACAATTCGAAAATTCACACGGATACTTGTAAGATATTTGCGAATGACTCGAATCGAGTGGAAGAAATGTTCTCGAGTTTATTCATCCATTCGCAATATTCAAACGGTCTCACCCGAAATTGTTAAATCATTCGCGATATACAAAAAAAGGTATGAAACTAGTCTGGGGGGGGGGAGTTGGAGGGCCACTCAAGATTTATAATGATAGTGTTGATATGAAACCTTTTTAACATGTTTCAAACACGTGATACGACACGTTCAACACGTTTCTAATACGTGAAAATCTCCATTTCTCACAAGCACGCCCATGCCGATCATTTTTTCCGCAGGGCTACCGTAATCCTGCGCGTAAACTAAATAGCGCCGGTTGCATGGCTGCGGACTTTGTCACATATCTTACAGCAATCAAAATTTTCCTAAATATTCCTAATTTCTGTACTTATGATCCGAAAACACCAACAAAAGCTGTAGTAATCTCCCTTTTCACCATTAGCCTGGTTCGCAAACGGGTGCGTGGAGATAACAGTTGATTATAGGGCTATTTTTCATAGCACTTGTAAAGAAGTATGACTCGGTCGCGATAAACTCAATAACCCGAGGCGCATAAAGTCGAAAAATTGTCCGCGAAACAAAGAGATTCTTTTGGAAGTTATGAAATTTTTTTTCACAAAATGATGATTTAATTCATACAATCCTCAAATTCTAAAAGACAGACAGGTGCAAAACTAGTTGGGGGGGGGCCACTCAGAATTCAAGTGAGAAATGAATGATACTGCTTTCAGAAATCGGTCAAATTTCATGAAATTTTTAGGAAATTACGAGTGATAACGTTATCACATATCTGATAACGAAAGAAATTTTCATTTTCATGTATGAATCTTTTCATTTCTATGAGTAAATCTTGGGTGCCCCCCCCAACTAGTTCTGCACCGACAGACATCCTTTTTCTAACGGCAAATCAAAAGTATTTTAGGTAAAACACCGTCGACACATTTCGACAGTTATCGGCTTACAGCTGCACAACAAGAATCAACCCCGTCTGCTTATTTATGAATTCGCCGAAAAAAAAACAAATTTCGATATTTTTGGGGTAACACAACATCTCCTGATCGAAATTTAACTTGTTGGGAATTCACAGGCCAAAAAGTAGTGGCTGTCGTAAGATAGGTGACAACGTCTGCAGCAGGGGTGTGCGGAATTTTCTGTTTTCTGTTTGCTGTTTTCTGTTTTCTGCCCATTTTTGGCCATTTTTCTGTTTTCTGTTTTCTGTAAAAATAGGCAAAAATGGACCGAAAACAGAAAAAAACGTTAACTGCGATTTTTAGCAGGATGGCCCTAAAAAATGTGGACGGATTCATCGAAGCTGAACCAATAGGTTGAGAATGTATTTCTCCCACGCTCTCTGCGATTCCCCCTCGCTAGACACTTTTATATCGCTGTAATGGATTACCATTAAGGCGACTATGGCGTGGGGGGAGGAAGCGCTTCTGTTCGCTGTATACGGACGGTTCGATCCTCACCGAGGTAAACCGAAACAACTATCCCTCCAGGGTCCTTTAATTGGTAACAGATTTATGTAGAGAGATGAAGGCACTCATAGGGAAGGCGGTTGGCTCACCGGAAGCCACTAAATAGGCACAAAACCCATTAAAGCCTCTACGAATTCGACGTCGAATGCGCTGAGCGCCCCAATCGGGATTCAGGAAGCCGATTCCTTATCTTTATCTTATAGTGGATACCCTCACCCAGAAGTTGGCGCGTCGCTCGTGTGTGATTACTTTCGACACATGGGCAGAGATTAAAAATACTCTAGCGCCACCACTTCGGTAGAACGGGTTAAAGGCAGGGTTCTCGATAAAATCGGTTATTGTGCTATCCCCATGGAATGGTAGATCTGACCATCACAAATGTGAAAATAAGGTGGAAATTGGAGAAAAAACGCTTAGGAGCAAGTTATGGCTTGGTGTCCTCCCGCCCCCAATTACCGAGATTTGTGTAAGAGCCTGTTTCGCCGACTTTTATTTTGCCTCTAAAGTAACTTCTGAACATTACTGGAGACTACTGATTACCTTAACAGCAAAATAAATGGCGGATAAGCAAGCATTATTGAAAATCGCGTTAATTAGGGGGCCGGCCGACACCGGTAATTAGCCCTTATACCTTGTTTTCGAGCGTTGCTTACGCGAATTTCCGGGTTTTTACAATTATTTTTAGTTTTGTGGTGGCCAAATCTACATTCTCATGAGGAGAGCTCAAAAGCACTTTTTATCGCGAACTCTGCCTTTAAGTTTTGCACCAACTGTGCTACACACGCAAACTCTAAATGCATAGACTCTGTTTCATTCCAAGTGAACTCATGTTTTCGGTTATCACAGCGCGGAGCGGTCGCTTTTTCGTCGAAACTTCCTTATCACTAGTTATATTTCACCGAGGCCCACCGCTCCGCTGCTGGTGATAATCGAAATCAACCGATCACTAGGGATGTACCAGAGCTTCCGTGTTTCAGTCTACGGCAACGCAGTTTTTACAGAATTCAGTTAAAGGCAGTGTTCACGATGAATTTCACTTCCGATATTTCCACGGCTTACGGAAGGTCTGGTGCCCTATATAGCAAGGCGTGCTTAAAAATGACACGAAAGACGCGTTTTTTGAGCGAAAATAGGCCCTCTCTTGTTTACGTTGATTTTTGAGCGTGGAGGAATTGACCGCTAGAAGGATGATACCTACCAGTGCAATGAAACGATTAGCTCACTTATAAGCACTTCCTTGACTTGATCATTCCTGTAATCTGAGTCGTCATTCGTTCATTCCGAGGGGGCGGATCTGGGGCACCAAAACACTTGTTTGCATCCGTTATTTTGCCGCTCCTGGCTCGTTTTCTACCGTTCTTTCGACACTGGGAGCCTAGGGTCCTTCTCGCCTATCATTTCACTGTGGAAAGTCAACGAGGAAGATCATCGTGAACGCTGCCTCTAAGATGAAAGCCAAGAAATCGATGGTGAGCTTATGATGCAGGTGATAATTCCGCGACAGAAGTACGAGAGGCTCTCAACGGTGGAGCGAACGGCGCGTCAGGCTATTTATACTCGAATGGCACAGCCGCGCAGTACGCGCGTGACTTTCGGCCCTGAGAAGTGAGTACAGTGTTAAAACAAGCAGTTATCCCCCAATCAGTGTCAAAATATTTACACTAGGGAAGATGAAGCTCGCTCCGACAGCACCTACAGTACCGAGCAAATTTTTTGCAAAGAAAGCGTTTTGAGCGTTTTGCGGCGTTTTTTGCGCTCACAAAGCGCCGCAACGCCATAACTTGCTTCAAAGTGGTCCAATTTCAATTCTGAAGTCATTTCTGGATTTCTTCCATTTACTCCTATACGATAGTGTTCCAAAAGGATAGATTCAACTCCGAAAGTTTATCGAAATTTGCATATTTGCACCTCTAAATCCCTCATAATGAACTGATCAGACGGTGATAATAGCAGAAATCTGTCATTTTTTGACCTGTGGTCGATGTGAATTTTAGAAGGAAATACACATTTTTCAACAAAATGCCAGACTTAAAAGAGCTTTCAACACATACATACCATTACATTCGCCTTACTGAGAGGAACACGAAAACTATCTGAAAAAATTCATTTAGTCAACTTTGAAGTGAGTTATGGCGATGCGGCGCTTTGTGAACTCAAAAAACGCCGCAAAACGCCGATTTTGCAAAAAATATGCTCGGTACTGTACGTACTGCTTGCACAGATATATTGAGCTTCTGGCAGAGTAATCGAGCTTTAATGCTCGATTACTCTGCCAGAAGCTCAATATATCTGTGCAAGGAGCATGTATGGAAAGGGTAAGAAAGGTTAGAGCAATATTGGGGGTGTGTATACAAGTCTGTTGGTACCTGCTCGTTGGTGCCCCTGCTTCTACTGAACCCAGCAGACGTTTGAGTGTACACAGGGAACGTTCGAGCGATATAGCGTGCACAACTATATCGCGAAAGTATCCCGCACATTGCATAAAGGTGTCGCCGTCCGGCACACTAAGGCCTCTGGTCCATAACACCTTAGGATCCGTACCTAGGGAGTCATGGAGTCTTTGGCCACAAGCCACAATTTCGCCACCCTGAACTGTCGATCGCTGTCGAGTGATATCCAAAAAACTGCGCTATCCAGACTTCTGAGCTATTTCCATGCACCGTTTGCTGCTTTGCAGGAAACCCGCCTCAGGATAGACCCGTCATCAGCGTCGGAGAGTACACCATCTACTGCGGTAACGCTGACGATAGGAGAGTGGGAGGCTGTGCAATAGCTGTAAGGAAGGATTTCAATGGTATGGTCAAGGAGTTCGGCTCAACGTCGTGTCGGAATGCATTCGTACGACTGCGGGATCACAGAGGATTCAATCTGTGGATAGTGAGTGCTCATGCGCCCACTGAAACCGCCGAAGACAATTCGAAGGATGCGTTTTATGAGGAACTCAATACGTTGCTGGTCAGGATACCTTGTCAACATGCTGTTGTCGTGGGGATTGACGCAAATGCGAAGATGGGACTTGATCAGGAATCCGAAGTACTCGGTAAATGGTTCTACCCAGTGGAGCAAACATCGGACAATGGCTACCGCCTTGTCGACTTTTGTGAACGCAGTGGTCTGATTATTGCATCGGCATTCAAGAGGAATCATCGCCTCCATCAGCTTACGTGGCAGGGACCAACCCGGCTATCTCCAGAAGAGCAGCGGAAGCGGAAGATGACAACTTTGAAACTACAGCTTGACTATGTCCTGACGAGGAATATTCCAGTATCGGACATTCGAAGATCTAGAGCTGTGTGGGATGTCGCATTCGATTCGGATCACCGTCCTGTTCTGTTGAACTTCACTGCGAGGATTCATAAGAGGAAGCGAGGGGCTCAGCCTCTCCAGAGGATTGACACGACATGTCTCAGAGATGAAGAGTGCAGAAGGAATTTCCGACAACGCGTTTCTATTCACATCGGAGTACGGACTAAGAAGAAACTTTGCGACGCGGATTCTTTTGTCAAATGCATCCAGGACGCTTCGAAAGAGGCACTCCCGGTTGTACAGCCTAAGAAGAAGTTCGCCTACGTCTCAGAAGAAACAACATCTACCTACAACAGAGTATGTGCTCTCCGAACTGCAGGAAACTTCGTGGAGGAGAAGCGTCTGAGGAGGAAGTTGCGTCGGCAGCTTCAAAGTGACCGCGAACGAGAGTGGACGTGTAGAGCTAAGGAGTTCGAGAAGGCTTGGGAGGAGAAGAATCCGAGGAAAGCCTACACGTTGCTGCGACAGTATAGCGGGAAGATGAAGAGATGTTCTCCTGTCTTGAACACTACCAATGGAGTTGCAGTTGGTGATGCGACGCTGCCAATATGGAAGGATTACTTCAGTTCACTACTGAATCGTCCAGCGCCATCAGTACCTGAGCTCCCGCATGTTCAGAGAGCACATTACGATGTCAGTGAGGAACCGCCGACTGAGTCTGAAGTTTTGGATTGTGTCCGGAAAATGAAGAATGGAAAGGCAGGTGGAGATGACAACATCACTGCTGAAATGCTGAAAGCTCTTCCTCCGTCTGGGATTCGTGAAATGACCAACACCATCCGTGCCATATGGATGAGCGAAAGGATACCCGATTCGTGGAGACATGCGATCATCGTACCTCTTCACAAGAAGCTATCCGTCACGGATCCTAAGAACTACAGAGGAATCTCTCTACTTCGTGTCATGTACAAGGTTTTAGAACGTATCATTCTCGAGCGACTTATCAAACATCGTGAAGGAACGACCAGAGATGAGCAAGCCGGTTTTCGACCTGGAAGATCGACCATCGACCAAGTGTTCGTCGTGAGAAGAGTAATTGAATCGTGGCAGCGGTTTTCAGAAGCCATTACAGCTTGCTTTTTGGACTTTGAAGCCGCGTTCGACTCTCCTCATCGTGATCGATTGCTCAATGCTCTGCGAGCAGATGGAGTCCCGGAAAAGTATGTTCGGTTAATCGAGGACATGAACAAAGGAACAACAGCAGCAGTTCGTACACCTGTCGGATTTACGTCAGCTTTCGAGGTGAAAACAGGAGTAAGGCAAGGAGCCGTTGCAGGACCTTTTCTTTTCAACTTCGCCGTTGATGACATCATGCGTAGAGTTGCAGAACAGTTTCCTGCGGATGTGATCCTAACACCATCAGGACGCTCCTTGTCGACCTGGAGTACGCCGACGACATTGTGTTATTCGCTGAAAACAACGCAAAACTGCAAAGGATTGTGAACCTCGTTTCGAAGTATGCCGCAGCCTATGGACTTCGTCTTCGTCCCGACAAATGCAAGCAGATGTGGGTCTCTCAGAGGCCTTCAACTGGAGTTTGTGTGGACGGACAACGTATCGAACTGGTGGACGATTTCTGTTATTTGGGCTGTTTGATGAAGAACGATGGTAGTTATGCAGCGGATATCCGACAACGATGTGCGAAAGCTACGTCTGCATTCAATTCTCTAACCAAGTGTTTGTGGTCTACCACCATCGCGAAGGAAGTCAAGTTGCGCGTCTACCTATCCGCTATTCGCCCTATCATGATGTACGGATCGGAGACGTGGGCAGCACCGAAAACGCAGATGGAAAGGTTGGATTGCACGGAGAGGAAGCTTTTTAGGCGTTTGCTTGGATATTTCTGGCCGCGTGTATGCCATAACGAAGACCTTTACAAGGAAATCGACGCAGTACATCAACGCTTGACACGAGGGAGGTGCCAACATGTCCTAACGCCATCTCAAGCAGCAATGGAAAGTCGACTTCGACTGCTCGGGCATATACTAAGAAGAACGCCGGATCGTCTCGTACAACACGCTTTAAAAATGCTTCCAAATCCTGTCTGGAAACGGCCACCTGGGCGTAGGCGAAAGTTCTGGACGGATGTGGTTAAAGAGGATTTAAAGTCACTCGGCATCGAAAGACAGTTCAGGCGCGATGTTTCGTTTCGCAGGAAATGGAATAGTGACAGCTGGATGGAATGTGTTCAAATTGTGGCTGAAGACCGTGAAAAATGGACACGGCTGACTACTAGGACGGCACACCTCGGTGAAGATGCGGAATGACCGCGTCAGGCGAAAGCCAAGCGATTAAGTCAAAGTAAGAGCAATATTTGTCATCTCTTCGCACTCATAATCTGCATTTCTTCGACGTCTATACTTCTTGCTCTGGCCACCTGTTAGGTTTTGACAATTCAACAAAAAAAACCATCGATCACACAAAAATGTATAAAAAAAGTTCAATGTTGTGAAAAATCTCGTATAGTGTACGCTGAACACACCTTATTGATTTTTGAAAATTTTCTGTTTTCTGTTTTCTATTTTCTGTTTTCTGCCCATTTTTGGAGTTTTTTTTCTGTTTTCTGTTTTCTGTCAAACTAGATTTTCTGTTTTCTGTTTCCACAAATATTTTTTCCGCACATCCCTGGTCTGCAGCCATGCAGCCGGCGCTATTTAAGTTTCGCGCAGGATTACGGTAGCCCTGCGGAAAAAATGATCGGCATGGACGTGCTTGTCCATTTCTCTGAATGAATCTTGAGTGCCCCCCCCCCAACTAGTTTCAATCCCAAAAAAATCATTAAACCATGAATTTTCGGACGAAATTGTTACAATTATTCACTCATTCGAGGTGGTCTCAAAATGCTATACTCGTATCACTCATTAATTGAAAACTTAACGTCGAATGCCTAATCTGTTAAGGGGTCTGCAGAGTTGCAGAGACCGGCGAGTGGTCGCCGAGCGTCAGCCTTGAGGCGGCGACAAAAATGTTTCGAAACATTATCGTCGCGGCGTCGGTTGCCGCTCGCTGGCAGTGATGTACTCTGGCATTCGCTCGCGTGCAGCCCTACATAAACTCACTTGTTGCCCAGTTACACCTGGGCGACAAGTCATTTTTCTGGGGCGCGAAAGGGAAAGTGTGGAGCGATTGTGGGCATTTGTGCCCACAAAACCACTTGTACCCACACTAAAGCACTAGTCGCCCCGCGAAATCACTTGTTGCCTCGAAAGAGCAGCTGCTGCCCCTAAAATCACTTGTTGCCCCGCAAAATCGTTTGTTGCCCCGCAGGTTCACTTGTTGCCCCGCAAAACCACGTGTTGCTCGGAATCATCATTTGATCGTTCGGACCCCACTGCGTTGTTTGATCACGGATTCCTTCCACCTTGTTCTCCTCACACCCTTCTTCTTCTTCTTCCTCCTCTTCTTCCTCTTCTTCTTCCTCTTCCTCCTCTTCTTCTTATTCTTCCTCTTCCTCCTCTTCTTCTTATTATTCCTCTTCTTCCTCGCCGCTTGTGAGTGTGGCTTCAGGTATAGGCGGATGAGGGAGTTCCTTCGTTGAGATCTGTCAATAACAACAAAAAACACTTGAACTAAAATTCAGATTTATTTCTAAATGCTCTTCATCAGACTAGAAAAAAAATCACGAATAAATCGGGAATCGGCTTTTTTTCGAATGTTCGGTGTTCCGAATAATTCGGAAATGTTCCTTTTCGAATATTCGATTTTCCAAATAATTCGGAAATTGGTCTTTTTCGATTTTTCGACTTTTCGAAGGATTCGAAGTCGACTTTTTTAATCGAATAATTAATTTACGAATCATTCGATTTGGTCGAAGTATAGTTCCCACCCCCCATGAAATTTTAGGGTGTTTTTGAGAATAAGATTTCGGATTCGGCTCAAAAGTGGCTATCGGGGGCAAACTACGGTGCTGAACACAAATCTGTGGCCGTATTAATGAAACTTCAGAAAGCTTCCCGGGAAGGTTTAAACCTTCCCGCTGTCGGACGAGTTTTCCGCCATCCATCTACCCGGCTACCCGGTGGGTAGACGGGAAGGTTCCTGGCTACCCGGCGGGTAGACGGGAAGGTTCCTGGCTACCCGGCGGGTAGACAGGTAGGTTCCTGGCTACCCGGCAGGTAAGCGGGAAGGTTCGTGGCGAACGTCACATTGATAAGACGTGGAAGATAATCCTCAAAAGCTACCTGAAAATCCGCGAATTATCTTCCCGTCTACCCGTCGATTGAAGACGGGTAATATCTTCCCGTCGATAAACTTTCACAGTTTTCGTCTTCCATTCAATGAGTTTTCCTGTTGCTTTTGAACTCATTGTCGTACATGACTTACATTTTGTAGGGCCTCCTTCTATAGCTTTTGCTAAGTGTCAACTCGTGCTACATTCGAACATTGTAGCTTTCGTTGAACCTTTTTACCAATCGTTTCTCTTCCTCATTAGTTCTATGCTTGATGACCTGACTATCTTGATTTGAAATTCAATTTTTTTCTTGTGAATCGGACGCATTAAACGTGCCACATTTAAAAACATTCTTTGAAAAAAAAAGACCAACAACTTCTCAGAATTTATTGCTTTACGAGTTCCATTAAAATCGAGTTTTAAAATCAATGAGCTACTGAAAGGAATTTTTCACAATAAAATCAACAAACAAGTTTAATTTTCACTTTCATAAATTAGTTAACTCGACTTCCAATTCCAATTTTCGTATTTCACAATATTTCGATTTTTTTGCGATTGGATAAACCAGCGAATTCAATGTTTGCAATCCTGAACGGATTGATTTCCCTTCCGCATTCTTTAAAGGCAGTGGTCACGATGAAAAATGTCATCGAAAAAACTACAAAAATCAGCTTAGATCGAAAACAGCTGAAAAACTATGAAGGTAGAGCGGTGAAAAACAGTCCGGAATTAGAGTTTCTAGGGCCCAAAGATGCCAGTTCGTGCACACGTGGACAGCGCCGCTCAAAAAGATCGCAGTCTCATGCCGAGCAGTCAAAAATCATCGACATTCAGAGGATGAAACAAATGCAAATTTACGTAATAAAAACAGTTGAGCAAGGAAAACAAACACTTCTGTCAATGGTTTTGACTAGATCAGTCAATGTTCATTCATTGGATTTTAATTTCAAGCCAGCTGATGTTCTTTATATTAGAGATCATTAGTATAGTTGTACAATTTCAAAAAAAATGTCGCACGAACGAAATTTGAAAAATTTTCGTTCGAAAAAATTTCGAGCGAACGAAAAATGGAAAAAATTTGCTCGAAAAAATTTCCAGCGAACGAAAAATGAAGGAAATTCGTTCGAAATAATTTCGAACGAACGAATTTCGGAACTAACCGAAATTTTGATTTGTTTCGAAATTTCGATTTTTTTTTTGAAATTCTTCTGAAATTTCGAATTTTTTTTTCGAAATTTGTCGGAAATTTTGAACTTTTTCTTGAAATTTGTTCGAAAGTGTTCCGAACGAACGGAAATTGAAAAATTTTCGTTCGAAAAAATTTCGAAAAAACGAAATTTGAAAAAAAATTCGTTCGACGAAATTCGAACGAACGAAATTTGAAAAAAAATTTCGTTCAACGATTTTTAGGTCGAATGAAAACGAACGAGAAAAAAATCAAAAAATCTTTCGAAAATTTTGTTCGTGTACAACTACAATAATCAGTGCCGATGATGTGGAGTGGGCTCGTCCACCACCAGAAGACAAGAAAGTTCAGGCTTCAAATTTGCCCCAAAACAGCGGTTTTTCCTTATAGGTCCTAATACCCGAAACCCAGAAAAGGGTTTGAAGAGGAAAAAAAAAAGGACAAGCATATTTGAACGCGACCACAGCATTTAATCCACCGAATTAGCGTTTCTCACTTTCTGGTCTGAGAAATATCAACTTCCATCTTCAAACGATAAGCTAGATTCTGATGACAAACGTAGAATGGAGCCGGTTTTTGCATTCTCTAAACGGACGGCTAAACTGTATTTTTGCGGACAAATTCGATTTCCGTGACTTTGGACTATCTATGGAAACCATTTTGGCGTTGTACGATTTGAGCAAAGTTAAGTACATAACAAGAATGTCTATTCTACGAGTAATAGATGTCCATGCATGCTGAAAAAAGATATCAGCGCGTGAAAAAATCAGTGAAATATCTTTTTGGACTACGGTAAGACAGATGCTGGTTTGCTTGCGTAATTTTTGAAGCGATGCCACATCTGTCTTACCGTAATCCAAAACGACACGGATCTCTGAGGAAACTTGCCGCGCCAGTGCCTGTAAAGTACCGCGACCCTGGACTATGTCGCGATAGTTCCGCTATAGTACCGCAACGGCTCCTTGATCGGACGGTTCTGTTGCCGTGTCTTGAGCCTCGACATCAGCGCGATAGTACGAGCAGCGTCTCCGCGTTAGAACCGCGCCGGCTTTGCGAGGACGCAGCAGCGAACCTGCGTGGGGTACGATGCACTTCCCTGCGTGGTGAAACTAAATTGTTGCCAGTTCAATTACCCAAGTCCGATGTACGTTCCGTATTTCCTTGGGCGCAAAAACGGCGGAAACCTCTGTCCCTATCAGACAGGACCTAGCAACCGCAGGTGCGTATTTTTGTTCTTAGGCCTCCCTAGTTGTATTATAATTCCCAAACAACTTCGTATGAGATACTCTCCCGAGCCGCGGCGGCACTATCATGGAGCCGCAGCGGCTCCGTTGTAGTCCCGCCGCGGCTCTGCGGTAATGCCGCCGCGGCTCTGCGGTAATGCCGCCGCGGCTCTGCGGTAATGCCGCCGCGGCTCTGCGGTAGTGCCGCCGCGGCTCTGTCGGAGTGCTGCCGCGGCTCTGCGGTAGTGCCGCTGTGGCTCCGCGGTATTGCCGCCACGGCTCCGCGATGGTGCTGATTCGATGCCTGTAGGCGCCGAATCGGCTTTATCGCGGAGCCGCAGCAGCGATTTCTCTCAGAGACGCAGTTGGGAGCGCTTCTTCTTTGGACTATCCGCTTGTCAACTTGTTTGGTTTAGAGCATATCAACGTAACAGATGACAAATGGTATTGAGCAAACAGATGGTATTGAGCAGTGTTATATGTATAATGGGATTTCGATTCGCGCGGGGTGATCTACCTTCGCTGCCCCGTCTATTCATCAGACTATAATTATTACGCGAACTCTATGTACAACTTGACAGAAAAATTCGACTTAAACGCACGCTATTAAACAGGTGTATGGATGTTGCTATTGAAAAAGGGAAGAATTTCCCACAATGAAAGCCTTCTCTGTACGATAGAAAATCGACAAAGAAATCTTATTTGATTACTGATCGTGAAACGGTTCGTATTAATCTGGAACTTACTCAGACAAAATGCCGCTCAACACCCAGTAAGAAAGCCGGCATTGTCAGCGGCAAAGTGGCCGTAGAGCCCAAAACTCAAAGTTCTGTCGCCCGCGGCAGTGACTGTTTGATACCCAAGCAACAAGACGCCCATGAAGCAAGCCACTGGTTCTGAAAGGCCCGTGAGATGAAAACCTCTGGATAATATTTGCTGGTCGTGAAGCCCAAGAATATACACACGGCGCACCCGTGTGTCGGCACACTGGCAGGCAAGCGGAACTGCCAATGCACCGAACATCCACACGGACCGCCAGCTGTTGGACGGGGCTTCCAGTGGCTGGGCGGGGTGAAGGGTAATCGAGCCGACGACATTGCCGACATCTGAGTCCTTTTGGAAGAATGCGTCGTGAGCTTTCCTTGGGCATGAGCGTGGAGCGTTTTTTTTTGAGGTGCATGCTCCACCCGTCAAATGCACTATTCCGACCTTCTCGACACGATAGACATACTGTATCGTTACCAGTTCCGACCGAAAATCGATTGCCGATATGGGGATTTCGCCAGCATTTTCATGTGCAAAGAAGCTAGTTTCCACTGAAAAGCGGAGCGTGGCGCGCTCCCAGTTGAGTCCCGCACACTTTTCGCACCGCTTGGCACACTCCTGGGTGGGTCTAATACACTTTTTTTCCGGCGCTTCACGCATTCCCAGTTGGGTCCCACACACTTTTTTCCGGCGCTCTGCGCACTCCCATTTGAGTCAGACGCATTTCTCCCGGTGTTTGGCTCACTCACAGCTGGGTCCCATACACTTTCCACGGCGCGTAGCGCACCTCCTGTTGGGTCCCGTACACTCAATCCGGCGTCCGGCGCACTCTTACATGGGTCCCGTACACTCTATCCGGCGTCCGGCGCACTCCTAGATGGGTCCCGGACACTTTCTATGGCGTCCGGCGCACGCTTACATGGGTCCAGTACGCTCTATCCGGCGTCCGGCGCACTCTTACATGGGTCCCGTACACTTTCTATGGCGTCTGGCGCACTCTTACATTGGTCCCGAACACTTTCTCTGGCGTCTGGCGCACTCTTACATGGGTCCCGTACACTTTCTCTGGCGTCTGGCGCACTCTTACATGGGACCCGTACCCTTTCTCTGGCGTCTGGCGCACTCTCACATGGATGCCGTACACATTCAAGGGCGTCTGGCGCACTCTTACATTGGTCCCGTACACTTTCCATCTCGTCTGGCGCACTCTTACATTGGTCCCGGACACTTTCTATGGCGTCCGGCGCACTCTTACATGGGTCCCGTACACTCTATCCGGTGTCCGGCGCACTCCTACATGGGTCCCGTACACTTTCTCTGGCGTCTGGCGCACTCTTACATGGGACCCGTACCCTTTCTCTGGCGTCTGGCGCACTCTCACATGGATGCCGTACACATTCAAGGGCGTCTGGCGCACTCTTACATTGGTCCCGTACTTTTTCCATCTCGTCTGGCGCACTCTTACATTGGTCCCGGACACTTTCTATGGCGTCCGGCGCACTCTTACATGGGTCCCGTACACTCTATCCGGTGTCCGGCGCACTCCTACATGGGTCCCGTACACTTTCTCTGGCGTCTGGCGCACTCTTACATGGGTCCCGTACACATTCAATGGCGTCTGGCGCATTCTTACATTGGTCCCGTACACTTTCTCTGGCGTCTGGCGCACTCTTACATGGGTCCCGTACCCTTTCTCTGGCGTCTGGCGCACTCTCACATGGGTGCCGTACACATTCAATGGCGTCTGGCGCACTCTTACATTGGTCCCGTACACTTTCCATGGCGTCTGGCGCACTCTTACATTGGTCCCGGACACTTTCTATGGCGTCCGGCGCACTCTTACATGGGTCCCGTACACTTTCTATGGCGTCCGGCGCACTCTTACATGGGTCCCGTACACTCTATCCGGCGTCCGGCGCACTCCTACATGGGTCCCGTACACTTTCTATGGCGTCCGGCGCACTCTTACATGGGTCCCGTACACTCTATCCGGCGTCCGGCGCACTCTTACATGGGTCCCGTACACTTTCTATGGCGTCCGGCGCACTCTTACATGGGTGCCGTACACTCTATCCGGTGTCCGGCGCACTCCTACATGGGTCCCGTACACTTTCTCTGGCGTCTGGCGCACTCTTACATGGGTCCCGTACACATTCAATGGCGTCTGGCGCACTCTTACATTGGTCCCGTACACTTTCTCTGGCGTCTGGCGCACTCTTACATGGGTCCCGTACCCTTTCTCTGGCGTCTGGCGCACTCTTGCATTGGTCCCGTACACTTTCCATGGCGTCTGGCGCACTCTTACATGGGTTCCGTACACTTTCTATGGCGTCTGGCGCACTTTTACATGGGTCCCGTACACTTTCTATGGCGTCCGGCGCACTCTTAAATGGGTCCCGTACACTTTCTATGGCGTCCGGCGCACTCTTACATGGATCCCGTACACATTATCCGGCGTGCGGCGCACTTCTACATGGGTCCCGTACACTTTCTATGGCGTCCGGCGTACTCTTACATGGGTCGCGTACACTCTATCCGGCGTCCGGCGCACTCTTACATGGGTCCCGTACACTTTCTATGGCGTCCGGCGCACTCTTACATGGGTCCCGTACACTTTCTATGGCGTCTGGCGCACTCTTACATTGGTCCCGGACACTTTCTAATGCGTCCGGCGCACTCTTACATGGGTCCCGTACACTCTATCCGGCGTCCGGCGCACTCCTACATGGGTCCCGTACACTTTCTCTGACGTCTGGCGCACTCTTACAAGGATCCCGTACACATTCAATGGCGTCTGGCGCACTCTTACATTGGTCCCGCACACTTTCTCTGGCCTCTGGCGCACTCTTACATGGGTCACGTCCCCTTTCTCTGGCGTCTGGCGCACTCTCACATGGGTGCCGTACACATTCAATAGCGTCTGGCGCACTCTTACATTGGTCCCGTACACTTTCCATGGCGTCTGGCGCACTCTTACATTGGTCCCCGACACTTTCTATGGCGGCCGGCCCACTCTTCATGGGTCCGGTACCCTTTCTATGGCGTCCGGCGCCCTCTTACATGGGTCCCGTACACTCTATCCGGCGTCCGGCGCACTCCTACATGGGTCCCGTACACTTTCTATGGCGTCCGGCGCACTCTTACATGGGTCCCGTACACTCTATCCGGCGTCCGGCGCACTCTTACATGGGTCCCGTACACTTTCTATGGGGTCCGGCGCACTCTTACATGGGTCCCGTACACTTTCTATGGCGTCCGTCGCATTCTTACATGGGTCCCGTACACTTTCTATGGCGTCCGGCGCACTCTTACATGGGTCCCGTACACTCTATCCGGCGTCCGGCGCACTCTCCTACATGGGTCCCGTACACTTTCTATGGCGTCCGGCACACTCTTACATGGGTCCCGTACACTTTCCATCTCGTCTGGCGCACTCTTACATTGGTCCCGGACACTTTCTATGGCGTCCGGCGCACTCTTACATGGGTCCCGTACACTCTATCCGGCGTCCGGCGCACTCCTACATGGGTCCCGTACACTTTCTCTGGCGTCTGGCGCACTCTTACATGGGTCCCGTACACATTCAATGGCGTCTGGCGCACTCTTACATTGGTCCCGCACACTTTCTCTGGCGTCTGGCGCACTCTTACATGGGTCCCGTACCCTTTCTCTGGCGTCTGGCGCACTCTCACATGGGTGCCGTACACATTCAATGGCGTCTGGCGCACTCTTACATTGGTCCCGTACACTTTCCATGGCGTCTGGCGCACTCTTACATTGGTCCCGGACACTTTCTATGGCGTCCGGCGCACTCTTACATGGGTCCCGTACACTTTCTATGGCGTCCGGCGCACTCTTACATGGGTCCCGTACACTTTCTATGGCGTCCGGCGCACTCTTACATGGGTCCCGTACACTCTATCCGGCGTCCGGCGCACTCCTACATGGGTCCCGTACACTTTCTATGGCGTCCGGCGCACTCTTACATGGGTCCCGTACACTCTATCCGGCGTCCGGCGCACTCTTACATGGGTCCCGTACACTTTCTATGGCGTCCGGCGCACTCTTACATGGGTCCCGTACACTTTCTATGGCGTCCGGCGCACTCTTACATTGGTCCCGGACACTTTCTATGGCGTCCGGCGCACTCTTACATGGGTCCCGTACACTCTATCCGGCGTCCGGCGCACTCCTACATGGGTCCCGTACACTTTCTATGGCGTCCGGCACACTCTTACATGGGTCCCGTACACTTTCTATGGCGTCCGGCGCACTCTTGCATGGGTCCCGTACACTTTCTATGGCGTCCGTCGCACTCTTACATGGGTCCCGTACACTTTCTATGGCGTCCGGCGCACTCTTACATGGGTCCCGTACACTCTATCCGGCGTCCGGCGCACTCCTACATGGGTCCCGTACACTTTCTATGGCGTCCGGCACACTCTTACATGGGTCCCGTACACTTTCCATCTCGTCTGGCGCACTCTTACATTGGTCCCGGACACTTTCTATGGCGTCCGGCGCACTCTTACATGGGTCCCGTACACTCTATCCGGCGTCCGGCGCACTCCTACATGGGTCCCGTACACTTTCTCTGGCGTCTGGCGCACTCTTACATGGGTCCCGTACACATTCAATGGCGTCTGGCGCACTCTTACATTGGTCCCGCACACTTTCTCTGGCGTCTGGCGCACTCTCACATGGATGCCGTACACATTCAAGGGCGTCTGGCGCACTCTTACATTGGTCCCGTACACTTTCCATCTCGTCTGGCGCACTCTTACATTGGTCCCGGACACTTTCTATGGCGTCCGGCGCACTCTTACATGGGTCCCGTACACTCTATCCGGTGTCCGGCGCACTCCTACATGGGTCCCGTACACTTTCTCTGGCGTCTGGCGCACTCTTACATGGGTCCCGTACACATTCAATGGCGTCTGGCGCATTCTTACATTGGTCCCGTACACTTTCTCTGGCGTCTGGCGCACTCTTACATGGGTCCCGTACCCTTTCTCTGGCGTCTGGCGCACTCTCACATGGGTGCCGTACACATTCAATGGCGTCTGGCGCACTCTTACATTGGTCCCGTACACTTTCCATGGCGTCTGGCGCACTCTTACATTGGTCCCGGACACTTTCTATGGCGTCCGGCGCACTCTTACATGGGTCCCGTACACTTTCTATGGCGTCCGGCGCACTCTTACATGGGTCCCGTACACTCTATCCGGCGTCCGGCGCACTCCTACATGGGTCCCGTACACTTTCTATGGCGTCCGGCGCACTCTTACATGGGTCCCGTACACTCTATCCGGCGTCCGGCGCACTCTTACATGGGTCCCGTACACTTTCTATGGCGTCCGGCGCACTCTTACATGGGTCCCGTACACTTTCCATCTCGTCTGGCGCACTCTTACATTGGTCCCGGACACTTTCTAATGCGTCCGGCGCACTCTTACATGGGTCCCGTACACTCTATCCGGCGTCCGGCGCACTCCTACATGGGTCCCGTACACTTTCTCTGGCGTCTGGCGCACTCTTACATGGGTCCCGTACACATTCAATGGCGTCTGGCGCACTCTTACATTGGTCCCGCACACTTTCTCTGGCGTCTGGCGCACTCTTACATGGGTCCCGTACCCTTTCTCTGGCGTCTGGCGCACTCTCACATGGGTGCCGTACACATTCAATAGCGTCTGGCGCACTCTTACATTGGTCCCGTACACTTTCCATGGCGTCTGGCGCACTCTTACATTGGTCCCGGACACTTTCTATGGCGTCCGGCGCACTCTTACATGGGTCCCGTACACTTTCTATGGCGTCCGGCGCACTCTTACATGGGTCCCGTACACTCTATCCGGCGTCCGGCGCACTCCTACATGGGTCCCGTACACTTTCTATGGCGTCCGGCGCACTCTTACATGGGTCCCGTACACTCTATCCGGCGTCCGGCGCACTCTTACATGGGTCCCGTACACTTTCTATGGCGTCCGGCGCACTCTTACATGGGTCCCGTACACTTTCTATGGCGTCCGGCGCACTCTTACATGGGTCCCGTACACTTTCTATGGCGTCCGGCGCACTCTTACATGGGTCCCGTACACTCTATCCGGCGTCCGGCGCACTCCTACATGGGTCCCGTACACTTTCTATGGCGTCCGGCACACTCTTACATGGGTCCCGTACACTTTCCATCTCGTCTGGCGCACTCTTACATTGGTCCCGGACACTTTCTATGGCGTCCGGCGCACTCCTACATGGGTCCCGTACACTTTCTCTGGCGTCTGGCGCACTCTTACATGGGTCCCGTACACATTCAATGGCGTCTGGCGCACTCTTACATTGGTCCCGCACACTTTCTCTGGCGTCTGGCGCACTCTTACATGGGTCCCGTACCCTTTCTCTGGCGTCTGGCGCACTCTCACATGGGTGCCGTACACATTCAATGGCGTCTGGCGCACTCTTACATGGGTCCCGTTCACTTTCCATGGCGTCTGGCGCACTCTTACATTGGTACCGAACACTTTCTATGGCGTCCGGTGCACTCTTACATTGATCCCGTACACTTTCTATTGCGTCCGGCGCACTCTTACATGAGTCCCGTACACTTTCTATGGCGTACGGCGCACTCTTACATGGGTCCCGTACACTCTATCCGGCGTCCGGCGCACTCCTACATGGGTCCCGTACACTTTCTATGGCGTCCGGCGCACCCTTACATGGGTCCCGTACACTCTATCCGGCGTCCGGCGCACTCTTACATGGGTCCCGTACACTTTCTATGGCGTCCGGCGCACTCTTACATGGGTCCCGTACACTTTCTATGGCGTCCGTCGCACTCTTACATGGGTCCCGTACATTTTCTATGGCGTCCGGCGCACGCTTGCATGGGTCACGTAAACTATATCCGGCGTCCGGCGCACTCCTGCATGGGTCCCGTTCGCTTTCTATGGCGTCCGGCGCACTCTTACATGGGTCCCGTACACTTTCTATGGCGCCCGGCGCACGCTTACAAGGGTCCCCACACTTTCTATGGCGTCCGGCGCACTCTTACCTGGGTCCCGTACACTTTCTATGGCGTCCGGCGCACTCTTACATGGGTCCCGTACACTCTATCCGGCGTCCGGCGCCCTCCTACATGGGTCCCGTACACTTTCTATGGCGTCCGGCACACTCTTACATGGGTCCCGTACACTTTCCATCTCGTCTGGCGCACTCTTACATTGGTCCCGGACACTTTCTATGGCGTCCGGCGCACTCTTACATGGGTCCCGTACACTCTATCCGGCGTCCGGCGCACTCCTACATGGGTCCCGTACACTTTCTCTGGCGTCTGGCGCACTCTTACATGGGTCCCATGCACATTCAATGGCGTCTGGCGCACTCTTAAATGGGTCCCGTACACTTTCTATGGCGTCTGGCGCACTCTTACATGGGTCCCGTACACTTTCTCTGGCGTCTGGCGCACTCTTACATGGGTCCCGTACACATTCAATGGCGTCTGGCGCACTCTTACATTGGTCCCGTACACTTTCCATGGCGTCTGGCGCACTCTTACATTGGTCCCGGACACTTTCTATGGCGTCCGGCGCACTCTTACATGGGTCCCGTACACTTTCTATGGCGTCCGGCGCACTCTTACATGGGTCCCGTACACTCTATCCGGCGTCCGGCGCACTCCTACATGGGTCCCGTACACTTTCTATGGCGTCCGGCGCACTCTTACATGGGTCCCGTACACTCTATCCGGCGTCCGGCGCACTCTTACATGGGTCCCGTACACTTTCTATGGCGTCCGGCGCACTCTTACATGGGTCCCGTACACTTTCTATGGCGTCCGTCGCACTCTTACATGGGTCCCGTACACTTTCTATGGCGTCCGGCGCACTCTTACATGGGTCCCGTACACTCTATCCGGCGTCCGGCGCACTCCTACATGGGTCCCGTACACTTTCTATGGCGTCTGGCACACTCTTACATGGGTCCCGTACACTCTATCCGGCGTCCGGCGCACTCTTACATGAGTCCCGTACACTTTCTATTGCGTCCGTCGCACTCTTACATGGGTCCCGTTCACTTTCCATGGCGTCTGGCGCACTCTTACATTGGTACCGAACACTTTCTATGGCGTCCGGTGCACTCTTACATGAGTCCCGTACACTTTCTATGGCGTACGGCACACGCTTACATGGGTCCCGTACACTCTATCCGGCGTCCGGCGCACTCCTACATGGGTCCCGTACACTTTCTATGGCGTCCGGCGCACTCTTACATGGGTCCCGTACACTCTATCCGGCGTCCGGCGCACTCTTACATGGGTCCCGTACACTTTCTATGGCGTCCGGCGCACTCTTACATGGGTCCCGTACACTTTCTATGGCGTCTGGCGCACTCTTACATGGGTTCCGTACACTTGTTAATGGCATCGTGAGGGCGTATGGGCGTCGCAGTGCTTATTCAAATCTCTGCGGTTCCCGCCTCCGTGAACGCGCGTCGCGTGCCTGCGTCGCAGTCTTCCCGTTGATATTTTTGAGCACTTCATACAGTCGGTTGTTCAATCTGTGAAAGGGGCGTGACCGGGTAGGTGCGTTACCTACCCGGTCACGCCCCTTCCCGCTCGAAAACTTTCATTAATACGGCCACTGGAGTCCGTCTGTCGAAATTCTTAGGTTTACTGTAGGTTACGGTAGGTACCGAGCCATTTAGGGGCAAAACCTACCTTAGCATTTCGAAAATGGACAAATGGACATTAAATTTGTATACAAGACCCCGAATACCCCCCCCCCCCGCATACGGATTTTGAGTCAGATGTGAGACTTTGACCAGGGTCCGTATGTATGAGCGACTTACCCACGAGGTACGGGTAAATGTTACTCGGAGTCCCTGCATTTCCTGTGCTCTATGCGTCTGTCACGCTCCTCCGCGGAGGAGCGAGGCAGACGCATAGAGCTCACGAAATGCAGAGATTCCGTGTAACATTTACCCTTAGCTCGCGGGTAAGTCGTTCATGCATACGGGCCCAGACTACCGTATACTCACCATAATCTACCGTAATGTGTCAAAAATCGCTTAGCGGAGGTCAGATTTGTGCTCAGCACTTAAACTTACTTCCCCGAGGAGCAATTTGAGCCATATCTAGCGTACCACCTCGGAAATCGTCAAAAGTCGCGATTTGCCATCAAATTTTCCCTAAAAAGAAAGCTTCGAAAGAATCAAGTTGAAAACTTTAAAAAATTGACACACAAACCCCGAATTCGTAATCAGCGCCCCAAATAAAACAACTGGGAGGATATTAAGTTAAACCTGGAACATTTTTAAAAACGCTTTCAGAGCCCACTAATTGATATGAATAAACTCCCAACCGAAAATCCGTACAAATCCATAACGCTATCAGTCTGTACAAAGTTTGGGAAATGTGCCTTCACCCAAACTTGGGCCAGAGTGGTTGTTTTGGGCGCTGAACACAATTATGAGGTCAGTTTCCGAATTCTCTAAAGACTATTGCGCGTTTTGGAAGGTACAACAGGTACAGAAATCTGACGAAAAACGTCTATAACTCCTTTCGGTGTGGTGTTAGGCAGATGCAAAGACCATAATCGGATTTTACTCCAAAAACGGTTCTAGAAAAGTATATTTCTTTCAGAATAGCTAGACTAACTAAAAGTAGCTCCCTTGTGAGCATCACTAGACATGAGTTAAAAAGAAGAAAGTGGAAAATGGAGGAAGAATGAGATGATCATCAGGAGAGGAAGATAACACGCGGGCGCACGCGACGCGACCGCACACGCCACCTCCCAGGCCTACTCTGCGACGGCGCTAGCTGGGGCGTGACAATCCACACAATGCTCACAAAGATTTTGTGGGCATTGCCCACAATCTTTTTTGTGGGCACTCGACTCGCCGGCGCGATTATGTGGAACGTCTAGCGCCGACGAAAAAGGACGCGAAATTGACCACGCCCTCCGGGGCAACACGCGAGCAAATGCCAGAGTAGGGTCATCGCAGCGTCAATACACTCTGCGGTGCCCCCTCGTCGCCCTTCACGCAGCGTCGGTCGCCATCTTCGCCAAATGTAATCGATATTACATCACCCAGTACTGTTCGTCGTTGCGAGCAACGCCGCGACTTCAACTCTGCCGGCCCCTTTACTCAGACATTCGCAGATGTCTTCCTCCGGAGTCAACGCCCCATATCGACAAAAGCCGGACGAACAGCGAAGTTTCGGAGTAGCGGTTCGGTCTGCGTTTTTGCTCGGAGAAAACGGGACTTATCTCCCATTTAAGGCGTCCCCGAAAGGTGGCATCGATCTGCTAAGAGACGCTCGCAGCTGTCTTTACCGGAAGTCAACGCTCTTTATAGATAAGTGCCGAACGAACGGCGAAGTTTCGGACTTGCTGTCCGGTCGGCTTTCGCTCGGGGAAAACGGGACGTATCCGCCATCTACAGCGCTCGTAGAAAACGACATCGATCTATCGCCGCTCAAGATTCGGACCATTTCTGCTCTTTTTTCTGTTTTCGTTGTTTCTCCCCCACGTTTCCTCTCTGTTTCTCTTTTTGGAAAATGCTAGTGCAGTGTGCTTCTTACGGATTAAAGGCAGTGTTCACGATAATCTTCAATTTTGAGATTATTCGCTATATTGATTAGGTGGCCCCCGGATAGAACTAAAATGACGTAGAAATTGAGAAAAACGCACCAGAAGTAACACGAAATCCTCAAGTATCACCCCGCCTCTTAAGTATCACAGGAAGTGATTGTTGTAACAATGGAGTTTTTTGTGGACACGTCCTTTGCAATGCTCTACTCTCTATTGCTCCATTCTTTCCTTAAGGCCCTGAATAATCCTGCTTGCATGAAATATTCTTCTATTTTCGATTGGCCCAACTTTCCAATGGTGACAACCATCATGAACATGTTTATCCAGCCGGACAACTAGTCCATGTTCTCAGGGAGTTGGGGGGTTCTATTCGGCCACGATAGGCTTTCGACTCGACTACAAAGCGGCTGGACGACGATATGGCCACGTAATCTCCTATCGCCACGTGGCCTAATCGTCGTCCGAGTGAGAAGCACGTGGCGCCAATCATAGCCGTTCCACTCGGCCACGATACGCTTTTGATTCTACTACGATGAGTTTGGACGACGAACGAGCCACAATGCCCATGATTGAACACGTTGATCGATCGCTTCAGAACTGCCCGGCGCGTACCAGCCGCACAGCTCGTATATAAGGGGCCCGATCTCAGAGAGAGTCCGCCTTTCGGGGTTGCTCCTGGAAGGTGACTACAAGTCACTTTCTGGACGATTTTTGAACCGTTAAGGGGTCTCCCGCACGGTCCTCAGCGAGGGGAGGTCCCTCGCTGTCGACCGTGGCGAGAGTGATGTCCCTGTCGCGGACTGTTGTGGGGGTGATCTCCTGCTGCGGGCCGTGACTTGGACCGTATCCTTGTTGGGGGAGACACGCTCCCATAGAAGGGGCGGGGGCCCGCCCCCAGCGCCACGTAGTCCTATCGAACAGGCCACGTGCTGCTGCGTGGGAAACGGGGCGCGGCAAGGGTTTTGTCTATCTGCGCCACGTAGTTTTATCGAACAGGCCACGTGATGCGGCGTGGGAAATAGGGTGCGGCAAAAGTTTTGCCTCGCTGCGCCACGTACTGCTATCGAACAGGCCACGTGCTGCCGCGTGGGAAATGGGGGTGCAGCAACGGTATTTTCTCTCTGCGCTACGTAGTCCTATCGAACAGGCCACGTGCTCCTCGGAGCAGCACCTGCTGCTGCAAAATGTCCTTTCAACTCGACTAGGTACCCGAATAGAAAGTCCATCGTGGCCGAATAGGACCCCCCGAGTCCCTGAGTTATAGAGTAATGTCACTGAAATAAGACGTTTTAATGCGTTTCTCGTCATTTCTTCGTAATTGTGGTAACACTTGGAGGCCAACGCATTGTTTAATGTGAAAAACTCGAGGATGAAAATCATCGTGAACACTGCCTTTAGGATACCTCTCTATGCGCTCCAATTCATTATCAAGGTTTATTAGGTCTCTTTTTTATCGTTTAAGGGTTTCAGGCAAATGAAGTATGTGGTTGAATTGGAATTAAAAAGTTATAATGTTCTTGAAATGAATTCGTATAATTGTTGCCGCACAAGACTCTGAATATTCGAGTGATCAAATACTCGACTCGTTCGAGCAATCGAATATTTCGTTTTCACAAATTTCCGGTTCATCGGCGAATTTGAGTTATTGGTTTTACCGCGACTTTTTCCATTCGCTCTGATACTCAAACTGCTTTTTCAAACGAAAATTCGGTTTTTTCGAAAGATAGCAATTTTGACTTCTCGTATATGCAGCTTGATCGTGACGATGAAGTTTCTGATTGTTCGGCCATATTTAAATCATGCCATTTGAGGATTGAGGCGTCCACATCAATTTCAATCTTATTCAAAATTATAATAATAATAATAGTTTATTACGTAGTTTAAGATATATGTACGTTAGATATGAAGAGACAGAAAAAAAGAAATGAGGACGCAAGTAAACGGCAGTACTATTCAGAAAACATCTGTGTTCTTGCCAAATGCTGAAACTTTCTAAATAAGTGAGGAATAGGCTGTAGCTCATGCCTCAAGGACACGTATGCAGAGCCCGTTCGACAAGTAAAGCTGAAGGCTCTAAGATTCAATCTTGGTTTTCTATAGGAAATTTTCACTGAATCACCACGAGTCCGTGAAAGTAATAAAGTGTAGAATTGCGAAACATCAACTTTCTTTCGAATTCATTCGAAAAGAGAAGTAATTATTTGAATATTTGGATATAATTCTTGAGATTTTTTTGAATCTAGCTGCGAACAGGTTTTTAAAATCATCCATTTATTGAAAAAATCAAAAAGCCTCACTGGTTGATTTTTATTCACTTTTCACTAATAATTTCATTTAGACACTGAGAGATTTTCTCATTCTTCCATCTTTTCATTCCTGGAAAGGGTAATTTGA
The DNA here is from genome assembly GCA_029168955.1 of Aplectana chamaeleonis. Classification (NCBI taxonomy): domain Eukaryota; kingdom Metazoa; phylum Nematoda; class Chromadorea; order Rhabditida; family Cosmocercidae; genus Aplectana; species Aplectana chamaeleonis. Next base: position 230,129 of record JAPDOI010000231.1, read on the forward strand.
ATCATGCTCGCGGTCAGAAATTTCTAGAAAGGGTTAATCGAGCTATTTATGCATTACAAGGTTATGAAAAGCACTATTCCAAGTTCATCATTAACAACTCTCCAAAAATACAACATTCGAACACTCTTTCATTCGAAAACTAGCGCCGAATCCCCAGGTATAGCTTCTAATATACGTTGAGCGGATCGAATGGTTCGAATTCGGTCGACAATGTCGACGTCAAATGACCCTAGAAAGAAATCGAATATTCGACAAGTTCAAAACTCACGATTCGTCTGGATTTTGATAGAAACGTCTGGAAACTCGCTAGTATGGAATACACTACGTACTAGAGTGAGGACTTTTTAAAAAGAGACCGAACGAACGAATTTCGAATAAATTCGTTCATTTTTTATTTCGAACGAACAAATTTCGGATAAATTCGTTCATTTTTTATTCCGAACGAAAGAATTTCGAATAAATTCGTTCATTTTATATTTCGAACGAACAAATTTCGGATAAATTCGTTCATTTTCTATTCCGAACGAAAGAATTTTGAATAAATTCGTTAATTTTTTATTTCGAACGAACGAATTTCGAATAAATTCGTTCGTTTTTTATTTCGAACGAACGAATTTTGAATAAATTCGTTCATTTTTCATTCCGAACGAACGAATTTCGAATAAATTCGTTCATTTTTCATTCCGAACGAACGAATTTCGAATAAATTCGTTCATTTTTTATTTCGAACGAACGAATATTCGAATGACGAATAATTTAAGCATCCATAGCAATATCGCGCAACTACGAAGTGAGCGGCAATAACAAGTTGAATTCTTCTTCTAAAGCTTTATTTCCACCTACAATTGAAATTAATAAGGCACGACTCATCTCTAAACCTGTACGGGCTACAATGCAAAGAATGCTACAAAATCAACTTCTCCGCTCTAACTTAGGCTAAGGAGCTTATTCGAGGAGCCTAGCTAACTTTGCTTGCTCCATAAGCCAGCCAGATTGGTGGAGCCGAGCTCCATGGTTATCTCCAAAGGGTGCTTTCGCCTCTATGGTTTAAATGAGAGGCGCAGAGTTCTGCTGGAGCCAACAACGGGGCTCGGCTCCACCGACCTGGCTGGCTTATGGAGCGAGCAAAGTTAGGAACCCGATATATCATTCGACGCAGAATTTTACGTAGATTTCAAAAACAACCAGTTCAAAGAGTTATAGGCGAAAAACCGGTGTTTCGTAAAATGAATTAGGCTGAAGGATCGAGAAAATATTTTTCCAAACTGGAAGCACAAGTTGACGCAGAATTCTATCTCCAAGCACAAAAAAGTTATGGACGAAAAACCGGCAGTGACACCCACCCAATCTTGAAAATGACTTGCATGAGTGTTGGGTCACTTTCATTCTTATTCGGGGCGTTTCACCGGTTTTCCCAATGATGGAGGTTCCCCCTTCACCTGCCCAGAGGCGAAGGTTGGTGGAGTACATGGCTCCACCCAACGAAACTATGGTTGGCGTTATCATTGCGCAGCGGCATGAAAAAATGGGAGTGGTCAAGTGCGATTGCCATGTGGCTCTCCCTGTTAGAACCGCCCTAGTAGCCTCATCAGACGGTTTGGGGAAAAATTTAGCCCTTGTGTTCGGGAAAATGGAACAATGGAGTAGTGAAGAAAATGACACCAGTCTTGAAAGGTATGTCGACTCCTTCATACATTAGAGCTGATTTTCATATTTTTTGTTAAATCAGCTCGGGTATTCAAATTGGAATAACGTTCGAATAGAATATTCACCTCTGCGAAAAATCGAATTTGAATAATGTCAGAATATTCACCTTTTGCGAATAGTCGAATTCGAATAATATTCGAATATTCACCTTTTGCGATTAGTCGAATTCGAATAATAATCGAATATTCACCTTTTCCGAATAGTCGAATTCAAATAAAATTCGAATATTCACCTTTTCCGAATAGTCGAATTCGAATAATATTCGAATATTCACCTTTTGCGAATAGTCGAACTCGAATAATGTTCGAATATTCACACTTTACGAATATTCGAATGTTCGAATAAAAATCCGGTCGAAAAACTCGAATACTTATTCGAACTCGAATATTCGGTCCTCACTCTACTACGTACACATAACACTTACACAAACAACAACTATAATGCCCTCATCTTTCACTGATCGTTGAATAGCCTTCGGTGCAGGTTGTAGCAGTAATAGTTCTATACAAACATTTCCAGGTCTGATTCAAGTGTAACGTTCTCAGCTCAGAACTAACGAGCACCTTCACAAAAACGAAAGCTAACCCGCAGCTGTTTTTCGGTTCCTCAATTGATTCAGGTTTGTATTATTCTTCGTTTTCTCTCTTTATACGAACACGTTCTGCACACCGAAAAAACCTCTTATACACATGGTTACTCACCTTCTTGTTTCAACCATTCGAGACGCTCATTATTGAGCACTGCAAAACGAGTCATCGTTTCGATATAAGATAACGCACCAGGGTGGTTTCTTCCTATACATAGCTCGCTTAAAGGCAGCGTTCACGATAATATTTAATTCTGAAATAGGTAATTTGCTATATTGATTAAGTGACCCCCGAATAGAACTAAAATGACGTAGAAATAGAGAAAAACGCTACAGAAGTACACGAAATTCTCAAGTATCACCCGCCTTCTAAGTATCACAGGAAGTGTTTGTTGTGACAATGAAACCCTTTGTGAACCCGTCCTTTGCAATTCTCTACTCTCTACTGCTCCGTTATTTCCTTAGGGCCCTGAATAATCCTGCTTGCATGAAATATTCTTCTATTTTCGATTGGCCCAACTTTCCACCGGTGACAACCATCATGATCATGTTCATCCAACAACTAGTCCATGTTATAGAGTAATGTCACTGAAATACGACGTTTTAATGCGTTTCTCGTCGTTTCTTCGTAATTGTGGTAACACTTGGAGGCCAACGCATTGTTTTATGTGAGAAACTCGAGGACGAAAACGATCGTGAACACTGCCTTTAACACACCCTTCGTATCTAGACATGTTGTATCAAGCTGTTTCTCTCGTAGACTCCCATATGATTGGGCATCATGCTAAATTAATACATGTTTTTTCAAGCTTCATCTTTTGTTTTGCTACTCGGAGGAGCGGGAAAATACAGGCTCGCCAAGCAGACATGCCCGAATACTGTCATACTGGATGGTTTCCAGAGCTTAAAGCGTTGTTTGGGATATGGTAGGGTCCATGCGGGCCTATTCATGCTGGGTGGTGGCCATCGTGTATCAAGACCATTGAGGAGGCGGGAGAAACGGGGGAGGAGCGAGGTTCCTGATTGGACACAACACGGGCTAGCCCCGGCCCCCTGCTGTAGCGTCCAATCAGAAACCTCGCTCCTCCCTCGTTTCTCCCGCCTCCTCAGGGGTGTTGATACACGATGGCCACCATCCATTCATGCTATGATCTCGACCACGTTCGCCGTATTCGAGATAGCACTGTGAATCGAACCGTACGGGGCTCACAACACAACGCCTACACATGTTGAATCGTCAAGAAGCGCCTCAAGCGCTAATCCCCACACCTTTCTTGATTCCCAAAGCATTTTTGACCGTCGTACGCACTGCTTCCGAAACCCCGCCCACTTTCCGGAACGTTAAACACGTCTTCCGAACCCTTATAAGGAGTCTGCAGAGTTGCAGCGACCGGCGATGGGTCTCCGAGCGTCAGGCTTGACTCGGAGACAAAAATGTTCTCGAACATTGCAGTTATGATACTTGCGCGCGAATCAGATATTTCCGCGAGGCGTTGCACTCTTAAGGCGTTTTGGATGATTTCCAAAAATTCTAATATCAATAGAAATTACGGATGTGTGGCGATTACCCAAGAACTAGTCCCCTTTGTTGACTTTTGTGGGTTTTGATCTGCCTGTGGGCTTGATCGGCCTTCTGAAGGCTAACGAGGTGAGTGGTCCGAAAGGGTCCCACTCATTCACCCGCCATCTAAGACCATCTGAGGGTGTCTGTGAGGCTTCAATCTGCACACTAAGGCCCCCGTCAGACTTCGTCGAAAAACCTGCTGAGTCCGACTGAGTCCGGTTGCCCCCAGCGTCAACCAGTTCCTCTGCGAAACACGCAATTGATAGTGACGATTATCACCTCAGCTGTGAATCGGAACGTGTGTGGTGGCTGATTTTTCTTGTTTTCAACATGTCATTGTCTTGAACTCGTAAACCATTTTCAAGAATCATCATTGGACAGGTGGGGTGAGGATGATTTCGGTTGGGACGCAGCGGGACTCAGTGGGACTCAGTCGGTGCATTGGCCCCGCCTTTGTACGCATGAGAACCGTCAGTATCGACCGGGGGATTGCGGTGGGTATCAGACGGTCGCAGTCGGACTCGGTGGGTTGATTTTTTTGCACCCGTCTCCCACGAATTCGGTGCGTATCGACCGGTGGGACTCAGTAGATCCACCGACTATGACGGAGGCCTAAAGGTTAGCTTTTCAAATTACCATACGATGTCGCTTTAATCAGTTTTCTATGAAATTAGTTCTATTGTTCTGAAATAGTGCTTGGACGGCTAGTATCCTCACGTATCTTTGACTTCCAGGCTCTGACGAAGGCGTGATTGCCGAAACGTAAGCCGAATAAAGCTGAACAATCTTGGTGTACTGCTCAAGAGTACCGATACGATATACTATTATGCCGACATTTAAGGAAAGTCGAACGTGGAATGTTCTCGAACATTTTCGTCGTGACGTCGGTTGCCACTCGCTGGCAGTGATGCATGGCCGTCGCGGCGCCAAAACAGTGCGGTGCTCCCTCATCACCGTTCACGCAGTGTCGATCGCCCCCGTCGCAAATGTGATCGATGTTGCATTAGGCCTATGGTATACTTTGTCGCTGTAATGAGCGACAGGCATGCAGTCTAACACAAATCATGGCGGGACCCGCATCGGAGCAACGGCAACGGTCGTCGTAGGAACAGATGTCGCGTGTGGGTCGCAGCGACGTGTCGCGGAGGGCTGACATACTGCAAATGTGCCATAGCCTGTCGCTACCACTGTCGCTGTCGCTGTGCAGTGCACTGCGACAGCGACAGGTTTAATGCCGGGATCATACTTCCAGCGACGCGACGCAATGTTTACCATTAATATCGACCAAAAATCGATATGCCTGACATGCATGATCACCGTCGTTCGTCGCGGGGAGTATGATCCCGGCCTAAGGGCGGGAGGCGGTCGCTGTCACTGTGCAGAGCGACGTCGCAAAAGTATACCATACCCCTTACCTAGCGCTGTTCGTCGCTGCGAGCAACGATGCGACTTGAACTATGCAGGCCCCTACACACCTCAAGCGCCAATTCCCACACTTTTACGGATTTCAGAGCACGTTTTTTCTATTGTGCGCACTCCTCCAAATCTCCCGCCCGTTTTCCGGAACGTTGAACACATCTTCGAAACCCTCATACATCTCTAGCGCCAATCCCCACACTTCTACAATTTTGAGAGCACGTTTCCTCCGTTGCGCGCACTCCTATCAAAGCTCCGCCCACATTCCGGAACGCTGAACACGTGTTCGAAACCCTTACACACGTCCAACAACGATCTCCATCTTTTGTCGAATCAAAAAGATCTTTTTCGCGGTTGTGCGCACTCCTTCCTAAGTCCCGCCCACTTTCCGAAACTCTGAACACGTCTTCGCAATCCTTACACATGTCCAACAACAATCCCGACACCTATTCCGAATACTATAGCAATTTTTCGCGATGTGCGCACTCCTCACGAAGCGACGCCCACTTTCCGGAACTCTGAAGACGTACGTCCAACAACGATACGCACACCTTTTTTCAAATTCCTATGCACTTTTTCGCCGTTGTGCGCACTCCTACCGAAGCCCCGCCCACTTCCCACCCCATTAAATACACGCCTTAGAGCACTTTCCACAATTGTATTCATTTGCCCGAATCCTCCCACACTTAACACAAATGTGCCCCTGACCAACAACCGTGCGCTCAACACACTTAGTCGTTTCCAATACACAGCATTGTCACATTCACTATTAATACTACTAAAACAATGCAGTCAATAAAAAATACAAGTAGAACCATAGGAAATACCACGGGAACACTGAAGGATGACGCGGAGAGGAAGAAAGACAAACAAAAACATCAGTAAAACAAAAAAACCCAAGCACCGCAGCAAAAATATTTTGAAATCAGGCGTGGAGTTGATTGGTTCTCGGCCCTTGCACACCAAACATTTACTTTCACGTATGCGCGCGGTTGGTCCTAAAGTTGCGAGGTTTCTGCCCGCTCTGCAAAGTTGCGCGCGATCAACCGGATAGCGAAGCGGTTGTACCGCGAGATTCCGCCCAGTTCGCAAAATTGTTCGCTGTCAGTCGTAATTGATTGATTGTAGCGGTTCCAGCGCGCGGTCAGTTCTATACTCCACTTTTTGCTCGCGATAAGTCCGCATTTTTGCCTGAGCACATGCGGCACGAATATCTAAATTTTAACGGTGGTTGTTTGCAGAAAATAGAGCGGCGAACATGGAAGATTTAAAAGCCATAAGATGACCTACAAAAAAGTAAAAGGATGATATTTGACTTCAACGTTGTATCAAGTTTGAAGTAGTGCGTACCGCTAAGAATGCGGCACTGTAATCACCTCAAAATTAATAGGATTCGTGAAGGAAAATGATATTCCAAAAAACTTTCCGGTGAGACAATAGAATGCAGGGGTTCGTTCCAAGAACATTCCAGTGGCAAAAGGCTTTCACGGAAACATAGCCACGGCCACGTGGAAGCATTTTACAGTTTTCAATTCGTAGCCATGGGAAGCAAATTTGTCCATGGAAAAGCTATTTGCCCTCCCACGGCATCGTGGGAACATTTTTGGAACGCACCCCAGATCAGCTGATTGTACATCAATCTCAATCGACCTCTTCCAGAATTGACGTCAGCAATTATTGAAGGAGGAATCGTTCGAACAGGAACATCGATGGTGAGCAGTGTGATCCTCATTTTATCAGTTTACCTCACGGCTGTGCTACGTTTCTCTGGTTTTAGGTACAGCACGTGACCAACGCATGAAAGGACTCTGGCTTCGGAATTCGGGATGAGTTCATTTATTGCTGTTAAATCTTCCTGTGTACACTTGCTACATATCTCTCGTATTCCTAAATTATTATAGTACAACATATTAGTTCTGTCTCTTCATATAAGTATGCGTTAGGTCTGGAAATAAGTTCTTACCCTTTTTGTAATGATTCCATTCTCGATATTTTGCAATCTGTTTGGGTGAGGGCAAATTAGTGTTCGAAAGCATATTTTTTTGTTATCTAATGCTAGTCGCTACCCATTTGACTCCACTTTTCTAAATTAAGGTTTTGATTTAGAGTGTAGGGTCATAGTACTGGATATTCTGAATAGTTCATTCTCACCTACTATAGAATCATCAAATCGAACATATTGATGACACATGTGACTACGCTGAGAACTATATGATAGCACTAGAATAGTTTGGCGTTTCTTCAATAGGGCGACTTTCCCGTTTGAAAAAAGTTGATTCTTCCGTAATTACTTCTTTTTTGACCTCCGGAACAACATGGAGGTAGCTCAGTCTCATTTCTGGGGGTCCGAAGGTCGACGTTCTTTTTATTTCTCATACTGCGCCCAGGGGGTAAATTGGGGCGCTGAACACGAATATGGGATCCGTTTTTAGTGTTCCGGACTATTATGGTTGGTTACATTAGGTAGGACGTCATTTTAGTACTGCTTCCGATCGTTTCGAGCGTATAACTCTTTCAAATATGGGATCACGCCGGAGTTCCTCACAGATTTACAACTCTTGCATTCTCGCTACGTACTTCATTTTGCTCAACTCGCTCAACGCCACAATGGTTTCCCTAATAAGTAAGAATGCAAATTTCACATGAGAGCAGAATTTCTGGAAGCCCATCCTAGTGCTATCATCTAATGTAGTTCACAGAGGAATCAAAAGTTTCGTCAACTATGTCTGATTTATTTCCTGCTTTTCTGTTTCCCGACAAACTCGAATTTCGGTTTTCTGAAAAATGTTTGAGAATTCCCGTTTTCCCCTGAGTCCTACGTAGCTCGCTCGCTCCTGAGTCTCTCCCTACTTACTATTAGCTTTTCTCTGACATCCGACCATTCATTCCTTTCGTCTAGAGTTCTGCTGCTTCTGTCACACTCCTTCCGTCATTTCCTCGCCACCTGGCCGACCATTCCCGTCACCTTGTGCTCACTGTTCTGAAACCCTACGTTACTGTTTCAAGCTTTGTCTTCACTGCCCAAGTACCCATGCTGTTATCTTATTGAAATCATCCTATCGCTGCGTCATTGCCATGCCATCACTGGCACCAACTCCTGACAAGGTGGACCCTCTGAGTATCTTAGCTGAATAATTTGTTTTGCTGCTATGATTTTTGCTGGGCTAAAATGCGTTGATACGCGTTGCGGGTAATTTTGTTCTCTTTGTTGATTATTTTTTTCATGCTGGTAAATTTGCTGTTTTTTTACTATGTACTTCAAGTGTTTGGCTTCGAGTATTTTTGTATGAAAATGTGATAAATATCATACATTTCTAGTTCATATAAGCATTGCAGGAGAATAGTAGAACATGTATGTAAAAATGCATTACATGTTCTACTACTGTTATCTTTTGCAGCTTTCGCCTTCGTTTCGCTAGGCAACCAGCTCCGTTCGGAGCTAGCTGCTTAGCGGAACGGCTGCAAACGACTGGCAACCCGGGGAAAACGGCAAATCTTTCGAGTTAGAATTGCCGTTTGACGGCTGCTAACGATTTGTGTTTCGGGGAGAACGGGAAAAGTTTCGGGTCAAACCGGCCGTTTAACGGCTGCAAACCTGTAATACTTCGGGAAGAACGGCAAACGTCCCGGACTAGACGTTGCCGGCAAAACGGCTGCGAACGCGCCATCTCTCGGGCTAAACGCCAAAGCTTCCTGGCTGGAAATCGCTCGTTAATCTGTGCAAAAAACGCCAGACGTGGCGGAGAGAACGGCGGAAGTTTCGGGTCAACCCCGCCCCTTTTGAGTTACGTTACGCTCGCGTTCTGACGGAAGGATGGCGTTCGGCCGCCGTTCGAAACGTCGTCCTGTCTGAGTACATTCTGTACGTTGCTCGCACTCGAATATTGGCGAAAGCCTTTTCGACCAATCGAGTGAGGCCTATTGAATCTCCCTAAATGAATGAGAAAACTAGAAATCTTGTCCCATATTCGATTCGAATGAATATTTGCAAATTTCGTATCAATGCCCTTGTGGGTTTTCGAATAATTTCCAAATAGTTCACCAATTCTGGTAGCTTTTTTCCCTGCTACTATATATTCGAATGACATATAAGTTGGTAGAATTTTTGAAAATTAAATGTTACGACTATGAGTAGGACAGGTAATTGGAAAACCGATTAGTTGAGAACGCCGAATGAACCTAATATTGGAAAAACACTTGATGATTTCCTCAATGAATCGAATATTCGAATTACTCGAATATTATTCAAACAATTACTCGATCCTGCCTCAGGCGAATTGGGACGTCGACAACAGGTTGATAAGTTGTCATCTCAAAAACCGCTTCCTGTCGAAAAGTCAAATCGTGCGTACTGTCGGCCTGAGACCTGCCCGTTGCCCAGCGACGTCCGCCTGTTGTCGGGCTGTTGATAACTCGATGGGTCGCGTTTAACGGCCTATTTAGCAGCAGTTCGCATCCTACAGAACTATTTTATCTAGCTTCGGAATTATTTTAAACCGACACGCGTAGCGGCCGTCACACTGGCACGCGTCGCGGTCGGCAAACCGACACGCGCCGCGGCTGGTCACCCAGCCTCCACTGGGGTCACCACCGGAGAGGCAGGACCTCAGGATGCTGGGCGGCGCTAATGTACCGCAAACTTGGGTAATTGAACCGGCTGCGCTCTCATCATTCGCAGCATGCCTGAAAAAAATGCGTCGTATACTCCCTTTGTATCTAGAGCGCTAGCTGTGCAACAGCTCGACATCGACGAGATCATAACTCGCGGCCGTACCCGCCACGGCCGAATATCGGCGCGTTGGCCAGCGGTGACTCATGGTGGTCAGATCAACCTGTTGTCGACGCCCCAGTTTGCCTGAGGTTCCAAGTCTGGTGATTACTCTCCCTTCCTTTAGGCCGGGATCATACTTTCCGCGACCGACGTCGGCGGCTGTGCATATCAGGCATATTAGATTTTCGGTTGATACCGATGGTAAACATTGAGTCGCGTCGCTCGTCACTGTAAGTATGATCCCGGCCTCATGTGGCGGATGCGAAAACCGGAAGACGGAGAAGTTGCAGTATTTTTTACTGTTTTTTGAAGGGGAAATTATCAATCATACTTGAAAAAAGTAGGGTGTCATGACAAAAGTTAGTGACAAAAAGAAGAAAAAACAGTTGAAAAAATAAACCGAAAAAATCCAAAGGTGATTTTTCATGAAAAATCTAAATTTCGAATCCTATCTACCAGCGGATTCTGGTACAGCTATTCCTCTGACAGATTTCTAGGCCAGTTCCACTTGAATTCGCAACTCTAGCTAGTGTAGAATGAAAAGAAAAATTCGGAACACATGATGTACACAAACAAAGAGCAATCAGAGGGAAAGCAATCTACTTCATCTGGATCATAGCTGGTTTCCCTGTCGAGAATGTGTTAATCGTTAATGTAAAGCCATGTTTTGACTGCATCGCTGCTGTTTTTCATCGCAGCGATTATGCACCCGCTGCTGCAGCGACGTAGCAGCGGCAGCGATTCTGTTCATAGTGCATAGCCTCACGGATGATAGAAAAACTTCAATCAATCAGTGAAATTAATGGCTGGTAGTCATTAATTACACGTTTCGACTCGTAAACACTGATCTTGTCATGTGAAAGGGTCAATGTTCATTAAACGAAACGTGTCATTCGCTGGCACCCGCTCCATCGCTGTCATGATCAGGGATGTGCGGAAAAAATATTTTTGGAAACAGAAAACAGAAAATCTAGTTTGACAGAAAACAGAAAAAAATCTCCAAAAATGGGCAGAAAACAGAAAACAGAAAATTTTCAAAAATCAATAAAGGGTGTTCAGCGTACACTAAACGAAATTTTTCGAAACATTGAACTTTTTTATACATTTTTTGAGTGATCTATGCTTCTTTCATTGAATTTTTGAAACCTCTACAGTTGGCCAGAGCAAAAATCATAGGCGCCCAAGAAATGCAGATTATGAGTGCGATGAGATGACGAATGTTCATCGAACCTTCCTTTTCCCAAGCAATAAAAGCTCCATTACTCTATTAGAAGCTCAATACATAAGTCTGTGCAAGGAGTACGTATTGAAGTCGGAGCCAGCTTTCCGTTCATCAGTGTACATATTTTGACACTGATTGTGGGATAACTGCTGGCTTGAACATTGTACTACTCCTCAGAACTGAAAGTCACGCCCGTACCGCGCGCCTGTGCCGTCTTAGTATAAATGACCTGACGCGCCGTTTGCTCCATCGTTGAGAGCCTCTCGTACCTGTGTGGCAGAATTATCATATGCCTCATAGCCTCACCATCAATTTCTTGGCGCTTCATCTTAACTGAATTCTGTGCCATCTGCGTTGCAGTGAATTAAAACACGTATTTAGAGTTTCGCCTGCATGACTCAGTTGGAGCCAACATTACCCCGCTCCACAAAAGCGGGTTTGCTGGGGAGTGGGTATGAACAGTGGGCGTTAAGTAGTATTAATGGCATATTATTGTTTATAGAGTCACATTGCAGTTTTCCTTTCACTTGACTGCTTTGCATTACATGTGAGGGATTCGTCAACGATAAACCTCTGGGTAAGAGTATCCACTATAAGATAAAGATAAGGAATCGGCTTCTTGAATCCCTATTGGGATGCGCAGCGCATTCGACGTCGTATTCGTAGAGGCTTGACTTAGAGAGAAATTGCCGCTGCGCCTCCGCGATAGTGCCGCTTTGGCGTGTACAGGCACCGAAGCGGCATTATCGCGGAGCCGCGGCGGCACTATCGCGGAGCCGTTTCGGGGACCCGACAGTACCGCTTCAGCTTCGCGATAACGCCGCAGCGGCTCCGGGAGAGTGTCTTATATGAAGTTATTTAAGAATTGTAAGACAACTAGGGGGGTCCTAATTGTAAAAAGAAAAATTCGCACCTGCGGTCGGTACGTCCCTTGTCTGATAAGGAAAGAGCTTACCGCCGCTTTTGCGCACACGGAAACACGGAATGTACCTCAAACTTGGGTATACTAAACCGGCGAAAATTTCGTTTTACCACACAGGACAGTACATTGTACTCCACGCGGGTCCGCTGCTGCATCCTAGCGGAGCCGGCGCGGTTCTAACGCGGAGCCGCTGCGGTACTATCGCGTCGATGTCGAGGCTCAAGGCACGGCAGCAGAATCGCCTGATCACGGAGCTTCTGCGGCACCATCGTGGTACAGTCGAGGATCGCGGTACTTTCCCGGGACTGACGCGGCAATTTTCTTCAGAGGAATGGGTTTCGTGCTTATTTAGTGGCTTGCAGGGGCCAGCCGACTTCCCAATGAGTGTGTTTATCTTCCTACATGAATCTGTTAACAATTGAAGGATCCCGGAGGGTTGGTTGGTTTGGTTCACCTCGGCGAGGATCGAACCCGACCGTGTACAGCGAACAGCACCGTTTCCTCCCACCACGCCACACGTGCCTTGATGAATAACCACTACAGCGAGACAAAAGTGTCAAGCGTGGTACGACTGCAGAGCCTGGGTGAAGTACACCCTCACCCTATCGGCTTAGCTTCGAAAAATCCGAAAAAACAGTCCTGCTGCAAATCGCGGTACACGTTTTTTTCTGTTTTCTGTCCAATTTTTGCCTATTTTTACAGAAAACAAAAAAAAATGGCCAAAAATGGGCAGAAAACAGAAAACAGAAAATTCCGCACATCCCTGGTCATAATGGCAGCGATGGAGCGATGATTAGCGACCATCGATAATCGCTCCTCCATAAGCGAAGCAGTAAAACATAGGTTTTCGTCACCACTACCCAGCGATGTAGGACGTCTGCCACGAAGCGATCACAATTGGAGCCCCTTTCCATTACGCGCGATGAAAAGGGAACAGTTGTCCCTCGCATGCCGCAGCGACCACCTGCAGTCAAAACATGGCTAAAGACACACGTTTCAATAGCCTTAGAAAGCCTCTCGTTGGTCTATCACCTCATGGTTGCGTGGCGCAGCGCAATGTCGTGCTGTTGCGTTCAGCGAGGTGATGGGTACGGTCCCCCCCCCGTACACCCACTTTTGCGCGATCATGTGCAATGGTTTGGGATGTCAATCACTTCTTGTAGCTGCCCTTCGTCGGCATATGGTGCAGAGCGTGTGTCGTTGATGATGAACAGTGATTGGCGAGTCCATCTCCACCGATGGCTAGATTTGCAAACAATTATTATGAGACAGATGCCAATTAGATTGAAGGTTACATCAATGCCTCGAGCGTCAATGCCTCCCGATTATTGCGACATGATCACGGTTTTAAACTCTCATTTCTGGCTAGTTTACTACCACGCTATCTTGCATAAGATATCAGCCCAAATTTTCATTTTCATGGATGAATCATTTCATTTTCTCAAGTGCCCCCCCGACTAGTTTCAAGCCAAGGCGGCTCAGTTAAGCATGATGCTATAATATTACTGACTAGAATCGTACTAGTTACTGTTATTCGCTTTTTTGGGAAGGAGTGTATAATGTTGACTACTTGCATTACCGTTTCTGTCATCTTCTCCATGCTGCTGTACGAAATATCCTACTTGCTCAAAGAAGCGGAGACCGAAGCCATGTAGAACATCATTAATGATAAATTTTCTTTACTCGAATTCGATCGCATCACCTTTGGCTGCCCAATAGTGGAGACAAATTAGCCAAAAAAAATTCAAAAGACAGCGTGAATAGTATAGTGATAACGCAAAATCGTCAAAACGACGAGAAATACCGAGCAACGCATTTTTTTGCGAGAGGTATTGAATTATTTGCAGCACTCATCTGTGAGTTTGAGTCGGCGGTCGGTCTGAAGTCGGTCTGACATTGGAATGCAACTGGAATTATCAATTTATGTCGTTGTAGCACACGGCACCGCTCGGTATCGTCCGTATAATAGTTGTGTGAAGCCGCGACTCAGCTATGATATCTCCATCATGGATACCGAGCGGTTTTTGCGAATAAAACTCACGGTTAGAAGTGTAGAGACAACCGCTACGCTTCGAAAATAGCGAGCTGCGCCAAATATACAACAACGCAGACCATATTTGGAGTTTACTGCCGTCAAATGGTTTCTTCTACTTCAAAAACATATTCACCATGGTTTTAATTCTCGTGTTTTCCACCTAAAATAATGCGTTGACAGCCTTGTGTTTCAATTTCCAAGTACGGGTTCACAGAAGATTTAACTATTTGCCACGGCAAGCAGCGAAATGAAAATACCAAGCGATTCCGACAATGATGACACCAGTTGCATTTCAGTATCAGCGCGACTTTAGACCGACCGATTGAAACTCTTAAAGGCAGTGTTCACGATAAGAATCGTTTTTCTGCTTTTTTTGCCTATCTTGAAGACGGTCCCATGCTGATTCCAATGATGTTTTTGGAATCGTACAAGACCTTCTGGGAACGGAGTTATGGTCCCTTAAAAATTGAGCTAGGGAGCATGGTGGACGAGTTGTCCGAGGCTTCTAACTTCCGTCTTTTGCAGCCGATGTATGCGAGCTGACCTGAGTAAAGAGAGAAGTTGGGACTAAAGGGAAGAACGGGGCTATTGATCAGAAACCATCGCTCATCTCACAATCTCGAGCATTCATTTGTTCACGTCGGTGGGCGTGGAAAGTGCATCTGGGTGCGACGAGCTGACGATTGTCCAACTTTGGAGCCGTAGGGGACCGTTCCGAGCTCATTTTTCTTAGTTTTTTCAACGTTAGGGTTGCACTAGGCCCCGCAGCTGCCGATCTCCACCAAAAAATCGGACATGGTTTTTATTGTGGACACTGCCTTTAAAGTCAGGTAAATGTTGGAAAGCAGTTTGATGCCTTGTGGCAATCGGTAACTCTGGTGGCTTTTTGTGTGGTACAAACAGTTCTTCTGCTTGTGAGAGTAGAAAGAGTGGGGGAGTGTACACCTTTTCATGTACTTTCAGCGTGTGTTTCAAAGTTTCATCGTCATTTCGGCTCTACTCGAAGATTATCGTTAACACTGCCTTTTTGCTGGTTGATGCAGGGTCAGGCACAGCGGTGGTCCGGATCGTCCTGAACAACGACCCCCCTTGAAAGCGACATTTTTTTTGGCTAAAAAGCGACCCTCTAGGAGAAGTAAAAAAAAATTAGACGTTACTGACTATTTTCATTTTGGAGGTTTTTTTCAATTTTTGGGGGCCTCACCATTCCAAAGGGGATGAATAGCGGTTTATGCGCTGAAGATATTGAAAAACTTCAGACAGATGAGAAGCTTAGAAGCATTTCAGAAACCTTAAAAATCTTTGCCCTCCGTTTTTCGCCGGTGGAGTTTTCGGACCACCGTCGGACCACCGCACCTTTGAACGGCCATAACTCGGTTCAAAATCGATTTTATGAGCTCATCTCCGGACGTTAACATTTTCCAACATCTGTCTACAGTTCCCATTCTTGCCCTAGGTCATGTATAGAGACGACCCTTTTTCGATTTTTTGGCCGATTTTTTTCAGTCCGAAGGGGTGACAGACGAAGTTCAGTTTTTGGAGAAGGTTATTTTTTCACCTATCTAGAAATGTTTTTTGGAAGATTTCCAGTCGATTGGTACCCTCGTCCCGGGTACTTTTTTCTGAAACTGACATTCGGAAATTTCCAGACTCGCTTCCTTTCGGCCTGCACGATTTTGAATTTGTTTCGAATATTCGAGTGCTAAGGTAATAAATGATGACGGAGATGTTGTGTGCTATCTTTCTAAAGTTTCGGAGCATTCGTTTCGTGTGTTATTATAAATTTTGTTCCTCCTCTAAGAGCTTCAGCACCCAAAGGTATGAGGTGTTAAGTGAACCAAACAACAGGTTAAGTTTCGCTACCAACTCAGAATTTCTGGTCACGGTCTGCCACAGGAGAGGCATGAAAAGCTTTTACCTGATGCAAACAATATTTGCAGAAGTTATTGAAAGGGTGCGAAAAATGGAGTGGAAAGAGTATGAGGTCGTTCACATAATGAGAGCTCAATTGTTGAAGCTTGCGACAACGCTGTAGGTCCTAGCAGAGATAGACGAGATAGAACTTGCAATGCTGAGAATTCGGAAGCTTCGGATAAATTTCACTAGGGGTGAGGCGGAGTTCACGCAGAAAGCCGTGTCAAGCTCATGTTTAGCGCAGAATGCTGCAAAATTTCTTGGCACGGATTATGTCTTCTAACTAAGCTTTTGATCCTATCTCGTATGTGGTATCCCTGCTTAGGAAAGTCTACCGTTCGCTAAACAATTCTCTTATTACGATGGCAATGAAGTCCGATGCGATGCCTGCTGAATTGCATGACGATCCCACATCTGCCTAGCGTATGGTCAAGAGTTTGCACAGCACATGAATTTTGATTTGCTGAAATGTTAAATGAAAAACTACCTCCCCTTCTCTCTGTTGACCGACGGAACCTTCGACACCGATCGCAATATTTCTGATGAAGATTATCTCACCCTCCTAAACACCCGTAACTTTCCACTTCTCGTTAGTAGAAACCGAAAGCGAAAGTCCGAGGACATCGTCGACGCATTCAAGAACTTTCTTATTGAGGAGGATTCATGGGCAGACATGCAGAATGGTCTTTCGCACAAGCCCTTCGCGTTTGCCATACAAAAGGTGATGGCCCTGTCTCCCGACGGTACATTTGTTATGACAGGGCACATGAACGGCGTTCACACAAAACTTCAGCGCATGGTAGATGATGAGACAACACTCGATGGAACTGTGAGAGCAGATGCGAATCCAACATGATTAGGAATTTTTAGGAAATATCGGTAGATCTGGTTTGGGTACAGGCTGTGAAGAAAACGAAATCCTCGTAGTTCCCTCACGTGCAGGCCGCAGGTTAGAGACAGCGAGAGAGCGGAGGTCAGACGGAGTTTGCAGCATCGAGCGGGTGGACTGACAAGGGAAGTGTTTAGAGTGGTAAACGCAGCTGCCAAAGCGACTACTATCGTTAGTATCTATTGTAGTTCAATAGTAAAACTGCGCAGTATCCCGCTCCGAGCTGCAGGTTCCAAGAAGTTACAAGCTTTAAAACGTCGTTTTTATGCTTTTTGTACCTTCCAAAAAGCCCATTAGACTTTGGAAAATCTGGAAACGGACCTCATAAATGTGTTCAGCGGCAAAAACTACCCTCCTGAGCGAAGTTTGGGTGAAGGCACATTTTCCATACTTTGTCCAGACTGATAGCGTTTTGGATTTGTACGGATTTTCGGTTGGGAGTTTATTATACCGATTACGCTGTGGAAGCATTTAAAAAAAATGTTCCAGATTTGACTTAAAATTCCCCCAGATGGGTTTTTTGGGGCGCTGATCACAAATCTGTGGTTTGTTGGTCGATTTTTCAAAGTTTTCGGCAATTTTCGATCGAAGCTCCCCAACAACGGAAAATTTCAAGGAAAAACCCCACTTTCGAGATTTCCGGATCGCTACGATAGATGTGGCTCAAAATCATTCTCTGGGAGTTTATTGGAGTGCTAAACACGAATCTGGAGTTCGTTTATCGATTTTTTCCAGATTGCGGTAGATTACGGTGGGTATACGGTAGTTTGGTCAAAGTCTCAGATTTTACTCAAAATTTGTATAAGGGGGTGGAGAATACGAATTTAACGTTTATCGATTTTCAAAATACTAAGGTGGGTTTGGTCTCCTAAATGACATGTTACCTACCGTAACCTACAGTTAAAGGCAGCATACACGCTCGTAAACGTAATTGAGATAACTATGGAATTAGAATGGTATGGCACCGAACACAACACCCACGGATTTTGAAGCGTCAAAAACGACCTACAATGACGCTACACGGGTGAGAAGTTGGCCCCGCCCCTGTATCTGCCCGCCCCCTGTATTTGCGCCCTCCTCCAAAACAAGGGTACTGGGCCATTTCCACCGTCGACGACGTCTGTGGGTGTTGGAATAGATACAATAGGTGAACCACACACATCGACGACGGTGGAAACGGCCCAGTTCCCTTGTTTCGGAGGACGACGCGAATACAGGGGCGGGCAGATACAGGGCGGGACTAACATCTCACTCGTGTAGCGTCATTGTGGGTCGTTTTTGACGCTTTAAAATCGGCGGGCGTTGTGTTCGGTGCCATACCATTCTAACTTCGCAGTTATCTCAATTACGTTTACGAGCGTGTATGCTGCCTTTAACCTAAAAATTTCGACTTATGGACTCCAGATTCGTCTTCACCACCCTGGATTACCCCTACATACAAGTTTTGAGCTAAATCCAAGAAAGTTTTTTGAAACTCAAAAAAATGCCTGATGGGGTGGGGGGTACCCTTGCCTTTTCGCGAAGCTGGAAAAACGCTCATAACTTGTTCGAACCTGCAGCTCGGGGCGAGATACTGCGCATTTTTACTATTGACCTACAAGAGATACTAACGATAGTAGTCGTTCTGGCAGCTGCGTTTACCACTCTAAACACTTCCCTCGTGAGTGAATTTAGCTTCAAAGTAGAGAGCAAGTATGAATCAGGCAGTATAATCTCAACCACTGAAAGGTTAGCAAGATATGAGCCAATATTCAGATTCGGTGGGAAAATGGAAAAGCTGTTCCAGGGCATTTCCAATGTTTGGGGATCGTGAGTTATTCATTTATTTATGCATTTATTTACTATTTAGTCGCCTTTGTTGTATTCCTGATAATACAAAATTCTAAGCTCGGCGAGTGCTGTAAAAAATTCTACAGGAAGACGATATATTATAGTTTATTATTAAAATACCAGGTAGAACATCAGATTCAGACACCAGAGGTAGTGCGGGGAAGTGTGGCTGAGGCTGATATGTTTCCGACCGTCTCCAGCATCCTTTAGGCGATCCGCTTCCCGCTGAATCACTCATCTGAACTTGTCAACAGGAGACCATCTCGCCCACATCGGTGGTCAACGGCATTCTGACCTCGCTGATCACGGACTCTCTCAGATCATTTCTTGATCTGCTAGCCATAACAGTCCTACCGTACTATACTATTATGTCCATCGTTGCATTATATGTATAATATAATATAGTTATAAGGCTCTAGTCCTTAACTTCATTAAAGGCATCGTACGCTCTGAAAACCACTCACCATTTTTTGAGTTTGAATCATTGGTTGGGCCCCCTGAGAACGTGGGTAGAGTTTGTCAGATCACCGAAGCATTATTGGAAAGATATGGATGATCGAGTGCGTCGAATTCCACCAAAAGAGGCCGGCCTTCTGTCAGCCATGTGGCATAAAATGAAAGAGAAAGGTTTTCAACAAGCGATATCGCGTAAATGAGTGGAAGTTGATGTTTCATTTGTTGATAAGCTACCTTCTTTTCTCATTTGAGGCCACATGGCTGTCGGAAGGACGGCCTCTTTTGGTGGAATTCAAGGCATTCGATCTCCCATATCTTCCCAATGATGCGTCGGTGACCCGACAAACTCTACCCACGTTCTCACGCGGGCCCAGCCAATGATTCAAACTCAAGAAACGGTAAGTGGTTTTCAGCGCGTACGATGCCTTTAAAGGGAGTGTTTACGATAAATTTTACTTCCGATATATCCACGGCTTACGGAAGGTCTGGTGCCCTATATAGCAAGGCATGCCTAAAAAGGACACGAAAGACGCGTTTTTGAGCAAAAATAGGCCGTCTCTTGTTTAAGTTGGTTTTTGAGCGTGGAGAAATTGACCGCTAGAAGGATGATACCTATCAGTGCACTGAAGCGATCAGCTCACTTATCAGCACTTTCTTGACTTGGTCATTCCTGTTCATTTGTTCATTCCGAGGGGCGGATCTGGGGCACCAGGCGTGTCTGGGGCACCAAAACGCTTGTTTGCAGCCGTTATTTTGCCGCTCCTGGCTCGTTTTCCAATGTTCTTTCGACACTGGGAGCCTGAGATCCTTTTCGCCTATCATTTCACTGTGGAAAGTCAACGAGGATGATCATCGTGAACGCTGCCTTTAAGTCTTTGGCCACAAGCCGCAGTTTCGCCACCTTGAATACCCTGTCGTTGTCGCGTAACATTCGACAACCTGCGCTGTCCAGGCTTCTGAGCTTCTACCATGCACTGTTTGCTGCTTTGCAGGAAGCTCACATCAAGTATGAACCCGTCATCAGGGTCAGCGGGTATACCGCTCATGATAGGAGAGTGGGAAGCAGGGCGGTAGTTGTAAGGGAGAACTTCAATGGTGTGATCAAGGAATTTGGCCCAATGGCGTGTAGGAATGTATTTGTACTACTAAAGGATGGTAGAAGATTTAATATGTGGATAGTGAGTGCTCATGCGCTCACCGAAACTGCCGAAGACAGTTTCAAGGATGCCTTCTACGAGGAACTCAATGCGTTGCTAGCCAGGATACCATGTCAACATGCTGTTGTCGTGGGAATCGAATCAAACGCGAAGACGAGACTTGATCGAAAATCCGAGGTACTCGGTAAACGGTTCGCATTCGATTCGGATCACCGTCCAGTTCTGTTGAACTTCACTGCAAGGATTCATAAGAGGAAGCGAGGGGCTCGCCTCTCCAGAGGATTGACATGACAAGTCTCAGAGATGAAGAATGCAGAAGGATGTTCCGGCAACGCGTTTGTACTCACATCGGAGTATGAACAAACAAGAAACTTCGCGTCGCGGATTCTTTCGCCAAATGCACATTCAGGACGCTTCGAGAGAGGCTTTTCCGGTTGTACAGCCTAAGAAGAAGTACGCTTACGTTTCAGCCGAAACAACGTCTACTTACACCATGGTATTTGCTCTCCGAATTGCAGAAAACATCGTGGAGGAGAAGCGTCTGAGGAGGAAGTTGCGTCGGCAGCTTCAAAGTGACCGCGGACGAGAATGGACGTGTAGAGCTAAGAAGTTTGAGAAGGCTTTGGAGGAGAAGAATTCTAGGAAAGCGGGAAGATGAAGAGATGTTTCCTGTCCTGAACGTTACCAATGGAGTCGCAGTTGGTGATGCGACAAAAAAAATTCTCACACTTGCCACATTGGCTGTATTTCCACCGCATTTTCATATAAACCTATCAGTTTTTTCATATAAGCCGATCAATACTGATGAATGTGTCGATTTCAGGGCTCTCGGAGTTGACAGGGTTCAAGCAGTAGCACCGCCACAACCTGAAACCACGATAGGTGAGTGTGATCATTTTCTGTAACTATTATCCGCGTTTCAAAACCCTTGTTCACTTTCCAACTTCAGAAAACATAAAAAGAAAGAACTGGTGATCTAGTCGGTGAGGGGACACACAAGCTTCAATAATATAGAATCAAAGAAATACTTCCGTTTGCGCTACCTGACACCTCGGTATTTCTAGAAAGTTAGATCATAAGAGACCAGTGGTTGATGGCGATAGCAGAAATCGAGGGCTTTCTTAATCACTGTGGATGAATCCTGAGCGCTCTTTCCAAGCTATTGCCCAATATAGGACATATACAACAACATCTAACCTCAAAGAGGAAAGATGGACTGACCAATCTAGCAACAAAGTGTGAAAGCCAAGGTTCAATTCAGATAGACAGTCTAGTTGAAAAATCTAGCCTAGTGAGTCGACGGCAAGCGATAATCTGCTGTTAGGCCTGCGGCATTCGCAGCACTGCCGGTCAACGGAGTTTCGATCGCGAAAAGTGATCGGCCGTCGCGGCCCCGTCCACTCACTAGACTAAAAATTTTGAGACCCATGCATTTTTCGAGAAGGATGCAGCACCGGAGCAGAGGCGCCTGAAAGTTTTTGTCACCAGAAACAAAGTAATAGAAAAAAATTTCATCTTTCTGTTTGCATTCTTACCCTTTCCGCAATTTCTGCGAAGTAATTTCCAGGAAAGCCCGCAAATGAAAAAACGGAGGAACCGACGAAAAAGGGTCAGAGGAAGAAGAAGAAAGAGAAGGAAAAAGAGAAGGATAAAGATAAGGAAAAGGAGGAAGGCGAACCAGAAATCGACGTCTCGCAAAGGCGTAAAAAGAAGAAAACCGATAAATCACAACAGACCAAGGAAGCAGTCACCGTGTATAAGGTCACATTTTGCTCGTTGATGAAACACATTCAATGCTCCTTAGGGGTTCTGTGAATTGCCATTTCGATGTAGGTGGGGACCTCTTTTGTTAAGGAAAAAAAAACTAGAAAATCAGTGTAGAGTGCTGAAAAATCCTGAATGGTATTTTGCTGCAGTGGCAAAAAAAACCTTTTACGTTACTGATCTTCCGACCAATTTACTATGTCTTCATGGCCTCATTTTTAATATATATTTTCGAACAAGCATTGCAGAAAATTACCGCGATTCACCCTATTGCTGCAGGTTGTGGCGCTCTAGTGCATCCCTCGGGGAACACTTAAAGGCAGTGGTCGCGATAAAATATGCCTGCCTTCTCTCCCTCTTTAAAGGCAGTGGTCACGATGAAAAACGTTATCGAAAAAACTTTAAAAATCAGCTTAGATCGAAAACAGCTGAAAAATTATGAAAAAACGGGCTAGAATTAGAGTTCCCAGGGCCCAAAGAAACCAGTTCGTGCACACGTGCACAGCGCCGACGAAAAAGATCGCAGTCTCATGCCGAGCAGTCAAAAATCATCGACATTCAGAGGGTGAAATAAATGCAAATTTAAATAATAAAAACAGTTGAGCAATGGAAGAAAGCACTCCAGTCAATGTTTTTGACTAAATGTGTACATAAATCCGAAGGTTCATTGATTGAAATTCAATTTCAAAACAGCTGATGTTCTTGATATAAGAGGTTCGATGCCGATGATGTGGAGTGGGCTTGTCCACCATCAAAAGCCAAGAAAGTTCAGGCTTCAAATTTTGCCCAAAACCGTGGTTTTTCCGCGATTTGTTCTTATAGGTTCTTCTACTCGAGACCCAGAAAAGGGTTTAGAGAGAAAAAGACGGCAAGCATACTTGATCGCGACCACTGCCTTTAAACCCTTTTCTGGATCCAGAGAAGTAGCACTTGATAGAAATTTTTGCAAAAAAAAAAACCTATTTTCGGCCAAATTCTTAGCCTGAAACTTCCTGTCTTTTGATGTTGGACGAGCCCACTCCGCATCATCGGCATCGATGATCTCTATTATCAAAAACATCAGCTGACTTGAAATTGGAATTCAATCAATAACCAATTTTTTTCGGATTGGCCTGATCGAATAATTATGTCCTCATCTCGTCAGAACGTTGACCGAAGTGCTTGCTTTCATTGTTCAACTGTTTTTATTGGTTAAATTTGCATGTACTTCTTTCTGTGAACGTCAATGAATTTTGAATCTATACACATGAGACTGCGATCTTTTTGGGCAGAGCTGTGCATGTGTGCACGAGCTGGCAACTTAGGATCCTAATAACTCTTTTTGTAGCTCGTTCCTTACCGCGTAACCTTCCAAGTCTTTTAGCCGCTTGCGGATCGAGAGCTATTTCCATTTCGACCACTGCCTTCAACTAGCTACCCGTCAGAGAAGGGGGGGGGAGAGATTAGGGGAGAATAGAGGAATCCAGAGAAATCAGGAAATTTTGTTGAAAAGATCCTTGGCGAGTTCTAGGCGTCGCGAGTCTGCTGTGAGCCTGACATGGACCAGTAGTTTGGCGGCGCCGAGAACAAGTTTCGTGGCAGGTTCGCGGAGCCTCTACGCCATAAATCTGCTCAACAAAGCCATGCAGGCAGCTGGAAAGGCCAATGCGGCAATGTTGCTCTGCTTACTCGTGTCTCCAAAAGTGACCTAATAGGGCTCTCTCGCCTTTTCCCACCAGAGCACTTGTTTTGGAGCCTTTCTTCGATTCAAGAGTATTTAAAGGCAGCGTTCACGATGATCATCCTCGTTGACTTTCCACAGTGAAATGATAGGTGAGAAGGACCCTAGGCTCCCAGTGTCGAAAGAACGGTAGAAAACGAGCCAGGAGCGGCAAAATAACGGCTGCAAACAAGCGTTTTGGTGCCCCAGACACGCCCCATGCCCCTGATCCGCCCCTCGAAAGGAACAAATGAAGACTCAGATTACAGGAATGATCAAGTGAAGGAAGTACTGATAAGTGAGCTGATCGCTTCATTGCACTGATGGGTATCATCCTTCTAGCGGTCAACTCCTCCGCGCTCAAAAATCAACGTAAACAAGGGAGGGCCTATTTTGGCTCAGAGCGCGTCTTTCTTGTCCTTTTTACGCGAGCATTGCTATACAGGGCACCAAACTCCTCGTAAACCGTGGAGATATCGGAAGTGAAAATTATCGTGAACACTGCCTTTGAAGGATTTGTCGTTCTCTCTGCAACGAATACTAGTACACGCATTTATAAAATTAAGCATTTTGTGAGCATCAGTACTTTGGAAGCTTATTAAACTTTTGAATTCTGTCCGTTCTGTCTAGCCTGTTTCTGGCACGGCTTTCAAAATTCCAATTACATTACCTTCCAGACGAAAACATGCGAGGGCAATCCTACAACTATGATGATGACGGTACAACCAGCCCGGCCACCACCCGGACCACCAGTGCCACTGCCAGCATCGCCACTACCACCAGCAGCTGCGCCACCACCACCTCCTGAAATACAGCAGCCACCTCAGCCACCTCCACCTCAAGAACGACAAGTCCCACAAGTTGCACAAGTAGCCGCTAGTGGAATGAAAATGGTACTCAACAATTCTCTTAAAATACTTAAAGAAGAATCAATGGTGGTGAACATATATTGCTAGGTACAAAAGTGGGTGCAACGAGCACTCGATATGGGTGTGGATGCGCTTCGACAAGAGTACAGGAGTCTGGCTCGGTACACACTTCCAGAAATGACCGTTGAAGCATTCAAAACGAACCACGAGTTTGGAAGGAACAGGTGCTCATAAATCTCATTGTCAGTCCGAATCTCAAACGCTACGCTCGCACCGGTATTTATGTTTTCAGGTATCAAGACGTTCCGTGTCAGGACCAACACCGAGTGGTACTGAAATGGCACTGCGCTGCGACCGACTATATCCATGCAAACTACGTGGGAACACCGGTGGCGCAAAAAAGGTTCATCCTGACTCAGGCGAGGCTTTTTATTTTTGAATAATCCGTGAAAGTTTCAAGAAACTCAGTTTGGCTCAGAAGTGAAGTTAGCTACATGTACGTACTTATCCTTTCGTATCTGGAAGTTATTTCTGTCGAGGCTCACATAATTCTCTCAATCGTGCAGATGTCTCGGAATTGAATTTCCGCAGTAGCAGTGTTTTCAAGGGACCCTTGGACGCTACAGTGAATGAGTTCTGGCAGATGATACTACAGGAAGAGGCGGAAACTATCGTCATGCTGTGCAACTGCATCGAAACGGTAGGTCGACTCTGTGTTACGGGAATCGTCGATAGGACCCAAGAATCTGGAAACTGATTGAATTCGGAATAAGTACTCTTTCAAATCGTTCTCTGTTATACTTCGTCCGGATCCTGCCGCAAACCTAACGCCAATCACTAACCTAGCGAAAAATCGGATTTGCGATTTCCAGTTCTGACACACGCGGCCACTGAATCCAACTGCGAATGTACCTAGAGGATGTGTTCACGATGATTTTTGTCCCCGAGTTTTTCACAAAAAAACAATGCGTTGTCCTCCAAGTATTACCAAAATAACGGAGAAACGGCGAGAAACGCATTATAACGTCGTATTTCAGTGACATTATTCTATAAAATGGACTAGTTGTCCGGTTGGATGAACATGTTCATGGTGGTTGTCTCCGGTGGAAAATTGGGTCAATCGAAAATAGAAGAATATTTTATGCAAAGCTGGATAAGATTAGACAGGGCCCTTAGGAAAGAACGGAGCAATAGAGAGTAGAGAACTGCAGAGAACGGGTCCACAAAAGATTTCATTGTCACAACAAACACTTCCTGTGATACTTAAGAAGCGGGGTGATACTTGAGGATTTCATGTACTTCTGCTGCGTTTTTCTAAAGTTCTACGTCATTTTGGTTCTACCCGAGGGCCACTTAACCAATATAGCGAATAACCTCAAAATTGAAGATTATCGTGAACACTGCCCTCAAAGTGTTCAACGCTCAGAGAGCCAGTGTTCTAGAGTCCCCTTGCACAAATTGGTCTAGTGAGTGGAGGGGGTTGCGCAGGTAGATCGCCGTGTCGCAAGCCCCGAAGCCCAGTTTCCGGGTAATGTCGCGAAATTCCTCACGGCCCTTGTTCATTCGCTTCACTAAACTTGATAAGGAGACCATATATACTACGCAAAACTCTGTCACTTCCGATCTGTTCGCGGCTCCTTCAGTAACCCTAGTCAGACGTTTCAATGCACCTTTCGGGGAGCGCAAAACTCTCTCTGTACGTTATAGAATGGGAATAGAAAGAAAAGATTGAGGAAAAATTCTATGGAGGGTTCTAAGCACCATGGACCTGCTATGATCTTGTCATGGACCGTTTAGTGGTAGGTTCGCGGCTCTGATAACAAGTTTCGCAGCAGGTTCGCGGTGTCAAGAACCAGCACTGAAGGTTCCATTTCGATGTCCCAAAAGCATTGAGCTCGGTAGATTGGTGGCCGGAACAATCACGGCTGGCACGCTCTCTTGAGGACCTCGTGTGTCCTCTTTTGTTTTTGTTCTGTTGGGGGTAATAGAGTTCGTGATTCCCGTATTTCAACGTCGACGTTGAAGAAGAGAGATTCTGTAATCGGCATGGATGATACACATAGAAGCACAAAACCAAGCAAGCCCTGATGTTGGGCGATGTCCTTGAGGTCCAAAATGTGTTAACTTGAGCAACTACCAGAATCCGTCAAGTGAACAGGCAACACCTCTCTACTGCCTTTGGAATTCACAATACTCGATTTGAAACTCGGCATACATACTTCTGGTACCTTCTTTTATTGGCTTACGTGTAGACTCAGTTGTGATATGGTATCCGTATCGCTCCAGCCGCGAAGCGGCTGGAGAGGTTTGGTTTTGCCTAGGCCTTGTGATCACTTAGAATTTTATAAAATAGTTTATAGATTCCTTGAAACAAAATTTCTGAAGATTTCCTTCTGGATATAAGCGAAGGGGTCCAGAAGACACCTGCTGTTCGAATTTCAGCAAAATCGCTTCACAAATAACAAAGTTGTGAGCCCGAAAGCTTAAGAAAATTTCATGGTGTGCGCCGTAGGCCGTGAGCCGTAGGCCGTAGGCCGTAGGCCGTGGGCCGTAGGCCGTGGGCCGTAGGCCGTGGGCCGTAGGCCGTGGGCCGTAGGCCGTGGGCCGTAGGCCGTGGGCCGTAGGCCGTCACGCTTTTCAGTCCTCACTGCTAATAGCCACTGCCAATGGTCTCAGGCAATCAACTTGGCAGACAGGTAAGTTGGTAGGAGGTACGTAGGCTGGTAATTAACCGATTTGTAGGTGAGGGGGGATTCTGATGACGTCATCGGGACGTCGTGAAAAGTGCCTCGAGTTTCTGATGACGTCATCGGGACGTCGTGAGAGTGCTTCGGGCTTCTGATGACGTCATCGGGACGTCGTGAAAAGTGCCTCGAGTTTCTGATGACGTCATCGGGACGTCGTGAGAGTGCTTCGGGCTTCTGATGACGTCATCGGGACGTCGTGAAAGTGCTTCGGGCTTCTGATGACGTCATCGGGACGTCGTGAAAAGTGCCTCGAGTTTCTGATGACGTCATCGGGACGTCGTGAAAAGTGCTTCGGGCTTCTGATGACGTCATCGGGACGTCGTGAGAGTGCTTCGGGCTTCTGATGACGTCATCGGGACGTCGTGAAAGTGCTTCGGGCTTCTGATGACGTCATCGGGACGTCGTGAAAGTGCTTCGGGCTTCTGATGACGTCATCGGGACGTCGTGAAAAGTGCTTCGGGCTTCTGATGACGTCATCGGGACGTCGTGAGAGTGCTTCGGGCTTCTGATGACGTCATCGGGACGTCGTGAGAAGTGCTTCGGGCTTCTGATGACGTCATCGGGACGTCGTGAAAGTGCTTCGGGCTTCTGATGACGTCATCGGGACGTCGTGAAAGTGCTTCGGGCTTCTGATGACGTCATCGGGACGTCGTGAAAGTGCTTCAGGCTTCTGATGACGTCATCGGGACGTCGTGAAAAGTGCTTCGGGATTCTGATGACGTCATCGGGACGTCGTGAAAGTGCTTCAGGCTTCTGATGACGTCATCGGGACGTCGTGAAAAGTGCTTCGGGCTTCTGATGACGTCATCGGGACGTCGTGAAAGTGCTTCGGGCTTCTGATGACGTCATCGGGACGTAGTGAAAAGTGCTTCGGGCTCCTGATGACGTCATCGGGACGTCGTGAAAAGTGCTTCGTGCTTCTGACGACGTCATCGGGACGTCGTGAAAAGTGCTTCGGGCTTCTGATGACGTCATCGGGACGTCGTGAGAGTGCTTCGGGCTTCTGATGAGGTCATGGGAACGTCGTGAGAGTGCTTCGGGCTTCTGATGACGTCATCGGGACGTCGTGAAAAGTGCTTCGGGCTTCTGATGACGTCATCGGGACGTCGTGAAAGTGCTTCGGGCTTCTGATGACGTCATCGGGACGCCGTGAAAAGTGCTTCGGGCTTCTGATGACGTCATCGGGACGTCGTGAAAAGTGCTTCGGGCTTCTGATGACGTCATCGGGACGTCGTGAAAAGTGCTTCGGGCTTCTGACGACGTCATCGGGACGTCGTGAAAGTGCTTCGGGTTTCTGATGACGTCATCGGGACGTCGTGAAAAGTGCTTCGGGCTTCTTATGACGTCATCGGGACGTCGTGAAAGTGCTTCGGGCTTCTGATGACGTCATCGGGACGTCGTGAAAAGTGCGGGCCTACCCCAGACGGGGGGGGGCACTCAAGATTCAAGTCAGAAATGGAATGAACCACCGATCTATAACGCTATCAATCAAAGTAGTTCTACACAACTTCATCAACAACAATGACTGATAGCAGCATCAAGCACCTTTTATCAAGGTTTCCATTCATTTTCATGAGAAAGTCGTGGGTGCCCCCCCCGTCTAGGATAGTCCCAAGAGTGCTTCGGGCTTCTGATGACGTCATCGGGACATCGTGAGAAGTGCGGGACTATCCTAGACGGGGGGGGCACTCAAGATTCAAGTCAGAAATGGAATGAACCACCGATCTATAACGCTATCAATCAAAGTATTTCTACACAACTTCATCAACAACAATGACTGATAGCAGCATCAAGCACCTTTTATCAAGGTTTTCATTCATTTTCATGAGAAAGTCGTGGGTGCCCCCCCCCGTCTAGGATAGTCCCAAGAGTGCTTCGGGCTTCTGATGACGTCATCGGGACGTCGTAAAAAGTGCCTCGAGTTTCTGATGACGTCATCGGGACATCGTGAGAAGTGCGGGACTATCCTAGACGGGGGGGGGGCACTCAAGATTCAAGTCAGAAATGGAATGAACCACCGATCTATAACGCTATCAATCAAAGTATTTCTACACAACTTCATCAACAACAATGACTGATAGCAGCATCAAGCACCTTTTATCAAGGGTTCCATTCACTTTCATGAGAAAGTCGTGGGGGCCCCCCCCGTCTAGGATAGTCCCAAGAGTGCTTCGGGCTTCTGATGACGTCATCGGGACATCATGAGAAGTGCGGGACTATCCTAGACGGTGGGGGGGGGGCACTCAAGATTCAAGTCAGAAATGGAATGAACCACCGATCTATAACGCTATCAATCGAAGTATTTCTACAGAACTTCATCAACAACAATGATTGATAGCAGCATCAAACATCTTTTATCAGGTTTTCCATTCATTTTCATGGGAAAATCGTGGGTGACCCCCCCCCGTCTAGGATAGTCCCAAAAGTGCTTCGGGCTTCTGATGACGTCATCGGGACGTCGTGAAAAGTGCTTCGAGCTTCTGATGAAGTCATCGGGACGTCGTGGAAACCCGGATAGTGGGCAGGTGTTCGGGACCCGTTGCTGCTCATCCGAAAAGTTGTGAAGACCACCCCGTAGAAAGAGCAGGAGCCCAGACTCGATGCTAGCCATCCGAGAAATTACGCCCCGGAATTCGCGCAGGAGAGAACACCTTGCAAAACTTTTGTAAAAGTGTAAGGATGACAAGCATAGCAAGCAGAAAGTTTGAGATGTTATGTGAGTCATGTCAGGTCATGTTGCCAGGCTGCTTTTCAGTTTCGTAAGGTCATTCACACAACCCCATTTTGAGTGCTCCCTCTTCCTTCTTCACCAGCCTACTGATTTTTTCTGCAATAAATGGTACTTGCTTATTAGCATCCAAATTCAAAAACAAATTGTTAGAACTATCTCCATTCGCAGCTCAGCAGAGCTTTTTCATACCAGATTCATGGAATCGAAGCGGCTGTTCTGCGAAGGAATGGGGCAACGGAAACGAAATAATGAGTATGTAAAACTGCTTTGTTCCACTGATGTGAAAGTGTCCAGATGGAATGGAAGGTAGTTTCTGACTGTCCCGGTTTTAAGTTAGTTTCATTTGAAAGCGAAGAACTGCAGGCAGATTCTGCATACGGCTGTAGGCCAGCAGGCTTTCATGATTATCGGCCGGGCTGGCTACGTCTGGGCGACCAACTATAACCGGGGCCTAAGGTCCCTGTCAGAGTTGGTTGAGAAAATCACCGTGGCCGACCCGTTCGATACGTATGAAAAACATGGAAGGTGCAAATAACACTCGGTGTAGCCAGATGTGGCTGACGCGATCAATATGAATGAATTATGTGGAACGATATCATGGATATCATTCATTTCTTAGCTAATATCATGTGAACATCGGTCTTGTCAGCCACATCGAGTGATTTTTCTGAGATAGTTTTACAACAGTTTGGGTCATTGATTCTTGTGACCACAGAAAGAGGACTGATCTAGTGGGGAGATGAAGAGGTCTTTGTTCGAAATTCTTGCATGGGATATTACAGCGTAATATCAAGAAAAAGTGAACAATTCTGTAAAAAAGGGGTCTCCCAAGCAGAAGTGGTTTGGTTAGCGTTACAAATGCTTCAACAAAAAGGGAACAATAGGAAATCGGAATGAGGAGAGTCTACAAAAAATGAACAATATCCTCCAAGAATTCTTTTCTTTTTCGAAACTTCCAAACAGCGGAAACAAACCGTTGTGGTATTTTACGAGGAAGAATTGACTGGTTCCCCAAAACAATTTAACATCATCTCCCCTTTTAATGATAGCTATTAGGTTCACATGCATATATACATATTTTATCGGCACTCACATAATCAAAGTCCTTTATGGAGCCAAAAGCGCTTCCTCATAGAGAACCACAACGGTTTGTTACCGCTGTTTGGAAGTTTCGAAAAAGAAAAGAGTTCTTGGAGGATATTGTTCATTTTTTGTAGACTCTCCTCATTCCGCTTTCCTATTGTTCCCTTTTTGTTGAAGCATTTGTAACGCTAACCAAACCACTTCTGCTTGGGAGACCCCTTTTTTACAGAATTATATTTAGACTGACGCATGAGTTAGGCGGCTGGCCGTTCGGCACTGGCGTCATCACCGGCTAACCGGGTTTCGATCGCGCGCGGCTGTCTCCCGTCGCAGCTCCGTTCATTCATCAGACTAAATTGAATGCAAGTACTTTATATCATTCGGTGAAACACAGCCTGGGTCAAAGTGAAAATTTAATCTTGTTCCCCTCACATGTGAGCAAGAGACAGAGGTTGAGAAATTTCTGTAATTTGCCAGAAATATCTCACTCTACTCTCATTAAGGCAAATTTTTCATGTACTTAAAGGCACTGTTCGCGATAAACTTCATCCTCGATTTTTTCATGACGAACGCTTCTCGTGGCTCTCAGAAGCAGAACAGCGTCGAAGAAACGGGACGAAAAGCTATCCAGGAGCCGCAAAACGGCTTAGAAAAGTGGGCAAACCCCGCCGCTGTGGGCAAGTCTCGCCCCTTTCGCCCCTCGACGTGAACAAAGGAACACTCGAAATCGTGAGTTGAGCCATGGTTTCCGATCAAGAACCCCGTTCTTCCCTTCATTATCAACTTCTCTCTTTACTCAGGTCAGCTCGCATACATTGGCTGCAAAAGACGGAAGTTACAAGCCTCGGACAACTCGTCCACCATTTTCCCTAGCTAAATTTTTGAGAGACCATAACTTCATTCCCAGAAGGTCTTGTACGATTCCAGAAGCATCATTGGAATCAGAATGGGACCGGTTTCAAGATAGGCAGAAAAACAGAAAAGCGATTTTTATCGCGAACAGTGCCTTTAAATGGCGAAGAGCTACGGGAAAACAGCATCCTGAAGTTAATAACGATTAAAGACCAAGTTGCCGGCTAACTCAGGCGGTCCTCGGCTCCGAGCAGCACCAAACAGAAATCAAAGCTGCCTGGCATTTCGGCTCCTTCTCCCAATCTCCGGTCCAATGCTGTTCCTGAAAATGCACCGGCAAGATAAGGCTGGCTGTTCAGGGAAGCTGTCTTCAGAGAACGATTATGGTCAAGAGATACGCAGTCGCCACCAGGGGCAACAATATTTCCATGATCGTTTTGTTCCTCAAACAACAAATAATTTAGGGGAAGTACAAGTGTGCCCCTTACTGGCCCGATAAAACTGGTGAAACAAAGCAGTTCAACGGCGGTGAAGTGAGCAATAGTCAGGTGAGGAATGCAATCGAACACTTTCTGAAGTTCACCTCTGAACGTCTTATCTATCATTGGGTTCCGGGTAGGGGCTCTGGGTACATCGTGATAACCGAAAGGATTTTGTCGGAAATTCGAACAGATTATTTGGCCGACATACGAATAATTATGAATTATCTTAAGTATCTATGAATAATATGTACTATGAAGTGAAGCACTAATAATATGAAGTACTATGAATAATATGAATTATCTTAAGATACACCACCCAGATACCTAACAGCGGTCGAAGGACAGTATGCATCCTAGGAAGCCGCGTGGGTAGGGTCGCTTTCATTGCAGCTTGAATATGAAACGGATTACTATGGATTTATTTCCCGTACCAAGAAACACTGAACGGTTTCAAGCCTCTATCACTACTTGGGTTTTTGTCTTACTGCCCCCCACAACCTTTAATGGCTCCTGACTTTGTCTAGTGACGCCTTTTCGATTATTCTCTAATTCGAACCATTGCCTTGTGGTCGTTGCGCTAAGACTTGATTTGTTTTTGTATACATTTTCATGGCTCTAGCTCGCTACTTTGTGGCTTATGAGCACGTCGGCTACGGCGTATAATAAATAATAAATAATAAATAACTGGGAGTCCGGGAAATCGAAAGGTTGCCTTATTCCAATGTTCCGTTGTCCCTAGATTTGATTTCGGGTAACACCGGAGGGAGGGCGCTGGGGCGCGTACGGTCGGTTGAGAGCATTGATCGACAACCATTCAATCGCGATGGCCTTCGTGCTGAATCTCATGTGTCCCGGAACCAGACCATATTTAGTACATGTTGGCTTCAGACGAGAATCCTTTCACCGGAGGAGCCCACCGTGATGGTATGCATCTTGAATGTGAAATTCACAAAGGTCGATGGTTCAACGGACACGAGGGAAATCCGGCATTATCAATGGCAAGACTGGCCAGACAGAGGCGTTCCGCCTTGTAAGCTCACAAGTATGGTAAGCCTTTGCTATTTCACAGACGGAATGAGAATATTTCCTTCAATTTCTCTGCTATTTTGAAACCAATGCCCGTATTTCACCTTGGTTTGAGGTAACCACATAGAAACTCAAAAAAGTATGCTTTTTGAAAGCGTTATATTTTGTTAGCAGAATAATATTTTCAGGAACTCTTGTCGCGGGTGCGTGGCACCGCAAAACCAATTGTAGTGCATTGCTCGGCGGGCATTGGACGGACTGGAACAATTGTCGCTATTGAATATATTCTAGGTACTCTGTAATCGTCTCTAATCAAAGACTTTGTTTTTTCTGGTCAACTCTGATCTAGAATTTAAACAAACATGATTTTAGCTGCTTATACTAGCAATAAAAGTCATGGAACACTTTCATGTGGTGGGGCGATCTAAAATAAGCGGAGGCGGTTAAAGGCAGGGTTCGCGATAAAAATGATTTTTGAGCTCTTTTCATGAGAATGTAGATTTGGTCATCACAAAAATAAAAATAAGAAAAAAAAACCGGGAATTCGCAAGGAAAACGCTCGAAAACAAGGAATGACAGCTTATTACTGGTGTCGGCCGGCTCCCTAATTAACGAGATTTTCATTTATGCTTGTTCATCCGCTTTTATTTTGCTGTTAAAGTAGTCAGTTGTCTCCACACATGCTCAGAAATCACTTTAGAAGCAAAAAAAGAGTTGGCAAGACAGGCATTCATAGAAATCTCTATAATTGGAGGCGGGCGGGCACCAAGCAATAACTTGTTCTTGAGTGTTTTTCTCTCCAATTTTTTATTTATTTTCACTTTTGTGATGGCCAGATCTACCTTTTAATGAAGATAGCACAACAACCTTTTTTCATCGCGAATCCTGCCTTTAAGGCGATGTCACTGGATTTTATCGTAGCTGCTATCTACAGGCATATTCCAGTTTTCCACTTTTTTCGCCTATTTCCAGTGTACTTTTTACAGCAGAAATTTAACGCTGCTAAGATTTGGAAATTTTCAAACAACGAAAAGTTCAGACAAAAGGTGAGGACCAGCTGAGATGAGATCTTGACGTTTTGGGCGACCAGAGCTGAGGTGATAAGTGTTCAAAAAGTTGTAGAGGGCGACCTGAATGGGTCGAGCACAGAATAACATCTGGAACCGCACACACCTTTTGTTTGAGAAACTCTAGGTAAGGATACCTTCTTTGAGCTCTGAATCAAAGTCAGTTGAACTCCATGTCGGATTGTCCCGTGTATGAATCCTCACAATCAGACGGTAGACGTCCCAAAATTATATTGCACTCTGCAAAAATTGTTGGGTTGTAGGTCCAGTACACAAAAATAGAGCACATCTGGCTTCTGTTATTCGATATCCACTTGGCACCGCTTCGCTCGGAAGGAATAGCAGTCAACTGCGAACCGCGGGTTCATTCCTCCATTTTTTTTTGTATACTGGGCGTACGACCCAAAATTGTTATTACGTATGGGAGGAAGTCTTGGGTTTGCAGAAGGAATGCAGGGTTTGTATCTAGTGATCAATAGTATGGGGAAACAGGAGGTGTAAAGTGGTAACTGTGTAATTGCGAATTAAGCGTTTCGCAGTAGAACCATGGTTAGCAACCTCGTTCCTGTACTGACTTTCGCATTGTTCTCCATCAATCTCTTTATGACCCAAACTTTTCTCAAGCCATCAACGTATCGGCTACACCACCGCTCTAATCGTCCGCCCACGCATTTCCATTCCATATTTTCAGCCTCCTCAACCAGTAACTTCTTGCCTGATAGCGTTATTTCCGTCGTTTTTTCTATAGTTATCTTCTGGTTATGTACCGGGTTGTTCAATAAGTTTTGTCGCTCAATAAGAAAACCACAATCTTATGGTTCAAAATACGCTTTATTATTCAGTATAATCACCCTGAACATTAATACACTTGCTCCAACGATCCTCCAATCTGTGGATCCATTCCTGAAGTGAGAATCCGGAAGTTCTGCCAAATACGCTTCAACAGCCATTATGACCTCTTCCTTTGATGAAAAACGCTTGCCACGCATAAATTTTTTCAGTTCTGGAAACAAATGGAAGTCGCTGGGAGCCAAATCTGGTGAATACGGTGGATGCTCCAACAATTCGAACTCTAATTCATGGATTTAAGCCATTGTCAAAATGCTCTTGTGACACGGAGCATTGTCCTGATGAAAAAGGATTTTTTTTCCTGCAAACCAGGTCTTTTTTCACGAATGTTTTCCTTCAATTGGTCCAAAAGGTTGCAATAATATTCAGAATTAATTGTTTTACCAGTTTGCAAGTGATCCACAAACAAAATTCCTTTCGAATCCCAAAAAACTGATGCCATAACCTTCTTGGCCGAATTCCGGACACGAATTCGTTCCGAAGCCGAACAACCAGGTTCACACCACTCTTTAGCCTCTTGTTTTGATTCAGGATCATGGTGTCTCCATTGTGATGAATCGACTCCCAAAATCCACTTTTAAGATGTGTAGAGCCTCTACTAATTCTCTCTCAGTCAATCGACGATCTTCCAAAACCATATCCTGTATTTTGGCTATGAATTCTGGTGTTGATGCGCTTTTTGGACGTCCTTCACGTGGATCGTCTTCAAGGCTTGTACGACCACGTTTAAATTCAGCAACCCATCTTTCTACTGTTCTAATTGTAGGTGAACGATTATTACACACTTTTAACATTCGCTCGTGAATTTCTTTTGGTGCTACACCTTTCAAGAATAGGAATTTTATCACTGCACGATATTCAATGTTTTCCATTGCTGTGACACGGCTGGTAAACAAAAACTAAATGGCTTGTAAACAAAGAATGAATTGACAGATTGAAATGAAACTTCACATACGTTCATATGAAGGGTGTACCAACAAAATAAAAAAAATTGGGCTAGTAGCAACGCCCTCTCTTATCGAACGACAAAACTTATTGAACAGCCTGGTATATGTACATAGTGGGCTAGAAGTTAAACGGAATTGCAGGATCTTCAAAAGCATATGGAGTATAGCACATAGAAGATTTGTAAATACAATAGAATCATTGCAGAAAGGATGCAAGCAGGACACGAGTGTGCAGCGATGAATGATCTACTCAAAGAATTGCGAAATCAAAGAGCATACACAATTCAGAATGATTTGGTACATTTACATATCTATTTATTCATTGAATACATTGCACAGGCAGTAAAACAATCAAAGGCTATACAAAAAAAGAAGACAAAGAAGCAAAGTGGTAAATCTGATCAGAGTGAAAAAAGCTCGTGAGCTTCTCTCCTGATATTTGAATGTAAACAAAGCAAACGTGGGTACAGGTGTAGTATCTCGATTAAGAGAGATAAAGTTGGAGCCCTTCGGAGCTGCTGACAGGCCTCTATCATAATTTCTAGCGAAATTAGTGTGTGGATTTTTAATTGTCGGTCACCGGATGCCGGTTTTCAACTTTGAGATGAGACATAGCTATATCATTTTGAAATCGCCGAGACTGCACTCACTCAGTCACTCATCCACTTAGCTGCCAGCTGGCAGTGTGGGATGGCCCCTCAGGCCCTAGTTATACACCAGCGGAATGAAAGCGTCCCGCAATGACATTGTCGCCGCTTGCTGCGTGAATCAGGGACTCGTCTGCAATATTGCGTCTTTGACGTCTGTGACGCAATATTGCAGACTAAAAATATCCGGGCGTTCTAATTGTATTTTATCGATATTTCACGCCTCTATCATATGTTTACTGCAGAAAGTCTTTAGAAATGTATTACTCTTGTCATAGCAGTGCTCATTATGTCGTTTTGGTGATATTTTAACGAATTTAGATCCAAAAAATAATCAGCCGATGGAAATTGGCAAATGTCCAACGAGGTAGGTCCCGCCAGGATACAGTATACAGTGCCGCGGATGTATATTTGCTCGGTGCGGTCTTCCGGCGTGTTTTTCTGGGCTAACTCTTCCTTTTGGCATGCCTCAGCACAGCTGGAACGCACATATCGTCCATCGCTGGATGAGGGATCGCCGCGACGCTGCTTGGGGGGAAAAATTGCGCGCGGGAAAACGAAGGGAGAGTGGCTATTGATCGCCCAATTTTTCCCGCCAAGCAGCGTAGCGGCGATCCCTCATCCAGTGATGGACGATAAGTGATAGTTGTCTTGCTATTTCCGCAGCGTCCCGCCGGTGTACGGCCTCAACCGGTACACAGCTCTAGGTGCCATAGGAGATCCAGTGGCCTGAACGATACGCTTGGTTTAAAGGATTAGTACACTCTCAGACATGAATTTTGTGATTTTTATCTGATTGTGTGGTAAACCCCCCCCTGTATAACTCGAGCCAAATGCGAGATCTTAATTCCTCCAAATAAGCCAGATATAAGTGACCACCATAGGCCCGACCTCCTTCGCTCACCACCACGGGCCACACCCCCTACCAGATTTTCGAACTCGATAGCGGCTAGATCGATGAATGAATTTCCAACGAGTCTTCGTTCTTCAGTCCATTGCCGTACTGTCTCCTTATCCTGGCTCGCACTCGCATAACAATTGCGAATGAAGAGAAACACAGGCCTGAGGCATATCGTCCACTAATTTTTCACCCTAAGAATGTAGGCATCTTTAAGAAGCCATAACTCTGTTCGGAGGGGTCTTGGGCGATTTCAGAGACACCATTGTGATGAGCGTGTGACTCTCTCTAAGCAAAGCATGAAATCTAAAAAAAAATCCCTGGGTGTTCTGTGCTTTTAAGAACGATTTGCCGCAACAGTTTATGATTAACGCCACTGCACCGTCGAGGTTCAAGATCCGCTTTGGCTTGCTTCAACCATGTCTACTTCGGAGCTGCTCTCTCGACCTTTCACGGGATTGGCGCCTTCTCTAGAACAAACTGTGCGGGAGGTGGCTGGCTACCATTCTGCATAAAGCCAACGCAACCTTCTCAACCGAATTTGATCTTCGACCATAGGTTGCCGAAGCTGTCTCGAATAACTTCGTTTAGAATGCGATCTCGTCCTGTATATCATTGATCGATGTTCAAACCTTCCTAAATGCCTCAGAGGTTTGTAGAAGATTTCCAAAAGAGGGCATTTTCACAGCGTTGCGAAGAGAAAAGGGGTATCCGAAAGACAATTTTTAGCGGGTTCTTAAAAAATGTCTCGAGTTTGGCTGATACCTTTTGTGGAGGTTGTTTTGAGTGCTGATTACAAATCTGAACCTCGTTTGTCAATTTTTTTTTGAGCTTTCGGCCGATTTGATGCGAAGCTTTCCACTCAGGGAAATGTTACTGACAGAGCGCGACTTCTGGCGATTTCCGGAATCCAACGATAAAATTGCTGGAGAACTTCTCCATTAAAGTTATTTGGACTGCTTAACACAAATTTGTGGTCAGCCTATCGATTTTTCTTGAATTAAAGAATGCGGCTGTGGGTATACGGTACATAGACTCTGTTTCATTCCAAGTGAGCTCGGGTTTTCGGTTATCACAGCGCGGAGCGGTGGCTTTTTCGTCGAAACCTCCTTATCACTAGTTATATTTCACCGAGGCCCACCGCTCCGCTGCTGGTGATAATCGAAATCAACAGGTCACTACGGCTGTACCAGAGCTTACATAGTTTGGTCAAAGTCTCAGATTTGGCTCAAATTTTCCCTGTGGGGGCTATTTGGGACACCAACAACGAAATTGAGGTTCATGTGGCGATTTTCGAAATGTTGGAGGCAGGGTTCAAGATAATCTTCAGTTTCGAAATCATCTGCTGGAGCGATTGCTTGGCCTCCAGGTAGAGCTGAAATGACGAAAAATAACTAGACGAAAAATACCGTGCGGTACCGATTGCCACAAAGCTATAAAACACTCATCAATTTTCATTAGAGAGTTTGAGTCGGTCGGTCTGATATAGCAGTGCAACTGATATCATCATTTCATGCCCTTGTGGCAATCGGTACAGCACGGTATTTGGAGTTTACTCGAAAAATAGGGAGAAACGTACCAGAATTATACAAAATCCTGTACTCGCACCCCGCTCCCTTACTCTCAGAAAAACGGTTAGTCGTGACAATGATATCTTTTGTGGACCCGCCCTTTGAAATTCTCCACTTTGTGTTGCTCCGTTCTTTCCTTCGGACCCCAACTAATACTGTTTTGCATGAAATATTCTTCTATTTTCGAATGACCCCATTTTTCACCGAGAACATGTTCATCAACCGGACAACTAGACCAGGCCAGAGAATAATTTCACTGAAATAACGCGGTCTAGTGCGCTTTTCGCCGTTTCTTCGTGATAACTTGGTGTCCAACACTTTGTTTTAAAGGCACCTTACGCGCTCGTAAACGTGGTTGAGATAACTACGGGAATTGAGTGGTAGGGCTCAGATAACAACGAGTACGCCTTTTGAAGCGTCAAAAACGACCCGCAATGCCGCTACACGAGTAAGAAGTTGGTCCCGTCTCTGTACATACTTCTCCGCTCCCTTTATCTGCCGTCGCCCTCCAAAACAGGGGTGCTGGGCCATTCCCACCGTTGCCGACGCTTGTGGGGTCGTACAATAAGTACAAAAAGTAAGCCACACACATGGCTGACGGTGGAAATGACCAAGCACCCCTGTTTTGGAGGAGGGCGATAATTAACGTTGCGAAGAAATGCGAACTTCTCACTCGTATAACGGCATTGTGGGTCGTTGGGTTAGGGACTCTCTACACACCGAGGGAAACTCGCCTTTCGCGGCTCTACTTCCACTCGGGAACACTTCGCTTGGATTGAGTGGCGTGACGCGTCAAACTGCTAAAACGGGACAACTCCTCCCTCTGTGTGTAGAGCCCCTATCCCTGGGTCGTTTTTGACGCTTCAAAATGCGTAGGCGTTGTGTTCTGAGCCATACCACTCTATTTCCGTAGTTATCTCAACCACATTTACGAGCGTGTTTGCTGCCTTTAAAGGCAGGGGTCGCGATCAAATATGCTTGTCTTCTTTTCCTCTCTCAACCCTTTTTTGGGTCTAGAGTAGTAGGACCTATGAGAAAAAATCTCGAAAAAAACACTGTTTTGGGTCCAAATTGAAGCCTGAACTTCCTTGTCTTTTGATGGCGGACGAGCTCACTCCACATTATCGGCCTCGATGATCTCTAATATCAAGAACATCAGCTGGCTTGAAATTGAATTTCAATTAGTGAACCTTCAGATTTATGTACTCATCTAGTCAAAAACATTGACTGAAGTGCCTGCTTTCATTGTTCGACTGTTTTCATTAGGTAATGGCGGCATGGATCCGGAAGAGACTTCGCGTTCACTGTTGAAGGTTGGCGCAAACTTGGTGCCACATGCTATAACATAGGTGCACTGAGTTTGCGCCAACCTCCAATAGGGAACGCAAAGTCTCTTCAGGATCCATGCCGATGTTAAATTTGCATTCATTTCTTCCTCTGAATGTCGATAATTTTTGACTGCTCGACGTGAGACTGTGATCTTTTTTGGGGGCGCTGTGCACATGTGCACGAACTGGCTTCTTTGGGCCCTAGAAACTCAAATTCTAGTAAGTTTTTCACCGCGCTTTTTTCATAGTGTTTTTTCGATAACGTTTTTCATCGTGACCACTGCTTTTAAAGGCAGTGTCCACGATAAAAACCATGTCTGATTTTCTGGTGGAGATCGGCAGCTGCGGGGCCTAGCGCAGCCCTAACGTTGAAAAACTAAGAAAAATAAGCTCGTAACGGTCCCCTACGGCCCCAAAGTTGGACACTCGTCAGCTCGTCACACCCCAGATGC
The DNA here is from genome assembly GCA_029168955.1 of Aplectana chamaeleonis. Lineage (NCBI taxonomy): Eukaryota > Metazoa > Nematoda > Chromadorea > Rhabditida > Cosmocercidae > Aplectana > Aplectana chamaeleonis. The sequence goes on from JAPDOI010000231.1 coordinate 271,610, forward strand.
ACATTCCACGCCCACCGACGTGAACAAATGAATGCTCGAGATTGTGAGATGAGCGATGGTTTCCGATCAATAGCCCCGTCCTTCCCTTCATTCTCAACTTCTCTCTTTACTCAGGTCAGCTCGAATACATCGGCTGCAACAAACGGAATACAAGCCTCAGACAACTCGTCCATCATGCTTCCCTAGCTCAATTTTCGAGGGACCATAACTTCGTTCCCAGAAGGTCTTGTACGATTCCAGAGACATCATTGGAATCAGCATGTGACCGTCTTCAAGTAAGGTGGAAAAGCAGAAAAACGATTCTTATCGTGAACACTGCCTTCAAAGGCAGGGTCCGGGCAGAATCTCGATTTTGAGATTTCCCGCTAAATCGATGCTCTTGCTACAGGTAGTCCCAAGGAACATGCGAAAACTGCGTAAAAACCGGTCTTCTTCAAGTGATTCCAGCCACTTCCGTTAGCCGATGATCCAGAAAAGTCAGAAAAGTGTGGCCATCGTCCATATTTTAGCGGTTGTCCACGCATTCTTCAAAAGTGCTGTGTAATTATCAGTCATTCCAGCCATGATTATCATGCTGTGAATATCGTAATCCCTGACTTTGAGGCTGTTTTCTCCAGAACTAAGCACTCAGAGTTCGTGAAACGTTCAGACGATGTTCAGCTAGGCCAACCCAATCTATTTAACCCAAATTTCGGCAGTGTCAAAATTTTACCGGACCTTGCCTTTAAGTAAGAAACGCGGGAACGAAAATCATCGTGAACACTTTTTGTAAGGTAGGTTATGCCAGTGAATGCTCACTGCGCTCACCGTAACCTACAGTGACCTTCCGACTAGCGACAAACGGACTCCGGATTCGTGTTGAACGCTCTAAATACATGGCCTCCAGAAAAGTTTCGGGCATAGAAGAAAATTTTCTGATCACCCCAACAATTTCCTGAAGGGTACCCCTACCTAATCGCGAGGCAATGGAAAAACCTGTTTTCCCAAAGGCCCCTCGAATATTTTGAGTACGGCTTATTTATGCTCTGTCATACACCTGCAAAAACGAAAACAAGATTCTCGAAATCGTGGGATGCGGATCAGGGATATGCGGAATTTTCTGTTTTCTGCACATTTTTGGCCATTTCTTCAGTTTTCTGTAAAAAGGCAAAATTTGGCAGAAAACAGAAGAAACCGTCAACCGCGATTTGTAGCAGGATTGCCCTTGAGGCGAAAGGCCGGAATCACCAAAGGTACGCCAATAGATTGAGGGTTAATGTAACCTGGGTGTTCTACATTTCCCCTCGCACCAAGCACTTTTACTCACTATACTGTTATCTATCCTAACGCATGTCGCGTGGTGGCAGGAAGCGCAGCTGCTCGCGATACTAGGTCGGATTCGATCCTTTCCCAAGGTCAGCCGAACCTACTATCCCTCCGAGGTCCTTGAGTTGCTACCAGATCCATGTGGTGGAGACGAACCGACTGACTGGAAAGTCAGCTCGCCAGCAAGTCCCTAAATAACCCCAAAAAGAATTTAGGTCTTTACGAATACGACGATGAATGCGCCGCGCGACCCAATAGAGATTCAAGAAACCGAGCTCTTATCATTATCTAATAGTGGTTACCATTACCAAGAGGTCTGCCGTTGATGAATTCCTCGGAAGGTATGCGATGCAGTCAAATGACGCGAAAACTCTAATGGTATTGTATACTAACACTAATGAACCATTAATCGCTCCAGCCGCGAAGCGGCTGGAGAGGTTTGGTTTTGCCCGGGACTTGTGATCACTTAGAATATTGTAAAGTAGTTAATAAAACCTGTTAAACAAATTCCCTAGAGATTTCCATCGGGATATAGGTGAGAGGGTCCAGGAGACACATGCTGGCAAAATTTGAGCCCAATCGGTTCAAAACTAACAGAGTTAGATCGGCGATACCTTAGCAAAAATTCTTGTTGTGCGTGTAACTCGTTGCTGCTTCCTGCTTCCTGCTTCGCGCTTCGTGCTTCGCTCCTCCTCGTGCGTTACGCACCCTTAGTAGTGGCCACTGGCAATGGTTGCAGGCGATCAGTTGGGCAGGCAGGTAAGTTGGTGTGTGGACAGATAAGCGGGCTGGTGAGTAGGTAGACAATGAGTACTTACTGTTTAACATTAACTACTTCACCTTTTACTACTTATCATATCAAGTGATATTATCAGTTTTTAGATCAAATCGCTAAAACACGTCGTAGGCTGTACTTTTCCATGGGAAGGGACTGGGGAAGTGACTAACAAGTTTGTTACCTACTGTTTCACATTAACTGCTTTACTTCTTACTGCTTATCATATCAAGTGATATTATCAGTTGGTAGATCAAATCGCTAAAACACGTCGTAGGCTGTACTTTTCCATGGGAAGGGACTGGGGAAGTGACTAACAAGTTTGTTACCTACTGTTTCACATTAACTGCTTTACTTCTTACTGCTTATCATATCAAGTGATATTATCAGTTGGTAGATCAAATCGCTAAAACACGTCGTAGGCTGTACTTTTCCATGGGAAGGGACAGGGGAAGTGACTAACAAGTTTGTTACCTACTGTTTCACATTAACTACTTCACCTTTTACTGCTTATCATATCAAGTGATATTATCAGTTGGTAGATCAAATCGCTAAAACACGTCGTAGGCTGTACTTTTCCATGGGAAGGGGCAGGGGAAGTGACTAACAAGTTTGTTACCTACTGTTTCACATTAACTACTTTACTTCTTACCGTTTATCATATCAAGTGATATTATCAGTTGGTAGATCAAATCGCTAAAACACGTCGTAGGCTGTACTTTTCCATGGGAAGGGACAGGGGAAGTGACTAACAAGTTTGTTGCCTACTGTTTCACATTAACTACTTTACTTCTTACTGCTTATCATATCAAGTGATATTATCAGTTGGTAGATCAAATCGCTAAAACACGTCGTAGGCTGTACTTTTCCATGGGAAGGGACAGGGGAAGTGACTAACAAGTTTGTTACCTACTGTTTCACATTAACTACTTTACTTCTTACTGTTTATCATATCAAGTGATACTATCAGTTGGTAGATCAAATCGCTAAAACACGTCGTAGGCTGCACTTTTTTGTAGGGAAGGGACAGGGGAAGTGACTAACAAGTTTGTTACTTTCCGATGACATCATCAAAGTGCATAGGGCATCTGATGACGTCATCAGGACGTCGTGCCAAGTACATAGGACATCTGCTGACGTCATCAGGACGTCGTACCAAGGTCGTGCCAAGTGCATACGGCATCTGATGACGTCATCAGGACGTCGTGCAAAGTACATAGGGCATCTGATGACATCAGCAGGACGTCGTGCCAAGTACACAGGGCATCTGATGACGCCATAAGGATGTCGTGTAAAGTACACACGGCATCTGATGACGCCAACAGGATGTCGTGTAAAGTTCACAGGGCATCTGATGATGTCATCAGGACGTCGTAAAGTGAGTCGCGCGTCACTTGTAGCGTGCGGCACAAGTCGATTACTTACTGATTATCATATCAATCCATCCAATTGAAAAATTATTGAAGATTTTCCAGAGATATTACTCCGTAATATCAAGAAAAATTGAACAATTCTATCAAAAAGGGGTCTTCCAAGCGAAAGAGGTTTGGTTGGCGTCAGGAACGTTTCAACAAAAAGGGAACAATAGGCAAGTAGGATGAGGAGAGTCTACAAAAATTGAACAATATTTTCTGAGACTGATTTTCTTGGCCGATACTTCTTAACAGCGGAAACAAACCGTTGTGGCATTTCACGAGGAAGAGTTCAATGGTTTCCGAAAATGGACTTCTATTCGTTGACGATATAATAAGAAAATACTCTTATTTGATGCTGCACTTTTGGTTCGCTTCTCGTAGCAGCTGGAGCTAGCCGTCTGTGTAGGTGAAGTTGGCATCATCTTCTTTTCTAATGATAACTAATAGGTGCACATAAATGTACATTTTTATCGTTACTCGCATAATCGGAGTCTATTTGGAACCACAAAGTGCTTCCGTGTGGAACACCGCAACGGTTTGTTTCCGCTGTTAAGGAGTATCGGCCAAGAAAATCAGTCTCAGAAAATATTGTTCAATTTTTGTAGACTCTCCTCATCCTACTTGCCTATTGTTCCCTTTTTGTTGATTGTTCCCTTTTTGTTGAATGTTCCTGACGCCAACCAAACCTCTTTCGCTTGGAAGACCCCTTTTTGATAGAATCCTACTTAACGCCCGCTATTCATAGAGCACTGGCCCGGCGTCCGAGTATAGCTACTTCTACACGTCGGCACAGACTAAGAGTATTCCATCGCCACCGCTTTAATGGAGCGGCTAAAAGTTGTGTGCCAACTGTGCCATACATGCAATTTCTGAGGGTTTTAACTCATTGCAACACAGGACGATTCAGAACTTTGAAAAGTTGAAGCGCGATAAAATTGATGGTGGGGCTATGAAGTAGTTGATGAAACTCCCACAGAGGTACGACCGACCCCACCATGGTGGAGCGAGCGGCGCGTCAGGTCATTTATACTTGAGCGGCACAGCCGCGCGTTACGCGAGTGACCTCCGCACTTTGAGGAGTAGTACACTGCTCAAATCAGCAGTTATGCTAAAATCAGTGTAAAAAGATGTAACTAGGGAAGGGTAAACTTGCTGTCAATGTGTGTACGTAATTACATTGAAACCGCGGCTGGTGCGGCGGTTTGAATCTCACCAGCGGCTGGCTGGTAATTACTGCCGCGGTTTAAACTCAATTGTTTTTCTCTTGACGAAACGCCACGGACCTAACTATAACCGTAACCGCACCATGTCCTTTCAACATTCCGGTAAACTATAGAACTGTTGTCTGCAAATATCATTCTAGGATATAATTTCCAGAATATATTTCTGAACAATCTTCTTTGAGTTCTTGAATACGACTGGTTATCAAAGTGTAGAATGTTCGCATATTAGTCGTGTGGCTTAGACTTCAAAGTCCTTGTTTTGAATCGAGAACGGGTTGAGGGTGTTTTTCCAGTTGTACAATTTCTCAGGGACCATCACAATCATTGAGAGCCTTTTGCTACAAAACCTAAATTTCACTCCCTCAGGGGTGTAACGCTTTTGTTTAGCACCGAAGCGACGCCGCGCTCGCTGTGTGACGTTATCTTGGGGCCAAAAAATTGATATCCTAGGTTTAGAAGCCGCTTTGCTAGATTTGTAATGACTGTAGAGTATGAATATTCTGTACGACAGACGTATGTACAGTTTGCACGGATCGCACTGATACTTTGCGTTCCCTATTGGAGGTTGGCGCAAACTCGGTGCAAGAAATGTGGATCTCTCTCAAACAGTGGGGCCTAACGTTGCTATGAAACAATTCGCTGATGACATAAAAATTTACCGAGAAGTAGTTAACTGTGAAGATAAAGCTGCTCTGCAGCATGCAATCAACCAAGTGGTGATATGGTCCCGTTTGTGGGAACTTCCCTTTGCCGCTGAGAAGACCGCAGTAATGAGGCTAGGAATTTCTGAAGAGGTTTGTGACTATTTAATTGATGAGCAGTGCATCTCAGTGGTTCGGTCTGTCAAGGATCTAGGTTTCTTCTATAATGATGAGCTGGATTTCTCAGAACACCTTAGAATAATAAGTACATAGAAAAGCGCATGCGCGCACTTTTCAAATATTCAAAGCGTTGTCTACAAAAAATAAGGAAATTTTGCTGAAAGCCTATAAAATCTATCTCAGGCCAATACTGGAGACAGGAACAACAGTCTTCTGTCCTTACAAAAAGAAGGACATTGCCTTTGTTGAAAAAGCTCAGAACAATTTCACGAGAAAGCTGCTAATTCGCTCTCGGGGTTTCTCCTATTCAGAAATCCCTAGTGCGAGGATGAGGAATAGTTTATTGAGACTGGTCAGTTTAGAATCACGTCGTAAACTGAGAGATGTGTGCATGGTATTCAAAATGATATCCAGAGTCGTGAAAGTTGATGTTTCACCGTTCTTCACTCTTTCAAAATCACGGACACGAGGCGATTCCGTAAAAGTTTCGTATCGTAAACCACGATCGAACATTAGAGCCTTTAGTTTTACTTGTCGAGCGGGCTCCGCATACGTCGCCTTAAGACAGAATACAACCTATCCCTCCCTTTTTAGCACAGTTAAAGCGTTTCGCTAAGGCCAAAATTCTTTTTGAATAAGATTGCGGTTGACAGTATTATTGTTTTTTTTTCTCTCTCTCTAGTTATCTCACGTTTGTCTTAAACAACGTAATAAATTATTATTATTAAAAAGTTTGTTATAACACGTGATACCGAGTATGGGCCAACCGTCAGTAGAGAACGCAAAGTATCAGATGATCAGTGCTGAATGTACATATACCAAACAACCCCCAGCGATATATATGCCAAAGTTGGTGTGATCCCTCCACTGGGTAGCGATAATAGTGAGTAATCTTTTTTTCAAAACTTCTGGATTGCTTACGGAAATCTTTCATTTCTTTGGTCGTTAGTTGTTCGATGTAACTCTGAAAAAAGCCCGGTAGTCCTTGAAACTCTTAGTCTCCAGTCGCAATTACGCACATCCCTGATGGGATCCCCATGGGACCAGAAATTTGATTCGTAATGGTCTAGGGTCCAGGATGGAGAAGTATCTGGGGAATGATGATTTGATATTGGCTATGCTTTTCAGCCTGAGGGTCAAGGACATATTTTTCGATGTCAGCAGCAAGTATACTTTGTTCGGTTTTCTGATTCCGAATTCCAATTGCCGCAGTTTTTCGGCTTCGGAATTCCGCTTTCCGATTTTCGAAATTTGAAACTTGTTTCGATTTCCGATTTTCGATTTCCGAAATTTAAATTTTGTTTCGATTTCCGAATTTCGATTTCCGAATTTCGATTTCCGAAAATTTAATTTTGTTTCGATTTCCGAGTTCCGATTTCCGAAATTCAAAATTTTTATTCCGCTCATCCTTGACCCAAATGAATGGTGTATAAGCTCTGGTACATTCCTAGTGACCTGTTGATTTCGATTATCACCAGCAGCGGAGCAGTGGGCCTCGGTGAAATATAACTAGTGATAAGGAGGTTTCGACGAAAAAGCCACCGCTCCGCGCTGTGATAACCGAAAACATGAGTTTACTTGGAATGAGACAGAGTATATATCATTTCATCTAGCTTTTAGTGTTTATTCCGTGTTAGATCTCATGGCAAATCGATTGCACCAAGTATTTCACTTCTTTTAATGAGTTTCTCACGAATAGTATTTTGCCAAATCATAAACCTCTCGTAGCGTAGTGAAACAGTTAGATAATGTATATTCCATTTCAGCAATATTTATACATCCATCGAGTGATGTTATGCTACTTTTTAGAGAAGCACAGAAATCGGTATGTTCTATTTACTTATGATTAAGCAAAAGGCTGTTCAAATTTCTGGGCCCGAATGAATATCCTTGGTTATGTGAGCGTGACGGTCGACATCCCCGTCTCCACGATTCCTCCAAAGGAAGCAAATTATTGTGCGTTCTATGCCGAAATCCGTTGCATTCTCAATGATATACACCGCGCGTCAAAATTATGCATGCGACATAAAGCCTCTCTTGAACATATGGGTCTGGACGGAGCAAGCAGCTTAGCGGTCTGTCGTGGCAAAATATAACAGCGATAAGGAGATTCCGCATGACGAGCTCGGTAGGTCTCACTTCCACCGCTCAAAATGGAGGAGACAGGCTATACCTAGGCACTCTGATTTTTGATGATTTTTGGACTTCACGTATACCGCAGAAAAAGAGTAATGTGAAGTGGCAAATGCGACTTCGAGAACCCCTAGATTTGAATTCCGCGATTAATGTATATGAATATATCTAAGAAACCGATCTGAGAAGGTGTCGAATCGATCGGGGCAAACTGTACGACATATAGTTAGGTCCGTCGCTTGCCGGTGCTCTTTCGGAATAGACGACCCACTAAAGAATACAATGAAATTAACAATTGTTTGAGCTTGCCCGACCGCTCGGTTGGTCACATCAAACAGTTCAGCGTGTTTGAAAAAGACTAAATCACTCGACGGCTCTATTGGAATGAACATTTCTCATGAAATTTCTCTAGTGGGTCGTCTATTCCGAAAGGGTACCCGCTTGCCTCTTCAAGAAAAACATTTAAACCCCACTCGCGGCCGGTGCGGCGGTCGCGTGCGCCGGCCCGCTAATCGATTCAGGCCGAGAGAAGAGCGCAGCTGATCGGCTCACCATACCGTCAGCCGCCGGTGAGACCTAAACCGCCCGCGTCAGCCGCGAGTGAGACTTAAATGTTTTTTTCTTGAGGAAACATGCCATGGACCTAAGGCCCCCCTCAGAGTTGGCCGAAAAAAAAACGCCGTGGCCGACCCGGTCGATACGTATGAAAACCATGGACGATGGAGGTTGCAAAAAACACCCAATGTGGCCAGCTGTAGCTGGTGCGATCAATCTTTATGAATTATGTGGAACGATATCATGGATACCATTCATTTCTTACCTTATATCATGTGAGCATCGGTCGGGTCGGCCACATCGAGTGTTTCTTCCACCCCACTTCATGTCTTTCATGATTATCGAGCGGGCTGGCTACGCCGATCGACCAACTATGGCCGAGGCCTTACTGTAGCTTCTTCTTCGCTGCGTTTGTTCGCAGGGCCCGCTTGTTTGCATTTTGTTCCCCTTTAGTCCCTGGGAACAAAGTCTATCATAACGGGTCCGCAGAGTTGCAATGGCCGGCGACTGGTCGCTAAGAGACATCCTTGACGCGGCAACAAAAATCTTTTCGAATCTTAACATCGGCACGCGAATCTTAACAACTGCAGCTCGATAGCAGTGACACAGCCGTTGCGCGGTCAAAACACTGCAGTCTTCCCTCAGCGCATTTTACACAACGTCGGTCGACGCCGCCATCCAGTGTATTCAATATTGCATCCCCTAACGTGGCTAGTCGCTGCGAGCAGTGCCGTGATATCCACTGTGCAGACCCCCATAGTGAGTTGTGCTTCACAAGTATCATTTTTCAGTCAATCCATCCAGTTTTAATCCACCGCGTGATCTGGTCCCTGCGAGATGTTATCGAATTCACAGCGCAAGTGGGGCAGAGGAACAGTTCGGCTGGCAAACGTAACGCACGCGACGGAAAACCGCTGCGTTTACGTCGTAGCGCCCCAACGACGACGTGAACACAGCGGTTTTCTGTCGCGCGCGTCACGTGCCAGCCGAAGTGCTTCTCAGGGGACCGGGGCTTTCTACACACTGAGGGAGGAGTTGTCCTGCTTTTGCAGTTTGAAATGTCACGCTACTCAATGCAAGCGAAGTGGTCCCGAGTAGAATTAGAGCCTCAAAAGGCGGGACAACTCTTCTTCCTGTGTGTAGAGAGCCCCTGTCCCGCCCCTTAGCCCCATCCGCGCTGTGAATTCGATCAACTTCCTGGTCCCTGCAACTTCCGTTTTACGCAGACAGTAACACCGCTCGGATCGCGGGCGCATGGCGGACCAAACAACACCCGCCCTAGGGATCTGACGGCTATCGTGTTCACGATGAACCCGGCATGGAGATGGTGCTCGAGTGCTGCCTGCGATCCGACCGACGAATTCCGCATGGACCGCGATCCATCCGAAACTTCAATGGCTGCCGTCGGTGCGATCGGTGCCTTATCATCCTTTTGGCGAGCCTTTTGCTTATCGCCATTCGATCGTCATGCCGGAGAGGCCTTTCAGCGTTGTCGGTCCAACCGGTAGTTCTATCTGTGTACGTGCAATCTCAGCCATGGAGCTCTCCTTTGGACATGGACAAGCCAGTTGTGGCGAGACTCTTCCATCTTCGCAGTAATGGGGGCCAATTCGACATTGAGACGCACCGAGTCGTTTGTAAACCTGTCCCGCACAGTATTTCCCATAGACCATCTGAGCATTCGCGCCGCACTTGAGATAGACTCATCCGTCGAGAACGGCTAGTTTGAACCGTTAAAAAAATAATTAAACAGCCTGACACCAAATATGCGTCGTCCGCAAATAATAAGAAAAGGCGTAAACGTCTCAGAAAGGATGGGAGAGGATTTCTAACCTCACCTGAGAACCTATGAAGATTGAACTGGTAAGATCATGGCGCGAATATAACGTCCACCTTGTCGTTCGCATGGGTTCGGCCCAACACAGGCTTCCTAATTTGGAAAGCCTATTCAAAGAGTGTTCTTGGTGGGGAAATTTCTCGCTCTCGGCAGAAACTCAAGCTCTAGGTTCTTCTCGGGCAATTTTAGGAAGAACGACGAAAACAGAGAGAAAGTTGGTGGAAATTGAGTGGATCATCCGAACAGGCAGAGCAGTGGCAAGGTGGAAGAGCGTCCATTTGTGCTCGATGTGCTGGATGCTCTTAATCCCGACAGATCCTTACATCCAGAGATGCGGATTAGAGACAAAGTTCGGTTACATGTTGAGTTTTCCGAAATTTGGCTGAAATGTGTCGAACTAGACTATATAGTTGTACACGATCGAAATTTTCGAATTTTTTTCGTTCCTTTTCCATCGTTCGAAAATTCGTCGAACGAAATTTTTTCAAATTTCGCTCGTTCGAAATTTCGTCGAATGAATTTGTTTCAATTTTCGTTCGTTTGACACTCTTTTCGAAATTGTACAACTATACTAGACTAGGTGAACGCAAGTTGAGCCTCTCTCACAGTTACTACTTTGCCGCCCGGTTACGCTTCAGTGAATACACGGATATTGCTACTGCACCTTGACTTGAGGCCAAACTGACTTGAAGAAGACCGATTAGCGGCATGTTTGCGGAACCGCCATCCTGTCGTAAACCTATCAGGTCGGCGCCTTGAACCTACTACCGAGCGGTCCATGACAGCATCACAGCGATTTCCTGATGCCGACGACCTTTTCAGGATCTTTCAGAGAATATACCCGTTTCTCTTATTCTTTCTCTTCTCCACTAGTCCCACTTTTCTCCTCCCTTTCTCTGAGATTAGGGAGAATATTGTCGCTAGGTTGGCGTCTTCGAGTGATGCAGTGAGGCGCCGCAGACCTGAGTTACTGAAAATGCGGTGGACACAAAAGCGGTGCCAGATTAGATATGCGATGAGGGCTCTCTGATCGTTCTACACGTTTAGCGGGTTCGCGGCAGGATTCGGGCGCCACGAGCCTTCAAAGTGAAGAACGAGGGGCCTCCTAGTTCGTGGCAGATTCTCGTTACGTTCACGGTCGAGACGACATGTTCATTTTCTCCATCGATAGCGAATAAACGACATTTTCCGCGGTTTCTCGGCTATCAAAACCGAATTACGGACGCCTCAGACTTCGGTACACCCTTTGAAGAACAACAATTGTTGAGCATTGCAGATATGAGGCAATTTTAACGGAAGAAAACAAGACGAAATACAAGAAGTTTGTGGAAGAATATAATCAGGCAACTAATACCTAGTGCGCTGCCCACGACTGTTTATTCGAACTCTTTTACTAAAACTCCTTTGTCTTTTGTAATTGTTCCAAATAGTCACTGCGGATTGATTTGCAGTAGATGACCTCTGAATGCATTAATGGATGTAATTTGTGATTTATAAATAATAAATACGTAACGTTTACAAAGCTGCTGCACATACATTGTTGTTCGTTGTCCATGGTACAAAGAAGAAACACATTGGCAATCACCAACGTAACCCAAACTCCGCGCAGGCGATAGACCCACAATCCATCTACAGCCACCAATCGCTACTCCGACAATGGAGTGTTTGGATCGCAGTTCCACAACTAGCCAGTCATCAGCACTTTTCCAGGATCAAACCTTTTCCTAGTCCTGCTTTCCACCCACTAACAGTGAATGGAAAGGTACAGGGCAACTGCTTGCCTGACCCTGGCTGATTTCGATATTGGGACGTTACACTATTTGCGCACAAATTACGCATAAAGCCGAAAAAAATGTGTCTTCATTGAGTATCGCATTCTAACATCTTTCTCAGGAACTAGGAACTCTTGGAAGCAGCCAACTTTACGAATAGGACGAAAATTACTCTTTTTGGACGATCGACTTCTCGAGTTATCCGAAAATAGCGTTTTTGAAGTGATCGACCAAACGGATTTACTCGAAGCTGACTTCTTTTCAATCGGATGATTCGATCATTCGATTTGGCCCAAATATAATACATTCCACTCACTCCCCAAATGTCCCTGTCAGATATATCCATTTTTTTCTGATTTTCGTATCTATTGTATCCACCAAAAAGCGCATTAATTTTATTAAAATCCGGAAGCGGACATCATAATCGTGTTCAGGTCCCGAAATAACCTCCTAGGCAAAGTTTGGATAAAAGCACATTTTCCGAACTATGAGCAGACTGATAGCGTTTTGGACTTCTAGGATTTTCGGTTGATCGTTCAGTTATAATTACGTGGTACAGAAAGCGTTGAAGAAATTTATCAGATTTGACATAAAATTCGGGGGGTTATTTGGGGTGCTGATCACGAATCTGAGGTTTACTTGTCGTTTTTCCAAAGTTTTTGACTAATGTTGTTCAAAGCTTCCCACCGGCAGAAAAATGTGACGGTAAAATCGACCTTTCGCGATTTCCGGAATGTGTCAACAGATGTGGCTCAAATGATTCTTTTAGGGGTTATTTGATGTGCTCAACACGATTCTGATGTCCATTTGTCGATTTTTGACAGCTTACGGTAGATTACGGTGGGTATACGGTAGTTTGGTCAAAGTCCCAAATTTGTCTCAAAGTTCCCAAGTGGGGGTTAATTACTAAGGTAGGTTTTGCCTTCAAAATGGCATGTTACCTACCGTAACCTGCAGTAAACCTCAAAATTTCGACAAGCGAACCCCGGATTCTAGTTTTGCATTACAGATTACCCCTACATACATGTTTTCAGCAAAATCTGGGGAAAAATTTTAAAACACCCCGAAAATTCCATGGGGGCGGTACCCTTACCTTGCCGCAAAGCTTAAAAACGCTCATAACTTCTTTGAGAGTGAGTCTAGGCAGCTGCGATGAGCATATTCGGACTTTACGTCAGAAAATGGTTCTAGAAAATTACATTTTCTGGAATTATGGTATTTCCAAAAGGTAATATTTTTTGGAAACATTTGGAATTATTAGTACGACTTATAGTCGTTCACTTGTGAGTTTTTTCATGGAGTTTCCATGGAGTGTTTCTACAGATATCGCTGTTGGATGTCGCACACCTTGATATAACAAACTTTTCTCGATCTTCCAAGGCAGCAGACACGCTCGAAAATGATATCGATTTTATGATATAAATCGCAAGTTTGAAACTTGTAGTATGCGGAACTAACGAAAAAACCAACGAAAACTGTATGCATGTATGAAAATAAAGGAATAAGGGTTGATTTTGTTATCGGAAGAAGTTGGACGAGTTTTACAGGGCGCTGTTGAAACAGCGAATATTAGTGACAAAATGGTTGAGGTAGCTAAGCCGTGAGACTCTTACAGCGGATGGCGGTCGAATGGCGCGACCCTTCGTGTGACAGCCGGAGAGCGCAGCGCTATAGCCACCCGATGCTCTGGCAATTGAGGGCGTCGACGCGACGACCAATTGCGGTGTCATACGAATCTGCTCCAAGGCGTCGTCCCCATTAAGGTCCCGCGGGACATCGGAAACGCGTTGGTAGCGCGGGAGGCCCGATATTTGCGGAGCATCCCAGAGGCCATCGCGGCTGACCCCACGATTCTGAATCCGCCGTAGGCTAGTAACCTAGCCATTTCAAATTGCTGCATTTCGTGAATATTGCAATATTACAGTTCATGGTGTCTGCACGGGTGCAGTCACCATGAACTGCAATATTGCTCTCCATTCACTTTAATTCTCGAGATCAATTTGCTGCTATAAATTAAAAAAAACAATTGATTCTTTATTGTCCACTTGAGAACGCTTTCAAATGTTCACTACAATTCGCTCATCAGCATTATTATTATATACGAAATGAGTACATAAGCGCAAAGGTGAATATACAAGATGGTTATTATTGTGGCGGTCATTTGCTATTCCCATAATGAGACAGGAGTAAGGCTCTCAAAACATGAAATAGTAAAAATCACTGGTATAGAGTAAGCAAACCAAATGTATGCAGATGGAAGAAATGTACAGCTATTCACAATAATTATAAAGGAACATTTGCTACTTATTCGCTATAATGTGTATGTATACCTATTCATACTATGGTCTTGGTCATCTTTGGAGGGCTCTCGATGTCGCTCATCACCAGCTGCGAACGATCGCTCCTTCATCAAAGCATATTTACCACCAGTTATAGTTCACCGAGGCCCACCGCTCCGCTGATGATGACAATCGAAATCAAGGGCTCACCAGAAATCATTTATATACCTACTTAGGTCTCAATATTGTGGTGCGCGCGAAGCGCGCACCTGATTTGGAAAAGGATTGCTTCTGCGCAAACCCCTCGTTACAGAATCTCGGTTTGGAAGATAGTTCCGAACTTGGCATTTTCACAAAATGTAGAGCAGTAAAGGTTTTTAACACTGCCCAAGTTTCACAAAATCCGCTTTGTGGTTCTCGAGATATGGAAAAAAATTGTGAATTTTAAAATGTGTGTGTGTGTGTGTGTGTGTGTGTGTGTGTGTGTGTGTGTGTGTGTGTGTGTGTGTGTGTGTGTGTGTGTGTGTGTGTGTGTGTGTGTGTGTGTGTGTGTGTGTGTGTGTGTGTGTGTGTGTGTGTGTGTGTGTGTGTGTGTGTGTGTGTGTGTGTGTGTGTGTGTGTGTGTGTGTGTGTGTGTGTGTGTGTGTGTGTGTGTGTGTGTGTGTGTGTGTGTGTGTGTGTGTGTGTGTGTGTGTGTGTGTCAGTCCGGTGAAACTTTGAATGATAAGAAACATGGTTGGGCAATCGAGAGAAATGGAGTGGTATTGTGATAAGAGTGAATTGATTGCAAGCGTTAGGGTAGGTCTGCTTCTCGTCCATCAGGAACCGTATGCACACCGCTTATTGCGGGACGCATCTAGAATTGCGCGAAGCTTCGGGAACGTGTGCAAAACCCAAGTAGAAGTGCGCCAAGCGCCGTTGAGCGTGTGCAGGACCCAAGTAGAAGTGCGCCAAGCGCCGGGGAACGTGTGCAGGACCCAAGTAGAAGTGCGCCAAGCGCCGAAGAACGCGCGCAGGACACATCTAGAAGTGCGCCAAGCGCCGAGGAACGTGTGCATCACTCAAGTAGAAGTGCGCCAAGCGCCGGGGAAGGTGTGCAGGACCCAAGTAGAAGTGCGCCAAGCGCCGGGGAACGTGTGCAGGACCCAAGTAGAAGTGCGCCAAGCGCCGAAGAACGCGTGCAGGACACATCTAGAAGTGCGCCAAGCGCCGAGGAACGTGTGCATCACTCAAGTAGAAGTGCGCCAAGCGACGGGAAACGTGTGCGAGACCCAACTAAAAGTGCGTCAAGCGCCGAAGAACGCGTGCAGGACACATCTAGAAGTGCGCCAAGCGCCGTTGAACGTGTGCAGGACCCAAGTAGAAGTGCGCCAAGCGACGGGAAACGTGTGCGGGACCCAAGTAGAAGTGCGCCAAGCGCCGGGGAACGTGTGCAGGACCCAAGTAGAAGTGCGCCAAGCGCTGGGCAAGGTATGCGGGACCCAACTAGAACTGTGCTGAGCGCCGGGAAACGTGTGCGGGACCCAACTAGAAGTGCGCCGAGCGCCGGAGAGTGTATGCGGGACGCATCTAGAAGTGCGCCAAGTGCCAGAAAACGTGTGCAGGACCCATCTAAAAGTGCGCCAAGCGCCGGGAAGGTGTGCGGGACCCAAATTTATGTGCGCCAAGCGACGGGAAGCGTGCACGGGACCCAAACAGAAGTGCGCCAAGCGCCGGAGAACGTGTGCGAGACCCATCTAGAAGTGCGCCAAGCGCCTGGGAACGTGTGCAGAACCCAAGTAGAAGTGCGCCAAGCGCCTGGGAACGTGTGCAGAACCCAAGTAGAAGTGCGCCAAGCGCCAAGAACATGTGCGGAACCCAGTTATAAGTGCGCCAAGCGCCTGGGAACGTGTGCAAGACCCAAGTAAACGTGCGCCAAGCGCTGGGCAACGTATGCGGGACCCAATTAGAACTGTGCTGAGCGCCGGGAAACGTGTGCGGGACCCAACTAGAAGTGCGCCGAGCGCCGGGGAACGTGTGCAGAACCCAAGTAGAAGTGCGTCAAGTGCCGGGGAACGTGTGCAGGACCCAAATATAAGTGCGCCAAGCGCCTAGAAACGTGTGCAGAACCCAAGTAGAAGTGCGCCAAGCGCCGGGGAACGCGTGCAGGACCCAAGTGGAAGTGCGCCAAGCGACGGGGAACGTGTGCAGGACCCAAGTAGAAGTGCGCCAAGCGCTGGGCAAGGTATGCGGGACCCAACTAGAACTGTGCTGAGCGCCGGGGAACGTGTGCGAGACCCAACTAAAAGTGCGCCAAGCGCCTGGGAACGTATGCGGGACCCAACTAGAACTGTGCTGAGCGCCGGAGAACGTGTGTGGGACCTGACTGGAAGTGCGCCAAGCGACGTGGAACGTGTGCGGGACCCCAATTAAAAAGCGCCGAGCGCCGGAGAAAATGTACCGGACCCCACTGAGAGCGCGCCAAGGGCCGGGGAAAGTGGGCGGGACCCAACTGGGAACGCGCCAAGCGCCGGGGAACGTGTGCGAGACCCAACTTCGGGTGCGCCAAGCGCCGAGGAAAGCGTGAGGGACCCAACTGGGAGTGCGCCAAGCGCCGGGGAAAGAGGGCGGGACTCAACTGGGAGTACGCCAAGCGTTACAGGTCGTGTGTTTGACCCAAGTGGGAGGACCGGCAAAGGAGTGAAAATCGAAAACGCGGTTGCGATTCATCCGTTCATCTAGAGGCGATTATAAATTGCCACCGGCACAAAATTCTCACGGCAAACAAAATTGATGATAACCAGTTGATAAAGGGTAGTGTATAAGGCCTATTTTACACTTCCATCGCTGATCGCCGCGATGGCATGTTTTGAATACAGATCGACGTGCGACGCGATTACGATCGATGCTCATGGTTATTATAGCATCGCGTCGCGCAGCGATCGAACTCTGAAAGAGGCCTAAAAGAATTTGAGAGCGGTGTGTTTTCATTCACACACCATCTTTCTCCGGAGGTGAGCGGCCGAAGCTGAACACACTAGGGATTAGGGAAACAGCCTCACCGGTGATAGAGATAACACGATATTGGGGCCTACTCATGGAAAACTGTGGTAAGAAAAACTACCTCACTTCCGTGAGAATTTTGTGCCGGTGGCAAATTATAATCTTGTTTCATCTAGTCGTCATTGGGTTTGGAAACCAAGAAAAAAGGTGTGAACTGTGGTGGCGCTAGAAGGGGTGGGCAAGTGTTATGCAAGAGGGTTCTACTACACAACTGCATGGATATATAAAAGTCATATCTGAGGGTGTAATGTGCCTTTAAAAGGAAACTTTTGCTAAAATTAAGTGAAATTATCTGACTGTTTTGCTTTGCTACGGATTAGTATGATTTCGAAATGTGACATTTGTGAGAAACTCGTTAAAAGAGGTGAAATGTCTTATGCTACTGATTTGGCATGGGAATAAACTCGAAAGAAGCGCTAAAAACTCAGTGAAATGATTCATCGTTGATTAGGCTGTGCACTTGTTTACTAAACAACAAAAATTGAGTGTGACATTGAAAAACCAAATCACGCGCTTCTCTTCTGAAATCAACCCAACGCTTGCAGTTTAGGTTAACAAGTCTCAGGTTCTTGCAAAATTATGTTGCGTCTCCCACCTCAATCATTCAGAAATATTGATTTTCAAGCATTACTAAATTATTTGACGCGTTCGCTTCGGATTGACTATCAATTAATGAAAGTGGAAATAACATCACGTAGTGTGTTTATGTATGTTTTAACTAAGAGAACTGCTGTCACACGAATACATAAATGCTCAGTAAGAAGTGCGTGATTTGGTTTTTCAATGTCACACTCAATTTTTGTTGTTTAGTAAATAAGTGCACAGCCAAATCAACGATGAATCATTTCACTGAGTTTTTAGCGCTTCTTTCGAGTTTATTCCCATGCCAAATCAGTAGCATAAGACATTTCACCTCTTTTACGAGTTTCTCACAAATGTTTCATTTCCAAATCATACTAATCCGCAGCAAAGCAAAACAGTTAGATTCGTTACATTCATCAGAATTAATAAATAGGGAATGGATGTCACAATGAGTGTCTATGGGAATATTAGCAAGCAGCATTTTAATTAACAGAATTACGGTTCACACTAAAAAAATAGGAATCGCGTGTCATGGAAACGGAGGAAGGAATGGCGACAAATGGAAAAAATACAAAAACAATCACACCATTACCTGAGTGATTGAACACGTATTTGATAAGAATAAAAATGGAAACTCTTTACTCTTAAATGCATAGCTTTGAAAATTACAGGTACATCACCTACTGAAAGTAGTAAAGTTGAGTTAAAACACACAACTGGTATTGTTACTTGAATTTAGCGTGCTTTACAGTTTTTCTTCTTCCTATAAGGTGCTAAAGTTTGAAATTACAAAAACTATGCTTATTCATCATGAAAACCGCACTTATGTCACCGAACAATTTTGTGGCATGTTCAGACCAGTTCTGGTTTAAATTAGGCGAGAAAAGGATATGACGGGGGATGAGGTGGATGAACCAATTCTTGTTTGGGTAGTTTTAGCTCTATGTGTGGAGGCATCGTTCCCATTGGCAAAGGGTCACAGGATTACCCACTGGTAATACAGCGACACATCGCATCAAGGTAGGGTCAGTGAAGGATCGTTGAACATATTTAGTGCATTTTTTTGTCTTTCTGTTTTTCATATGTTTTTCAAAATTAAACTCTAAACTTAACCTCCGAATAGAATCAGAACTGTTCTGTAGACAGAGCGATGAATCTGAATGCATCTGTGAGGAGCACGCCGAATACCCTAAATCAAGCAATACTGTATAGGATAGAAACCGCGGGAAACCACAGACGATAGTATGAGGGGAAAACAGAAGATAAATGAATACAATATCCAATGCGACGGTGAAGAGATTGTGTGGAACAGCAACTGTTCAGATAGCTTTTTTGCTGTCTTGTTAAAAACATTGTGTGCAGGAACAAACAGCACAACCAACGCGACGCCACTATTTTTGCCCTCGCGCGTCGCCCGATTCGAGCTTTGGCCAGAAAATCGGAGTGGGGTAGACGCGCGCTATAATCAATGCACCCAATGCACCCAAATTTCTGGCACGTCGACGCCCTCATTTGCCAGAGCGGCTACAGTAACATGCCGCGCCGCCGCAGCGCGGTACTCAGGTGGACGAGTTGTCCGCAGACGTCCAAGTTGGCGGGCGGACTATAGGGGACGCCATACAACGTCTCTCCCCTCCAAATATTCTGCTATCTCTCGTATTCTCTAATCCCTCCGTCTATTCAGTTGTATATCGCCTTTCCAACGTCATATTCTGAAATTCGACCGTTGCGCTCCTAAAATCGTCTTTTTCCTCCATATTTTGCCGCTTATTCGTCGTCAGATATTCTCAGTCAGGGCTGTTCTACACCTGTTTTGCCCATTTCCTGCGGGTTTCGCCTCCACTCGATTGAAATTTGACCATCTCTTCCGAATTTTCTATTTTCCCTCTATTACTGCGCTATTCGCTCCGCTAAACTACTACTACATAATAAGGAACACAGGTAAGTTGGATTCATAGAGGTTTTGTGGGTTTTGGGATTGTTTTTCTTATTCTGCCTTCTCTATCCTTCCTTATCGCTACTCCTCCCACCCAGATCAGTAGCCATCAGCGTGCTGAGAGAAGGCTTATCATGACCTCTAGGAATCATGATTAATTATTCTCTGCAGTTCGTTTTCGGCTTTGCTTCCCTTCTGCCATTCTTTTCAAAATCTGGCCCTCCCCAGATCCATTTCAGAACCCCCCATAGCATATTAAAGTACAATTCGAATGACGGCGAGCGCCGGTTTCGAAACATGGAAGATTCTCGATTGCCATTTTTTTACACTCTCACATTGCTCCCTATCTTCTGTTTCCTCTTTTTTTTCATATTGCCTTGTTTGGCTTCTTCTACTGATTCTTCTATCACAGTTTGGCAGTGCGAATCCTTTTCTATTCGACCTTTTTTTAGAAGTCTCAGCCAAAAATCATAGACAAACTATTTAAAAGTAGTAGTTTGGCGGTCAACCATAGACAAACCATTTGGATGTTGCAACAGAGGAGGGATCGGATTTTACGAGCTTCTCCGTTAAACTTATCCAAGCAAACTCTAGCGCGATATGGATTGGAGCGTTGCGTTTACCTACCTTGACCTACGCTGATTCCCTTATTACAGCTTAAAAAAAAACGGCTTAATGTTTTTGTTGCCCGCTTGATTTTGCTTCGATAATTTTAACGGAGAAGCTTGCAAAATCCGATCCCTCGTCTGTCCCTACTTCTCGATAGCTGGTCTATAATTGACCGCCTGATCGTATTTTTAGTTATTTCACTTCATTTCCTAGCCTTTTTAATACTCAAAGCTATTTTACGCCAAAATATTTTTGAAGATATTTCAAGATAGTTTTTAAACTTTTTTTACTTCTGTATGGTGTCGCCAAATCGCTAGTCTTGCTAGGAATCTAAATTTTCAGGAATTTCACATTTCCCGAAGGTTTCCTTTCTGGCGTGAAATTTGCTCCGCGATTTCCGCTTTTGAGAGGTACATAAATCCTCTAACGGGATTACGTGAGATTTTGCCCGAGCCGCACGCGTACATTTCAGCAGGAGAATCTGCCCGCGAGAGAAGAGAAAATGCCCGCCTGGAGGGGAGAATTTACCCGCAAGCTGGGGAGAAAATACCCGCAAGGAGGGCAGAAAATTTCCGTCGCGAGGGCGAGATTTCGCTTGCGCTAGAAAACATCATGCTAGCAATGAGTGGTCATATTGCAATGAGTGGCCTCGCAGGCATATTCTCCACGCGCTACGCATCGGGCAAATTTTCCGTAAACCAAAAATTTCATGGGAGTACCATTACCTTGCCGCCAGGCTTTGAAAAACGGGTACGACTTTTCTCAGGGTGGTTCTAGGCAGCTGCGAAGATCTTGCCCAAGCAGTTTTCGTGCTCCACGGCTAATTTAGTGTGTAAACCCACGATTCTGAGGTACGCTTCAAGGTTAAGGTATCAATTTCAAATTGGAATAGGAGCGACCGCGCAATCATTTTAGTGCCCCTCGCGGCCAGCCGCCTGCACCATGCGTCGGACTATAGGGCTACGCATAGTCCGGCGGGAAAAGTCGCGCCGCAATAATGGGGATTATTAAAGAGCAGACTTCTGTAGCTGTGAAGGTGTGCACTTTCATACAAGAGTTTCGCACACCCGGAGATTTCAATTCCTGTTCATAATCCACGGATAACAAGTGCGTGCGTTTGGACGTGTTACACCCCGCCGCCGCCGTGAGGGTTACTGTGCTTCTCTGGGTCAAATTCCGGTCCGCAATTGCGTCTCCACACGCTTTGCGGCCGCGCGCTTTTGAGTCGGAAGAGTTTCCAGCGCCGCAGCTGCCGATCTGTTGACTCCAGGTGGGTTTTAGAAACTGGAAACTAAACAAAATTGAAGAAAACTGTCTAAAAAAGCCATATCGAATCGGCTTTGGAGCTGGAAACTCTATTGAATCGAGGGCGTGCGGCCGCAAAGCGTGTCGAGACGCAGTTGCGGACCGGAATTTGACCCAGATAAGCACAGTACCTGCGAGTCAACAGAACGGTGTTTTCCAGGAGTTGCGATCCGTATCTTACTAGGGACTGCTTCAAACTTCCCGTGGAGATTTGGAAAACCATGTTGTCGTTGCTGTAGGTCTGTGACAGTACATAGACGATTCGTGCTTGAAATTCCCTGAATGGCTGCGGGGTTTCCGAAAAATGGCCTTTTCATTGCTTCACAAAAAGGTAAGGTACAGCCATCAGGCAATATTTGGGGTGTTAAGAAGAAAGTTTCGGATTCGGCTAAAAACCTTCATATGGGGGTGATTTAGAGCGCTGAAAAGGGTCTAGTCCTCGCCAGACTCAGGGTTACTGTAGGTTACGGTAGGCATAAAGCCTTTTAACTGCCGTTGCTCACCCTCTAGAAACGAGTTTTCAGCCCAATCGCAGTTAATTTTTTGAACATCCTGAAAATTGCCATTTGTGTACCCCTTTTATCTACGCAAAGCTAAAAAAATGCCCACTTTTGGAAATCTTCTGTAAATTAAATCTCTGAGGCATTAAGGGGATTTAGAAAATGGATTATCAATGTTGTGTCCCATACGTACAACTATCAACACATGGTTTTATAAGAGCCCACCGGAAAAGTAAGGTAAGCCCTGGTTAGTGGTCTACACATGGGATAAGGTTTGAGCCAACTGGGGAAAACTACTTTATCCCTTCATTGACTCCTAGTACTGTGCTTATCTAGGCCAAATTCCGGTACGCAATTGCGTCTCGACACGCTTTGCGGCCGCACACTCCCGAGTCGGAAGAGCTTCCAGCGCCGCAGCCGCCGATCTGCTGACTCTAGGTGGGTTTTGAAAACTGGAGAATGAGAAAAATTAGATAAAATTGTATAAAAAAGCCACATCGAGTCGGCTTTGGCGCTGGAAACCCGACTGACTCGAGCGCGTGCGGCCGCAAAGCGTGTACCGAGACGCAGTTGCGGACCGGAATTTGGCCCAGAGAAGCACAGTATTTCTCACTGCTAGAAATCAATTCAGCGACAGAGTAGTGTTTGGGTGGATGGCAAAAAGTTGTTTACAAGTTTATAGACTATATTTGTCAGCTACATCCTGCTATACGGTATCAACAACTAGATAACAGCATTAGGCTGCTAACTTGTTATAGAGTTGTTCTTACAGTAAGGGCAATTGTTGATGACAAGTTGGTGAGTCTCAAGTTGTTATCCACGTAAGAACAACTATACCGTGGTTCGTTACGGCGACAAGCAGAAAGTTGTTCTCAAAGTCGAAATCAAGTAAACGAAAATGTTCTGAGTACTGGTCAATTTCGAAATCTGACCAATCGCAGACGTCCCGCAATAACCAGCGACACCGAATCGCCGATGTATAACTAGGGCCTAAGGAACGCAAAGTATCAATGCGATTCTTGCCGTCTGTATGTAGCCTTCCATAAAACGCCCTCCTTGACAACCATCCATCCATTCAATCATTCTTGCACGTCTTCACAGCATACCTAAACAAAGGCTACATTTCATAGTGAAAAGTGAGAGAACAAGAACACACCTAGTGATTTACACTGGTTTCGTTCCTTTCTTTGGACCAATGTAAATTCCTAACCTACTCGAAGGCAGGTCACCATTTGGTACAGTGTTGATAACTCTGTGAACAGTCAATGTCAAAAGTTTAATAGAACTACCCCGGAACTCTTCAGCAAAGAGAGCAGTTCTATTAGAAAGTGATTCAGACTACTTCATAAAAAGATGAAAAAGTACCATATGATGTTCAATACCGTTTGTTTCATTTTCCAATCACTTCCAGAAATTTTCGTTTTGGTCCGAAATTTGCCAACCCCCCCCCCACCTTCATTTTTGGTCCAAAATTTTTGCGACCCCCCCCCCACCCCCCGTTGCGGAATTCCGCAACCCCGCTTGACCCTGTCTCAGACAGTGACACCGGCTGAGCGGGCAGGCTTAGTTTGGAGATGGAGCGTCTTACCGGGTGAGCGGGCGGGCATGCATTATACCGGCTGACAGGGCAGTAAATACCGGGACTCCCCCGGGTACAATGATTAGCCGGCCGGTATTGCCTGCCCCCTCAGCCGGTCTTACTGTCTGAGATGCTCTACCGATTAAGCCCATTAAAATCAGTGGTTCGATTTTTAGTGTTCTTCTGACCACTCATTTGGTCTCGACTTTTGCGCGAATGATCTGATATAAAGACGTTACTGCGCGGTAACATCGGCTTATTGTTGTTTTTAACCTGTAATACATTTGTTGTAGGAAGTTTTGATCTGCTTCGGTTTGTTTGGTAGGCGGCAGGGTAAGGCCCTGCTTTCCGGTCCTTTGGAGGTGCGCCCCCCCCCCCCACCCACCCAAGTTGGAAAATTTTGCGCCCCCCCCCCCGAACTTATAAGACGTTTTTTTTAAATATTTGACGCTTTGCGGCACCATGCATACCACGGCTACACGGCTGATCGATACATAAGATTTGCCCATGGAACTTAAAAAGTACCGTTCTCGGCTCTAATGGGACCAATCGACCTGGGACTCGGGCAGTAACTTTTTTTGTGATTCTCTTCCAAATAAGCACTGCACCAGCCTAAGCCGGAAAACTCGCCTAGTCACCTTTTTCAGATCTGTCAGGTTCGAAACCGTTACACTCATGATGTTGATATAATGAGAAGCCAATTATTTTGCCTCTCAAACTCGGTTAACGTTCTCGGTGAGGTCGACAAGCTAGACATAGCATATATGAAGTTGGCTAAAAAATTTGCTTGTTTGTGATTGCTTATTTAGGAGCGAGTGAACTGGATTAAATTTGCAGATCCTGGAAGGCCAAAAGGGCAAGCAGCAATGCAGACTTTCCTTTCACCGACCACTGAAAGGGACACTTCAGGTCCTATATCGCAGATTAATCCTTTGTGAGCAGTCCTACTATTACAGAACAAAGCCCGGGAACTCCAAACGCTTGCGAGTCTCCAACGATCTATGAGGTAAACTCGTGGACGAGTTGCCCAACGACGACAATCGGCCAGACGATGATGCCTTCTTCTTCTTCTGCAGCCTCAAAGTGGTTTTTGTCATAGGTTGAGGAACTGGGCGGCCTTCACAGGATTCGTCCAAAGGTCCATTGTTGTTAAGGAGGTAGGTCTCTTCGGGCACATGAACTAGTGCGCCGTGTCGTGTCCGGGAGCACCACAGTCCGGGCATGCGTCTGGTCGGCTGCTGTCGATCTTGTTGACGTAAGACATGAGCAGAATAGATCGACCACAGCGCAGCGATGCAAGAGCACATCTGGCTCATCTGCCGAGTTGAGACTCGGACTCGCAAACCCGAGGCGGCACCGTTCCCAAGATAGGGTTCACAGCCGCCTTTGCTAGATATCCTCGAACAAACTGGGTGTGCTCCTCACGCAGAAGACGAACCTTTCCATGTTGGAGTCGGCCCATCTCTGTACATCAACTTTACGAGGAGCATCTGCGAACGGCGTCCTAATCGACCTCTCTCATATGGGCTTCATGATTCTCTTTGACGGATGATTCGGCTGCCTCAGAACATTAATATACATCTGCTGTGCCTGGAGTTCACAATGCTCCTTGACCGGCAATATGCAGGCCTCCGCGTGAAGATGCTCCACCGGGGAGCTCCTTGCACAACCGGTAGCAATTCTAAGCGCAGCATTCTGTACACGATGCAGCTTATTCCAGGAGCTGTCAGACACCAGGTGCTGCCACACTAGTGCCGCATATTCCAGAGCCGGCTGAAGTATTGCTCTGTAGGTTCTCAATATAGTCTCTCGGCTGCTTCCCCATGATGTTCCTCCGGGAGCCTTACCTTCTCATACTATCCGTAATACTCCTAAGGACGGTACTCTCGAGTACATTCCTGTCCACTTCCCCCTCAAAACCCCTTTATCTCTATTTAACATATATATTCCTCCTATATCATCTTGTCCCTCCTCTTATAATCCTATTCCCCTCCTTAGGCAGTTGTACGACTGCTCACTCTCCCCTTCAGCTGTCTTTGCGGGTGACTTCAATGCTTACACGTTCTGTTCCGCTCTTGATTCTGACGCCAGAGGGGAAGATGTCGAAGAATGGGCTGAGGAGTGTGACCTGGTTATCCTCAATGATGACCAGCCCACTCGTCTCCCTGCCAACGGCCGACCTTCTAGCCCAGATATCTCTCTTGTGTCATCCAATCTCTCTAATGCTTGCACGTGGTCCACATCCACAACTCTCTCCAGTGATCACATTCCCGTCTGTCTATATTGATCTCTCTGACTCTCTTGCCCCTTACTCTGGTTTTCGTCATCGTACTTATCTTAATTTAGGCCTAGCAGACTGGACCCTGTTCAGAGATGTTGCACTCCGCCATGCGGTCGACTTCCCATGGAATGGTGATGTTCATCAGAAAGAGCGCCATCTAACAGGTGCCATCCGCAAGGCCATGAAAGCAGCAATTCCTGAAGGTCGTGTCAAGACCTTTTTTCCAAATGCCAGCAGGGAAATACTGCAGAAGATAAGAACCAGAGATGAGGAGAGAGCCGCAGACCATCTAGACCCGGAGATTGCTGTGCTGGATAATGAGATCAAGCAGGATCTGGATAAGAACAAGAGGGAATGCTGGGAGAAGTTCACTGAAAAGCTGAATTTCATAGCGGACGGAACTACGACGTGGAAAGTGTTGAGGAAAATTTCCGGAAGGTCCGCTCCCCCGATGAGCTCCGCTATTGAGTTCGAGGAGAACGTCTTCAAATCAGGGAAAGCGGCTGCTTACGCACTCGGCAAGAATTTTTTCATCACACGTACCAAGGGAGGCGTGCAAAATAGAGTCACGGTTAGAGAGCTGAGCCGGCTACCGCTCATGAACGCATCTGAGGCCTTTACTCTCGCACAAGTAGAGAAGGCTGTCAAAGAAATGCGGAATTCGAAGGCTATCGGACCTGACGGTATCTCCCCAGCCATCCTGAAGAAGCTTCCCACGGAACTTCTACCGATGCTTGCAGATATCATTAACACTTCTTTCCGGACCTGCACTCTACCCCAAGCTTGGAAGACAGCCAATGTGATACCGTTGCCAAAGCCAGGCAAGTCCCAAAGTACGGCAAAGGGCTTTCGACCAATAAGCCTGGTATCGCCCGTCGCTAAATTAGCTGAAAAGTTGATCGTGACGGACCTGGCTGATCAAAATGAGCGACAGCAGCATCAGCATGGGTTCAGGAAACTTCACTCCACTACTACAGCTCTATTGGAGATCGTGAGCTTTGCGGTCGATGGGTTCAACATGAGAAAGCCCCTGAGAACGGTGGCCGTCGCCCTCGACCTGAGTAAAGCGTTTGACTCTGTTAACTTGGGACTGCTGTCCGAGAAACTGCTCAAGTCGTCGCTACCCTCATGGCAGAAGCGATGGATTGCAGCGTTCACTAAAGGCCGCCGTGCTAAGGTTCTGTTCCAGAATCATGTATCCGATAGCATTCCAGTAGCAGCCGGTGTTCCGCAAGGCGGAGTGTTGTCCCCTGCCCTATTCAGCCTGTATTTTGAGGACATTCCCGAGCCTCCCAATGATTTAAGGATTGTTATGTATGCCGACGACATCACCATCATGTGCCAGGATCGTGACCTGCAGATAGCCGCTAACAAGATCAGCGCCTATCTCGTCGAGTTGAAGCTCTTCCTCGATAAAATGATGCTCACAGTCTCTGCCGCAAAATCCTCTGTTTCAGTGTTCACAACGAACACCAAGGAACACAGTGCCCATCCAGATGTCAAATGGGATGGTGACCTGTTGCCAGCAGCAAAATTCCCCAAGCTGCTTGGCCTTATTCTTGATCCCTCACTGAAGTTCCACAAAAACGCGGAACAGAAACAAACAGTCGTCAAGGCTAGGCTTAATGATGCCTTCCATTTATTGAACTCGCCACAATATTTTCCGCATGAAAATCCTGCTGCTTCTCCTCCTCAGGCACCACTTCGATTCGACCGATGGCAGAACCGCTTTTTTCTGCTACGTCGGGGCGACCGAGAGACGTTTCGGCAAAGCTCCGCCTTCCCGTTTTCCACGAGAGAAACGGGAGACGTCGGGGGTTGGCGCCAAACTAATCAATCGGCTCGATTGGACCGACAGCGAAACGGAACATCGCGAAATTCGGGAATGGTAGCCAACACATTTTGAACAGATGCAGCTGTCATTGGCTTCTCTTGTCTCCTACGATACGGAATGTACTCAAATCCTTCAAAAAAGGATTATTCACTGTTTTCTTTCTCTACCGTTAGTCAGCCAGCCTCATTAAATCGGCCGATATTTATCTCTTTTTGATTTTTCGCTAAAAGTAAAAAAAATGAATCCGTTTGGTGAATATGCAAACTTCTTGAAACATATTCATCAACTTCTGTTGCTCCTCGATGTAAGAAATCGCGAAATAAGCGGAAATTAATCGAACATCAGGGTGCAGGTCTACGAAATGTGAAACATGGCAATTTCGGTCGGACTCCCCAGCAGGGGTGTGCACTTACCGTTTACCGAATTACCCGCTTTGGGAGTTTCCGGTAAATTATGATTTCCCGATTTGCCGAGTTAATCTCGAAATTTACCGAAGCTTTAACGGATCGAACTTGAGCAACTTTTTTTCGCTGAATGGATCCATTTCTCGCCTTAATTGCACGAATAAAGCCTATTTACTGTGCTTATCTGGGTCAAATTCCGGTCCGCAATTGCGTCTTGACACGCTTTGCGGCCGCGCGCTTTCGAGTCGCGAGAGTTTCCAGGGCCGCAGCTGCCGACCTGTTGACTCTTGGTGTGTTTCAGAATTTGGAAACTAAACTAAATTGAAGAAAACTGTATAGAAAAGCCATATCGAGTCGGCTTTGGAGCTGGAAACTCGATCGACTCGAGCGCCTGCGGCCGCAAAGCGTGTCGAGACGCAATTGCGGACCGGAATTTGACCCAGATAAGCACAGTAGACCTGCATAAAACCACCTTTTTTAGCATTCTCACGTTACTGATTGCCGTGTCTTTTTTCATGTAACTTTTCATGTTTCCTTTTGGTGTCTTAGCGTTTGGCTTCTCAAAATTAGATATTTAAGCCTTCACTAGTGCCAAGTCATGCTCTTCGATCAGTACGGTTAAGAGTATGAATCGAGTCAAATCCATTCCGGCCAAAAAGTGTACTCAATTTTTTTTCTAGATTTCATGCCTACCTTGGAGAGAGCCACTATCTGATTACAATGGTATCTCTGAAATCGTCCAAAACCCTACAAACGGATATATGGCTCCTTTTCAATGCCTGCATTCTGAGGTCGAAAATTTGGTGGACGAGTTGTCTCAGGCCTGTATTTCTCTTCATTAGCCATTTCTGCACGAGAGAAAAACAGGATGAGGAGATAGACCGGCAATAGACTGAAAAACAATTACTGGTTGAGAATTCATCTATCCATCTCGTCGCTATCGAGTTAGGCGACCACCACAGGACCGACCTCCTTCGCTCACCATCACGGGCAAGGGATGTGGGCCGTGGTGGTCAGCTGAGCGAAGGAGGTCGGGCCTGTGGTGGTCCCTTATATCTCGTTTGTTTGGAGAAATTGAGGCACGTGTCATACAGGAGGGTTCTTCTATACATTTACAAGAAAATCGCAAAATTATTATCAGAGGGTGTACTGTGCCTTCAACGCAGGACCGCGATAAAAAAATCCTGAGTTTTTTTTTGAAGGAAAATCAAGATCTGATCCTTAATGTAGCGAATATTTGGAGAGGATTGCTGCAAAAGCGTGAAAACAAATCAAAACGTCCTGTTAATTCTGGCATTTCACCTTTCTAAACTGGAACTCCACGACCAAATGGCAAGTTTTCGTGAGTTCTACTTGCGCTTCAAATTGTAGGTATTGGGTGGAAAAGAGAGACCGTGTTTTGAAATAGCTGTAAGCTCTATTACTCTCAAAATTGGGACTTTTCATGTTTTTCTCACCAGTTTCTAGCTGATTTTTCCCAATACTGTTGTCAAGAAGATTAATCAAAGTGGTCCTCTATCCGGCGAACTTGAAACTTTCCACAGCCTACCCCGTCTCAAATCCAACGAACCATTGAGAATATAGCATTGCGGGACGTCATTTCTTGTACTAAATTGAAGTTTCATTGTTGGGAGTCAGTCATTAAGAGGTTTGGGTTTGTTGGCGTATACCCTGAAGATACTTTGCATTCCATATTGAAGGTTGGGGCAAATTCGGTGCACCCACTGTGCTTCTTTGGGCCTCATTCCGGTCTCGACACGCTTTGCAGCCGCGCGCTTTCAAGTCGGAAAAGTTTCCAGCGCAGCATCCGCCGATCTGTTGACTCTAGGTGAGTTTTGGAAACTGGAAACTAAACAAAATTAGAGAAAAGTGTATAAAAAACCCACATCGAGTCATCTTTGGCGCTGGAAACTCGACCGACTCGAGAGCGTGCGGCCGCAAAGCGTGTCGAGACGCGATTGCGGACCGGAATTCGCCTAAGAGAAGCACAGTATGTGGTAGCATATGGCGCCGAGTTTGCGCCAACCTTCAGTAGTGAACGCAACGTACAGTACCGCGCACGTTTTTTTTCGCAAAAACGGCGTTTTGCGGCGTTTTTTATGCTCACAAAGCGCCGCATCGCCATAACTCACTTGAAATTTGACGAAATTAGATTCCCAGGGAGTTTTCGTGTTCCTCTCGGTCAGACAAATGCAGCGATATGTGTATAAAGTCTTTTGGACTCCGGTATTTTGTTGAAAAATGCGTTCTTCTTTCTAAAATTCACGTTGATCACAGGTCAAAACATGACAGATGTCTGCAATCATCACCGTGTGATCAGTTTATAGTGATATATTTTGTAGTGCAACTATGTAATTTTCTATGAACTTCTGGAGTTGAATCTACCATTTTGTAACACTATCGTGTAGCACTCAACGACAGCGATTCAGAAATGACTTCCAATTCGAAATCGGACTACTTTGAAGCTAGTTATGGCGATGTGGCGCTTTGTGAGCGCAAAAAATGCCGTAAAACGTTTTTTTGCAAAAAATTTGCGCGGTATTGTATCACTAGGATCCATGCCGACTGTTAATCCTTATACTTAAAGCAGTTATGTCCCGATGTGTGTGTATGTGTGTGCATGTGTTCCGCTTATCTTAGGAATGGCCGATCAAAACTTGTATGAAATGGTACCAACATTTAGGTGGGTGCGACATTTATCGATTACCAAAAAATCAGCCCGAGCCACCTCTTACGTGCATCGGGGCATCCGATTTTGTTCGTGGGGTGCACTTCTGGCCGTGGGTCATTATAACTTCTGCGGGTCCTCTAGCGATGCAAAAAATGCGGGGCGTCATAAAAGGTGTGCAGGACCCCAGTGAGGGTGTGCAAGACGTCATAGAAAGTGTGCAGGACCCCAGTGGAAGTGTGCAGGACGTCATAGAAAGTGTGCAGGACCCAGCGGGAGTATGCAGGACGTCATAGAAAATGTGCAGGACCCCAGTGGGAGTGTGCAGGACGTCATAGAAAGTGTGCAGGTCCCCAGCGGGAGTGTGCAGGACGTCATAGAAAATGTGCAGGACCCCAGTGGGAGTGTGCAGGACGTCATAGAAAGTGTGCACGACCCCAGTGGGAGTGTGCAGGACGTCATAGAAAGTGTGCAGGACCCCAGTGGGAGTGTGCAGGACGTCATAGAAAATGTGCAGGAACCCAGTGGAAGTGCGCAGGTCCTAAACAGGAGTGTGCAGGACCCCAGTGGGAGTGTGTAGGACCCCAACGGGAGTGTGCAGCACGTCACCAAGTGTGTAGAATTTGAGAAAAGGTTTTTTATTTTTTTAATGCTAAGTCTTAACCTTTTGTGGAGAAGAAAACAGATCAGAAAACATGAATCTTGAGAAGCGTGCGACGCGTTTTGAGATTGACGCAGAACTCCTGAGACATTTTCTTGCCAGTTTTAGGAAACAAGCAGCAGCTCCACTTCCGCACCTTCTCTGTTCGCTACTCATTGCATCCGCTCAGTCATTTCGATTCCCTAACTTCCGAAAACCAGTTTTATGTTGCAAATCTGAGCTTATCAAAATCTGCACCACAAAAACATAAACAATCACCTACTAATTTCATTCATTGAGAACAAGGGCATGATGTTGGTCAACTAGGGAAACATCATATAAAATGAGAATGCGTTTGTCCTTATCATGATAGAGACGGCAAAGCGAGAATAATAGCTTTTGAACTCGAAAATTGGAAGAAAGGGCAGTGGGTAGCGACGTAAGGGAAGGAAGTGCAGAAGGGGTTGTGAATTTTATGCCGGTAGCAACCGACGATTTACTGCTGGCTTCTTATGTTTTGCTTTTTGATCCCACATTTTGATACCCCCACGGCCTGCTGTAAATGTACGGCACCATGCTCTGCTCAGGAGAGTCCATACGTACAGCAACTCTCGGGTAGACGGAACTCAGTCACCACCGTTCTAACAAACTAATCCGTCTCAGTTAGTTGGCTCACGCAAAAGTTTCTGTGAGCGAAAACTTCGCTAGTATGTGATACTACGCTCGTCCTTGCATGGTGGTTCTTTGAAGATGCTTTTGGTTGCATGGAATATGTAGAGAAACTTAGATCTAGAAACCTAAACGAATTTGCCGCTTTTACCAAAAAAAAATTGGAGAATGTCGACCATCGGAAAACTAGCGTTAATTTTTGGCTGATTATGGTAGATCATGTATGGGTGTACGGTAGTTCGGTCAAAGTCTCAGATTTGACTCAAAATTTGTATGCGAGAGTTATTCGGGGTGGTGTATGCGAATTTAGTGTCTATTTTGTCGATTTTCAAAACAGTAAGATAGGTTTGGCAGCCTAAATGGTATGGTTCGTACCGTAACCTACAATAAGCTTCAGAATTTTGACAAGCGGACTCCAGATTCGTGTTCAGCACCCTAGACTACCCCTGTATACGAGCTTTGAACCGAATCCAATTTTTTTAGAACACCATAAAAATTTCGTGGGGCCGCCCCCTACCTTGCCGCCAGGCCTTGAAGAAGTGGTGTTTCGTGAACTAGGAGCGGACATAATTGGGGGCGGGCGCGTCGCGTGTTGCGACGCGTCGCGTGGGGGTTCCGAGGCAGGGGCCTCATTCCGGTTTGTTCTGCGACGGTGATTGGTGGCGTCTCAATCCTCGATGTGTTTATTTACCTCAGACGTTTAATCGTCACCCGTTTTTCGGCGGTACAGTGATAGGTCAGTCTGGTATGAAGTGTTCGACGACACTTATTGATCACGTGGATTGGTTCTCAAAGTGAGGCTTGACGTTGATCACTAAAGTCTTAGTGTGGGTTTTTCTTTCGTCTGGGACTTAAGAGACGTTCTTCAATTGGGACATTTTCTTAATCATTTGGCCAGCAGGGGATGCCCAGGCTGATTTTATGGTTCTCAATATTATTCTCGCTTATCGAGCACATGATTTACGAATAAACGCTTCTCTTTCATTTCACAACTCCCCACCCACTTTACTTCCCCTGCTGGTCCAATTCATATACTTGACAATACTGCGCAACTATGCGATGTTTGTGTTTGAAAGAATTCCGCACTTCGATGCGATGATTGTTTATGATACGATTCCGCACTTGGATGCAATGAGAATATTAGTATAG
Source organism: Aplectana chamaeleonis (assembly GCA_029168955.1). Taxonomy (NCBI): domain Eukaryota; kingdom Metazoa; phylum Nematoda; class Chromadorea; order Rhabditida; family Cosmocercidae; genus Aplectana; species Aplectana chamaeleonis. The sequence continues at coordinate 304,923 of JAPDOI010000231.1, forward strand.
TTAGGTGGAGTGGTCAGCATCATTCCGGCTCATCTATAGCCGAAGAGATTGATTCCTGGTTCCTGTGCCAGATGATTGGGATAGGGTTTCGATAACCGTAGTTATTTTGGGTTAGTCCGTACGAGGTTCAGTTAACTAGTTCCGCAACTGGATGCGACATTTGTTTTTGTTGAAATTCCGCACTTGGATGCGATGATTGGCCTGATATGATTCCGCACTTGGATGCGATGATTGGTCTGATATGATTCCGCACTTGGATGCGATGATTGGTCTGATATGATTCCGCACTTGGATGCATTGAGAATACTAGAGTAATCAGTTGGGGACAGCACTATTCCGGCTCATTACAAAGCCGAAGTGATGAATTCCTGGTTCTCGTGCCAGATGATTATGATCTGGTTCGATAAAAGTAATTAGTTTGGGCTTAGATTCCGTGCGAGATTCACTTTAACAAATTTCCTTAACAGGTTGCTGTGCTTGTTTCGATAGAATTCCACTCTTGGATGCGATGGTTTTCTGATAAGATTTCGCAATTGGACGTTACGGTCAGTTAAACCCCTCTCCACGCTTGGATACGGGGTTCGATTCCGTACCCGGGTGCGACGCTTAGCTTGTACGCACTCGTTTGCGATGGTTGATAGATATCTTCCACTGTGCGACATGATGCCTGGTTTGATCAGATTCGAAAAATGGATGCTATGGGAATACTAGTATAATTAAAAGTTATCCGCATTATTCCGGCGCATCAATAGCCGAAGAGATAATTTTCTGGTCCCCGAGCTAAACATATGATTCTATATCAGAAAATGATGTAGCTGGCTCACTAGTTATAAGGGTGATAAGACAAGCTAACCGTAGATATAAGGGACCAATAAGGGTCGGTGCAATCTGCAGGGGCTTACCCATCTGATGGGTTCTGAAGATCCAAGACATCCTCTCTCGCACACAAGCTATTACACCTTACGCCCGTTCTGACGTTGCACGCTCATTATTTTATTGGAGTCGTGTCTAGATATACGCATCACTCAGTTTTGAGTAGCATTTCCGAGCGCTTCAAAAGTGCTTCAGTTAGTTAAGAGTAGTAGTTACGTACAAAATCAGTCTGCGCTATTTCCACTAAACAATCGTAGTTAGGTCGCATTCCCTCACGGTTTGGTATGTCGTCTCACTGGTATATAGCGTCATTGTCGGATAGATGGGTGGCTTATGCTCTCTACGATCAGAGCGAAAACACCAAGTCTTATTTACGGCCATGACCCGTGCGTTTGGTGATAGCCGCGGTTCATTCTCAATCTTTGGGCACGTAGATGAAGCCTGATTACACCTGGTTCTACAATTTCTCTTGCGCTTGTAAGCCACGGTTAATCGTAAATGGCTCAAGCCGTAACAGGCGGAGCAGGATGGTAAGCCCCTGTTCAGTGCTGACGATTTCTGGAAGTGCTTTCTATCAATGGCTCATTTGGATGAGTGTTTCAGCTGCTTCTCCGCACCTCACCAGTAGTGAGACGAAGGGGCCTAACAGCTCTATCGTTACGTAAAGATTCTATACGCTTTCCCATATTTTGATGGTTATTATCCATTGTTCAGATAAGAACCTCGGATCGGTAGGGCTTTTCTGCCCAAACGAAACCTTTCGGACGTTGGATTGTATCCAAATAATTATAGGTTGGAGCTTTTCACATTGCCTATACAGTGTAGTGTCTCTGACTCTCTTCGTTTTGCCTCTATCCATCGACATTTTCTAGTAAAGTTGGGCCGTCAGCCATTCTCGTCGGTCTCAATTGTCATTCGGTGCGCTCTCTTCCATAGGATAACACTTTCTACATGGTCCTGTCGGTTGTACTATTTGCAGTAGGAGTAGCTTTGGGCCGCACTGACAGCAAGAGACTGCCAAGGTTTAAATATTAAGAATTTCTGCGCAGCAGAACGATTGTTAGGTGCCTAGAGCTTGAATCGAGAAGAGGTCCGACTTCTAGGTTTCCAGGTTCGGACGACCGGGTCAATTCCTATCCGTTCTCTCCAATTCGTTCGACGAGGGGTCAACTCAGGGCATATTTTTTGTCGACAAAACGCTTAGTTTCAATGGTGGTCTACATGTGCCCCTTCGATAGAAATGCACATTCAAAGTATCTAGCAGAGCAGAATGGTCGGCTCGTTCGCTAATGGGTTTTTCTCCTCATTTGATTCTTATTGCGGTTTGACAAGCCACACGGTTGCTTATTTCTCGCTGGGTAGCTTTGGACCCTCCGTTTAGAAACGAGACAAGGCTCATAACCTTTGTAATATTTCCCAGTGGTGCGAGAGCTATCATTCGCATACGCCATAATCTAGCAAATTAGATCAGTTCGTCTCCTGCATTCTCCTTGCCCCTCTAGCTTTATAATTCCTTTCGTTTCCGTGTCCGCGTGTAGTTCACGAAACTGAGGTTTTGCCGAAGTTTATCGAGGTAAAAGTGGTGTTTCGTGAACTAGGAGCGGACATAATTGGGGGCGGGCGCGTCGCGTGTTGCGACGCGTCGCGTGGGGGTTCCGAGGCAGGGGCCTCATTCCGGTTTGTTCTGCGACGGTGATTCCCTCCCACCCGCCCAAGGTTGTTGCAATAGAATATATGTTTCAAAAAAAAATCGCTCTTAGGTTTTAATATCTGCCAAATTTCGAAGAGCAACCAACTTACATGGTTTTATGCTTCGGTGGCTGGTTCGAGCCTTAGAACTTTATATGCCTCAAGCTCCCAATCGTGGGGCTCAAGCATCGTATGAAGCCGATCATCCTTCGGTGTCCTAACTGTTTTTGGCTACTCAGGAATTTCTGACAAGGTTACATGCGAGTTAACGACTCCAAACCCGCGAACCTGTGATATTTCTTTCACAAGTTTAAGTTACGTGTAACTTTCAACTATGCACGTATGTTGCGCGGCATGAGTTGACTAACATGTGACATAAAATTCTCGCGTGTAACTTGAACTTAATATTTTAGTGCACATGTAACTTACCTAGGCTGTCGAAAGTTGCGTGTAATCAGCCTAATGACGGGTGTGTTACATGAGAGTTTGCGTATAAAATGTTTATTGTAGGATTCGAATGTGACGCGACAGCCCGTCAAATAGTCGGCGAAATTTAGATTTGCGGGTAATCGTTGGTGTAAAACAAGTTGGGGGGGAAGCACTAAGATTTATCCATTGTAAAATTGAAAATTCCCTTGATATCAGATGCGTGAGAGCGTTACCAGTCATTGTTTCCATAGAAACTTCATGTAAATATTTCTGAAAGTTGGGCTCCGCAGAAAAGGTCAAGGATTTGGCATTGCTCCTAAATGTCGTGAAATTGTCTTATTGGATTTGGCTCTCAACTTGATTTTTCAAATGTAGTGAAATTGTCGAATTGATTTGGCTGTGATGATACTATATGCAGATAACATAATCATTAAATGTAGTGAAATTGTTGCAAACGGATTTGGCAGGAGCTCTGTCAATTATCACAGTCAAATCACGCGTCAGAAGGTCCTCTGGCGAGCGAATGAAGACAAAAAGAAAAAAATAATAATCCTCAGTCAACAATGCTGAACGAAACGTGGCCTTATGGGCTAGAATTAAGGTTTCCAAATGCTATTCTGCCTTTTCAGTGTGGCCTTTTCAGGTACCAGACCTTCCCTCACCGATGAGATAAAATTCATGAAAACGAAATCTAACGCAATTTACTCGCTACTGACTATGTCTTCGTGTCCTCAACGCTTTCATGGTTCGCATTGTATAGAAACGTTTTGCTGCTAGGTTTATTCCTGTTCTCATTCGATTCAATATGCGCTCCAAAGAAAACCCCTTCTGACGCGTGATTTGACTGTGATAATTGATACAGCTCCTGCCAAATCCGTTTGCAACAATTTCACTACATTTAATGATTATGTTATCTGCATATAGTATCATCACAGCCAAATCAATTCGACAATTTCACTACATTTGAAAAATCAAGTTGAGAGCCAAATCCAATAAGACAATTTCACGACATTTAGGAGCAATGCCAAATCCTTGACCTTTTCTGCGGAGCCCAACTTTCAGAAATTTCACAACTTTTTACAAGGGTTTCCCTTCTACAATATCGTCAAGCTCTAAAAGGCAAGTTGTTTTTCTTTGAAACATAGTGGTAGAAATGAAGAAACAGCTGCTAGGATTGCAAGATAATAGTTGCAACGCGGCTTCCTACAGACAAGATACAAGACATATACTTTTTGAATTTAAAAATCGAGAAAATGAAGAAATGAGTTTTAAAATGACCCAATTGTACAGGGTTGGGGCATAATCCTAGACGGGGGAGAGGGGGGCACCCACCATTCAAATTCAAGACAGAAGTGAAATGAACCACCCATTGGTAAGGCTACCAGTCGGAGTATTTTCATGAAGTTTCTATAAAAACAATGATTGATAGCAGTATCAGACATCTTTTATCAGAATTTTCCATCATTTCTATGAGTCTTGGGTGGCCTCACCCCGTCTAGGATAGACCCAGGGTCAGTCGCTCTAGCCAAACTTCACCGGTTCTTGCTGACGTGGCTCGTCTGCGCCGGCCCATATGTCTGATTCGGAACAAGAACGATAGTTAAATACATCGTACGCGCAGAAAACCGTATATTATTCTTTCATGTTTTTGCGTAGCTTGGCCCCTCTAGTGAACGAAAATGTTGAAGGGGCCCATGAAAAACCTTCATTCTTCTTTCAACTCCCTTCTTCATTAAAGAAAAGTCAATCGGAACACATTGTGAATACGAATTTGAATTTCGCGCCAAAATCATTTTAAGAGTTTTTTTGCATGTGGAGTTCGTGCCGTAACTATTTTTCCTGTTGTCTTACGGTCGCACCAACATTCTAGGAAAAAGTGCTAGATGACTGGTGAGAATTGGTGGCGGATATTAATCTTTGACGCCTTCCAACCTCATCGTCCAACATTTTTGACGCGCCAAAGTTTACCAGTGTGGTCTACCGGGCTCAATCATAAAATTGAGCCTGAAAATGGAAATTGATTTCCAGCACGAACGATAGTTAAGTGCGCTAGAAGAGGACTACCGTAACCTTAGGAATGATGTTATTCGGCTCTCTTAAACAAATTTGATGATACCCAATTGATCAATGATAAAGATAAAAGAAGTGAAGAGCGGTGTGTCTTCATTCACACACCGTCCTTCTCCAGAGGTCAGCAGTTGAGGATCTGCCTGGAATACAAGCAGAAAAACAACACCAGCGGTAGTGAAGATGTAGCGAATTCGGAGTCAGAACTTAGAAAATTTTAGAGCCAACTCGAGTGAGATTACAATAGCCTTGTTCTGGCGCAATTGCCTATCGCTCTTGTTGATTCGGAGGCATGACTTGCATACGGTGTCCTGGACATTAAACGGAGGTCCTGCACAGGTCCCATGATGTCCTGCACACCCCTTCTGGGGTCCTGCACACGTCCCATGATGTCCTGCCCACTTATACTACGGTCCTGCACACGTACAATGATGTCCTGCACACTCCTACTGAGATCCTGCACAGGTCCCATGGTGTCCTGCACACTCCTACTAAGGTCTTGCACACGATCCATGATGTCCTGCACACTCCTACTGAGGTCCTGCACAGGTCCCATGATGTCCTGCACACTCCTACTGAGGTCCTGCACAGGTCCCATGATGTCCTGCACACTCCTACTAAGGTCTTGCACACGTTCCATGATGTCCTGCACACTCCTACTGAGGTCCTGCACAGGTCCCATGATGTCCTGCACACTCCTACTAAGGTCTTGCACACGTTCCATGATGTCCTGCACACTCCTACTGAGGTCCTGCGCACATTCTACGACGTCCTGCACACCCCTACTGGGGTCCTGCACACGTCCCATGATGTCCTGTCCACTCCTACTACGGTCCTGCACACGTTCCATGATGTCCTGCACACTCCTACTGAGGTCCTGCACAGGTCCCATGATGTCCTGCACACTCCTACTAAGGTTTTGCACACGTTCCATGATGTCCTGCACACTCCTACTGAGGTGCCGCACACATTCTACGACGTCCTGCACACCCCTACTGGGGTCCTGCACACGTCCCATGATGTCCTGTCCACTCCTAATACGGTCCTGCACACGTTCCATGATGTCCTGCACACTCCTACTAAGGTCTTGCACACGTTCCATGATGTCCTGCACCTTCCTACTGAGGCCCTGCACACATTCTACGACGTCCTGCACACTCCTACTGAGGTCCTGCACAGGTCCCATGATGTCCTGCACACTCCTACTAACGTCTTGCACACGATCCATGATGTCCTGCACAGGTCTCATGATGTCCTGCACACTCCTACTGAGGTCCTGCACACGTTCCATGATGTCCTGCCCACTCCTACTGAGGTCCTGCACACGTTCCATGATGTCCTGCACACTCCTACTGAGGTACTGCACAGGTCCCATGATGTCCTGCACACTCCTACTAAGGTCCTGCACACGTTCCATGATGTCCTGCACACTCCTACTGAGGTCCTGCACGCATTCTACGACGTCCTGCACACCCCTACTGGGGTCCTGCACACGTCCCATGATGTCCTGTCCACTCCTACTACGGTCCTGCACACGTTCCATGATGTCCTGCACACTCCTACTGAGGTCCTGCACAGGTCCCATGATGTCCTGCACGCTCCTACTAAGGTCTTGCACACGTTCCATGATGTCCTGCACCTTCCTACTGAGGCCCTGCACACATTCTACGACGTCCTGCACACCCCTACTGGGGTCCTGCACACGTCCCATGATGTCCTGTCCACTCCTACTACGGTCCTGCGCACGTTCCATGATGTCCTGCACACTCCTACTGAGGTCCTGCACAGGTCCCATGATGTCCTGCACACGTCCCATGATGTCCTGTCCACTCCTAATACGGTCCTGCACAGGTCCCATGATGTCCTGCACACTCCTACTAAGGTCTTGCACACGTTCCATGATGTCCTGCACACTCCTACTGAACTCTTGCACACGTTCCATGATGTCCTGCCCACTCCTACTGAGGTCCTGCACACGTTCGATGATGTCCTGCACACCCCTACTGGGGTCCTGCACACGTTCCATGATGTCCTGCCCACTCCTACTAAGGTCCTGCACACGTTCGATGATGTCCTGCACACTCCTACTGAGGTCTTGCACACGTTCCATGATGTCCTGCCCACTCCTACTGAGGTCCTGCACACATTCTACGACGTCCTGCACACCCCTACTGGGGTCCTGCACACGTTCCATGATGTCCTGCCCACTCCTACTAAGGTCCTGCACACGTTCGATGATGTCCTGCATACTCCTACTGAGGCCCTGCCCACATTCTACGACGTCCTGCACACCCCTACTGAGGTCTCACATAGTCAACCGACACTTCAGCACATCCTGCGACGCCTTCTTATCGATGGTGCGCTTTGAACGAATACGCGCCGCGGTCAAGTACATCAACCCGCACAGCGTCCTCTTCCGAGCCGGACGTTCAAAGTACACCACCCTGGAGAGCAAGGTGTTTATATGGAGTCTAAGAAAACAATGACTGATAACGAAAAACCCACCAGGAAAAAAAAACTATTCTTGAGAGGCCGGTTTCCGAGTTTCAAACGCCCGTTAGGGGCCCAGAAGTCATTATGGTGAGTTCTGACAATTATTTTCGTCATTCCCGTGGCCGATTACCTCTAGTCACAAATTTTCGAGCGATTTGGTCCACGCCTTCCAAAAAAATGGTTTTCGACGGACGGAGGTGGAGGCGGAGGCGGTGGTGGAGAACGTTTTTGCGTACTTTGAGAGGTCATAACTTTAGAAAGCGGGGACCAGTTGGGATGAAAAGTTGCACACATATGTAATTTCTTGCAGCGCGTCGAATAGTGTACAGCTCATACCTCTGTTGACGGTATGAATAGGTGATCTCATTGTAGGGCATCCGCGCGGGAAGAGATCAAAGCCAAATCCTGGTGAGCGCTTCGCGCTCACCACAATTTAATTTCTGGAAGCGGTATCATTCATCATTTACTTTAACCCTGTGTGCCCCCACAACAAGAGCGCTAGTTTTCGAATGAAGGAGTACTGTATTTCTCGAAGCGGTTGTTCGAATGTGGCTTACAGAGCTTGACCATTCGGATCCCGGCAATGTGCCTTCAACGGGTGAAGGTAGTAGTCGTGGCGGGACCTCCTACCGCTCGACTGCGACGCGTGTTCGGCCAACGCAGTTTCAGAGTCATTCAACGACTATTTGACCGGCTTTATCTCGGGATTTCTTATCTGAATAACGAATAGTGTTGTTTTACCGCCCTTAAATGGGATTAGCAGGCAACTTTTTCGCTCGGATTTGCCAGAAGTTCTTGAACGTGGTTCTTATGAAGTATACGCTCAGTAATCAACCTTTAACATCACTTATATGAGGCTTGAAGAAAATCATAGCATAGTCCGATTTCAAAAACTAATCAATAAAATGTCAGTTTGCATTTCAAAAATCATAAACACCCGAAATTCCTGACATCATGCCTTCATTTCATCCACTTTAGGGTTACTAAGGGAACTTAAGGAGCCCTAAATCTCAATTACGCCTTACAGAAAATCTTAAACGAGTGATCCCCTCGACTATGATGATGTTTTTAAATTTGCCGAATGAAGTAACAACTCCGATACCCTATCAGATTGAATGAGTAGTCGGGATTTCCTGAATATTCAAGTTAATTTTCAAATTCTCCGAAAATAGATTCACAAATATTATGCGATTTCTCTTCCCCATGTATACGAATGTCTTGACGCGAAACTGGTGGAATACTCGGAAAATCATATTTTTCTGTTTTACGATTAGACAGGATGTCCAAGAAACCAAACAATTCAATTTACCAATGCTAGCGTTCTTGATAAGGTGTCACAAACCTTGTCTTCTATTGCGAACATTGGCCATCCATGTCCAGCAGGCTAATTCTCAATACGAACGCCGATCGATTGAAAGCGATGGGGTTGAGGGAATTCCTACCGTACACAGCTGCAGTGATCTTTCTAGAACCTGTCGCGTCGTCTGCGCACTCTTTCGCGGTCACACTCTCTGCCGCATTTCCGCTCTGCACTCTGCCTTCCGTGAGTGACATGGAGCACTTTGAACTCGATCACTCATTTGTTGAAAGACTCTTCCCGGTTCTTCGATTCCCACAATTTCAAAAAGTAGCGTTTTTGTCAATGTCTTATGAACACTGTCTGCCTCAAAATTCTGATTGTCTTGGATGTTTTAATTACATCGAAGATTCTCAGGATTTTTGTAAGCACTTCATGGCTATGGAAAAAAACGGTGGTGTGGTTCGTCATAACTGGCTCGATTCCGAGTTTATCATTATTCAATAAGATGGTAGCCTTCTTCCATTGCCGTGAACTGTATGAATGTTGCTCATTCAAGATTCTGATTGTCTTGGATGTTTTAATTACATCGAAGATTCTCAGAATTTTTGTACATGCACGTGCTTTTTAGAATTCATTAATGTAATATGTGTTTCTATAACAATTCAAGTTCCCTCCGTTCATATTTCAGCAGGACACTATAAAGTAGATAACGCTGCCAGTGTTTGGCGCAGGGTTTCGGAGCTCACAAAGGGCTGACAAGGAAACTATTATTAGTCAGTCTGGCCATTTCGCATGAAATGTATTTTTCTGGAATCGTTTTTGACGTAGAATCCGAATGTGATCTTTACAGCTGCCTAAACTCGCTCGGAAAGTTATAGGAGTTTTTGCCAGATTTTAGTACTGTGCTTATCTGGGTCAAACTCGGGTCGGCAATTAAGTCTCGACACGCTTTGCTGCCGCACGCGCTCGAGTCGATGCTGCGCTGGAAACTTCCGATTCGGGAGCGTGCGGCCGCGAAGCGTGTTAAGACGCAATAGCGGACCGGAATTAGGCCCAGATAAGCACAGTACCTATTGTACCTTCCAAAACGCACATTAGTCTTCGAAAATTCGGAAACGGACCTCATAATTGTTGTGTTCAGCGCCCAAAACAACCCCCCTGAGCAATTGGGTTGAGGCACATTTTCCACACTTTGCCCAGACTGGTGGCGTTTCGGACTTGTACGGATTTTCTGTAAGGCGTTTATTTGTACCAATCACAAGGTTTGAAAGCGTTTATAAAAAATGTTCCAGATTTAACTTTAAATTCTCCTAGGCGGGTTATTTGTGGCACTAATCACGAATCTGGGGTCTATTTGACGATTTTCCAAAGTTTCTCACTTGATTTGTTCAAAGCTTCCCATCGGGGGAAAATTTACTTTTAATGTTCATTTGTCAATTTTCGAAATAAATCGCGTGAAACTTTTCTATAGTGGTTTAGGCGGCTGCGATGATCATAATCGGATTCTACGCCAAAAAATCGTTAAAGAACAGTAGATTTCATCCGGAACGGCCACGCTGCCTTGAAGTAGTTCCCTTGTGAGCCGTCCTGAAGTCCACTCGGTGACCTGCTGGGAAGCAAATTGAGGGTGCTTAGAATTTTTGTGATTCGTATTATGCAGTATCGTGTCGTATCACTTCTATCGCATTTATTTCTTCTTTCTTTCGCTGTTTTTGAATTATGCTAACAATCAACAATAAAAACACAAAAAGACAAGTCAAATAATTCAACTCAAGTCCATAAAAAATTAAAAGTAAAAGCAAGTACGCGAAATGTGCAAAAACCTGCAATTCTCTTCATTTCACTTAGAGGCAGGGTTCGCGATAAAAACGAATGTTGAGCTCTCTTCATGAGAATGTAGACACAAAAGTAAAAATGAGTGAAGAAACTCGGAAATTTGCGGGAAAACGCTCAAAAACAAGGTATAACGGCTAATTACCGGTGTCGGCCGGCCCCCTAATTAACGAGATTTTCATTAATGCTTGTTTCTCCGCCATTTATTTTGCTGCTTAAGTGGTCAGTAGTCTCCAGAAATGCTGAGAAATTACGTTAGAAGCAAAATAAAAGTTGACAAAACAGGATTTTACACAAATCTCGGTATTTGGGGGCGGGAGGACACCAAGTGATAATTTGTTCCTGAGCGATTAGCGATTTTTCTCCAATTTTTTGCTCACTTTCACATTTGTGATGGCCAGATCTACCATTCCATGGGGATAACTCAACAACCGATTTTATCGAGAACCCTGCCTTTAATTAAGGAGGATCATTGGAAAACGATACCGAATCGCTTGACGGCATCGGTGATGAACTACAACAAGGTGAACAAGAGGACTACATAGGTGATCCCGACCAGGGATGAGCGGAAATTTTTTCCTGAATTTCGGAAATCGGAAGGACTCTCTAAAATTCGGAAATCGGAACGGCAAAAACCATCGGAAATCGGAATTCGGAAATCGGAAATGGTCAGCGAAATTCTTAACCCTCCCCTGGTGATTGTTCCTGCCAAAAAACTTGGGCTTATCCTACTTTATTGATAAGGTGTATGCCCACGCGTACTTGTAGGCTTGTATCGTGACGCTTAGAATCATTGCAGAATCAGTTAGGTCCCACACACTTTTCCAGGCGCCTGCAGCACTTCAAGTCGGTTCAACACAGTCTCTCCGGCGAGCGGTACACTTTCATTAGAGTCCCGCAAACTTTTTTCCCGGCACATGGCGCGCTCCTAGTTGGGTGCAACACACTTTTCTCGGCGCTTCACGTACTCCTAGTTGGGGTGCTACACACTTTCGCCGGCGCTTGGTGCCCTCCAAGTTGTGTCCAACACAGTCTACCCGGCGCTCGACGCACTCCAAATTGAGCGCAACACAGACAGTTCCTCCGGCGCTCGGCGTACTCTCAGTTAGACCCCGCACACCTTTTCCAGCGGTTTGCGCACTCTAAGTGAAGCCCAGCCCACTGTTTTGACGCTTGACGCCCTTCCACTCAGAAAATGCTGGTTAAGTTACCTGAGACTTCAACGCAAGTTGCAAGGTGGCCTCACGCAACTTACTTTGAGTTAACAAGTAACTTGAAGCGATGTTACGTGTAATTGTACGAGATTTTTGATTAATGTAACATACGCTTTAATAAATACACAACATTGCGAGTTACTCGTACTGCTGGTACATGTTACTTGACATGTACCAGCGACGTGGCCGGCACACTGACAAGCGACGAGGCCAGCATACCGTCACGCGACGGAGACTGCTCGGCGAGCACGACTGGGCCGGCAGCGGTCTGTCAGGCGGGGCCTCCAGCCGGTGTGCGGGGCCAAGTACCTCAAAACTAGTGTAACTGAATGGACGACGCTGCCTGCATCTGAGTCATGCCTCCAGGGTGCAACGTATACCTCCCTAGGGAACGGCACGCCGCGTAGATAAGTTACATGTGCGATAACATACATAATACATTTAGGTTACACGCCACTGCTTTATGTCACGTGTAACTCAACTCGCACCGTGGAGCATATATCCAATGTTTAAGGTCAAATGTAACTTAAAGTTGTAAAGGCAGGTTGCCGAGAGCATATCTAAAGCCGAGAGCATTAGCATGTAACTCTGTCAGCAATTACTTACCAGTGAATTCTCGCACACTCCCCTCGAGAAACTCACAGCGGGCCTTAAATCTCAAATGAAACCGTTCATGAACTCTTTCAGCAAGCTTTTATATAGGGAACTGATCGTGTTATCAGTACACGCCATCACACCATAACAACAACAAACCGAATGGCTTCATTGTTGAAAAAAAAACCACCGAATTTCCGTTCATTCTCACAAACGCACACAGACACACACACATAGTTAGGCAAACATATGTAGACAGTAGGATGTTATTGAATAACTTTCCTGTAAATGCACTCAACCTTAGCTTTCTGAAAAGTGAAGACGGGCCTCGAATTCGAATTCAGCGCCCCAGATATCCCTAAGAATTTGGCAAGGAAAAGGGTTCAAAAACCTAAACTCCGATATTTCCGATTTTTTCCGCATTTTTACCCTTTTTTTCGGAAATCGGAAATCGGAAGGCCAAAAACCATCGGAAATCGGAATTCGGAATTCCGCTCATCCCTGATCCCGACGAAGGGATATTGGAGGGAGTATTTGAGCGGAACGAACAAGAACCAGATGATTGCTGGACCGGACCAGGCATTGAATTGATCTTCTACTTGAGTTGAATTGAATATTCGTTGGAACATTTGGTTTTTCTCGATGTTCACTGCCGTTGAAATTATTTGTTTTTATAGTCGAACTGAATATTTGTTGAAATACTTCGTTTTTGTTATTGGTAGCCATCGATGTTGTATTATAATAACTGTTAATGATGTTGAATGGAAATAGTTAGTCACTTCAAGTAAATAGTTGTGAATTATGACCAGTGTTTGATTATCACTGAAGCCGAAACTAGGCGACAAATACCATGCGGTACCGATTGCCACAAAGCCATAAAATACTTTGCAATTTTCATCTGAGAGTCTGAGTCGGTCGGTCTGATATAGAAATGTAACTGATATCATCATTTCATGCCGTTGTGGCAATCGGTACCGCACGGTATTTGGAGTTTACTGAAGCCGAACGTCACGCCTAACATTTAAAGGTGAGAAACAAACGTATCGAATTCATTTCAGCAGAAAAGAACTCAAGACATAATTTAAAGGCGCGAAAAATTGCGTCAGATTCATTTTAGCAGGGAAGAATTCATGGCCAAGTTACATGTAATATCGCTCAGTCGTTTAGTTACATAAAACATGGTTGATGTAAATTACACGCTATTATAGGCATGTTACACGTGACATTGGCGTGGCAAGTTACAGGCGACTTTGTCACAGTTACTTGCGATGTTGTGCAAGTTACATGTATTATTAGCGCAACTTAAAGGCAGCATACACGCTCGTAAACGTGGTTGAGATAACAATGTGAATCGAACCGTATGGCTTACAACATAATGCCTACGCATTTTGAAGTGTCAAAAATCACCCACAATGCCGCTACATAAGTCAGAAGTTAGTCCCGCCCTGTATTTTCACGCCCCCTGTATTTGCTCTTTTGCTGCAAAGCAGGGGTGCTCGGTCATCTTCGCCGTCAGTGACGTGTGTGGTTCACTTGTTAGGCGACCTACCAACAGTACCAACTGTGAATATGACCCAGCAACCTTGCGTTGCAGGAAAAGGGCAAATACAGGGGGCGTGAAAATACAGGGCGGGGCCAACTTCTAACTCATGTAGCGGCAACGTGGGTCGTATGTGACACTTCAAAATGCGTAGGCGTTGTAATCTGGGCCAGACCATTCTAATTCCGTAGTTTTCTCAATCACGTTTGCGAGCGTGTATGCTGCCTTTAAGTGTTACCTTAATGGGAAATTTTGCCAAGTTACCCGTAACATCGCATCAAGTTACTTGTGAATTTGAAGTAAGTTGCGTGAAGCCATCACGCAACTTGCGTCAAAGTCTCAAGTAACTTAACCAGAAATTCCTGAGTAAGCGCGTTTTCAATAATTTCATATCTCATTCGGTAGTGGCGGCAGTGCTACAGTCTTTTACGACTCCATCCAAGCGTGGATGGAAAGGTTCGGGATCTCAATCTCAACCCGGGTGAAAAAGAGTTCTTATATTCAGGAATAAAAAAGACTCCAGGGTCACGTGCGTTATAGTTTTACGCTCATTAACTAAGGGGTGGGCCAGGCCCGCTTATACAGTATTCATAACTCCCTCCACTTGGCACCGCTCAAGCTAGCTAGGTTTTAGGATTAAATGGGACTAACTTACTTGAGTCCAAACTGGTTTTTGTAGTTGGGCTTTCCCCTGTCAAAACGTCCGGTAGAGTCGGGTTCCACTTTAGCCCTTGAATTGCAGCAGAGGCACGCCCAGCTTCGGGTATGTTCGGCAGCTTTTGCAGGCCTCAGATTACATTTAATTGGTTTTTAATTCCCCACAAGGTGTCACTCTTTATGGCATCAAATTATTAGACTTGGCTATGAAGCCAGCGGCTTTACCTTACTTTCTTCTCACTTTTCTTTCAGGGGTGGCGCAGATGCCCTTCGAAAAGGCGTTCGTTCGAAGGACACCAAACGCGTTGAGAAGATGAGAAACCTCCGTTGTCTGCTATCGTATATCCAGCCACATGTCTACCTCAGATGAAAATCACGTTTTGCTTAGTATCAGTTACAGCTTCTTCGCTCCAATTCTAATGGTTCGTATTGATCCATGTCAAGTTCAACTTCTGCCGTACGGTCCAGTACTAGTATAACTGTTGCTTCGTTTATTTGTCCAGCTTATTATGCTTCGGTGTGATCACGATCTCTCTCGCCAGTTTCACTTACTTATTGTCAGACAGTAACACAATAGATATATATTAGCTGTGAGCGTTCCTTCCGGTTAGTTTGGAGTGGTATATGCTTCCGGTTTGTATGTATGTGGTATATGATTCCGGTCAGTATGTATGCAGTTAACTTGTCGCGTGTGACATGTATCGGTGCTGTACCGCCGTTCGTTTCCGCAGAATAAAGCCGTCACACACGTTCGTTTGCGTGTCCGCGTGTAGTTCACGAAACTGAGGTTTTGCCGAAGTTTATCGAGGTAAAATACGTGAATACGTTTCACCTTTCTTCCAGCACGAATATCATGTTGCATGATGCAAGAGCGGTAATCCGCAATTGCAGAGCGGAATTTAGCTCCGAAAACGACAGTATGACAACAAAAACAGGGCAAGAATGTACAAAATCTCTGAACTATAAATTAGTGTAAACCAATTACTAGAAAACTGATTGTTGAGTATTAATAAATTCAAGTATTTGTTGAGGCGTGGGATTTTAACTGTCAAAACCTGGATGATGACGTCAGCATCTTGTTAGCATCGATTCTACGCTCTACACCCTGCATTGCGGTCACCGCGACGACGTCATCCTTGATTTTTTGAGCATGGTGGCAAAGCCATATAACCGCACGCTCGGAAAATCAAGGATGACGTCATCGCAATATCAGGTATGAAGGGTAAGTGCGTAGAATCGATGGTAACAAGATGATGACGTCATCATGTTATTAGAATCCCTGCTATGAAAGGTGGACCGATGCGTGATCCACGAAGTAGTGACGTCATCATGGAGACTGCAGTTCCGGCTATGACAGGTGGACCGAGACTGTTAGATTAGGCTTATTACTAGGGTTATGGAACATTAACATGAAAACTCACCGTTTTATTCATGCAGCAGCAAATAGAAATTAACAGGGTTGCGGCCTAGCGGTGGACGTTGAGGGCCGGATTGATTGATTAAAGGGCGAGGCGAGTGCGATTGGAGCACGGAAGGTGACCGTTTCTGTCGTTGCTCCGGATTGGACGTTGTCCTCGGTCCGTTCTACTCGCGACTCTATTTCCAAACCTCATGCCGAGTTTTCATGGGCGTGGCAGGGGCGGGGCGTGTAAACTCGTCCATTCCTATCGGGACCCAACGCCATTACAAAAGCTGCTGCTTGCCCTTTATCGACGCCGCTCGCGCCCGAATCAGCTGTTTCTCTCGACTTGGCCCGATTCGACGTCTTAATGCAGTTTAGCGGCCCGCCCAACGTATTCTGCTTCACTTTCATCGATATATTCTGGTCCTGCTGAGCTGGTGCAGTACTCTGCTGCAATATTCAAGTCTATTTTGCCCTCCCTAACCGTCGCCGCTCTATTTGGATCCTGATTCGTACTGTTTATTCGTCTTCTTACAGATATTCACCTGATATAATAGTATTATTCACTATACTTTATATAGTTTTTGCTCCGCTGATCGTTCCATTTTTTCTATACATAACTTTTGTGAAACTGTGGATCATTTCGCATGGTTTTCTGCAGAAGATTTTTAGAATAGCTTTTTTTGATTGGCTTCTGCCGAATTAAACCTGTCATTTTCAGGAGCCAGTCGCTGCATGCAATTGACCGTTCCTTTCCCATGCATTTTCTCCCTCCTTTTCTCTATTTTTTTTCCTTTCCTCTCTTTGTATCTGACGCAGTTTCCGATTCTGTATCATTGAGACACTGGTTAACACAATGTGTACCCTTTGATACAGTCTCGCTGTATGCCGACAGAGCTATGCTTCCCCCACCACCTCACTTCTTCCTGCCTTGCTGTGGACGTCGTCATGCCACGCGGATCAGTACTGCTGGTAAACTTCAATCGCAAGTAAAAATGAAAAAACTCAACAGTAACTCATGAAAGAAAGATTCGCTATGCTAAACTATTATCTGCGGAGTGCCATGCAAAAATGCTGTTTTTTTGCAATTTCAAACAGTTACTGAGAGGAATGGCATAAAATAATTCAGAATTTCAGGAAATAAAATGAAATAATCATTCAATCATTTCAAAATTGAATATTCATGTCAGATACAAATTAATAAATATCATTTGAAATAATTAATTGAAAAGTTCGAATAGTGTTCTCCAAAATAAAATACTAACGATGATTTCGGTTTAACAGCTGGGGTCGAATTGCAAACTGTTGTTTAAGAGAGGGTTAGCAGACTGAAATCACGATTCATAAAATGTTGAATAATCAGCTCAGCACCAAATAATAAAAAGAGTAGACTAGAATGATACAGCACAATAATATAGTAGGCCCAGAATATTGAAGAAAGTTCGACAGGGTACTGCAGCAGCACAGCAGTACCAGAATATGTCGATGAAAGTGCAGCAGAATACGTTAGACGGGCGGCAAAACTGAATAAAGACGTCGAATCGGGCCAAGTTGAGAGAAAACAGCTGATTCGTGCGCGAGTGGCGTCGATTAAAGGGCGAGCAGCAGCTACTGTAATGAGGTTGGGTCCCGATAGGAATGGACGAGTTTACACGACCCGCCTCTGCCCTGCCCATGACAACTCGGCCCGAGGTCTGGAAATATAGTCGCGGGTGTCCGTTCCTTCTGGAAAATAGCTCGCTCTGCTCGCTCATTTCTCATTTGCGTGCGTTTGCGGGATTCGGCTCCATTCTGGTTCCGGGTCGTCCGTCTGCTATTGTTCCTGGGATTGTTGGGATTCGCCGGTGACATTGCATTGATTGCAGTGTTCGCTCTCTGTGCGTCCAGTAGTGGTTTTTGCGGGTTCCTGCTGAGGGTTTAGGACAGTGTTTTCGAAAAGGGCCAAGGACGTCCACCGCTGGTTTGGTCTAGGATCTTCATTCGAAGAAGGGTCTTCATAAGAAATTTCTACTACCTTTTATCACCAGATCGATAGTAATATTTTTGTTTGTTGTGTTGTATAATAAATTAATTGTACTCTATTGTGCTGCTGTTGCTTACCATTGGGGTTCACAACCCGGTATTTTTGGAATTTTGGGTCACGTATATTGCATTTGAAACCACAACCACTTAACTAGACACGATCCACGGAGTGGTTACGAAATCATCGAGACTGCAATCCCGACTTTGAGAGGTGGACCGATGTTATTCCCGAAACGAACGAGCCTCGTTTCGGGTTGACCCCGCCCCTTTTTTCGTTTCGAGCCAGAGCGGTTCAACGGTCCAACCTCGTTCTGACGGCGCTCGAATCGAACCGGTGCCTGAGTCCACAATCACCTCCACAGGACTCGGCGTCTCCACATCAACACTCTCCTGCTCATCTTCCGCAAACACAAACACACGATCCTGAGTCTCCAAATCAAGATCCTACTCCAGACATAACTACACGCCACATCGTTGCTGCTACACAAGCGGCTCCTGTGGTAGTGAATCCCAACCAGCTCTCAAAAATTAATGATAATGCTTTTTGTAAAGCTATGGCGAGGTTTGAAAGCAAAGTCGATGCCCTTTCTGAGCGCGACGACAGACATTTCGCAGTTCTCGATAACTTGGGTGCTAATATATGTATAAGGATCAATTTGAGAAAAAAACGAGATGGCTGATGAGGTAATCGAAATGATCAAAATAGACGTCTTAAAACGTTACGGAATATCTTCTTCTTCTTTGCAGCCGCAGAAGGGTTTTTGTCATAGGTTCAAGAAACGGGCGACCGAAGCTGGATTCAACCACAAATCTGTTGTCGTCAGTGAGGTGGGCCTCTTCGGACAGTCGAATAGATGAGCTGTAGTGTGGCCAGGGTTACCACAATCCGGACACTCGTCAGGCTTACTTCTGTCGATCCTATGCAAGTATGACATCAGCATAGGGGAATGCCCGCAGCGCAACGAGGCGAGGGAATATCTAGCCCGCCTACCGAGTTCCATCTCGGTGTTGCTGACTTCAGGTGGTGCGATCCCCAATATGGGGTTGACAGCCACCTCACTCAAGTGATCCCTGACGAAACGGGTGTGCTCCGCACGTAAAAGACGAAGACGATCTAATTGGGAGTCCGTCCATCTTTGTATATTGACTTTCTCGGGAGCATCCGCAAAAGGCCTTCTGATATCTCTCTCTCATAGGATTCATAATCCTTCTTAATGGGTGATCAGGCTGCTTGACGATATTAATAACCAGTTGCTGCGCTTGGAGTTGACAGTGCTCCTTAACAGGCAGAATATGGGCTTCAGCATGAAGATGCTCCACTGGAGTGCTCTTTGCACACCCAGTGGCAATCCGAAGAGCAGCATTTTGAACTCGCGGCAGGCAGACGAGCATCTTCCCAGTTCACAACGGGGTGAGCACAGTGTTCCTTAGGTTCAGTGGAGAAAACAGACACAGATGATTTAGCGGCAGAGACAGTGAGCATCATATCATCGAGAAAGCTCTTCAAGACGACGAGGTAGCTATTGATCTTGCGTGCAGCTACATTAATATTTCTGTCACGTCACAAGATGGTGATGTCATCCGCGTACGCAACGACTTTAATGTCACTTGTGGGGACGGGCAAATCTTCAAGGTAAAGGCTGAACAGAGCAGGCGATATGACTCCTCCTTGAGGGACACCGGCAGCGATCGGGACGCTATTAGAGACATGTCCCTGAAACAGCACTTTTGCTCGGCGCCCTTTGATGAGCGCGGTTATCCATCGTTTCTGCCAAGGCGGGATGGTGGACCTCAAAAGCTTCTCAGACAGTATGCCCAAGTTGACAGAATCAAAAGCTTTCGTGAGGTCCAGGGCTACGCCAACAGTGCGTTGAGGTTTATAGGCGTTGAAGCCATCCGAAACATAGCTCACAATCTCCAGCAGCGCCGTTGTGGTAGAATGTAATTTGCGGAATCAATGTTGGTGCTGCTGTTTGTTAATATGCTCGGCAAGCTCCTTCACGACCAGTTTCTCAGCGACCTTGACAATTGGTGATAAAAGACTTATTGGCCTGTATCCCTTCGCTGTGGATGGCGATTTACCAGGCTTGGGCAACGGAATGACGCTTGCCATTTTCCAGTCTTGGGGTAGGATGCACGTGCGAAATGAAGTGTGACTGACGTCAGCCAGGATTGGCATAATCTCACTCGGCAGTTTCTTCAATACCGCTGGACTAATGCCATCCGGTCCTATAGCCTCCGAGTTGCGCATCTCTTTTACCACCTTTTCAATCTGCGCAGGCGTCACTGCTTCTGCTTCGTTCTTGAGTGGCAACTTACAGAGCTCTCTTACAGTCACTCGATTCTGTTTCCCTCTCTTAGCCTGAGTTATGAAAAAATTCTTTCCGAGAGCAGTTGCAGCCTCCTTTCCCGATTTGAAAACTCCATTCTCGAACTCGATCGTGGAATAGTTGGTGGAGGTGCTCTTGCCCGAGATCTTCTTTAGAACTTTCCAAGTTAACGCTCCATCTTTCTTGAAATTCATCTTCTCCGTGAATTCCTCCCAACACTCCTTCTTGTGCTTGTCCAGATCTCGCTTAATCTCGCTGTCCAGCTCAGCAATGGTCGGATCCAAGTGATCTTCGACTCTGTTTGCATCCCTTGTCCTAATCTTCTCCAAGATTTCCCTGGTGACATTGGGAAAGAAGGTCTTAACTCGGCCCTCCGGAATGGCTGCTTTCATGGCCTTGCGAATCGCGTCGGTCAAGTGACGTTCCTTCTGGTGCACGTTTATCCATGGGTAGTCATCCACATGGCGAAGTGCCACCTCCCTGAACAAGCGCCAGTCTGCAAGGCAAAGATTTAGATAAGACCTTTGACGGATACCTGAATAAGGAGCATGAGAATTAGAGAGATCGACATGGACAAAGACGCGGATATGATCACTGGACAGAGTTGTAGCGGTAGACCAAGAGCAGGCGCTGGAGAGATTAGAAGACACAAGAGAGATGTCTGGACTAGAGGATCGGCCGTTGGCCGGAAGACGAGTGGGCTGATCATCGTTGAGAATGACCAGATCTCACTCTTCTGCCCATTCTTCGACGTCTTCTCCTCTAGCGTCAGTGTCAAGCGACGAGCAGAATGTATGAGCATTGAAATCGCCTGCGAAGACAACAGAGTGTGAAAGTGAGCAGTCGTACAACTGCTTGAGTGAGGGAGTAGGGTCGTAAGATTGGGGCAGGACGTGGTAGGAGGGATATATATATATATATTAAAAAGAGATATAGGTGTTTTAAGAGGGAGATGGATAGGTAGGTACTCAAGAGTACCGTCCGATGGGGTGTTTGGTATGATATTAGAGGGTATATTAGATAATACGAAAGTGGAAACTCCTCCGCCGTGAGCTGACCTCAGAGCATGATAAGCAGTGTAGCCAGGAATGTTAGGTAAACGAGCGTTAGCGGAAGGAGACAGCTTGGTTTCCTGAACCATAATGATATCAGGATGATGAGTACGTGCGAAAAGAGAGAGTTCAGACAGCTTGGCTCGAAGGCCGTTGATGTTCATATGTACAATAGAGAGAGGGCGGTTGGTGAATGAGGAATCAGAGTTGCTGGGGGCAGAGCACAGAACACAACGGAAGGAAGGATCGTGATGCCTCACAGAACTGAAACCCGAACACCTTTGGCATCCGAAGCACTGTACGCTTGTTTTCCTCCATGTGACATCCTTGCCGCACGTGGCGCATGGGTACTTCTGAGCGGGTCCTGGATTCCTCTCGACGCCGGCCATTTGTAGTAGAATCTTTAGGAGAGCTGCGACCAGCCAGCACCTCTCCCATGACAAAAACCCTCTTCGCGGAGGTGTTGACGTCGGTTTGAACGGAGGTGGTCTTCTTTCCTCCACACGACACGATTTCCTCCACTTTCGGAATATACCGCGATAACAACGAGGATCTGCGCTTCCAATCACGGCTACAACGCAGACGTGTTAGGAACATTCCATTTCCGAATGTGTTCATAGAAGCCGTGGTTAAACACTACAAATGGCTGGAGTACTGAGAGGACCGGAGCCGCCCCGAGGCTGGCTTATTTCACTGCAAGCTATGCGATAATCGTCACAGTGTACTAAAAAACCTTATGGATTTACCAGACGAGAGTGATGCTCTTGTTGAAATGGATTCAAACGGAGAAGAGGTGTACGACCCTACTTCGAATTTCGGTTTGTCTGCACAATACGGAAGTGCAAACTGAGGCTCCACATCCTTCAACTACAACTCAATCAGAAAGATCACTGAGAGGTAGCAAAAGGACTCACACCGGTCGCATCTCCGCAGAGCAACCAACCAAGGTCATCGATAAAAAGTATCTCGGATATCATATCGTGTATTGTCTCGCAAAACATTCATGACTACGTCGACCCGAAAGCAGGCATGAATATGTGGCGACAAACTCTCAAGCGACATAATTTGCGTGGCTAGGCAGCATACACGCTCGTAAGCATAGTCGAGATAACAGCATAGATAGGTCCGCACGGCCCGTACTATGTCGTCAACGACGTTTGAAGCGTTGAAAACTGTCCAGGATGACAATATGTGACAATGTTTGAGCAATCTTGCCTTCCACGCCCGTATTTTCACACCCCTTCGAGTAATCGAATGAGAATCGATACTTGTGAAAACGCGTGATAATTGAGAGTGATAGCACTATCAAATGGGAGTGCACGAGAGAAATAGCTCGGTTTACTTGAGTATAACATGTCTGCTAGCCTATTGACTCTCGTCCACTTTCGAAAATGCCGCTCTACTTTGGCTGACCTCTTGAAATGGAGGATTTTATCAGTGCACAAACATGTTATATTGAGGAAAATCGAGTTTTTTCTCTACTGCACTCCCTTTTTATAGTGCTATCATTCTAAGTTATCAGATGTTTTCTCAAGTATCGATTCTCATTCTGTCACTCGAAGGGGTGTGAAAATACGGGCGTGGAAAGCAAGATTGCTCAAACATTGTCAAACATTGTCATCCTGAACAGTTTTCAGCGCTTCAAACGTCGTTGACGACATAGTACGGGACGTGCGGACCTATCTATGCTGTTATGTCGACTATGCTTGCGAGCGTGTGTGCTGCCTTTAAGTAATCCACGATAGATTCTTGGACCACCAGAACAACGAACTGAAGAAAGCAACAGGAGCTAAAAAACTGCAACGGCATACACAATAGCCAAGGAGGGATTTTCTTTTGCCAAACAATTTCCACTCCTTATAACAACAACGAAGACGGGAGCGATTGCTTCGGAAGCTCATTACGACGCAAGAAGTGCTACACGTATGATCAAGCAGTTCGCCATTAATATGAAATACGATCTCCTCAAATATGCCATAGGTAACGACTAGCCCATCTTACTTCTACCGCACGGTACCACAGTATAGTTGTACAATTTCGAAAAAAATGTCGAACGAACGAAGAATGAAAAAATTTCGTTCGAAAAAATTTCGAACGAACGAAAATCGAGAAAATTTCGTTCGAAAAAATTTCGAACGAATTTCGAGAAACTCTCGAAATTTCAGAGGTCGAACGAACGAAATTCGAAACAAATCAAAATTTCGATTTTTTTCGAAACTCGTCGAAAATTTCGAAATTTGTCAAAAATTTCGAATTTTTTTCGAAATTTGTTCGAAAAAATTCCGAACGAACGAATTTCGAAAAAATTTCGAAAAATCGGGATTTCGAACGAACGAAAATTGAAAAATTTTCGTTCGAAAAAAATTCGAACGAACGAAAATCGAATTTTTTTCGTTCGAAAAAATTTCGAACGAACGAAAATCGAAATTTTTTTCATTCGAAAAAATTTCGAACGAACGAAAATCGAAATTTTTTTCATTCGAAACAATTTCGAACGAACGAAATTTGAAAAAATTTCGTTCGATGAAATTTCGACTGAACGAAAAATTTTCGAAAAATCTAGCGAAAATTTCGTTCGTGTACAACTATATACCACAGGTAATGGAGTGAAATGGATTGTGTTTCTGCTGAGAACTGTATCTCCCGTCAATCGTCCCATGACCTTTCATCTCGCCCTCGTAGAAGTCGAAAGTGAATCTGGAGAAGACATATTGCATGCCTTACGAGAGCATTTGATTGGATTGACCCCTGGGCACAGCAGCCTGGTTTCTCTATGACTTCATGGAATTCCTTTATGAGTCGCCTGATCTCACTCTCAAGCGATGGAGCTTCAGTGGTGACGGGTCGGATGCAAGGCTTCTATGGGTTGATGAAGGCTCAAATCAGAAACAGAGTATGGGGACATACAAAGGAATGATCTCGTTCTCTCAGTTTGCGGAGCTCACAAGTTGAACCTGGTGATTACCGCACAAAAAGGGTATGCCATGGACCTCACTTAAGCTTTGGTGATAGAAATGCACTACTTATTCGGTTCTCAAGTGAGAAGTCGTGGAAGATCCACCTACCGATCTGTTGCGCAGAAAATGAATTTTCGATTCCTCCAATGACAATGCTGCACCGTGTAGAGTTCGCGCAATCATTTTAGTCTGACAAATGGGCGGGGCTGCGACGGTAGATCACCCTGCGCGAATCGAAACCCCATTCTCCAGTGAGGCTGCCAACCCCGCATGACCAGCTGCCTGGCCCATGCGTCAGGCTAAAATGAAAACGGAAACCATACGCTGGGCTGCCAGTTTGCAGCCATCTGTCCAGAATATTTTCAGCAACTTTCCTGTGCTACTTGAAAATCTGAGAAGACTTCATTTGAATCTTGATGCCACTACAAAAATGCAAAAAGCACTTTGGGTGATGACAGATGCTCGAACATTCATCGTACTGCAAAATGTAAACGCTACACTTCATCATTTGGCCTCTGTTTCTGAAGCTGTCCAAAACGAAGAGAGCCTGGGCCGGAATTCATGAACGCTAAACCGGGGGTCCCAGCAGGGTTTGTTTGGAAACGTTCGCAAACCAGCGATTCATCATCGCTAGGTGTGGTCAGGACTGGGCTACGCCTGGTTCCCATGTAGCCTCACCTCCGAGGTGGTGGTTTGGTTTGGTCCCAGCTGGGGCAGCTAACCAAACCAAACCCTGCCGGAACCCCCGATGTGTTCACAAATCCCAGCCCCGTTTGTGGACTTCGTTTCTCGCTGGCGACGTCTCAATGCGGAATTCGAAGGAAGCGGAATTAAGAAAAAGATAAAGATAAGAAAATACTTATTCGGAAAGATAAGAAAATACTTATTTGATGGAGAGTGGCATTCTAATGTGACTAAAAGGTAATGGAAGAGCAGAAAAACTCATTCCTGACTACTTTCTGAACTATCATCCTCGCTTGGACGCAACTGATACATTGCAGCGCACCCAGCAGTACAAGATGGCCTGTTACAATTATTTACTCTGTTCCCTCGCGCGCTTGTGCGGAGCGAGGGCAGAGAGAGCGAGAAAGTGTGGGGAGAAGGAGACGCAGCGTACGCGCGCAGAGCACGCGAAGAACGGAAATAAATTCCACTCAGAAACAGAGGATTAACTAAAGTTATTATCAATTGTTCATTATCTTTATTAGAACCTACCCAACTTTCTATGAGTTATTTTGGGAATAAATTCAAAGCTTCGCTATTTTTCTGTTTCACTAAGTCCCAACAGCTTTCGCATGGCGACCGGCCGGGGGCCTGCGACCCCCCCCCCATCCTGGATCCCAGAGTTGCGGCCCCCCTGGTTACCGAAACCGAGGGTGCTTTACCCTAGTAGGCGGTGGAGGATTGATGAAGTTTAGACAGCACGTTCTCCGCTTCGAGTAAGGTTACAGCTCATGACTGCAATAGGCGAGTTCATGACAGAAGGCGATGATGGTCTTCTTCTTCTTTGCAGCCACATAGAGGGTTTTGTCATAGGCGGAGGAACTGGGCGACCAGTAGTGGATTCGTCCATAGGTCCATTGGTGTCAGCGTGGTAGGTCTCTCCGGACAGTTGAATAAATGTGCGGTATCATGGCCGACGATACCGCAGTCCGGGCACACATCAGATTTGCTGCTGTCAATCTTGCTGACATAAGACATTAGCATTGTAGAGTGACCACAGCGCAATGATGCGAGCGTGCATCTCGCCCTTCTTCCGAGTTGAGACTCTGAGGTGCAGACGGGGGCGGTATATCTCTAGTATAGGATTTATGGCCACCTTCACAAGATGACACCGTACGAACTTGGTGTGCTCCTCGCGCAAAAGACGGAGTCGTTCTTGCTGTGAGTCGTGCCATCTTTGCAAATTGACTTTGTTTGGAGCATCGGCGAATGGCTTTCTTATACTTCTCTCTCACGGGGTTTAGCACTCTCCACGACGGGTGATTTGGTTGCTTTATAATGTTAATGCGGAATTGCTGGGCCTTGAGCTGACAGTGCTCCTTCACTGGTAATAGACGGGTCTCAGCATGCAGGTGCTCGATTGGGGGAACTCCTTGCACATCCGGTGGCGATACGGAGAGCAGCATTTTGTACTCGTTGCATCTTTGTCCGGATTCTGAGACGAGATGCTGCCAAACCGGTGCGGCGTACTCCAGGGCGGGCTGCAGAATTGCCTTATACGTTGTGAGTATAGTCTCCTTGCTGCTACCCCACGAAGCCGCCCAGGCCCTGAGAACGTTGAGCTTAGCTTTAACGACTGCCTGCTTCTGCTCGGTATTCTTATGAAACTTGAGTGACGGATCGAGCACAAGACCGAGCAGCTTTGGAAAGCGAGCAGCAGGCAAACGGTCTCCATCCCACACAACATCCGGATGAGCGCTGTGCTCGGATGGGTCCGTCGTGAGAACGGACACTGACGACTTGGCTGCAGAGATACTTAGCATCTTGCGGTCGAAAAAGCCCTTTAGTGTGATCAGGTACTCGTTGATCTTATTGGCGGCCACCTGTAAATCCCGATCTCGACACATGATTGTTATGTCATCGGCATACGCGACGACCTTGATGTCCTGTGGAGGCTCAGGCATATCTCCGAGGTACAGATTGAAGAGGGCTGGCGATAGAACTCCGCCCTGAGGGACTCCAGCTGCCATAGGAATACTGTTGGAGACATGGTTCTGAAACATGACTCTTGCCCGCCGACCTTTAATAAAGGCCGATATCCAGCGCTTCTGCCAAGATGGTATTGACGACTCCAGAATGTTGCTTGACAGGACTCCAAGGTTAACCGTATCAAATGCCTTGGTGAGATCCAACGCAACAGCTACAGATCTCAATGGCTTGTTAAGTTGAACCGGTCGAGAGCATAGCTGGTACTTTCTAGCAACGCCGTAGTTGTGGAATGTAGCCTCCTGAACCCATGTTGAAACAACTGCTTCTCGTTGTGCTCCGCTAGATCCTTGACAATGAGCTTTTCGGCCACCTTGGCGAAAGGTGACATCAAGCTAATGGGACGATATCCCTTTACTGATGACTGAGGTTTGCCAGGCTTGGGCAACGGGATGACGTTGGCTGTCTTCCAGTTTTGCGGAATAGTGCAAGAGCTAAACGAAGTGTTAATCATATCAACGATGAGCGGAAGGATCTCAGTCGGGAGTTTCTTCAGTACAGCAGGACAAATGCCGTCCGGACCGACAGCTTTGGAGTTCCGCATGTCGCTATAATCTTCTCTACTTGCGCCACAGTGAACGCATCGGCCGTGCTCATGAGCGGGAGGCGGCACAGCTCTCTTACTGTCACTCTATTTTGCGGACCTCGCCTTGTACTCGTGACAAAGAAACTTTTACCGAGAGAGTAGGCGGCTTCCTTTCCTGACTTGAAAACGTTATTACCGGACTCAATAGTGGAGGTGGTGGCTGGCGAGCTCTTTTCCCGATAGTTTCCGAAGAACCTTCCAAGTAGCTCCACTGTCCGTCTTGAAATTCAACTGTTCTGTGAATTTTTCCCACTGTTCTTTCTTGTGCTGGTCGAGATCTTTTCTGATCTCACCATCCAGCTGAGCGAGGACAGGGTCTAGCTGGTCAACTGCTCTTCTGGCATCTCTGGTCCTGATTTTCTCAAGAATTTCTCTGGTTACGTTTGGATAGAACGTCTTAACTCGGCCAACAGGGATAGCCGCCTTCATGGCCCTGCGAATTGCATCAGATAAGTGATGCTCCTTCTGGTGCACATTGCCATTCCACGGGTAATCAGCCGCTAGGCGTAGCGCAACCTCACTGAACAGGCACCAGTCTGCTTGGCCTAAATTGAGATAAGAACGTTGACGAACACCAGAATAAGGAGCAAGAGAATTTGAGAGATCGATGTGCACAAAGACGGGAACATGATCACTAGACAATGTTGTTGAGGTAGACCATGAGCAAGCGTTGGAAAGGTTGGACGAGATAAGAGTTATGTCTGGGCTAGAAGATCGGCCGTTGGCAGGGAGACGAGTGGGCTGATCATCGTTTAAGATGACCAGGTCGCACTCCTCAGCCCATTCTTCGACTTCTTCTCCTCTAGCATCAGAACCAAGGGACGAGCAGAAGGTGTGGGCATTGAAGTCGCCCGCGAAAACAACTGATGATGAGAGGGAATAATCGCTGAGTTGTTTGAGAAGAGGAATGGGATTGTAGGAGGAGGGGCATGAGGTGGTAGGGGGAATATATATGTTGAAAGAGAAAGGGGGTGTTTTAAGAGGGAGATGGATTGGAAGGTACTCAGAGTACCATCCGTGGGGGTTTGGTATGAGGTGGGAGGGGAGAGAGGATAAAACAAAGGTTGAAACTCCTCCGCCAAGAGCTGACCTTGGAGCATGGAAGGCAGTGTAGCCCGGGATATTAGGATGAGGATAGGTAGGGATGGAGAGAGCTTGGTTTCTTGAACCATGATCACGTCTGGATGGTAAGTACGTGCGAAGAGAGAGAGCTCAGAAAGTTTAGTACGAAGGCCGTTGAGATTGATATGTACAATGGAAAGGGGGCGATTTGAGGAAGAGGAATCAGAGTTGGTAGGTGAAGAGCATAAAACACAGCGAGAAGCAGAGTTATAATGCCTCACAGAACTGAGACCCGAACAGGAGAGATGCACCCACCTTTGGCATTCGGAGCACTGGACGCTGGTATGTCTCCTGGTAACATCCTTGCCGCACGTGGCGCATAGGTACTTCTGAGCGGGTCCAGGATTCCTCTCCACGCCGGCCCTTTGCAGGAGAATCCGAAGGAGAGCTGCGGCCGGCCAGCACCTCTCCCATGACAAAAACCCTCTTCGCGGAGGGGGTGACGTCGGTTTGCATAGAGGTGATCTTCTTTCCTCCACACTGCCACGGCGTGAACGTACGACATCTCGGCAGCGGCGATGATGGTACCACCGGAGACAGGCGGTGTCACCACTCATCTCCCTCATTAGGTGTCGTTTGTAGCTCCTATAATATTGATAATACCGTGCGGCGCAAACGAGTAGGTAAGCACATAGCCGCGCCGTCCGTAGTGGAAGCACTACCGACGTTTAATATCGGTCGATATCATAATACTGCACTTCGCCACTGCGGAGGCATTCAAGACGCCCTACTATATTCTATGGCGCTTCTACATTCCTCTATCGACTAGACTAATCTCATGGTTCCCCGTCATCAAAAACTCATGGTTAGGTCTATCCTTGTAATGTCCACCTAACCTGTCTGCAAAGTAAACTTCGTAGGATAAACTTCTATACTGATTCGCAAGATTCGCTTCCTACTAGAAGATAGAAGCACCAGCACCAAAAATTCCATCGTAGGCGCATTCAGTCCACAAAGGCACACTCTGCAAAAAGAATAGCTTCCTTGAAATTATTCACCTCAGGCCAGTATATAACTTCGGAGAATTGAGATGAGAAGCGAAACGATTTATAGCTCGCTCTAGTATCTTGGACATAAGAGAACTGCTACAGCATATCATTATCTTCCTTGACAAGTTCTTCCAGATTTACGGCGAAATCCTCGTCGCAATAATCTTCACAACAAACTCCCTCGTAGTCGTCTTTGATCTTGCTGAGGTGACGCCTGCGGTTCCTTAAAGACTCGAATGAAGGGTGGCTCATGAAGAAAAACATTAGCTGATTATCATCTTAAGAGAAAGGTTGCTGTCGCTCTCTGGACCAAATTGCGGTCCGCGACTGCGGACTACTGTTGTTGCATCATGCGACACGTGACAATCGTGGTGGGAGAAGGGTGAATCGTGCCGGGACCAAGTGGTTCCAGCACGATTAACGCGTGTCGCATTATTTAATAGCCGTAGTTAGCAAATGCGGACCGAAATTTGGCCCAGAGAACGACAGTACCTCAACCTTTTGCAAAAACGTCTTTATAACGTTGTGCCGGAACTTCCGAGCACTGGTTGCTTATGGCCTTGCCCTCGAATATTACACGGTAGAAGTGCTCAGACACAAATATTTCCTTTTCTGGGGCTGAGGATCATCGCGTGTCAGCGTATAATGCGACGGAGTACGAAACGGATGAATGAGTGAGATATGATGGACAGTGGATTCTTCCCTGCATAAAGCAGTTCGTTGGTATCGAGGAACCAGCGCGAAGAAAGCAACAGCTGTTTCTGCCGAACCTTGTTATAAAGAACACTAAGTATCTTTGCTCAAACTTCGCGGAGGGAGGTGAACACAAAATTTTCTGTTCTTTTTTTCTGGGAAGAATCGCAATGGGTTACTTAGGGTGTAGCGCGGAAGGTGAAAGCTAAAAATTCTTCGAAAATCAGACAACCCAAGAAAAAAGGCACTTTTGGGACGTCTTCTGAGCAGAGAACTTCGATTGCCCTCACTAGTGACTTTTATAGCAGAAATACGATGTTTCTCTGACTGTCACCTTTGAAAATCTTTTATTTACGCATGATTATGATGAAACAGTGCGGATTTGTTAATGTTTCGTTTCGTCTATGAAAAAACCTGTCGAACGTACATACCATTATTTTGGAAAGTAACGAAAGCGCTATAATATCTTCGTCATAGAAACCGAGCAGCTGCTTTTTAGGAAACACAACGAAAGAAATGAAGAAATACCGCTCCGCTCCCAAGATAGCGAGAATTATAGCCGCGACGCGGCTTCCTAATGATTATATACAAACAATAGAACGGGCGAGGGAGTTCCTCCCTGATGCAGGCCGAATTTCGTAGTTCGCGAGATGAGTGGCAGCTTTCGTTCTGAATACCCTGCTCAAGCGCCTGAGCACAATTCCCGCATGTCGTTTTGCAAAAGACCGAATGAAAGATTGAATAACTTCCTACGGAAAATTCCTAAATGCTCTTGAGGATTTCAGCGTTAACGCTTACTTAGTGAGCAAAACTAGATTTTCCTGAAGAATGCAATTATCTGCCCAAACCTCGCTATTGTGTCCTTTCGGTGCTCGAAACCCGAGGCCTCGAATATTTGCCGCATTTTCTCTCTTTCTTCTTCGTCTCCCAAGCTCTCATCATTGAACAAGCCTAATATTTCATCCCACATCTCTCGACAATCCATTTCAGCATAACTTGGCTTTTGACGGATTTCTTTCCATTTCTGCAATAGAGTCATTAAACCAAACAGAAGCATTTACAAGCAAATGCGACTACTGCTACTCCCCAACACATGGGGTCGTCAGGTCCTGCTATCCTCTGTAAAACGTCGTAATTCTCCCCATCTCATGGGGCGAGGGGCGCGCGCGATTCTGCTCCCTCCGTCTGTCATGCGCTCTCTCACTGTCTCCAACCTCCGCTCCGCACCAGCACGCATAGAAACCATTAGGATTTTGCTGTTTATAACCTTAACAAGTAGTGTGCATCAAGGGTGTGCGGAAATTTCTGTTTTCTGATTTCTGGCCGTTTTGGCCTTTCTGTTTTCTAATTTCTGTTTTCTGAAAAACCTGCAAAAAACAGAAAAAAATCAGAAAAAAAAAACAACGAAATCCAGATCTGTGGAACAGCGCAGCTTATCTAGTCCTTTACGAGGTACTACTTGTGTTCAATGGTGCGATTGCTGCTAAAAGTAGGGTTTGCCATAAGAAACGGTTGTTATGGTATCCTCATGAGAAGGTAAACATGATCATCACAAAAGTGAAAATAGGTGAAAACTCAGAGGAAAAACGCTCAGGAAAAAAATATTGCTGATTGTCACCTTACCCACAATTAACTAAATTTCTATGCATGTTTGTTCTGCCGTCTTCCGCCTTGCTGTTACACCCTATTCATACATTAGCGAGGCGGCAAATGCCGCGGATTATTACTAGAAAAATGAGAAATCAGATGCTCGGTAACGGTATCAAAAATCTGATTTCTCATTTTTCTACTGATATTGCGCGGCATTTGCCGCTTCCGGAAAAGCATGAATAGGTTGCTAAACGAAAAAAAATAGCACTTATATGAATGCTGCTGACAGCGGTATATGATTCCAACACTTGCTGGGGTTGAACCCCTCGATATCAATAGCAACTGCTGCTGTTAGCTGTCAGCTGCAGCTGCTGACAACGAGGGATGCAACCCATACTGTGCTGACGTACTGGCGTTCTCTGAAAAATTCACCCGACCAATAGACAATAAATAGCCAAGAAATGCCTGCTTTCTGCGTGATAGCCGCAAAATGGTCGGGAAGTAGCTGGTTGCCGCGTAATAGCCTAGAAATAACCGTCAAAAAATGTTCGCCGCGAATTGGACGCCAAATAATGCTCTCCAAGGGATTTACAGTTCAACTCCGCATTGCCGTTCAGTCCGCAAAGTGCACGTTGATTCCGGAAGCGTGCTGCGGGGCGGTTGCAAGTATCTCAGACAGGGATGGCGGATCACCTGGGCACCAAAGGCAAAAGCCGCCCGGGTGACCCTACATCCATGTCTGAGGATACTCGCAACCGCGCCGCAGCACGCTTCCGCAATCAGCGTGCACTTTGCGGACTCAACGGCAATACGGAGTTGAACTGTACACGACGCATTCCTGAGGCATGATTTGGATGTCAACACCGCTGTCGGTTCAACTACCCAAGTTGGCGGTACTTGGACCCCGCCTAGCACCAGGAGGCCCGCCGAGCTGCAGGAGGCCAAGGCGGCTGCTCGGCGAGCCGGGAAACTCCGCGTCGCCTGTTGGTGTGCCTGTCACGTCTTGGTTATTTCTCCGTTATTGCTCGGCTACTTCTAGGCTATTTCGTGAACAACATGGTCTTGGCCGCCTAATAATCCACAAACAATCAAGAAATATTTGAGAAATAGCACATCAATAACCGCTGTGGAGCCTAGTGGGCTATTTCTCGGCTAAAACTCTCAAAGAGACCTGTCATTGACGTGCCTTCGCTACTATCAATGTCTTATTAGTTATTTGTCCAGTCTCGTAGATATTGTATTACAGGTATAGCAAAGATGTTCAGAATTACACTCTCCTTCCTCTTGAAAAAAAAGTTACAATGCAATGAGTATTTTTTTCCGAAAATTTTCTGTTTTCTGATTTCTGTTTTCCGGCCGTTTTGGCCTTTCTGATTTCTGTTTTCTGACAAACTCGATTTTCTGTTTTCTGAATTTTTTTGAAAAATTTCCGCACACCCCTGGTGTGCATGCCCGATTCGCACTCAGAAATCCATCGCTAGCGAAGGCTTCGAGTTTATAAAGAAGGTATTGGGGCAACAAGTGACCCTTACCGATACACAAATGCTGCCAAGATGTCGTACGTTCGTGCCGTGGCAGTGTGGAGGAAAGAAGACCACCTCCGTGCAAACCGACGTTCATCCCTCCGCGGAGAGGGTTTTTGTCATGGGAGAGGTGCTGGCTGGCCGCAGCTCTCCTGAAGATCCTACTGCAAAGAGCCGGCGTCGAGAGGAACCCAGGACCCGCGAAGAAGAAGAAGTACCCATGTGCCACATGCGACAGAGATGTCACTTGGAATGGAATCAGCGTCCAATGTTTTGGATTCCAAAGGTGGGTGCACTTCTCTTGTTCGGGTCTCAGTTCTGTGAGGCACCACGATTCTTCCTTTCGTTGTATTGCGTGCTCCGCCTCCAGCAACTCCAATTCCTCATCTACCAACCGCCCCCTCTCTATTGTACATATCAATCTCAACGGCCTTCGCGCCAAGCTTTCTGAATTATCTCTCTTTGCCCGTACTCATCACCCGGATGTTATCATGGTACAGGAAACCAAACTCTCTCCCTCTGCTACCTCTCGACATCCAAACATCCCGGGCTATACTGCTTATCATAATCCTAGGTCATCTCAGGGAGGCGGAGTCTCTACTTTTGTTCTGTCCTCTCTTCCCTCTCACATCATTCCAAACACTCCAGAGGATGGCACTCTCGAGTACATCCCCATCCATCTACCTCTAAAAACTCCACTTTCTCTTTTCAATATATACATTCCTCCTCCTACATCCTGTCCACCAACCTACAACCCTATCCCTCTACTCAAGCAGCTGTATGACTGCTCTCTATCTCCCTCAATTGTCTTTGCGGGTGACTTCAATGCTCACACGTTCTGCTCGTCGCTTGACTCTGATGCTAGAGGAAATGACGTCTAAGAATGGGCGGAGGAGTGCGATATGGTTATCCTTAAAGGCAGGGTCCGGGCAGAATTTCGATTTTGAGGTTTTCCGCTAAATCGGTGCTCTTGCTACAGGTAGTCCCAAGGAACATGCGAAAACTGCGTGAAAACCGGTCTTCTTTAAGTTATTCCAGCCACTTCCGTTAGCCGATGATCCAGAAAAGTCAGAAAAGTGTGGCCATCGTCCATATTTTAGCGGTTGTCCACGCATTCTTCAAAACTGCTGTGTAATTATCGGTCATTCCAGCCATGACTATCATGCTGTGAATACCGTAATCCCTGACTTTGAGGCTGTTTTCTCCAGAACTAAGGACTCAGAGTCCGTGAAACGTTCAAACGATGTTCAGATAGGCCAGCCCAATCTATTTAACCCAAATTTCGGTAGAGTCAAAATTTTACCGGACCTTGCCTTTATTGATGACCAGTCCACTCGTCTCCCTGCCTACGGCCGATTTTCCAGCCCAGACATCTCCCTTGTCTCTTCTAATCTCTATAATGCCTGCTCTTGGTCTACATCCACAACTCTTTCCAGTGATCACATTCCGGTCTTTGTCAATATCGATCTCTCTAACTCTCTTGCTCCCTATACAGGTGTTCGTCATCGTTCTTATCTCAATTTAGCCCTTGCAGACTGGAGCCTGTTCAGGGAGGTTGCACTTCGCCAAGCGGCCGAATATCCGTGGAATGGCAATGTACACCAGAAGGAGCGCCACCTCTCTGATGCCATCCGGAAGGCGATGAAAGCTGCGACCCCTGAAGGTCGTGTCAAGGCCTTCTTTCCCAATGTCACCAGGGAGACACTGCAGAAGATAAGGACAAGGTACGGAAAGAGAGCTGCTAATCATCTTGACCCAGACATTGCCGAGCTTGATAACGAGATCAGGATGGACCTTGGTAGGTACAAGAAAGAATCTTGGGAAAAGTTCACTGAGAAGATGAACTTCAGGAGTGATGCTGCAGCAACGTGGAAGGCTTTGAAAAGGATCTCCGGAAAGTACACCTCCGCCAACAATTCCACGATTGAATTCGACGGCGGAGTCTTCAAGTCAGGGAAAGAGGCCGCAAATGCTCTTGGGAAGCATTTTTTCATAACTAGAACAAAAAGAGAGAAGCAGAATAGAATAACTGTTCGGGAACTCTGTAAATTGGCAGTGGGGCCAGATGGTTTGAGCCCAGCAGTTCTAAAGAGACTGCCAAGTGAATTACTACCCCTGCTCGCTGACGTCATTAATACATCGTTTCGCATCTGTACATTACCTCAAGATTGGAAAGTAGCGCGCGTCATCCCATTGCCGAAGCCGGGTAAATCACCATCCACGGCAAAAGGTTACAGGCCAATCAGTCTTCTCTCACCTATTGCCAAAGTTGCGGAAAAATTGGCTGTGGAGGAGCTTGCCGAACATAATAGCAAGCAAAAGCACCAACATGGTTTAGCTATTACATTCCACCACTACGGCCCTGCTGCAAATTGTGAGCTATGTTTTGGACGGCTTCAATGCCTACAAACCTCTGCGAACCGTAGGTGTAGCCCTCGACCTGACGGAGGCTTTTGACACTGTAAACTTGGGCATTTTGTCGGAGAGCCTGTTAAGGTCTACCATTCCGCCCTGGCAGAAGCGGTGGATAACCGCATTCACCAAAGGACGTCGGGCAAATGTGCTATTTCAAGGGCACGTCTCCAATAGCATCCCAATTGCCCCCGGCGTACCTCAAGGAGGAGTTCTATCGCCTGCTCTTTTCAGTCTGCATATTGAAGATCTACCCGTTCCATCCCAAAACATCGAGGTCGTTGCATATGCGGATGATATTACTATACTATGCCGGGATCGCGACATAAATGTAGCTGCCAGTAAGATCAATGACTACTTGATCATGTTGAAATGTTTTCTCGATAGCAAGATGCTTACGGTCTCTGCCGCTAAATCATCCGTCACCGTCTTTTCCACTGATCCTGCGGAGCACAGAGCTCATCCCATGGTGAAATGGGACGAAACTCGCTTGCGGGCAGCTCGATTCCCTAAGCTGCTCGGACTCGTGTTGGATCCTTCGTTGAGGTTTCATAAGAACACTGAGCAGAAGCAAGCTGCAGTGAAAACAAGACTTAACGACCTACGTGCTCTCGGCGGAACGTCCTGGGGGTGCAGTAAAGAAACGATCCTAACCACGTACAAGGCCATCGTACAGCCCGCCCTAAAGTATGCTGCACCAGTCTGGCGGCATATCGTGTCGGACACATCCTGGTCCAAGCTGCACCGCATCCAAAATGGAGCATTGCGAATCGCAACAGGCTGTTCTAAAAGCTCCCCAGTAGAGCACCTACACGCCGAAGCTCGCATCCTGCCAGTTAAGGACCATTGCCAACTCCACGCACAACAGCTGTACATAAACATTTTGAAGCAGCCAAATCATCCGTCGCGAAGAGTACTAGACCCCGTGAGAGAGAGAAGTATGAGAAAGCCGTTTGCCGATGCTCCCACGAAAATCAATATACAGAGATGGACCAACGCACAACAAGAACGCCTCCGTCTCTTACGCGCTGAGCATACCCAATTCGTCAAGGATCACTTATGCAAGGCCGCCGTAAACTCCATTCCCGGAGTCGTGCCGCCTGAGGTCAGCGAAACCGAGATGGAACTCGGTAGGCGTGCCAGGTGCACCCTTGCCTCGTTGCGCTGCGGGCACTCCCCCATGCTCATGTCTTATTTACATAAGATCGATAGCAGCAGACCTGAAGAGTGCCCGGATTGTGGTAATAAAGGGCGTACTACTACGCACCTTTTCAACTGCCCGATGAGACCGACATCGTTAACAACAGTAGATCTGTGGACGAATCCGACGCTTGTGGCTCAGTTCCTCAATCTATGACAGGACCCTCTCTGTGGCTGCAGAAGAAGAAGAAGATACACAAATATCCATACATGCCTAGCGAGGCTGCCTAGTAGGAATGTGAACTGTGAACGTTTTTCTTCACGCAAGGAGCAAGATGTTGTACCAAACCACATAGTGTTGTTCTCGTAGCCAAATTCCGGTCCGCAATTGCGGACTACGGCTGTTCTTCTTCTTCTTCGCAGCCACTGAGAGGGGTTTCGTCACAAGTTGAGAAACTGGGCGACCAGCACTGGATTCGCCCACAAGTCTATTGTACTGAGCGTTGTTGGCTTCTTCGGACAATCAAATAGGTATTTAGTGTCGTGGCCTTGGTTTCCACAGTCCGGGCACACGTCAGGCTGGCTATTGTCGATCCTGTGCAGGTAAGACATAAGCAATGGAGAATGTCCGCAGCGCAACGAAGAGAGGATACACCTGGCGCGCCTACCGAGCTCGGACTCGGTATCACATACCTTGGGCGACACATCACCGAGAATAGGGTTAACGGCCGCTTTGGCGAGATAATCCTTCACGAACCCGTTGTGCTCCGCGCGTAAGAGACGAAGCCGTTCTTGATTCGAGTCGGTCCATCTCTGTACATTCACTTTGTTCAGAGCATCTGCAAACGGCACTCTGATCGATCTCTCTCTCACAGGATTTAATAGTCTTCTCGACGGATTGATAAGGACACTGATAAACATCTGCTGAGCCTGGAGCTGACAATGCTCTTTCAGTGGCAAGATACGGGCCTCGGCGTGAAGGTGTTCAATCGGTGAGCTTTTTGCACATCCAGTGGCTATTCGTAGTGCAGCATTCTGAATTCGCTGCATCTTAGTCCAGGAACTGTCCGACACGATGTGCTGCCAGACAGGTGCCGCATACTCCAATGCATGCTGCAGAATAGCTCAATATGTCGTCAAGATTGTCTCTCTGCTGTCACCCCGGGACGTTCCTCCTAGAGCTCTCGACACATTGAGCTTTGCCTTGATAATTGCCTGCTTCTGTTCAGCACTTTTTGTGGAACTTCAGCGATGGGTCCAAAACGAGGCCCAGCAGTTTAGGAAATTGCGCTGTAGGCAAGAGGTCACCATCCCACCTGACAACAGGTTGGGCGCTGTGTTCCTTTGGGTCAGATGTGAATACCGAAACAGAAGACTTCGCCGCGGAAACTGTGAGCATCATACTATCGAGAAAGTTTTTAAGCTGAACGAGATAGTCGCTGATCTTGTTTGCGGCTACCTGTATGTCACGATTACGGCACATGATGGAGATATCGACTGCATATGCAACAATTTTTATATCTTCAGGAGGCTCAGGTAGGTCTTCAATATACAGGCTGAAGAGGGCAGGTGACAAAACTCCACCCTGCGGCACACCGGCTGCTACAGGTATACTATCGGAGACGTGATTCTGGAATAGCACTTTGGCCCGACGACCTTTCGTAAAAGCTGCGATCCAACGCTTCTGCCACGGTTGTAGCGAGGACTTCAATAGTTTCTCGGACAGAAGTCCTAGGTTAACAGAATCAACTGCTTTGGTTAGATCGAGGGCAACGGCCACTGTTCTAAGAGACTTTCTGAAATTGAACCCATCGACCGCATAGCTGACAATCTCCAGAAGGGCAGCGGTGGTGGAGTGAAGCTTTCTAAACCCATGATGATGTTGCTGTGCCTCATTCTGCTCTGCCAGGTCCCTTACGATTAGCTTTTCGGCTACTCTCGCGATCGGTGATAACAGGCTAATAGGGCGATAGCCCTTCGCCGTGCTTTGCGATTTGCCTGGCTTAGGCAGGGGTATCACATTGGCGGTCTTCCATGCTTGGGGTAGAGTGCAGGTTCGGAAAGAAGTGTTTATGATATCTGCGATCATCGGTAGTAGTTCCGTGGGAAGCTTCTTCAAGATGGCTGCTGAGATACCATCGAGTCCGAGCCTTCGAATTCCGCATTTCCTTGATAGCCTTCTCCACTTGAGCAGGGGTAAAGGCCTCAGTGGCGTTCATCTCCAGATATCTTTCTCAATACTTTCCACGCAGTTGTTCCGTCGGTTTCAAAATTCAACCTTTCAGTGGACTTCTCCCAACTGTCTTTCTTGTGCTTGTCCAGATCCTTTCTTATCTCTTCATCCAGCTTGGCCACCTCAGGGTCCAAATGATTCTCAGCTCTCTTTTCATCTCTTGTCCTGAGTTGTCCGCAAATACGGATCGAATTTTGGCTCCGAGAACGACAGTAAACGAGAGCTGGAAATGCAGAACTTGAGTCTGCAAAAAGCCGTTTGGGAGTATAATTAAGGAATTCTTGTCTCAGGCAAAGCCCAGCTTGTTATTTGTTTCTGAAGAGCTGGTGGTTACGAGTGAGGTAATCCTCTTCAATTCAACGTGGATCAGGTGCACGTTTCGATTCAATTTGAATCCTACATGACAGCTACTCCGAAACAATGTGGAAAAGACAAAGAATTTTAGTGAACATAGTGAGTTGAAGTCTGACCTTAGACGCCAGGCGTTCGACTTTATCCTTCAGGTGTCCTATTGGAACGCATTTGTGATTTTCCTTACAGGGATCAGACAAAAAGTCATCGCCGACTGCCTGAAAACAAGGTCATTTCAGACTAGTGATACAGCACAGAAACAAGATATGCGTGTTCGGAAAGTGGAAATCATTATACGAAACCGGCAGTTCAACAAGTGCACATCGTATATCGTATCTAGCACTAGTTCGACAGAGCGACGCCGAAAATCCCCATTTGTTCCGATGAGTGCATTGGCCCAAAACTCTTATGGGTCCTCGCGCCATGCACAGAGAGCACCTAAAACAGCTCGGGAGCCCCGAAATCGGTGTCTGCTCATTGCCTATCCGCTAACTAGATAACAACTACGGTTACTCTTTACGCACTTGACCACTTCTTGCCCCAATACTTTCTATGGAACCCTTAGTATTTCTATATTCAGAGCACTCTCAGTGGATGATCTCAGCCTCAAACTCCACTTCAATGCATTGCTGGCTCTCGATGATACGATAACGCGCTCCATGTCTGATGCGATGGTTACGGTAGCACATGATCCCGGGTGCTAAACTCCATGTTGTAGGTTCCCAGAAGTACACCTAATTAGAATATATTTCGTTGCAAACAGGGTACGTCGCGGGTTGTGGATATCCACTCAGCTGCGCTGGGGTGATGGGGCGGAAGGAGTTCTGAGCTCCACCGGGACGCCAAGTGGACAATACTAAATGGGGGTATACACTGTTTTTACGAAAAAATCGATAGTAATACTCCTCTTCGAATTTTACAACAAAAAAAAACTGACCAAATAATACCTCTGGGCAGGAGGGGTCTGAGAAAATCGCCAAAGTTTTGCTCTTGGAGGGGGGATCTGCTCAGAACTTCGCTCCGGCCTTCCCGGTGCGAAAAACTGCATTCCGGGCGACCCGGACTCAAAATTCCGGGCCAGATCCCGCTCCAGGCGACCCGCTAACCCTTCGCTTGTTACCAGCCACCCGTAAGACGAAATTCGCCCTCCCGGTGCAGAAAAATTTGCGCGGGAATATAGAATAACGGACGATTAATGTAAAATGCACAATTTTTCGCGCGACCTGATTCACCATTTCGGGCTGCCTGGACGAGCAGCGATTGGTCGCCCGGTATTGGGTAACTGGAAAGCGCGGCCCACTATAAGTCATAGTAACCATTCCAAATGAAATGTACTTCTCTAGAACCATTTTCGGACGAAAAGTCCGAATATGCCCATCGCAGCTGCCTAGACCCACTCTGAAAGAAGTTATGAGCGTTTTTAAAGCTTTGCGGCAAGGTAAGGGTACCCCCATGGAATTTTTAGTGTTTTTAAATTTTGTTCCGGATTTTGCTAAAAACATGTATGTAGGGGTAGTCTGGACTGCTGACCACGAATCTGGGGTTTGCTTGCCGAAATTTTAAGGTTTGCTGTAGGTTACGGTAGGTAGCATGCCATTTAGTAGGCAAAATCTACCTCAATATTCCGATAATCGACAAATGGACATCGAATTCGTATTCAGCACCCCCAAATAACCCCCACATAGAAACTTTGAGACAATTCTGAGACTTTGACCAAACTACCGTATACCCACCGTAATCTGCCGTAAGCTGTCAAAAATCGATAAACTGACATCAGATTCGTGTTGAGCGCTCCAAATAACCCCCAGAGAAAAATTTGAGCATAATCTATAGTAGCACTCCGGAAATCCTGAAAAGTCGCGATTTGCCATCAAATTCTCCCCTGATGGGAATCTGTGAACGAATATAGTCGAAAACTTCGGAAAATCAATAAATGAACCTCAGATTCGTGATCAGCGCCCCAAATAACCTCCCAGGGCGAATTTTAAGCCAAAACTGGAATATTTTTCTAAAACGCTTCGAGAGCCCTTTAATTGGTATAAATAAAAGCGCAACCGAAAATCCGTACAAGTCCAAAACCCTATTAGTCTGCGCAAAGTTTGGAAAATGTTCCTTCAACCAAACTTTGCATGGAGGGTAGTTTTGGACGCTGAACACGATTGAGGTCCGTTTCCGGATTTTCTTAAAAATAATGCACTCTTTGGAGGGTACAATAGGTACGAAAATCAGAGAAAAAAACCCTATAACTCCTTTCAGAGTGGGTCTAGGCAGCTGCGATGGGCATATTCGGACTTTTCGTCCGAAAATGGTTCTAGAAAAGTACATTTCATTTGGAATGGTTACTATGACTTATAGTGGTTCCCTTGTGAGTATGAGAAGTGAATGAGAAAGTTTTGTTAGAGCTTTACGTTCAGAGTGCTATCACTCTTACGAGTCGTTTTACGTGTGTTTTCCTACTGTTTACTTGCATGGGTGGACTACCTCAATTTATTCATTTCTTTTATTTTATTATACTGTACATGTGAAGCTACTACCTCTTCACATACATAATGTGTGTTTCTTTATTGCAAAATAAAGCGATTGATTGATTGATTAAAACATACCTTGACGGTCACTGACGCTTTCTGTCTCTTGCAATCTCGACAGCTATAGACATCATATCGAGCATTTCTTCGCTTCAAGATGAATATATAACACAGATCGGCTCCGGGAATCGCATACCGAAGGACAGTATGTTTTCCAATGATGCTGTACTCGCGTTTCCCAGGAAATAATGGCTGGGGAGTTTGAGGCTTGCCTTCCTCGTCAAGCTGTCGCAGAGGGGTAATGAGGAACTTCCGGGTTCGCAAATCACCATCTTCAGAGGAGGTGCAGGGCTGATTTGGGCTCACTTCCACACAACGCGCGACTCGCACTGGAACTCTAGGTTGCGTATTGTGTACTGGAACCGAATTGCCAATCCTCTGAGGCAGACTCCGAGGAGACAATAACATTCGAACGGGAAATTGGCCTGGCTTCGAACGTTTCAGTGGATTCGAGCTGGTTGGCTCGGGCGGTTGAAGTCGAACATGAGAGTGTGCAACCGAGAATTTATTGGGTCGAATCGGCACATGCGGAACTAAACTTGATTCTGAATCCGTCGAGCAGGGCGTCTTTCCGGGCCTACACACCTCCTCCTTATCATCGTCAGTTGAAAGGAGCTGGAGGGCGTGAATCTCACCGCGCCCCTCGCTCTTGGCGTTGGCGACAAGCATGAGTAACAACGGAGCAGCACACAGACTCGTCGAGTATAAACAAGGGTGAGAGCAGCTTCCAGCTGGGCAAAGGGTGAAGTATTGGAAGCCGATCGGGAAACAATAATGCAGCCGTGCAAGTCAGCTCCGAGACAACGCTCACCCGCGTGCGCACGCGTCACGGCCCGGGAATTGTCGCGCTCGCGACGGACGCGATGGACCCAACACCGTGTAGACGAATTTTGAGCGCCTTATAAGGGTAAACGGTCATAGTGAATAACAAGAAATGAGCGGAACAAAGTATATAATGCTTCAAGGCGCCCTAATTTACATGATTTCATCCAGGTGCAGGATGTCGCGTCGCTAAAAAGCGCCGCGCGCGGCATCCACTGACCGCGTCGCATACGACTGCTGCCCGTCCGGTGAGCAATGTCCG
This sequence comes from Aplectana chamaeleonis, assembly GCA_029168955.1. Classification (NCBI taxonomy): domain Eukaryota; kingdom Metazoa; phylum Nematoda; class Chromadorea; order Rhabditida; family Cosmocercidae; genus Aplectana; species Aplectana chamaeleonis. Next base: position 348,392 of record JAPDOI010000231.1, read on the forward strand.
CCGCTAGCGCGCGCCGCGCGGCGTAATTTCGATGGCGTCAATTACAGGACTTCACCCGGAACCAACATCTATGCGTTACATTTCACGCCTATTATCAGCCGAAGGCGTCGAGTAGAGTGTAGTGTGTTTGTAAACAACCTAATTGGCGGCCAGCCCGAAAAAAGTTAAGTTTGCTTTTCTATTCTCACCATTTCTTCGTCTTTGTCCCATACCAGTTGTTTTCTGAGCTTGTTCTAGATAATATTGTAATTGTTTATTACAGGGTAACCCTGCGTATTGACATCGGAACAAGATAAACGAACGCGTAGTAATAAAATGTAACAACGATATACGAGACCGGGAACACGTAGTATGTAGAGTATCTGTCGGAAAAAGTTCCATGACTAACACAAGATCACTATGGAGTATCTATCGAAGAAAATAACATTATGACTAACACAAGATCACAAGCTCACTCATCCTCCGTCCTCAAGTACTGCTCCACTATATGATCGATCACTGCTCGAGAGATCGCCGCGTCGAACACATGTGGCACGCACGCAAGCGAGGAGGCAATGATACTATCACTACCTCCTCGCTTGCGTGCGTGCCACATGTGTTCGACGCGGCGATCTCTCGAGCAGTGATGGACGATACGCTTGAAGGAGCCCAGGTCTGTTGGCAGATTGCCCTTTTTGAGCAGTTTTTCCAATTCACTGCCAGCTCTGTTCGTAAAGAAATGGTGCCTCACACTCTTCCTTGCCGGGTTTCGGACTGGTTTGAAACTGCCACCTCTAGTGGTGGATGCCCTCATTGTGAGAAAAGCGTTTGGCCGAAGGCCGGTAAGCCCATACAATATTTTATACATCATCAAAAGATCAAACCTTCTCCTTCTGCACGCCAGTGTGTTAGTGAGGAAATTTTGGAAAAAGACCGAACGAACGAATTTCGAATAAATTCGTTCGTTTTTTATTTCGAACGAACGAAAATTTCGAATAAATTCGTTCATTTTTTTTCTGAACTAACGAATTTCGATTAATTTCGTTCATTTTTTATTCCGAACGAACGAATATTCGAAATTCGATTGACCAATAATCTAAGCATACATAGCAATAACACGCAACGTGTTGAGCGGCACTAAAAATTTTTAGTTCTTCTTTTAAAGCTTTATTACCACTAACAAATGAAAATTAAAGGGCACTATTCATTCCTAAATCTAGATGGGCTTCAACTCCAAGAACGCTACAGAATCAACTAGAACACAACACCTCAGGCGAACTGGGGCGTCGACAGCAGGTTGAGCCGCCCACCATGAGTCACCGTTGGCCAACGCGCCGATATTCGGCGGGCCGTGGTTGCGAGTTATGATCTGGCCGATGTCGAGCAGTTGCACAGCTATATACCTTTCTCGCGCTTTAGATAAGGGCGGCGGTCAAATGGTCCGCGGCGGAGAACATGCGTTGCGTGTCAATTCAATTCAGTAGCTTTATCTGGTGACAAAGAAACATACAAAATGTATGTGAGACAGGTTTAAACAATACAGCCTGTACACGCAGGCAAACAAAATAGTAGGCGAAGAAAACACTCGTACGAATAAGAGCACCCTGCATTTAAAGCTTCAGCAGAAAGCAGGGCCATCGACCCCATGCAATGACCAGCGAAAATGCGAAATGTTCGCGGACTACTTTTATAAGGTATTTACTCACGACAACGGTGCTACCCCCCCCCCATTTCCCCCACGTTGTTCTCACAAACTGAGCTCCGTGCCCATCAGTTACGATGTTGTAATAGGAGCCATAAAAAAGCTCAACGACAAAATTTCGCTCACCCCCGACACGGCACCCTCGTACTTCATTAAAAGGGCCGCTGACGGGTTATGCTACCCTCTCCCATGTATCTTTAAGCATAGTCTTGCTCTTGGAACTTTTCCGTCCGCATGAAAAACCGCGATCGTAACCCCGCTTCTCAAAACATTATCAAAGATTGTATTCTCTGCCACCTTACGTCGAATGACCTCCTCAGACCGGCGCAACATGGTTTTCTGCCTGGTAGATCAACGCTATCTCAGCTGGTATCCTCGTTCCACGACTGGTGTTCGGCTGTGAACGAAAGCTACCAAACTGATGTTGTGTACATAGACTATGCTAAAGCTTTTGTAACAGTCAGTCATCCAAAACTACTTCTGAAACTCGAAGGCTACGGCATTTCTGGTGACATTTTAAAATGGTTGAATTCCTTTCTGACACCTCGTGACTTCATAGTCAAAATTGGCGACTTTTGTTCTCATCCTTGCCCAATCGTCAGCGGTATTCCCCAGGGTAGTGTTCTGGGTCCTTTGCTTTTCCTCATTTATGTGAACGACATTTCTGACGGATTGTCGACCACATGCAAGCTTTTTGCTGATGATCTGAAGATATATCGTCCCCTTCGCAACCCCGCCATCGATTTTCACGAGCTTCAGTGTAACCTGAACCGGCTTTCTAATTGGTCCAAGCTATGGTAGCTAAAAATATCTGAAGAAAAATGTAGCTTGTTCCATATAAATTTCCAACATGAGTGATTTCTACGCTTAAACGATGTTGCGCTTCCCGTACGCGAGACTGTCAGTGATCTTGGTGTGCTTATTAGCACCGACCTTAAGTGGGAGTCCCACTGCAAGGAAATCTCTAAGAAAGCTTCTCGTGTGCCAAATTGCATCCTGAGATCTCTGCAACACCCATGTCTCGAACACTACAGGAAAGCATACATTGTCTACTGCTGGCCGCTCTTGGAATACTGTACGCAGGTTTGGACACCATCCTCTCTTGAGGATGATGAAATCGTAGAAAACGTGCAAAGGCGGTACTCAAAACGCGTTTTTGTCAAAGTATTTCCTACGCGAGAAGTACCAGACTAGACGACTAGGCTTGAAATGTTGGGGATCGAAACCCTACGATATCGGAGAACCGAGTTCGATTTACACTTATGTTATAAAATCGTTAGCGGTCTTTACGAATCCCATTTGAGAGGGTTTTCGTGTTCACCAGCCGCTGTACTCGCTCCCGCCAGCACGCTTTTCAGCTCGCACGTAGATTTACTTCGAAGTCCAACGTGCTGCATTCCTTTGCATTCAGAGTCATCCCAATTTGGAACAAATTACCTTCAGAGATCGTTGAGGCCGCGCATTTTCCGTTTTTCAAAAGCAGGCTCTCCCATTTCAACCTCAGGTCAACATGGGGTCGATGGCCATGCTTTCTGCTAAAGCTTTAGATTCAGGGTGCTCTTATTCGTACGAGTGTTTTCTTTGCCTTTTATTTTGTTTGCCTGCATGTCCAGGCGGTCTTGTTTGAACCTGTCTCACATACATTTTGTATGTTTCTTTGTCGCCAGATAAAGCTATTGAATTGAATTGAAATAGACTATGTAGGCTTTCCCATAATGTTCGAGACATGGGTGTTGCAGAGATCTCAGGATGCAATTTGCCACACGAGAAGCTTTCTTATTGTTGGAGATTTCCTTGAAGTGGGATTCCCACTTGAGATCGGTGCTAATAAGCACACCAAGATCACTGACAGTCTCGCGCACGGGAAGCGCAACATCGTTTAGACGTAAAAAGCACTCATGTTGGAAATTGATATGAAACAAGCTGCATTTTTCTTCAGATATTTTTAGCTGCCATAGCTTGGACCAATTTGCAAGCAGGTTCAGATCACGCTGAAGCTCATGAAAATCGATGGCGGGGTTGCGAAGGGGACGATATATCTTCAGATCATCAGCAAAAAGCTTGCATGTGCTCGACAATGCGTCAGAAATGTCGTTCACATAAATGAGGAAAAGCAAAGGACCCAGAACACTACCCTGGGGAACACCGCTGACAATTGGGCAAGGATGAGAACAGAAGTCGCCAATTTTGACAATGAAGTCACGTGGTGTCAAAAAGGGATTCAACCATTTGAAAATGTCACCAGAAATGCCGTAGCCTTCAAGTTTCAGAAGTAGCGTCGCAATGTACCAGCACGCGTTTATTAGGTCATCTCCCTTCAACGAGATGTTTGGTAAGTCGCCTACCACCCATGTGATGGTGTCAGTGCTAGAAGTTAGCAGAAATCAGGTTTATGGAAGCTAACGTCTACTGGTAACTTGGGAACAGCTTCTTTTACCGCCTGAATTATGCGAATGTGGTAGGCTCTAACTAGGAGCGCTTAGAATTCACTATTTTAGGTTATATACGATAAGATGGAATGTCCTAGCACCCAAAGACGGTTCTTAATGTAGAATGCAATCACTTTATTTGTGTTGACTCTTTGATAGACGACGGTGGTACGCAGCGCGCGTCGCGTGTCCTCGCCGTTCGTGGCGTACCACCCTTCCCGTACCCTTCAGATAAAAGGGAAGTATACGACACATTTTCCAGGGATGCCTCAAATGACAAGTGCGCAGCCGGTTCAGTAACCCAAGTTTGGGTTCATTGAATGCCCAGCATCTGGAGGTGGCGCGTCCAGTGGCGGCCCCAGTATAGGCTGGGCGACCCAGTCGCTACGCGTGGGTGTGCCAAACGCGAAGGTTGTCGGTGCCGGCTGCAACGCGTGTCGGTGCCGGCCGCGACGCGTGTCGATGTAAAGAACTACGTAAGCCTAAATCAAACAGTCCTGCAAGATGTGAACTGCTGCTAAATCGGTCGCTAAACGCGAAACATCGAAATGTGAACAGCCCGACAACAGGCGGACGTCGCTGGGCAACGGGCAGGTCTCAGGCTAACAAAACGCGCGATTTGAGTTGTCAACTGGGAGCTGTTCATGAGATGACAACTTATCAACCTGTCGTCGACGCCCCAGTTTGTCTGAGGGGCAAGAATATTGCGCACCGAATTTCTACTAGCTTGTCGAGTATTCGAATTTGAATAACATTCGAATATTCACCTTTTGCGAATAGTCGAATTCGAGTAATGTTCGAATATCTTACTTTTCGAAGTTGGAATGAAAATTCGTTCGAAAAATTCGAATATTTATTCGAACTCGAATATTCGGCCCTCACTGTACTAGATACGCGTAAGTTAGCTTCGATAGTTCTCTACACCATTCTTCCTACGTCGACTTCGTTAAAAAAAACCGCGGAGCGAACAAGTTCTCACAGAATCGATTTTGTTGTGTTTTCTTACCGACATCTGCAAGCCCGTAACGGTCAAAATCTACGGGTCTTCCCGCGATCTACAGTACCCCTGCTCCTGGCGGGACCAACATGTATTGGTGGAGCACTTGCGATCATGGCTTCATATTGTGCTCACGCGACCATGGATTCATAATTCATGTCGTTCTCGCAAAGAACAGGGGTACTGTAGATCGGGGGTAGGCCCGTAGATTTTGACTGTTACTGGTTTGTCCGACATCTTGCTTTTCAGGTAAGCAAATGACTCAGAAGTTCAGCCAAGAGCAGATTGACGGTTTTGGTGCTGTTTTGAATGATGTCAGGTGAGGAGAATCTCCAGATGTTCAGCTGTCGTTGTTTTTTTTACCAATTTCCCAAGGGTTCATGGTTATTGTCAAAGCACGGACTGATGGTGTAGACTTTGAGCACCTGTTTTAAGAGTGCGCATCAGGGGTGTGCGGCAAAGGAATTTAAAATTTCGGCAAACGGCAACGGCGAACCCTAAAAATGACCGGCAAACGGCAAAATCGATTTTGTGCTATAATACACCAACGTTTACTTACAAGGAAGGGTTGCCAACTTCAGTTGGAGTCTCGGGATGCAATTTTAATATGTTTTAGGGGGGTGACAGTGTTCCAATATCCAATGCTCAGAATCTGCCGAATGCCTCAGGCAGTCCCTAAAAAGGTCAAAATCTGATCAAGACCTGAATGGTTCGGCCGAAAAGAGTAGAGCTGATTCAACGATGGAATTACCTTTAGAAATGTTCAGAATAGATGTAAAAAATTTTGGTGCATTGGTTCTGTTAAGATAAGGAACTATGCATTGTTGCCCAAGCCCTGATCTATTCTGAACATACATAAAGGTAATTCAATCGTTAAACCAGCTCACTTCGGCCGCGCCGTTCTGGCCTTGTTCAAATTTGATCCTTTTTAGGGACTGCCTGGGGGGCATTTAGCAGATTCTGAGTGTGGGATATTGGAACACTTTCCTCCCCCTAGAACATATTAAAGGCAGCATACGCGCTCACAGACATGGTTGGGATATCAGCATAAATAGGCCCGCCGGGCCCCTAGCAAGTCGTCAACAATCTTTGAAGCTCTGGAAACCATCCAGAATGACAATAATTGGCAATGTTTGAGCAATCCTGCCTCGCACGCCCGTATTTTCACTCCCATTCGAGTACGAGAATGAGAATCGAAACTTGAGAAAACATGTGATAACTTAGAATGATAGCACTATAAAAAGGGAGTGAAGTAGAGAAAAAAACTCGATTTACCTCAATATAACATGTTTGTGCACTGATAAAATCCTCCATTTCAAGAGGTCAGCCAAAGTAGAGCGGCATTCTCGAAAGTGGACGAGAGTCAATAGGTATGCAGACATGTTATACTCAAGTAAACCAAGCTATTTCTCTCGTGCACTCCCATTTGACAGTGCTATCACTCTCAATTATCACACGTTTTCACAAGTATCGATTCTCATTCTGTTACTCGAAGGGGTGTGAAAATACGGGCGTGGAAGGCAAGATTGCTCAAACATGTTGTTGTTGTTGTTGTTGCCCATCCTCCACCATAGACACGGATCCTGGTTCCAATTTCCGGCATGTAGACGAATCATCGAAGCGAGTGGCTGGGATCCCCTTCTTTGGAGGATCCCTGATGGAGCTTTCTCTGGCCCTCTTTTTTTTTTTATTTTTTTATTCTTTTTTTTTTATATATATCTTTTTTTTAATTTTCTTTTTCTTTTTTTTTTCTTTTCTTTCTTTACAATCTTATAGAATCAAAGTGACAGAAATTTGGCTGCTTCCACGGGTTTAAGCCAGAGATCTTCAATTGTGAGATGCGTTGGCTTTGTAGCGCATGAGAACATGTGAGGTACTGTGTGTTCCTCCAGACTGCATTGCGGGCATAGTGGATTATCTGCTGCTCCAATCTTATGAAGATACCACTGCGACTTCGAGTAGTAACCACTCCGAAGCTGGGATAGCGCTGCTCGACTTGGATCTTGGTAAAGTCTCTTCTTCTTTCGCGATTTGCGGCGGTGGTCCATTTAGTAAAGGAGAGTTCATATTACCCAAGAAATCCTTCACAAACTCCTTGTGGACCTCTTTGCGGATGTTCTCAGCAGTTCCTGGCCTTACCGTCATTGGGGGACAGTTCTGACGTGCCCCCTAATCTGTCGTGGCGGCGCCGGCTTCCTCATCATGTCGTGGGAGGGGTGTTCAGGGTCGAGTGCCGCAACTGTTCGATATTGAAGTGACAGCATTTCATTATGAGCCTGCACTGGCATGATTCCAGATTCGTTACTGAGGTGGGTTGTGCTCGCCATTGCCAGGCTTCCCGTCGCAGTTCTCAGAGCTGCATTTTGACAAGCTTGTAGCCGATCCCAGTGTGACGAGGCCAGTAGCGGACTCCATGCAGGGGCTGCGTAAGACAACACTGATTGTCCGATGGCACGATAGGTAGTAGTTAGTAGTTCTTTATTTTGTCCCCAGTTTCTTCCTGCCAGAGCTTTCAGGAGGTTCGCTCGCTTTGCTGTCTTCTTGCGAACTGCCTCAGCGTGTAAACGTCCCGTCATCATCGTGTCGAACTGATAACCAAGAATCGTAGGGTTTCTTTCGTGCGAAATTTGCACCCCGTTAATGAAAACTTTCGGCACGTACTTCGCTTGAGCAGTGTGGGTCGTCAGCAGGGAAACAGTGGTCTTTTGATGTGACAGTTGCAAATGATGGTCTTCCAAGGCCTTTGTTAATATTGGTAGGTAGTCGTTGAGATGTTTCTCACAAGTTGTAACGTCAGGGTCCGACGCGATCAGTGTGAGGTCGTCTGCGTATCCAATGAGATTTACTTCTGGTGGGGGTCTCGGTAGGTCGGCGATGTAATACGAGAAAAGTAGCGGCGAAATTACTGCTCCTTGAGGCACCCCGGAGCGCACCAGTCTCACATTAGACGTTTGTCCCTTGAACTCTGTGTGAATTGTTCTGCCCTTTAGATAGCTTGCAATCCAGCGGGTTAGGCCTCTTGGTAGCGGTGATTCTGCTAATTTCTGACAGAGGATGGATGTGACGACAGTATCGTAGGCCTTCTTCAAATCCAACGCCACCATAAGTGAGCGGCTTGGTGGTCTCTTCTCATTCATTCCGTCTGTGATGATTCCAGTGAGTTCGACCAGGGCGGAGGTGGTAGAGAAACCTCTTCGGAAACCATTCTGCCAACTGGGAACGTGCAGATGAGTCTCCAATGTAGGCAGAATGGATCTCTCCAGAGTACGGGCCATGGATGAGATAATCGAAATGGGCCTGTAGCTGCTCGGATCTTCGGGAGGTTTTCCGGGCTTCAACAGAGGGAAAATCCTGGCTTCCTTCCATGACGCTGGTATCAGCCCTGTTGACAGGGTCCTGTTGAATAGCGCTCTGACGCATTCGCGGAAAATTGGTCCAGTATGTTTGAGCATAATAGGGGCCACTCCACTTGTATCCAGAGCTCTAGAAGGCTTGCATTTCTTCAAAGAGGCGTCGATGAGGGCGGCCGTGATGATAGGAACGTCGTTCCTTGGAAAAGTTTTAATCCATCTGTAGGTCCTCCGGGACGATTTTAGGCTTCTATGAGGACATGGAGAGCCGAACTGCTTGCATAGGAGGTTTGCCGCCTTCTTGTTGCTGATCGGCTGGCCTTTGTACAGAAGTTGGAGGGTTCGGTTTCGCTGATCGGCCATCAAGTGCTTTCATTGTGGACCAAAGCTTGGAGGAATTTGTGCGATGGTCTATGCCCTCCACAAAAGATCTCCAAGTCTGTTGTCGATCTTTCTTTACCTCATCTGCGATCTCCTTGTTGAGCTCGGGAATTCGGGTGTTCGTAGGATCCGTTCTCCGAATGGTGTCTCGTTCGCGTATCAGGTCTTTGGCGGTATCAGATAGGCAAGGAGTGAAAACCTTCCGTCTGCCCTTAGGAATAGATTGCGAAGTTGCTGCTTTGATGGCTGATGTGAGGAATCGATCCATCTCTTGCGGGTTTGCACAAAGTCAAAACCAGCCGATTGCTGCTCCAACACTGACGAAAACTTGATCCAGTTCGCCTTTTTAAAGTTGACGAACGTGGTCCTCGGCGATGATGATATGGGGGCTTCGCTCTTGAATTCCATCAGTATTGGGAGATGGTCACTGGCTCCTGTGTTCAGGGTGTCCCAAACGGCCGACGATGCTAAGTCCTGCGAACATAAGGAGAGGTCCGGCGATGATGGTCTTCCATGCGTCGGCTTCCTCGTAGGACGCGTTGTGTCATTGAGGATCACTAGATTGGATTGGGAAATTTCCTCTTCAATGCACTGTCCGCGTTGGTCTTCTTCGCCCTGTGACCAGAGAGCGCTATGGGCATTGACATCTCCCACGACGATTGTGGACTTCCCACATGTCAGGAACGGTGAAATGGACAATTCGTAAGAGGGTGGACACGAGGATCTTGGCGGGGAATATATGTTGTGAAGGTGTACAGGCCCGGACTTAGTTTCTACACTTATGGAGATGGATTCCGTTGTACCATCGTCAACTCCAGCAGTAATCACACTGCACTGTAGATTGCACCTGACGAGAAAAGCCACTCCACCTCCTGAGCTCGATGTGTCGTTCCTCAGGCAAGAATAGCCTCGGACAGTAGGTGTACCATGGCTTGTGTCCAGCTTGGTCTCTTGTAGTCCTATGACATCGGCCCCTATGCGATGAGCAAGAGCTTCCAATTCGGCTGATTTGTGGCGAAAACCATTTATGTTCCATTGGATTACCTTCAATGAGTCTGAGTTGATATGTTGTGTTGACCCGGTTATGTTGCAGTTGGGACATACGTATGAGCTATCCGCATCCTTGAAGGACTTGAGGCCGGAACATTGTCTCACGTGGGTCCATTTTCTGCACTTGATACATTGGACACTCCCTGCTGCGGCTGAGGTACCACACTGGGTGCAGGGCCATCGGATACGGCGAGGGGGTCCAGGGTTTGCTTCGATTCCGGCACGCAGGAGAAGACAACGGATCAGTTGAGCCGGTTTATGCTGATCCGTAACCGAAAAAATTGGCTCCAGGACTCGTGAAAGAGTGAATTCTGGGAGGTATAGTTGAGGACCTTTGACTTCGGAAGGATGACGGCATTGTAGACGACTTCTTCTTCCGCGTACGCTCTTGCCAACGAGTAGGCGATCCTCCATAAGAGCATTGCTCAAACATTGTCAAATATTGTCAACCTGGACAGATTTCAGCGCTTCAAACGTCGTTGACGACATTGTACGGGCCGTGCGGACCTATCTATGCTGTTATCTCGACTATGCTTGCGAGCGTGTATGCTGCCTTTAAAAGTGCATCCCGAAACTCCATTTGATGTAAGCAACCCTTCCTTGTTAGACATGTCGTATTTCATGCAGTATCTCCCAGTTATTTCACTGTTAGTAACAAGTAGTAGGCTCAGGGATCTCAATTTCACTCACTTCAAACCACGATTAAGTAATTACCCGTGTGAGGCTGCAGGAGTGGAGTAAGACTAGTCTAGTTGAATGCAGTGCTCACGGTAAAAGCAGCCTTTGAATTTTCAAATCAAAAGCTCCGAGGGGCATGCTGATCGAATGCACAGAATGAGGGGCACCTACAGACAGTTCGACTCGTACAACGCGCGCGACGGAAGTCCGCTGCGCTCACTTCGCCGCTGGAGCGCAGCGAGTAGTGCGTCCAGCCAGCTGGACTGCTCTTGAGCTCTTCCCTTTCTGTGTCTTCGGCCTACAAGCCGTCACGAGGCCAATAACAGCAACAATGTTGTTTCCCTAAAAGTTGGCTCTCTACTCCACCCGCTTGGGTTGCGCGCCTTCAAGCGACAAGCAGGGAAGAAGCTCTTGTATTATTAGTATCTGTTCGTTGACTTTTGGTACTCGACTCGTGCATTTTATACAACGCTTGCCTTATGCGACGCATATCAAATAAATAAATGTCGGCTTGAAAAAACAACAAATCGATCTGTACCGTCCCGAAACTTGAATGTGATTTACCCGCCCCACTCACCTCCCCTGTGGCTACCGAGGAAGTGTGGGGGGCGAGTACACCACGTTCAAGTTTCGGGGCCGTATATTGCTATTGGTTGCTCGTTTTAGGCCGGCTTTCCACACTGTTGTTGCAATGGAACTCGAACCCTTCGATCTCTGGCAAAAAGTTGAATGCGGTTTTAAAGGCAGTGTTCACGATGAAAAAAGTGTTTGAAATTTTACTAGGAATGGGTAGTGGAGGGACACTCTGTAACGTTAACGTCGAAAGAACGCATGAAAACGAGCAAGGAAGAGCCCCAAAAGAGCCCGAAGTTGCCACTTCGAGCACAAGGCAAACCCCAAAAGCGCATTGCCCGCCCACCGACGTGAACGAATGAAAGCTTGAATTCGTGAGATGAGCGATGGTTTCCGACTATTGGCCCATTTCTTCTCTTCATTCTCGAACTCCCTCTTTACTCAGGTCATCTCGCATACATCGGCTGCAAAAGACGGAAGCTACAAGCCTCGGAAAACTCGTCCACCATGCTTCTCTATTTTTGAGGGACCATAACTCCGTTTCTAGAAGGTCTTGTACGATTCCAAAAACATTGGAATCAGCATGGGGCCGTATTCAAAATAGGCGGAAAAGCAGAACAACGATTTTTATCGTGTACACTGCCTTTAATCGCTGCCTTCAATGATTTTTCATTGTTTCATTTTTACACTATTTCATAACAAACCCAGCTCTGTCATTGAGTCAACCCACCATTTCAGCTAATGATATCGAAACAATGATATTATTGAACACCGCCTTCAATGACCGCTGTGAATATTGATCAACTTTCAAAAAGCCGGACAAAGTGTTAGCAGAACTGATAAGTTCTCTGTCCCAATTATTACCATCAGCCAACCAACCGACCATAAGCGGGCCTATATATACGAGTTCTCAACTGGTTCGTATGTCACAATTCACAACAACTGATTCCCCAGTCGAGATGTTTTCATCAGTTAGCGATTGAACGGGTACAATCATACATTGAATGAGCTGGAACTAGTCAAAATAATTATTCGTAGCAGCTCCGAATCGCTGACCAACCCAGAAACTGCGGTGAGAGCAAATCTTGTTGTTTTGACGAATTTTTGCCGAAAATTTGCCGTTTTAGACGGAAATTTCGGGAAACGGCAACGGCAAACCCCAAAAATGGCCGGCAAACGGCAATCGGCAAACGGCAATTGCCGCACACCCCTGGTGCGCATCCCAAGTGAGCGGGACCTTTCGACAGGGGTGGGGTCTATAGCGCCCTGCCTTATAGTTGGATATACATCGACGGGCGGTGCTATTGCAGCAGGGGGGAGGGCCTTTGGTCTCGCCCATTTTTTTGTCGCATCGCAATTAGTACACAAACCCGGGGTTTTTCTCTCCTTTCAAAATCGGTAGAGTTGTTGCGGCGCGGAAAAATGGGAGTGGCCAAAAGCGATGCCCCCCTCTGCTGCGATAGCACCGACTGGGCGGACTGCAGCATGGCTAACAACTAAATATGGCGTATCGTTACCGCGAGTCATAAATATCAAAAGTCAAAAATACGACGGTTTATCGGTGATTAAAATTTATTCTATCCTATTTAGCAAGCCGCTCAAAGCTCGGTTTCGAGCGCTCTTCATTCTACGGAATATCGGTTGCGATCTCAGTGTTAAATGGATTGCAAAGGGCTTGCAGGACGAGTCCGCGTTGCTCAAACACGAACTAGCGTATTGTCTCGGACAAACACAGAACAGAACAGCTATACCTATACTCATAAGCGTCCTCAAAGACCTCAGACAAGGTGGAGTGTGTTTTCTCTCTGTCGGTTATTGCTAGGTGATGTACATGAAATTCAAGAGCCGATTGTTCGTCATGAAGCAGGAGAAGCTCTCGGGGCAATTGGGGACGTATCAGCGCAGCAAGTGCTCGAAGAATATTCGAAGGTATGGTTTGTATCATATCTCTAGGAAGCCGCGTTGCAGCTATTACTTCGCTTTCATGGGAGCGAAGAGGTTGTTTCTCAATTTCTATCATTGTGTTCACTCAAAAACATCCTCTGAACTTCAATGATAAGGTCATCATAGTAGCGTCGCGGCTTCCCCTCATCGAAAAATTGATACATTCAGAACTTCCAGTTTTCATTTTCAGTCAGATCACAGATAAAGCAACGGTTCGACGCTACCCTCGTATACCGTATCAATAAAAAAGTATAGGATAATTTCAACCCATTATTGCAAGGTAGTGTTCATCCAAGCACAACGTGAAACCCAACCTTCATGTCTTCTCAGGCGAACTGGGGCGTCGACAACAGGTTGATAAGCTGTCATATCATAAACCGCTCCCTGTTGACAAGTCAAATCACGCGTATTGTCAGCCTGAGACCTGCCCGATGCCCAGCGACGTCCGCCTGTTGTCTTGCTGTTGACAACTCGATGTGTCGCGTTTAGCAACCTATTTGGCAGCAGTCCACATCCTGCAAGACTGTTTCATCTAGCTCAGGTACTACTTTTTACCGGCACGCGTCGCGGTCAGCACACTGGCACACGTCGCGGTCGGCACTCCGACACGCGTCGCGGTCGGCACACCGACACGCCTCGCGGGCGGCACACCGACACGCCTCCACTCGGTTCACCACCGGATAGGCAGGACCTCCAGATGCTGGGCGGGGCCAATGTACCGCAAACTTGGGTAATTGAACCGGCTGCGCTCTATTCATTCACAGGATGCCCGAAAAAATGCATCATATACTTCCCTTGTGTCTAGAGCGCTAGCTGTGCAACAGCTCGACATCGACCAGAGCATAACTCGTGGCCACGGCCCCGCCGAATATCGGCGCGTTGGGGCTTAATCCTCGCAGACGCCTCGGTCATCGGGACTCACGCGTAAAATAAAATGCGGGTGGTGTAGGCGCACACACCACACGCGCCTTTACGCGCAAATAAAAAAAACAGAAAAACAGATTTTTTTCAAAGCATGGATAAAGCTTTAATAATGCGATGAATACGATAGAGTGCATTATCATACGTATATGACTACGGCAAAACAACTCCTTTGAGTAAAAGTTCCGTATTTATTTTCCAATTTTCCTCAGAACCTCGATCCGCGTTGCCCTCCGTAAAATCCTTTTTTTTGCAACCGTTTCGCTCATCTAATATAGCCGCGTTTGGCATCCTATGTATTCAACACTTAATTGTCCAGTCTCCATTGTTGATGGCAGGGGAGCAGGATGCCACCGTCTAAATCTGTGCGTTTTGTTTTGGTTATTCACCAGGGGAGTGCGGCAAATGCCGTTTGCCGAATGCCGTTCGTCGGCCATTTTTGGGGTTTGCCGTTGCCGTTCGCCGGCCATTTTTGGGGTCTGTCGTTGCCGTTTGCCGAAAATTTTGCTTAAAACGGCAAACTTTCGGCAAAAATTAAAACCACAGGGTTAGCCCCCACAGCTGTTTATTTGACTAGGTAATCAGAGGAAGTCGGTCAAGTTCTAAGCTGTTTGGGAGTCTCCAAGTGTGTTCTTCCAATCATCAGATTCTTAATCCCACTTAGAAATGACAAAATAGCAAAAAACCCCTCTGTCTGAAACATTCTGATTACTGCAAGTTCCACGGTTACAAAGCCAAGGGGTATCAAAAGTGGAGCGTGAAAGCATCCTTCTTTAGACGTATGAACCAGTTAAGAATTCGTGTAGTCGTTTTTCGCCAGAGTTCCGCACCTGCTGGACGTTCCGAAACGCTTTTTAGTCTTTGGAAAATCTGGAATCGGGCCTCTTCATCGTGTTCAGCGCCCAGAATAACCGCCTGATCAAAGTTCAGGTGAGAGCATGTTTACCGAACTTTGCACAGAGTGAAAGCGTTTCCCACTTGCACAAGGCGTTTTTTCTGATTTTAGTACATATTCTATCCTCCAAAAGCGCATTACTTTTACGAAAATCCGGAAACGGATCTGTTAATAGTGTTCGGCGCCCGAAACACCCCTCCCAAGCATAGTTTGGGTGAAAGCACATTTTCCGAACCTTCTGCAGACTGATAGCGTTTTGGACTTGTACGGATTTTCGGTTCAGCATTCAACTATATCAATACGGGGTACAGTAAGCGTTGAAGAAACGTATTCCTTTTTTTATCATCAACGGGTTGAGCATGATCATTAAGTCACTGATGCAGTCTTGAATGTTGTCCGTCCTGAATGTCAGGAAACGTTCCATTATTACTCTGACCTCGCCATGCACTATGGGGAAGCTCACACAGACGAGGAAGGAAGTCAATGATTCAGCATATGTTCTTAACCCTCTAACGCAAATGACAATACATCGGTTTCGTATCATAAATTCCTTATCACAGTGTTATTGTCCACAAGATCACATGAGTTTCTCAGCCTTGTGCCTCTAAAGGCTATATATCCCACGTTGGTCATCATCAATATTAAAAATGGCTTTATAAAGTATAAAGAATATATCACAAGTGAATATATGATAAGTGGATTCCGTACCACATGAAAAAATAAAATATTCCAGCTGTATTACTTGAGTGTATTTACAAGACAACTGTTTTTCGTATTTAAAACGATCTTCTCAAAGAAAAACTGGCCGCAAAGCTCTTTCTGATCTGAATTCGGACTCTAACGACCGTAAATCCAAGAAACGGTGAGTCCTTGACATTTTAGCGAATTGCGCGTAAAGGCGCGAGTGTTGTGGGCGCCTACACTACAAGCATTTTATTTTACGCGTGAGTCCCGATGACCGAGGCGTCTGTGAGGATTAAGCCGCGCGTTGGCCAGCGGTGACTCATGGTGAGCGGATCAACCTGTTGTCGACGCCCCAGTTTGCCAGAGTTGGCAATATGTTTGTCCTTTTCTTTCGCATGTAAGACACAATAAGTGCTGTAGTAGTGGAGTCGAATCTAGCACAAATCGTAATCCCAGGTCACGTTGAGCCCTCCAATTTCGGCGATTTCGTTGAAATGAAATTCTGAGTACAATAATGCATTGCGTCCCAAGCCTGAAATCGCCTCACTGGCCTCTTCGTGACAAAAAGTCGTAAAGTCCTACTATTCGACCCGAAAAATATTATCAGTTCCGGGCTGAAATTCCTACGATACAGTTTTTATTTTTGTTATTAGAAATTATGCGACCCTCTCTCCCTCCACCCGTGGTGTTGAAACAATCCTGGTAGATCCTGCTCGGAAAAGAACCTGGTCCACGAATTTCGAGCCATCTTCTCTATACTTTCCTTCAGGATTCATGCGCTGAAATAGCTCAAACCTGTGAATTGGCTCTGCGAAGGATTAAATTGGTTAACAGCAGTGCTGAAAAAACCCAAAGTCCCTACAACAGTATTGGTAGGTGAAGTATGCTACTAACTATTTCTTATCGTATCTTATCTTCATCGGATATGTAATTGAAGAACGAGGAACAACGAGAAGAGAGAGTAACGGTCCGCTCCGATTCGGAGATCACTTGAACGCTGGAGGAAGAATATCTTCGAGTTTCCACCGGGAATCAAAATGGCGGGACAGGGACTCTCTACACACAGAGGAAGGAGTTCTTCCGCTTTTGCAGTTCGACACGTCATGCTACTCAATTCAAGCTAAGCGGTCCCGAATGGATTTAGAGCCGCAGAAGGTGGGACAACTTTTCCCTCGGTGTGTAGAGAGCCCCTGTCTCAAAATGGCTGCCTCCAGTGCAACTACCACGTCAAAAACGCTTTAGCGCGCCCCAATTGGCTCTGTATGTTCCCAAAGTTGACGGCACGAGCGCACGTGGCCCAGTTCTCTCAAGAGCCATCCATCGAGGTGAACATGTGAGGAGAAAGGATCAGGTATTTAAAGGCTACAATCAGTCGAATCCAACATGTTTACTTCGATGATGGATGTTATGTAAACTGGGAATCGTGCGTCTGATCAGTCACTCTTTAGCGCCAGTTGGGGCTCGTTCAAAGCCGTTTTTCGACGTGGTTGTTGCACTGGACCGTAGTTCTTTCCATTCTTCCCACGCAAACTCAAATGTTGACAGCAGGTTTCTGAGGTGTCATCACAGAGCACATCAGCCGAGGACACGAAAGAGGGGTGGTTTCGGCGCCGGAGAACCTGGTACCCCTGAAAGGTCCAGCTGTAGACCTCCTAGCGCAGGTTTCCGAGACAGCTGCATATCTTAACTGAAGCCTCGAAAGGTTCAACTGTCGACCTGCTACCGCCGGATTTATGGATTTTGCTGTAGACATCCTATCGCCGGGTTTTTATTGGCAGGGTGGCCAACTCCGACATTCGGAGGAGTTTAACGAGCTGAACCCTTGCAGGTTTCAAAAACTGTTGTATTATTGCTATACCTAGCTGTTATTATAGCTGTCGCCATGATCGACTGCCCATAAGGCGCTATTCATACTCCTCAACGCCACCGCGTCACGCGTGGGCGAGCGTTGGGGTATGAATACTCTCTGCGCGCGTCAAGCGCTTGCGGAGGCTATGAACACTCCAGCGGCGACACTGTGGCGGAGCGGACTAAAGTGGGCCTTAACTTTGTCAAGTAAGCAAAAACAAAAGCAGGTTCATCAATTGCGAAACCGACATAATATTCCGCCAAGCATCCGAGGATTGGAACGATCAATGCTTACCGGCGATGGGATGGTTGTCTTGTCAACCTGCTGTGAACCGGCTATCGAAAGGTGTAGCAGGTCCATGTTTTTCTTCCGAAAGAACCTGCAATCGCCGGTTGCTCGAGAAAGAGGTGAGTCAACCAGTTGTCGGCTTTGAGTCTGCCTGAGTTGGTGGAAACTCGAAGATAGTTTTCATCATGGACAATGCCTAAGAATCTCAGGATGGGGAGGGTGGTGGACAGGTCAACGCAGAAGGACAGTGTCCGCAAACTTTTGAAAGCCTTGCAGAGTACATACGGGCCAGAAATACATGCGTATCAATACTATAGTGCGTAGTTATACTTGTGTGTCGTTTGTTCTTTCAAATTTTCGTATTATTCTAGATCCCACTTCGACTGCGTCTAGTGATGATGTCAATGAGTTGCGAGAAACTCTAGTAGACCCTTTGAAGCCTCTATGGGATCGATATAGTGCGATGTTCAAGCTTCGGAATATCAACACATCTGATTCAATAAAGGCGCTCGCCCAAGGTGTAATTGTAGTTCTTTTCTGTTCTCTAGGGGCCGTTTGCGGTATATTTTGTCAAAGTACAAAACATTGTGATACCGATGCGGTAAGGGGCGCAAATAACGCTTATGAGACTGTGGGGGTATTGATATTGAAGTTGGTGTAAACGGCCGCCATCTTATTGATCCATCATTCACTGCGGATGTTATCTATGATTCATGATCCGCTCCTTACTCGTGCATCAGAACTGCATATTTGATCCGAATCATTCATTTTCTGGTATCCGTAATTTGGATCATTCGTAGTTTGACGTAATTTCGGCGTTTCCAATTTTGGTCCTTTTTCTCCCGGTCTCGCAGTCAGTCTGATCCAAGTGAAGTTTTTTTCAATCTCTTTTGGATATCGATCAGAATGACCACATCATTTTTTACAGTCTTCTCTACTGTATTCATCGCTCTT
The DNA here is from genome assembly GCA_029168955.1 of Aplectana chamaeleonis. Lineage (NCBI taxonomy): Eukaryota > Metazoa > Nematoda > Chromadorea > Rhabditida > Cosmocercidae > Aplectana > Aplectana chamaeleonis. Next base: position 367,066 of record JAPDOI010000231.1, read on the forward strand.
TCTAATTGTATTCGCCTAGGTCTTTATTGTGAGGACAGCGCTCTGTTTCGGCACGAAGTCGCCTATGTTCTCGGTCAAGCGCAGTCTCCCGTGGCAATACAGGAACTGAAAGATCGTTTAACTCTTTTATCAGAGGTTAGCTCCTGCTTTGGTCACATATGCGCTGCTTATTTATGTTTTTCTCTGTGCTTACTGGCTTTCATTTCTTCATTTAATCGTTTAGAATTGCATGGTTCGACACGAATGTGCTGAAGCACTTGGCGCTATTGCTTCAGAAGAGTGTACTTCCACATTGCAGGATTACGTGAACGATAAAGAGGTATTTTCTAATTATGAAAGTGTCAACTGTGAAGCGTTTGGTTGAATATTGAAATGTGCGTTTTGCCTCCTCTGCGATAGCATTTTCTCTCAATAAATTATACTAAGACGTATGTAACGTCCAAGTGTATAAGAAAATATATATCAGTTAAAGGCAGCGTTCACGATTATCATCCTCGTTGACTTTCCACAGTGAAATGATAGGCGAGAAGGATCCTAGGCTCCCAGTGTCGAAAGAACGGCAGAAAACGAGCCAGGAGCGGCAAAATAAGGGCTGCAATCAAGCGTTTTGGTGCCCCAGACACGCCTGGTGCCCCAGATCCGCCCCCTCAGAATGAACAAATGAAGACTCAGATTACAGGAATGATCAAGTCAAGGAAGTGCTGATAAGTGAGCTGATCGCTTCATTGCACTGATAGGTATCATCCTTCTAGCGGTCAATTACTCCACGCTCAAAAATCAACGTAAACAAGGGAGGGCCTATTTTGGCTCAAAAACGCGTCTTTCGTGTCCTTTTTAGGCATACCTTGCTATATAGGGCACCAGACCTTCCGTAAGCCGTGGAGATATCGGAAGTGAAATTTATCGTGAACACTGCCTTTAAGAGTGATCATGGCTCCTGAGGCAGCTTCTGCTACCGATTATTCCCCCTCCCCCCACCCCCCCCCCCTCCACCATCTTAAATACCGCATCAACTTTCGGACCGATAGATTGACAAATGAGCTATATATAGCTCGATCTATTGCCGCGAAAGCTGGTTTCAGTTTTTTTTTCTCCGACGATTGGCTCGCATCCTTCGACTGTTTAATCTGTTCTTTTTTTCTAAGAAAAGCTCGTTTTTTGGATGTGTGAGATATTATTATAATTATATTAGACCCAATCCGCGCGAGAGCAGCGACGTGGGTACCTCGCAGAGTGTTTTCGCCGCCGCGACAGCAGCGGCTCCCGGAGCGACGCCGCCAGCGAGCGGCGGCGAGGAATGGTCTGGACCATTTTCATCGTCGGAGAGGAGCGCCGCCATGGATCCTGTTAATGAATTGTTCTATTGTTCAGTCATCCACGCAAACTTTTTTAGTTTTACTCTGACACGTTTCCATAAACACTTGCACATTTTTTCATTTCTTCGCTTTTTTTTGAGATCCATTCCATTTCACTCCCGAAATTTCTTTATTTATTTATTTACATAAGCCTGCGGACCAGACTTATGTGCAATTAACAGCTCAACAGCTTAACAGAAATGATTGATTTTATTTTAGTTTTCACTTTCTGTGGGATAATATCGATTCTCACGAGAAATTTCGAATCAAAGTTGCTGCTAGATTTCATGTTGCCCGCTTCTGAGAGCGTTTTCGATTTTTTTTTGAAATGACGAAAATCTTCCGAAAACAAAGAGAAGTCGAGCTATTTTTGAGAAGCTTTTCAATTCTGGCGTCTTTAAGATTAAAATTTATGTTCAAATATGGTTTCATGGTGAATCCAAAGAACACATAAAAACGAGCTAGGAAAATAAATACAACATTTTGAAATCGGCGCAATTCAAATTTTGGCGTGGAATGAATGAGGTTGTACGGAATGGAGGAAAATGGAGGACGACGGCAGGCATCGCTGCCATTCTGCGAGGCATTGGAGTGCGCCGCCGCGTCAGGGTTTGGCCACGCCCCAAACCTCTCGCTCGGCGGCGTGCAACTCTGCAGACCCCTTTAGGGCGTCTTCGAAACCCGACGCGGCGTTGGGTACCAAGACCTCGCAGAGTTGCAGCGACGTTGTCGTCAGCGTCGCATTCTGCCATTCCGTACGATCTCATTTGACGTCGCATCTTGCTCTCCACAATTTTCATTGGTTTGATATGATTCAGAACTTTAGTAAATGTCCACCAACAACTTTTAAAAATGTTATGATCGAAAAACAGAGAAAAAAATTAAGTTTGCGTCCAGTAGAGTGGTGCCTTTGTGAATAGTTTTTGAGATAGTAAAATTAGTGAATGATGTGGTGAATGCTTTGGCCACTGTAGTACCAGACCACATTGAAACAAAAAAAAACTTGAATAAAACTGGAAACAAAACCAATTCGAGATAAAACTGCGATTTTGTACTTCTTGAAGTATGCTCCAATGATTCTCCCCTCAATTTGTGCTAAAATAGAAAAAAGGCTCTCAGACTGTTGAATTCATGAAAGGAACAAAAAAGAAGCTCGAATCAATAGTCGGCGGCATTCGTCGCCAGCGATTAAAATGGTCGAGACCATTCCCCGCCACCGCTCGCTGACGGCGTCGCTCCGTAAGTCGCTGTTGTCGCGGAGGCGAAAATACTCTGCGAGGTAACCACGTCGCTGCTACCGTGCGACACGGAGCCGCCATCGCCCGCTGCGTGGCGCCCCCCATTCTCCATCATTGCCCTGCCGCAGCGAAACTAGCCGCGGTGCAACTGTGCAGAGGCCTTTTAGCAACTGTGCAGAGCCCCCCCATCGATTAGAAAGGAGAATGAAACGAAAGTGTGAGCCGAGTAGAGTGAAGTAGTGTTAAAAACATTAGAAAGAGGTAGCAGGGCAAGAAGATATTGCATACTCTCAATAGCAGAATGAAGTTTACTATATACACGTTTTTCAGCGTGTGGTTCGTGAGAGCTGTGAGGTGGCCCTTGATATGGCCGAATATGAGAACAGCGACCAATTGAATTATGCCACTGTCGTATCGTAGCTGACCACGTGTTGCAGAACGGGAATTATTGTTGATGTTATTTGTTACTTCTGTTGCTTTTTTAAAGTTTTTTTTTATCGAGCCTGGTGAACGTTATGTGCTGAATAGTTGTCTACATAAAAGTTCGAAAATACTGTTTAGTTGCTCCTGCGTTCTCTTAAGGTGGATTCCGTAGATGCTTTTTCCAGCTTTGGATAGTTTCATAATTTTTATTTTTGACTTTTTAATGGAAAATGGAGCATGGGGCCAACAACTTAAAGATTCTATAGAGCATCCATAGCTAGACTCTGTCTCATTCCAAGTGAACTCATGTTTTCGGTTATCACAGCGCGGAGCGGTGGCTTTTTCGTCGAAAACTCCTTATCACTAGTTATATTTCACCGAGGCCCACCGCTCCGCTGCTGGTGATAATCGAAATCAACAGGTCACTACGGCTGTACCAGAGCTTAGCTACAAACGACCATTGTCGCTAGCTATGGTGTGCCTAATGCGTGAGGTCGTGGCGTAATTTAAGCGATAATCGGTAATAGCGTTTAGCTGGGGCTTCCCTGTTTGGCTCGCTCATGTATCGCTTTTTGCTTTGACTTGATGTTAACATTACTGGTCATCCATGTGGATGAAGTGTCGCTGCTTACGAAGCTTTTCATTTCCGCTAGCAACCATGAATCTGTTTATTTGTCTTTACCGGATATGTAATTACAGAGCGATTAACAACGGGAACGGTTTGTTTTCGCCGTTTAGAGGCGTCGACCAAGACAATCCTATTAGAAAATATTGTTCACTTTTTTAGACTCCTCACTCCACTTTCCTTTTGTTCCTTCTTTGTTGAAACGTTTGTGGGGCGAATCACACCGATTTCGCTTGGAAGACCCCATATTTAAGAATATGTATATTGGTGTCGATTTATGGCCTACATCTCGAAGAGTATGCATTATCCGCAAGCTCTCTCAGTAGGATATCTGAATTTTATCACAATTCAACTTCTTTGCAGGTTGGACCTTTTTATCTCGCAAGGAGATGAAACGTGTTTTGCGGGTAATTCCAAGTCTGAATCGTCGTGCTAGTACGTGGTCTCTTTTTTGCTAAATTTTTGTCAGTGAAGTCAGTAGGATACGCTGAAACTGGAGAGGTTTTGACCAATGATTTCAAGAAAGTTACGGGTGGACTCATCCGGGTTCCGGTAATACTCTTTTTGAGTGGTTATCAGGGTGAACAGTGTTGTGCTCACTCTGGCTGCATCGATTGTTTCGGCTATGCCTTATTTTATTTCCTTGTTTAGGCAAAGCCAACGTTGGCCGCCTCTATATGACGTCGTGCATTTCTCCGGTGAGTATCATTTTCTTTCTTCTTTTTTTTCGGGTTTCAATCTTTCCAACACAAATGTGAGTTCAACACCGAGAAGATCAGAGAAACATGTGTCTGTCACCCCTTCTCTCGCTTTCCTCGAATTGTGAAACAGGAAACGTGCTTCTCATGAATGCCCTTATTTCATAACGTCGCATAATCGATTGCATCGGCTCATAAAGCTGAAAGAGCTCCTGTTGCGTCCTCAATAAAGAAATGTGGCCGCGGGCGAAAACGTAATGTATACGGCAATGTTGGTTGGGACAGCTGCGGGCGCATCATTTATGCCTAGAAGCGTTATTTTGCCATTGAATTAGTGGCCTAACAAGCTATTGCGCCCTGTGTTTTCTGGGTGATTGACTGTGGATGTTATATGCGAAAACACGCAGAGGGCGCTACGCTGGTCCCGTGTATATACCTCGTGCCGCTTTTTCGCGCTTGCTCGGTGTATGAGTGTTCCGAAATTCGTCGCAGTTCACGATTCATGGCCAAGTAGCTAAACACTAACACCATCTGTGTAAAAAAGAAATCTGATCTCATTATGACTTTAATGATTATGACATTATGAGTTTTTCATATTCTAGGAACAGTTCTCTGTGTCCGATATTGGCCGTCTCTACAAAATTCCTCAGGAAGCGGTTGAAGCTTTGGGATGTCAACGACTTCTTCCCCGTAATGTAGCGAAACAGAACGCTACTCTTGGTGAATTGGTGACTATGATCAGGGAACCATTTATTGAGGTTTTCAGTTGGACTTGTTTTGCTTTCGGCGCTTACCAGCCGTTCATTTTAATTATCGTATTGAAGGTATCAACATGTTTGTCAGCTGTTCGACCGTCGTTTCCTGCTCTTCGACTGGTTTTGTGGGGGTCGTTTGGTACTGGAAAATCTGTGATCTTGAATCAAGCTGTGCACCTCGCTTACGTTAAGAATATGGTCATCGTTCAACTTCCTAGCGGTGAGCTTTCTGGGAAATATCTCTAGTTTTATCAACTGTTGAAGCCGTTTCCCAATTTCTCGCCTCAGGCCCCCGTCATAGTTGGACGGTAGTCCGTAGTCCCACCCGGCCGATATGCAAGTGAAGCACTCTGTTACGTCTGTGACGGACACCGATTAACAAATGGCTTTATTGTGAATACAGCAAATAGAATAGGTGTGGTGCAGCGTCGTCGTAGTCGTCGTGGTGGCGGTCGATGACGGCGGCGGCTGGCAGGTGTGCAGGAGGCGGTGGTGGTGGCGTGTACGGCTGGCAGGTAGTCGAGGTCGGCAGGCAGGTAGACGGCGGGTCGAGAATGTCTCAACAGCGCGGCTGCTGGGTTTATATGTGGATCGACGCGGCCTGTGATTGGCAGATCAAAACCCGCTCACTTGGTGATCGGTCTGCAGTGAAAAACCGATAAGTGATCTACATCACAACACACTCAAAACAAGGTCAAAAATTCTCCTCTTTGATAGTCCCCCTAGGTCCAACTCTACTCGTAGCTGGATCAATAATGCCATTAAAGCCATTGTCACACCCCTTTTTTGCGCGAACTGGAATCTTTGTGAACTTTAGTAACGTTCATTATGCGTAAGAAATATAATTTATGGAACACTACTACTACTTGGGGCCAAAACGTTGAGTTGGTTCTGCGAAAAAAATCACCAAACCTGGCAGCAATGGCCGATGGAAGGTCGCCAGCCTCTGCAGTAGGCGACGTAGCTGGCCTTCTAATGATCAAATGGATAATCTAATGCGCGGCACGATTCTGAAGGGCCTTTCAGAGTTTCTTCTCTGTGAGATTCGCGGCGTCGCTCCCCTAAGCGAGAGAAAGTGGGCGTGGCCATGACTTGTCGCCGAATTATATTTCTGTTTCCCCTCTCTGCCGCCGTTACTTCGATAGGGGTTTTCGTTTTACAGAACAGATGCTTTTACAAAGAGTTTATGGGCAGATATTAAGAAAGGAACACCAACAAATACAAAGAAACTACGGGCGATACAGCAGCGAAAAAAGTGGCAGAAACCATTTCCATCGCGCCTCGTCCTTTCAGTCGCTGACAACTCGCTGCGACGCCTCTCCGAAAGACTCGTAAGTGTTTCTGTTATACGTCGTTTATAGTTCCGCGTTTTGGCGATTGTGGCGACGTAGTGCTTCCCTATAATACCGATCGTTCCATGCCGCGCGATAAATGTTATAGGACTGAAGTTTGCCGCGCTGCTTCGCGAGGGAAGTAATGTCGTTCTCGTAGCCAAATTCCGGTCCGCAATCGCAGACTACGACTGTTGCATCATGCGACCTGATGATAGTCGTGCTGGGGGAAAGGTTAATCGTGCCGGGACCAAGTGGTCCCGGCTCCAGTTGCGTGATGCAACAGTCGTTGTCCGCAAATGCGGACCGGAATTTGGCCCAGAGAACGACAGTATAAACGATGCCTTGCGCTTGAGTTCAAATCTTCGGAAGTGCCTGTGAAACATACGATTTTTGCTCTTGATCATTTACTCATGACTTCCTTGCAGCCATGGAGCTGACGCGTAATGTGAAGGAAGTTGAGATGTCTACGTTTAAGCAAGGTCTGATTAACGATCCCGCAAATGCTGTAATTATTCTCCTACGATTCAAGGAGCAAGTGGGTTAAATGTATTGGAAATAATAACTCAAATGAAACATTGTTTGTCAGCTGTAGTCTTACTGGCAAGAACATAGTCTAGCGACATTTGGCTCATGAATAATGTAAACCTTATACCTAATTGCATTGCTACAGTTTTCTCCAGTAGATTGTATTTTGCTGCATTACAAGTTACAGGCTATAAAACGGCGAAATTCACATGGTTCCTACGCGTACTGGTGCGCAGCGGAGGTTCGAGACAGTGAGAGAGCGCAGGGCAGACGGAATGCTGAGGCATCGCGAGCACCGCTCGCCCCTCGAATTGTGTGAATTACGACGTTTTATACAGGGTCAAGCGGGGTTGCGAAATTTCGCAACGGGGGTGGAAGGGGGGTCGGAAAAATTTTGGCCTTAAAATGAAGGTTAGGAAAGAGATCGCACAAATTTCGGTTCAGAAAAAAATTGGTGAAGATATCCCGAAATTTCTCGATATTTTTGGTAAAGGGAAGGATCGTAGCATTGCTAAGATTTTAGACGCTTGATCCCGACTACTGAACGAATTTTCGGCGTTTGACAGTTTTAGTGATCAATTATAAGCTGCCCGGAAATCTCGCCTCATTGGGAGCGATCGCAAAAATAATGGATTTTGGAAAAAAATTTGGTGGGGGGTCGCTCCGATTTCGAAAAATTACGCAACGCCCCGCCTGACCTTGGTTTTATAGAGGGTACACATTACAAAGCGATTTCTATAGTATGGGGCCTGTTTAGTGTTTAGACTACGTGTTTTAGAACCAGCATATCTGGAAGTGTCTCAGTGGATTGAAAACGGAGCGTGATTACGAATGGACGAAAAACGAACGAACACTAGCTGATCGACCAATCACGGACATTATCGAAATCGTACGAACATTTCTTTATTTTTTGTCATGTTTGCTTGGCTGGCACGTTTGTCAACATGTAAATTGATGACAAAATTACTTACAAATAGGCTACGGCGCGAGGTGTGATACAACCCAACTTTGGTCCGACCCCCACCCAAGTCAAGCGATTCGCTCAGCCCCACCCCCCCTGGGAAAAAGTCATGGCGACGACCGGGGGAGGGTCCTCATTTCGTATTTTTTTTATTTTATAGTGAACGAATTTTTAGATGAAGACTACATCAAGACCTAGTAATGCAATAAATAAGTGTTTTCCACGAAAACAAACAAAAACAACTCTCCTTTGACAAGGACACCAAATGTTTGTTCAATGGTTGAACGTTCATTAGTGCTCCGTAGGGCACGCGGGTGTGGTTTCGGGCATGAAAACCACATTCAGTAATTGGCTATCCGGATGTGAAAACGCACCCGAAATTTCATGAGCGCAGCTTGAAGCCCAAGAGCACTACATAAGGTGGGTGGAGCATGTTTTCATGCCCTGAGGGTACATATTATACACTGCGTTTCATATCTATATCTAAGATCATTCATGGGAGTGCTGGTATCAAGGCTAGCCGGCTGTTCAACCTTAGACCATCAACCACTAGGGGAGCACCGGTGAAATTGGGCCTCATTGGGGCCAGGCGGAACGTACGACAGCACTTCTTTGTCAATAGAGCGGGGTCTGAATTCAATAAACTACTTCGGTCAGGTTTGATAATGGGGAAACTAAGTGAATTCAAAAAGACACTTGAGTGTTATCTGTTGTCCCAGGAGTAATGTTTGTAAGATCTCTTTTCTTGATGGTGCCGATGTATGCCTAATAGTCAGTTGATCCATTTGTTTATTGTTGTTCGACTGATTTTAGTGCTTTTATTATTCTGTTGTTGTCTTTGACACGGTTCTACCGTGTAATAAATCAAATCAAATCTAAAGGTCCACCTTTAAATTCCGTAATTTTGTGTTTCGCTCTAACTCAAATGTTCTGCAGTGGTCACCTATAAACTCAGCGTCCTCGGTAACCACTAGAACCAGAGACGCGAATTCAGATTTGGAACGAATTTTAAGAGCTCGAAGATTGAAAAGCACCGGTTTCAAAACTATAGGTCCACTAAATGACATCAAAGTTTTATTACGACGGCCAACAATAATCAACGATCTAGTAACTTGTCTGTCCTTGATTCGAAATAACTTCAACTAATCTCTTCGGCATGCTCTGGACCAGATTTTTTATCACGGTGGGTTCCACTGATACCCAGGCGTTGGCGATCGACTCCTTCAGGCGATCGACTCCTTCAGCTCGTTGATTGTGGCATACTGCTTAGCGTCATTGTAAATCTTGTGCACAATGATGGCCCAGAGGTTTTCCATTGGATTGAGATCAGGTGAACACGCGGGCCAACCGAGAACCTCTATTTTGCTCCTTTCAAGCCATGCTGACGTCGACCGACTAGCATGGATAGCAGCGTTGTCGTGCATAAAAGTGAAGGCCTGGCGTCGATACCGTCGGATAAACGGCAGAAGACGATCCTCTAGAACCTTCTGGTAGTCCTCGGAGTTCATACGACGCGAAACGAATGCAAGCTCGAGTTAACCAGATTCGCAGAAGGCACCCCAAACCATGAGCGATCCACCACCGAAGTTGCGTCGGGAGAAGACACGCGGTGGCTCCCGTAGATCACGCCAGTAACCACTCCCACCAACCGGTCCGTCCAGATTGAAATTTTCTCGCCATTTCAGATCACCTGAAGCGTTTAGAACAATTGGGGCCACGGGGCAGCGAATGAGCTGAATCGCCTCACCTTTGACCAATCCCATGTGATGTTTTGGGTGGCAAGCTGGAGGCCTTGTGCCGTTCCGTCAACCTTGGCACACGCTTCATTAATTCTCTACTGAGGTTTTCTTGCGACTGAACTGCCCTCCAAACTGTACTCCTGCTTGTCGAAAGCGAAAGTTCGCTGCGCAAGCAGTTGAGACTAATCGTCGAGTTGGGTAGAATGCGTCCGATTCTTCTTTCATCATGTTCCGAAAGCAGCCTCGGACGCCCTCCAGGGTTCTTCCGATGTCGCTCAGGATCCCGTAGGTAGTTGTTGATACAATTGTGCGATCGCCCAAGATGCTCCGCAATCCTTCTCGACCATCCAGCCACGTTGAGCGCTTCCGTTTGAGATTGTTCGTCTGACGACAGGCGATTTCCACGAGGCATACCAAGCTTGACGTTGAGGGAGTTCGTATGTAGCCCCAGTTTTCCAGTCTCGTTTGTACCAGCAGAGAAACGGAAATTTTTCTTTGATGGACCAATAGTTTTGAAACGGTCACAATTCTGTCTATAATTCACGGGAACCTGATAAAAAAGTATGAATGAGCAGGAAGATTTTCATCGCGGTTTTAAAAGGTGAAGATTACAATGGTAATGCCCTAGATATACATCGGTGATTCGGTGCCACTGGTTTTTGCGGAACGTCTGCGATTGGCCAGATTTCGAAATTGACCAATAGCAAACATGCCGCGGAAGCCAGCAGCGGCGAAACGCTGGTGTATAACTAGGGCCTAACGCCCACAGACCACCAAAATGTACGGCAATCCCGGAAAATTCAAAATTCTTGGGTGGACCTATAGTTGTGAAACGCAGTGTAGTTGTACAATTTCAAAAAAAAATGTCGAACGAACGAAAATCGAAATTTTTTCGTTCGAGATCTTTTTGAAGGAAGGAAATTTGAAAAAAATTCGTTCCACGAAATTTCGAACGAACGAAAAAAATTTGGAAAAATCTTTCGAAAATTTCGTTCGTGTACAACTATAGTACATATGTGCAGTTTCGGGCACGAAAACCACATTTAGTAATTGGCTGTCCGGATATGAAAACGAACCCGAAATTTCATGGAAGCAGCTTTAAAGGCAGTGTTCACGATAATCTTCGAATTTGAGATTAATCGTTAAATCGATTGTTTGGCCCCCGAGTAGAACTGAAACGACGAAGAAACCGAGAAAAACGCACCAGAAGGGCACGCAATTCTCAAGTATCAGTCCGCCTCTTAAGTATCAATGGAACTGTTCGTTGCGACAACGAAATCTTTTGTGGACCCGTCTTTTGCAATTCTCCATTCTGTGTTGCTCCGTTCTTTCCTTCGGACTCTAACTAATACTGTTTTGCCCAAAATATTCTTCCATTTTCGATTGGTCCCATTTTTTACCGGTCACAACCACCGCGAACATGTTCATCCAACCGGACAACTAGTCCAGGCCATAAAATAATGTCACTGAAATAAGACGAATTAGTGCGTTTCTCACCGTTTCTTCGTGATTTCGGTAACACTTGGTTGCCAACGCGTTGTTTTGAGTGGAAAACTTGGAAACGAGAATCATCGTGAACACTGCCTTTAAGCCGAACAGCGCTGCATAAGAAGGGGTCCATGAAAAAATCGATTGCTGTGATATATCTACAAGTATTTATCGAAATTCAAATTAGGGAGTTTCGCGTTGCTACAACGTGCGGAAAACCTAGTCACGGACCCAAGTAATCAATTTCATTCTTTGAGTCGGTTAAAAACGGTCTTTGAAGACCCATTTTTAGGTGTGGTACAATCGATTGTATCACACCCAAAAATGGGTCTTCAGAGACCGTTTTGAAATATCTAAAAGAACTAAATCATTTACTTGGGTCTGTAAATAGGTTTTTCGCACGTTGTAGGAACGAGAAACTCCCTAATTCAAATTTCGTTAAATACTTGTAAATATTTTGCGGCTATCGATTTTTTCACGGACTCCACCCTATGTTGTAGCGCTGTTCGGCTTAAAGCTGCGTCCATGAAACTTTGGAGTGCGTTTTCATATATATATATATATATATATATATATATATATATATATATATATATATATATATATATATATATATATATATATATATATATATATATATATATATATATATATATATATATATATATATATATATATATATATATATATATATATATATATATATATATATATATATATATCATGGAAACGAGAAAAAAAACAACACAGCGGAACAGAAAAGAAAAGCGCATTGCTGCAATAATCAACCTAAAGAAAGGAATCACAAGCTATCCAGCCAGTCAGGAAGGGCTACTTGTACGATTAGCCAGCTCAAATTTTTCTCGAATGAAATTTTTGAATGACGTGTAGTTGTAAGGAATGATTTCTACCAAGGTTCTCGAAAATGGGTATAGTTCTGTTGATGAAAAAGTGACGCCTGCAGTTGAGGTTAGATGTGTAACGGTGGAGTTTGATGGGGCCACCCCTACTCAGGCACTCAACGGGTCCAACCCCAGCCTAATAGCAATCGGAACAGCGTTCGAACGCTCGAGGGGCGAAACGCTCCACGTCGGCGTAGGTCCCGACAACTTCCGTTCGAACTCCCAGCCGTCCGTTCGAACTCAAATTCGCCCCCTGCATACTTCTCGCGATCGATCTGTTTCTACTCGTCGATACACGCCACAGTTCACCGATTCACGTCATCATTCTTATCAACACCTTTTCTTGGCTCATGTTTTTTATAACTGCTCCTGAAGTTTTTAGCTTTATAATTGTCCTCTTTTTGCTTTATGGTTGTCCTCTATCCTTACTATCTTTAACATGCCGTTTTGGTGTTTCGTTTTGTTGTTTGTCTTCCACACGATTCTACCATGTAATAAATCAAATCAATTCAGATATTCTTGCAAAAGTTGGTGTTCTTTTTGGAGGAGTTTATACTTGGGAGATAAATTTCAACTCTTATTAATCAGCTTCACCGATGTGAGGAATGATATCCCTAGGCGAAACGATACTAAATAGGCGGCATGGTTTTTTTGCTTAGCAACTTTTTTTGTTTGAAATTTCCGGTACTTTTTCAGAATAGGCAGCCCACTAGTATACAATGAAATAAGCCACTTTTTTCGGTTCGACAGACAGCTCGCTTGGTCACACAAACTAGTCTAGTGTGTTTGGAAAAGACTAAATCATTCCACAGCTCTAGTGTGATGGATAGTCCTTAATGAACTTCTCTAGTGTGTCGTCTTATCCAAAAGAATTCAAAATCTTTAGTTTAATCTTCAAATTAGGGTGGAAAACCTACAGAGAATCTCGACAATACGGCCTTATAGACGTTTAGTAGTGATAGAGATAGATATAATAGACTCTAAGATAAAATTAGGAGTGATTTTTCTTAGACAAAGTTGATTTGGATCTTATTCAAACGAAGATATGTTAGCGATGGCTTTTTTGCAATAATATTATGGCTGACGTCTGATGGGTGATGCGGTCCGCAGTCGCGGCAGAAGCCTTTCATTTTACGCGAATGATTCCGGTAGCGCGGCGGTACCCGAAAGTGATTAACCACCGGAGGCCAGTTAATCCAAGGATGTTACCAGGAGACATACCAGCGTCCAGTGCTTCGGATGCCAAAGGTGGGTGCATCTCTCCTGTTCGGGTCTCAGTTCTGTGAGGCATTATAACTCTGCTTTTCGTTGTGTTTTATGCTCTTCACCTACCAACTCTGATTCCACTTCCTCAAATCGCCCCCTTTCCATTGTACATATCAATCTTAACGGCCTTCGTGGCAAACTTTCTGAGCTCTCTCTCTTCGCACGTACTTACCATCCAGACGTGATCATGGTTCAAGAAACCAAGCTTTCTCCATCCCCTACCTATCCTCATCCTAATATCCCGGGCTACACTGCCTTCCATGCTCCAAGGTCAGCTCTTGGCGGAGGAGTTTCAACCTTTGTTTTATCCTCTCTCCCCTCCCACCTCATACCAAACACCCCCACGGATGGTACTCTCGAGTACCTTCCAATCCATCTCCCTCTTAAAACACCCCTTTGTCTTTTCAACATATATGTTCCCCCTACCACCTCATGCCCCTCCTCCTACAATCCCATTCCTCTTCTCAAACAACTCAACGATTATTTCCTCTCATCATCAGTTGTTTTCGCGGGCGACTTTAATGCCCACACCTTCTGCTCGTCCCTTGGTTCTGATGCTAGAGGAGAAGAAGTCGAAGAATGGGCTGAGGAGTGCGACCTGGTCATCTTAAACGATGATCAGCCCACTCGTCTCCCTGCCAACGGCCGATCTTCTAGCCCAGACATAACTCTTATCTCGTCCAACCTTTCCAACGCTTGCTCATGGTCTACCTCAACAACATTGTCTAGTGATCATGTTCCCGTCTTTGTGCACATCGATCTCTCAAATTCTCTTGCTCCTTGTTCTGGTGTTCGTCAACGTTCTTATCTCAATTTAGGCCAAGCAGACTGGTGCCTGTTCAGTGAGGTTGCGCTACGCCTAGCGGCTGATTACCCGTGGAATGGCAATGTGCACCAGAAGGAGCATCACTTATCTGATGCAATTCGCAGGGCCATGAAGGCGGCTATCCCTGTTGGCCGAGTTAAGACGTTCTATCCAAACGTCACCAGAGAAATTCTTCAGAAAATCAGGACTAGAGATGCCAGAAGAGCAGTTGACCATCTAGATCCTGTCGTCGCTCAGCTGGATGGTGAGATCAGAAAAGATCTCGACCAGCACAAGAAAGAACAGTGGGGAAAATTCACAGAACAGTTGAATTTCAAGACGGACAGTGGAGCTACTTGGAAGGTGCTTCGGAAACTATCGGGAAAGAGCTCGCCAGCCACCATCTCCACTATTGAGTTCGGTAATAACGTTTTCAAGTCAGGAAAGGAAGCCGCCTACTCTCTCGGTAAAAGTTTCTTTGTCACGAGTACAAGGCGAGGTCCGCAAAATAGAGTGACAGTAAGAGAGCTGTGCCGCCTCCCGCTCATGAGCACGGCCGATGCGTTCACTGTGGCGCAAGTAGAGAAGATTATAAAGGACATGCGGAACTCCAAAGCTGTCGGTCCGGACGGCATTTGTCCTGCTGTACGGAAGAAACTCCCGACTGAGATCCTTCCGCTCATCGTTGATATGATTAACACTTCGTTTAGCTCTTGCACTATTCCGCAAAACTGGAAGACAGCCAACGTCATCCTGTTGCCCAAGCCTGGCAAACCTCAGTCATCAGTAAAGGGATATCGTCCCATTAGCTTGATGTCACCTTTCGCCAAGGTGGCCGAAAAGCTCATTGTCAAGGATCTAGCCGGAGCACAACGAGAAGCAGTTGTTTCAACATGGGTTCAGGAGGCTACATTCCACAACTACGGCGTTGCTAGAAATTACCAGCTATGCTATCGACGGGTTCAACTTTAACAAGCCATTGAGAACTGTAGCTGTTGCGTTGGATCTCACCAAGGCATTTGATACGGTTAACCTTGGAGTCCTGTCAAGCAACATTCTGGAGTCGTCAATACCATCTTGGCAGAAGCGCTGGATATCGGCCTTTATTAAAGGTCGGCGGGCAAGAGTCATGTTTCAGAACCATGTCTCCAACAGTATTCCTATGGCAGCTGGAGTCCCTCAGGGCGGAGTTCTATCGCCAGCCCTCTTCAATCTGTACCTCGAAGATATGCCTGAGCCTCCACAGGACATCAAGGTCGTCGCGTATGCCGATGACACAACAATCATGTGTCGAGATCGGGACTTACAGGTGGCCGCCAATAAGATCAACGAGTACCTGATCACACTGAAGAGCTTTTTCGACCGCAAGATGCTAAGTATCTCTGCAGCCAAGTCGTCAGTGTCCGTTCTCACGACGGACCCATCCGAGCACAGCGCTCATCCGGATGTCGTGTGGGATGGAGACCGTTTGCCTGCTGCTCGCTTTCCAAAGCTGCTCGGTCTTGTGCTCGATCCGTCACTCAAGTTTCATAAGATTACCGAGCAGAAGCAGGCAGTCGTTAAAGCTAAGCTCAACGTTCTCAGGGCCCTGGGCGGCACTTCGTGGGGTAGCAGCAAGGAGACTATACTCACAACGTATAAGGCAATTCTGCAGCCCGCCCTGGAGTACGCCGCACCGGTTTGGCAGCATCTCGTCTCAGAATCCTCCTGGACAAAGATGCAACGAGTACAAAATGCTGCTCTCCGTATCGCCACCGGATGTGCAAGGAGTTCTCCAATTGAGCACCTGCATGCTGAGACCCGTCTATTACCAGTGAAGGAGCACTGTCAGCTCCAGGCCCAGCAATTCCGCATTAACATTATAAAGCAACCAAATCACCCGTCGTGGAGAGTGCTAAACCCCGTGAGAGAGAGAAGTATAAGAAAGCCATTCGCCGATGCTCCAAACAAAGTCAATTTGCAAAGATGGCACGACTCACAGCAAGAACGACTCCGTCTTTTGCGCGAGGAGCACACCAAGTTCGTACGGTGTCATCTTGTGAAGGTGGCCATAAATCCTATACTAGGAGATATACCGCCCCCCGTCTGCACCTCAGAGTCTCAACTCGGAAGAAGGGCGAGATGCACGCTCGCATCATTACGCTGTGGTCACTCTACAATACTAATGTCTTATGTCAGCAAGATTGACAGCAGCAAATCTGATGTGTGCCCGGACTGCGGTATCGTCGGCCATGATACCGCACATTTATTCAACTGTCCGGAGAGACCTACCACGCTGACACCAATGGACCTATGGACGAATCCACTACTGGTCGCCCAGTTCCTCCGCCTATGACAAAACCCTCTATGTGGCTGCAAAGAAGAAGAAGAAGAAGAGGCCAGCTGGCGCAACGCGAGAGACGTAAATCTGCGGCGCGCTAGACATCATTGGAGCACGATTATACACTCGACCAAAATCGTTTACATGCGAAACGAGTCCTAGCTCTTCTTAATACCTTACTGACGAACCTCGGGAAGTAAAAATAATACGATATGTGGTGTGAACACTAAATTTCACACATCTCTATAATTAAGAGGTGAAACTGGTCTCAGCTCTTCCTATTACAGAAGCGACATCATCACCAAAGGAGGGTTGCACACATAGGATGGAGTTTCGAGATGCAACTTTGATATGTTCAAGGAGGAGGACAGTTCTCCAATATTTCATACTCAGAGTCTGCTAGTTGCCTTAAAGCTTAGAGATTTACAGGAGATTGAGAAAAAGGAAAAAAAAGAAAGGGGTTATTTCCATAGCTTTGCCAAGAGGAAACGGGTACACGAATGACAATTTTTCGGGCGTTAAAAACATTGTCTTTGACTGAGCTTAAAACTTGTTTCTAGGGGTTATTTCGGGTGTTAATTACGAATCTGAGGTCGATTTGTCAATGTTTGAAAAATTCCTTCTGAGTTGGTTCGAAGCTCCAAAATGTGGGGTTTTTTGCTTCCCAATGGCTATTTTTCAAGATTTTGAGAATGCTACGATCAAATCGCCTTAAAACTTGTACGTAAGGGTTATCCGGGCTGCCTAGCACGAATCTGCAACCCGATTATCTATTTCCGATAAATTGCCGTAGGTTACGGTGAGTATATGATAGCTCGGGGGTGTGTATACAAGTCTGTTGGTATCTGCTCGTTGGTGCCCCTGCTTCTACTGAACCCAGCAGACGTTTGAGTGTACACAGGGAACGTTCGAGCGATATAGCGTGCACAACTATATCGCGAAAGTATCCCATACATTGCATAAAGGTGTCGCCGTCCAGCACACTAAGGTCTCTGGTCCATAACACCTTAGAATCCGTACCTAAGGAGTTCATGGAGTCTTTGGCCACAAGCCACAATTTCGCCACCCTGAACTGTCGATCGCTGTCGAGTGATATCGAAAAAACTGCGCAATCCAGACTTCTGAGCTATTTCCATGCACCGTTTGCTGCTTTGCAGTAAACCTGCCTCAAGGATAGACCCATCATCAGCGTAGGAGAGTACACCATCTACTGCGGTAACGCTGACGATAGGAGAGTGGGAGGGATGTAAGGAAGGATTTTAATGATATGGTCAAGGAGTTTGGCTCAACGTCGTGCCGGAATGCATTCGTACGGCTGCGGAATCACAGAGGATTCAATTCGTGGATAGTGAGTGCTCATGCGCGCACTGAAACCACCGAAGACAATTCGAAGGATGCGTTTTTTGATGAACTCAATACGTTTCTGACCAGGATACCTTGTCAACATGCTGTTGTCGTGGGGATTGACGTAAATGCGAAGATGGGACTTGATCAGGAATCCGAAGTACTTGGTAAATGGTTCTACCCAGTGGAGCAAACATCGGACAATGGCTACCGCCTTGTCGACTTTTGTGAACTCAGTGGTCTGATTATTGCATCGACATTCAAGAGGAATCATCGCCGCCATCAGCTTACGTGGCAGGGGCCAACCCAGCTTTCTCCAGAAGAGCAGCGGAAGCGGAAGATGACAACTTTGAAACTACAGCTCGACTATGTTCTGACGAGGAATATTCCAGTATCGGACATTCGAAGATTTAGAGCTGTGTGGGATGTCGCATTCGATTCGGATCACCGTCCTGTTCAGTTTAGCTTCACTGCAAGGATTCATAGGAGGAAGCGTGGGGCTCAGCCTCTCCAGAGGATCGACATGACAAGTCTCAGAGATGAAGAATGCAGAAGGAATTTTCGACAACGCGTTTCTATTCACATCGGAGTACGGACGAAGAAGAAACTTTGCGACGCGGATTCTCATGTAAAGTGCATCCAGGACGCTTCGAAAGTAGCGCTCCCTGTTGTGCAGCCTAAGAAGAAGTTTGTCTACGTCTTAGAGGAAACGACGTCTACTTACAACAAGGTATGTATTCTCCGAACTGCAGGAAACTTCGTGGAGGAGAAGCGTCTGAGGAGGAAGTCGGGTCGGCAGCTTCAAAGTGGCCGCGAACGAGAGTGGACGTGTAGAGCTGAGGAGTTCGAGAAGGCTTTGGAGGAGAAGAATCCGAAGAAAGCCTACACGTTGCTGCTAAAGTATAGCGGGAAGATGAAGAGATGTTCTCCTGTCTTGAACACTACCAATGGAGTTGCAGTTGGTGATGCGACGCTGCCAATATGGAAGGATTACTTCAGTTCACTACTGAATCGTCCAGCGCCATCAGTACCTGAGCTCCCGCATGTTCAGAGAGCACATTACGATGTCAGTGAGGAACCGCCGACTGAGTCTGAAGTTTTGGATTGTGTCCGGAAAATGAAGAATGGAAAGGCAGGCGGAGATGACAACATCACTGCTGAAATGCTGAAAGCTCTTCCTTCGTCTGGGATTCGTGAAATGACCAACACCATCCGTGCCATATGGATGATCGAAAGGATACCCGATTCGTGGAGACATGCGATCATCGTTCCTCTTCACAAAAAGCTATCCGTCATGGATCCTAAGAACTACAGAGGAACCTCTCTACTTCGTGTCATGTACAAGGTTTTAGAACGTATCATTCTTGAGCGACTTATCAAACATGGTGAAGGAACGACCAGAGATGAGCAAGCCGGTTTTCGACCTGGAAGATCGACCATCGACCAAGTGTTCGTCGTAAGAAGAGTAATTGAATCGTGGCAGCGGTATTCGAAGCCATTACAGCTTGCTTTTTTGGACTTTTAAGCCGCGTTCGACTCTCCTCATCGTGATCGATTGCTCAACGCCCTGCGAGCAGATGGAGTCCCGGAAAAGTATGTTCGGTTAATCGAGGACATGAACGGAGGAACAACAGCAGCAGTTCTTACACCTGTCGCATTTACGTCAGCTTTCGAGGTGAAAACAGGAGTAAGGCAAGGAGCTGTAGCAGGACCTTTTCTTTTCAACTTCGCCGTTGATGATATCATGCGTAGAGTTGCAGAACAGTTTCCTGCGGATGGGATCCTAGCACCATCAGGACGCTCCCTTGTCGACCTGGAGTACGCCGACGACATTGTGTTATTCGCTGAAAACAACGCAAAACTGCAAAGGATTGTGAACCTCGTTTCGAAGTATGCCGCAGCCTATAGACTTCGTCTTCGTCCCGAAAAATACAAGCAGATGTGGGTCTCTCAGAGGCCATCAACGGGAGTTTGTGTGGACGGACAACGTATCGAACTGGTGGATGGATTATCTCTGTTATTTGGGCTGTTTGCTTAAGAACGATGGTAGTTAGCAGCGGATATTCGACAACGATGTACGAAAGCTACGTCTGCATTCATTTCTCTAGCCAAGGATTTGTGGTCTACCACCATCGCAAAGGAAGTCAAATTGCGTGTCTATTTATCCGCTATTCGCCCTATCATGATGTACGGATCGGAGACGTGGGCAGCATCTAAGACGCAGATGGAAAGGTTGGATTGCATGGAGAGGAAGCTTTTTAGGCGTTTGCTTGGATATTTCTGGCCGCGTGTATGTCATAACGAAGACCTTTACAAGGAAATCGACGCAGTACATCAACGCTTGACGCGAGGGAGGTGCCAGCATCTCCCAACGCCATCTGCAATGGAAAGTCGACTTCGACTGCTCGGGCATATACTAAGAAGAACGCCGGAACGTCTCGTACAACACGCTTTAAGAATGCTTCCAAATCCTGTCTGGAAACGGCCACCTGGGCGTAGGCGAAAGTTCTGGACGGATGTGGTTAAAGAGGATTTAGAGTCACTCGGCATCGAAGGACAGTTCAAGCGCGATGTCTCGTTTCGCAGGAAATGGAATAGTGACAGCTGGATGGTATAAGTTCAAGTTGTGGAAGACCGTGAAAAATGGACACGGCTGACTACTAGGACGGCACACCTTGGTGAAGATGCGGAATGGCCGCGTCAGGCGAAAGCCAACCGATTAAGTCAAAGTCAAGTCATACGTTAGCTCGATCAAAGTCTCAGATTCAACTGAAAATTCTACTATGGGTGTTATTTGGGACGCTGAACACGAGTTTGAGATCCATTTTTCGATTTTCGAATCTATAAGATAAGTAACTCCAGTTAAAAGGCATGATGACTACCGCAACCCACAGTAACCCCAAGTCTGGCGAGGAATAGACCCCAGACTCCGATTCAGCGCCCTAAATAACCTTCATTTGGAAGTTTTTAGCCGAACCTGAAATTTTTTCTTGAACGCCCTAAAAATTCTCTGATGAGTATATCCTTACCTTTTTGTGACGCAATTAAAATGCCATTTTTGGAATACTCGCAGTCACTTTTGTGACACAATGAAAATGCTATTTTCGGAATTCTCGCAAAGCGCGTGACGCGTGGGTGTGGCGTTGGGGGATGAATGACCTGACACCACGCCCGCGCGGCATGCGCTTGACGCCCGCTCCGCCATGGCGGCGACGGCCATAATGACTTTTTTTTAGCATTTTCACTAATAATCCACCATCAATTTCATTTCGTTTCAGTACACTCAAATCAAATACTATCCGCTGCTATCCTGAAGGTGAACGCGTGTACAGATTTAGCTTGTTTAGATAAGTTAGGGCTCTTTTATTCCTCTCCGCCATAACGTTGTCGCTGGAGTATTAATTTTTTTCGCAAGCACGTGACGCCTGTGACGCTCTTAGAAACTATTCATACTCTAACGCCACGCCCGCGCGTGGCGTGCTGGCGTTGAGGAGTATGAGCGCCTTACCCCTCCGTGAACCAATGAAAATGCCATTTTCTGGAATTCCCGCAGCCATTTAGGGATTTTCTTTCACAGCTTGTGTACATCCCTCGTTCAGAGTAATGGGCGGTCAAGCTGGTTTCCGTTTAATTACGTGGAAGAAGTGGCCGACCTGCTTTATCGTGGTGGTAATAGTAATCAGGGATCAAATGGTGCTGGTTCGATTAGCCGGTCTCCGATTGCCCTCCTCTCGCCTCCTGTCACATCGACCCAGTCTTAAAGTGGGTTAAAGGTACATAATAGAACTTTTTTCGCCTCCGTTGTTGCGGGCTTTCTTTTTTTGACATTTTTAGTGTGCTGTTACTATCTTTTTTATTGGATTTCTGTCGACGCAGTCTACTTAAACGCCTTGTGGAGTGGCCGACCATTGTCACGGAACGCTTAATTTTTCAATGTAACTTTTCCTGCGCTTCGTGTGAATTTCGATTTGAATATGCTCTGTCTAGCAAATGCTTTGAGCGCTGATAACGTCGGCGTGGATCCGTAAGAGACTTCGCCTTCACTGTTGAAGATTGGCGCAAACTCGGTGCCATTTGCTATAACATAGGTGCTCCGAGTTTGAGCCAACCTCCAATGGGGAATCAAAGTCTCTTCACTATTCATGCCGACCATATGTTTTGTTTGTTATACCTGCTCAATCATGTATTTTTGCTGTGCTTGTGCGATTGATTTTAGCTTGTCTTCATTATGTGATGTTGATATTATGTACATCTGTTGATAAATTTTTCTGTTAATCATTTTTCAAGATAGAAAGAGATATGGAGGACACAACTGAACAGCTTGATAGGGAAACTGCATAGAAGAGCTCACGCGAGATGAAGTCTTGAGCCAATTGTAACGGAAAGGGCGTAAAAATAATAATATTTGAGCATGAATTAGAGAACGGAAACTGGTAAAAACAGAAAAAATAAGGGACCAGGAAGAAGGAGGAGCAGATAATGAGAAGAATCAGAGGCGCAAAAGAAAGTATTGCACGACAGCGGAAACGGAAACGAAAGGTTTTGTGGATTAGGATAGATTTATATAAAGGTTGCTATAAAATGCTGGCGTACCATTCGGTTACTGAACATAGTTATTAGGTAGCTAGGGCGGAGCGATCCGAAGCGTGGAATTGCGGATCGATGGCGTCACAGCTTCTGCATTCTCCCCCTGTGTCGAGCAAAAGCTGCATTTTCCCCCACGTCGAGCAAAGTTATTCCCCCCCCCACGTCGGGCAACTACGCCGACGTGGAGGGAGAAATGAAGGGTTCGACCCGACAGAAATCTGGGGTCGGACCCCGTTCAGGCTGGGGTCGGACCCGGCACATATCTGAGTAGTTGTCGTTGTCACAAGGTCCTCAGGTTTTAGACCGAAATCCACGCCAAACAGGATCTTGTGGAGAAGAAGTAAGTCATTCTCTACTCTTCTGAGGGATAACGGTTTCAAATGAAATAGCTCATTTCTCTGCACGGAATCGGGTATGCGACCATAAACGAAACCATGCATCCTAATAAACAATTTCCTTGTGAAGTTGCTTTGGTCTTTCTCCTAACAGTTGATGTCCTTCACTTCGTAGGGATTAAACACCGGCGTGCCATATTCAAGAATTGGCCTCACGTAGGTGGTGTAGGCTCTTATAAGCACAGATGAATTACGTGTTGCCAAAGCTCTGAATATCTTATTCACTGCAACAGTAGCCTTCCCCGACGTGACCTCACAATGCACATCGAAGCTAAGACTGGTGATGACGAAACCAAGATCAGTTATCTGATCAGTAATCTCAATGGGAGTCCCTTCAATTCAACATGCGAACATTCGTATTCAAAATTTGGGTTCTGCGCCAGCAACCGCACCTATGTGCCTTGAGGTCGTAAAAATTGAAAGGCGATTTCATTAAGGAAATTGTCTTCTTCTTCTTTGCAGCCACGTCGAGAGTTTTGTCATAGGTTGAGGAACAGCGTGGTTGGTCTCTCCGGACAATTAAACAGATGTGCCGTATCGTGGCCTTGGCATCCACAGTCTGGGCAAACGTCCGATTTGCTGCTGTCAATCTTGCTGACGTAAGCCATAAGCATAGTAGAGTGACCACAGCGCAGCGATGCCAGAGTGCATGTGGCCCTACTTCCGAGTTCAGACTCGGATGTGCAGACCCGGGGCGGCGCCTCTCCCATGATGGGATTTACCGCAGCCCTTTCCAGATGACACCGTACGAACTGTGTGTGCTCCTCGCGCAATAGACGGAGTCGTTCTTGCTGTGAATCGTGCCATCTTTGCAGATTGACTTTGCTTGGAGCATCGGCGAATGGCTTTCTGATGTCTCTCTCCTTGACGGGGTTCAGCACTCTCCATAAGGGGTGGTTGGGTTGCTTTATGATATTGATGAAGAATTGTTTGGCCTGGAGCTGACAGTGCTCCTTTACTGGCAATAATCGTGTCTCCGCATGCAAGTGCTCGACTGGGGAACTTCTTGCACATCCGGTAGCTGTACGAAGTGCGGCATTCTGTACACGCTGCATCTTGGTCCATGAGGCTTCTGATACCAAGTGCTGCCACACCGGTGCAGCGTACTCCAGAGCGGGCTGAAGTATGGCCTTGTAGATCCTGATAATAGTTTCCTTGCTACTGCCCCATGATGTACCGCCCAGGGCTCTGAGCACATTAAGCTTTGCTTTGACGACGGCCTGCTTCTGCTCAGTGTTCTTGTGAAACTTGAGCGATGGATTGAGCACCAGATCGAGCAGTTTGGGAAAGCGAGCAGCAGGTAATCGATCTCCGTCCCACTCGACATGCGGGTGGGCGCTGTGCTCTGATGGATCCGTTGTGAGTACGGATACCGACGGTTTGGATGTCGAGATCTTTAGCATTTTCCGGTCGAAAAAGCTTTTCAGTGTGACCAGGTACTCATTGATCTTGGAGGCGGCCACATTTATATCTCGATCCTGACACATTATTGTCATATCATCGGCATAGGCGACCACCTTGATATCCTGGGGAGGGGCGGGCATGTCTTCGAGGTACAGACTGAAGAGAGCAGGCGATAAAACGCCGCCCTGTGGGACTCCAGCTGCAATAGGAATACTATTAGAGACATGGTTCTGGAACATAACTCTGGCTCGTCTGCCCTTGATGAATGCAGATATCCAGCGTTTCTGCCACGGCGGTATTGATGACTTCAGTAAGTTGCTTGACAGAACTCCATGGTTTACTGTGTCGAATGCCTTGGTAAGATCTAAGGCAACAGCCACAGTTCTCTGTGGCTTCTGGGCATTGAACCCATCGATGGCAAAGCTTGTAATTTCCAACAGAGCTGTCGTGGTGGAATGCAGCTTTCTGAATCCGTGCTGAAGCGCCTGGTTCTCATTGTGCTCTTTAAGATCCTTTACGATCAGTTTTTCGGCTACCTTTGCAAACGTGTACAGCAAGCTAATGGGTCTGTATCCCTTGGCTGAAGCCTGAGGTTTCCCCGGCTTGGGCAGCGGCACAACGTTAGCTGTCTTCCAATTCTGTGGGATGGTGCACGATCTGAACGAGGTGTTTATCAAATCAGTGAGAAGCGGTAGGATTTCATTCGGTATCTTCTTCAAGACAGCAGGACATATCCCGTCTGGACCAACCGCTTTTGAATTCCGCATATCCTTTATAACCTTCTCAACTTGCGTCGAAGTGAACGCTTCGGCCGTGCTCATAAGCGGGAGGCGGCACAGCTCTCGTACAGTCACTCTGTTCTGCGGACCACGCTTTGCACTGGTGATGAAAAAACTTCTACCTAGCGCATAAGCGGCTTCTTTTCCTGATTTGAATACACCGTTGTTGAATTCGATTGTGGAGACGGTAGCAGGCGAGCTCTTACCCGAAAGCTTTCGTAATACCTTCCAAGTGGCTGCACTATCCGTCTTGAAATCCAACTTCCCGGTGAACTTTTCCCACTCTTCTTTCTTGTGCCTGTCTAAATCCTTTCTGATCTCATCGTCAAGTTCAGCAACGACGGGTCCAGATGGTTGACCGCTCTCCTGGCATCTCTTGTCCTGATCTTATCGAGGATCTCCCTAGTGACATTCGGATAGAAAGTCTTGACGCGGCCGACAGGAATATCCGCTTTCATGGCTCTGCGGATCGCGTCAGATAAATGACACTCTCTCTGGTGCACGTCGCCATTCCACGGGTAATTTGCCGACAGGCGAAGCGCAACTTCACTGAACAGGCTCCAGTCTGCTCGGCCTAAATTAAGATAAGAACGTTGACGCACACCAGAATAGGGAGCGAGAGAGTTGGAGAGATCGATATGGATAAAGACGGGGACACGGTCGCTTGGCAAAGTGGTTGAGGTGGACCATGAGCAAGAGTTAGAGAGGTTGGACGAGACAAGAGATATGTCTGGGCTGGAAGATAGGCCGTTGGTAGGGAGGCGAGTGGGCTGATCATCGTTTAAGATGACCAGGTCACACTCCCCTGCCCATTCATCGACGTCATTTCCTCTAGCGTCAGAATCAAGTGACGAACAAAAGGTGTGAGCATTAGAATCGCCCGCGAAGACAACCGAAGATGAGAGGGAGCAGTCGTTGAGCTGCTCAAGTAGAGGAATAGGATCGCAAGATGGGGGGCATGAGTTAGTGGGAGGAATATATATGTTGAAAAGAGAAAGGGATGTTTTAAGAGGGAGATGGATTGGAAGGTACTCGAGGGTACCATCCGTAGGGGTGTTGGGTATGAGGTGGGAGGGGAGAGACGATAAAACAAAGGGTGAAACTCCTGCGCCAAGAGGTGACCTTGGTGCATGGAAGGCAGAGTAGCCCGGGATGTTAGGATGAGGACGGGTAGGTGATGGAGAGAGCTTGGTTTCTTGAACCATGATCACGTCTGGATTGTAAGTACGTGCGAAGAGAGAGAGCTCAGAAAGTTTAGTACGAAGGCAGTTGAGATTGATATGTACAATGGAAAGGGGGCGATTTGAGGAAGAGGAATCGGAGTTGGTAGGTGAAGGGCATAAAACACAGCGAAAAACAGAGTTATGATGCCTCACAGAACTGAGACCCGAACAGGAGAGATGCACCCACCTTTGGCATCCGAAGCACTGGACGCTGGTATCTCTCCAGGTGACATCCTTGCCGCACGTGGCGCATAGGTACTTCTGAGCGGGTCCAGGATTCCTCTCCACGCCGGCCCTTAGCAGGAGAATCCGAAGGAGAGACGCGGCCGGCCAGCACCTCTCCCATGACAAAAACCCTCTTCGTGGAGGGGGTGACGTCGGTTTGCACAGAGGTGATCTTCTTTCCTCCACACTGCCACGGCACGAACGTACGACATCTCGGCAGCAAGGAAATTGTAAGAGATATCACCGTGAACAACGCTCTTTTGTAACAGTCGACTATCCATCGTTTTACAGCTTTGCGAATTTTTTTTTACCTTTAGCGGGATCGAACATGTGAATTCTAAATTGCCAAAAAATGTATCTTCGATTACGAAATTCCAGAACATGTGTCATTTGGTTGACAGGATAGTCCGCTTTTAATGACCTCGATGACAGCGAATACTCAACACCACTGCTGCCGACATATCCAGGAGCGCTTTGGCGACACACTTTACCTGGCCGCGACTCCTTCTCCATGTTAGAGTCATTACCGATGGCCATGCTGTTGTCGTCTATTGTCTTGCATGCTTTATCACCAGTGAATTGTAAGCTCTTCTTGAGTGTTCCTGCCTTATTTTTACATCCCAATTTCATATCTTGCCTCATTTGTTTTTTCGCAAATGTTTCTCACCATTCAGTTTCTATTTTGATCTCCTGTCTCATTTTGCTCTCTCAGTATAATCTCCAGTTTTATTTTGATCTCTTATTGTGATCTCATTTTGCCGTAATTTTTTATACTAACGGTATGGTTCTGAACCACCCCCCCCCCGCCCTGATAGAAGTCCATCTTGGTTCTTGGTTGACCGAAGGTCCGGCCCCCCATCCCACCGGATGTTGAAGGGTCCGACCAGGGGTGTGCGGCAATTGCCGTTTGTCGGCCATTTTTGGGGTTTGCCGTTGCCGTTTGCCGAAATTTTCGCTTAAAGGCAGTGTTCACGAAGAAAAAGTTGCACGTTTTTTTTGGCCAAAACGTAAGCTTTGGGTCCCTCAAAGAAGATTAATAACGGAAGTGCGACGAAAAACTGCCGTTAAGTGGATGAAAATTTCGTGGGCCAGTCAACCCATTGGGCCACTCCGCCCACGTCCTATAACAGTTTCCCTGAATTCGTACCTACAACCACGATCCCCAGCGTGAAAAAAAAGGAGAAGTGGCAACTTTAGATCAGGATAAAGCAGATCTTTTAGCAGATAAATTCGGAGAGGTGTATAGTGCGAGTGATGATATTTTACCACCGTTTGATCCTGAAGTTAATTTTGAAATGAACACTTTTCCATGGTGTGAAGGTATTACGTTATTTTGAGCTCATCACAAATTACCCTGTTCGTTTTCATTAACTCCAGATTATGTGCCGGCTGTTTTTCTGAAAAGTATTGGGCATATCATTGCTAAGACCATTGCGTATTTGTTCAACCAATCATTGTGTTATTCGGAAATTCCGTTAAGATGGAAACATTCTTTCGTAACTCCCCTGCTGAAAAAAGAGCCCGCCAATTCGGCAGGAAATTATAGGCCAGTGAGTATAACTTCCCACTTGTGTAGAATTTTCGAAAAGGTATTGAAAAAACATAGCATGTCACATTTGGAGAGGAACTCTATCATTCCCCCGAATCAGCATGGGTTCATGCCAGGTAAATCTGTGGAAACAAATCTTCTGGAGTGTATCAATGACTGGACTGAGTACATCGATGCTAAGAAGGGCTGTGATGTAGTATATTTTGATTTTGCCAAGGCGTTCGATCGTGTAGATCATTGTAAATTGATTCACAAAATCACCAGACTGAAATTCCATCCCCTGGTTATAGAGTGGTTGAGGGGTTACCTTGAGAAAAGAAGTTTCCAGGTGAGAATAGGTTCATGCTTCTCAACGGTCAGAGAAGCTATCAGCGGAGTGCCACAGGGCGGAGTACTGTCTCCAATCCTGTTTGCATTGTACTCTGCTCAGCTCCCTACAATTTTAGAGAGATGCGGAGTCAAATACAAACAATTTGCTGATGATGTCAAGATTTATAGAATGATTGAAAGTTATGATGACCATATCAAGATGCAAGCAGCTTTAGACCAGATTTACAGCTGGTCACTCAGTTGGGAGCAGGGCTGGGCACGCGTCCCGGGTAACCTTAGGGGGGTGCATATTAGACGTTGCAGAGAGGGCAAAGGGGGGTGCCTAAGCCGAACACGAAAAAAAAGAACGAAGTGCATGTTCTGTCGAATTTCAGGAAAAAAGTAGTACGCACTATTCTTCTGAATTGTCATATCTTCTTCTCCGCTTTTTGGGTCAAACACTTAAAGAATTCAAATCATTGATAGAGATGCAGGTTGTGTTCGCAATAATTCATAGTTGCTGTCGAAGTTTGTTTCGATGAAGGAATAAACACCACTCTGCTATCTTGTAGCAAGTAAGGATTGATGTGGTGTCATGTTTCTTTGATGCAACGTTCATTGATTACGCGGGTGGTTACCCATTCGAGGCAAAGATACTAAGACAGAAAACTATCATTCAAGTTCAAAAAAATATTAGCGAACTGATGTATAGCCTAGGTCGCCCATTTTGTGCCGGTCGAAGCAAGGCTTATCGGGCTTATCATGTCAAAATCTTCTTATCACTGTTATACTTTGCCATGACCGACCGCTCCGCTGCTTACTCTGCCCGGACTCATCCGAGCAGGCTAGGATTTATTTCGACAAATTAAAAGTACAGATAGCACAGTCAGCATCCACAACTAGTCAATAGATTTTTATTCATGAGAATGTGACTTATGAAGAGGAGCCAACTATAAAAAATGAAGACTGCAAGTTACTATGAAAGAAGCGAATGACCGTGCTGTCCCCATTGAGAAGTACCCTTTACATAAAAACCCGAGTTTAATCCACCTTGAATGCCGCAATCTCATAGACTAGGCTAGCCGTGCGATCTGGTGTTTGTCCGCAGCTACACAACGCGCACTGAAGTGGACGCGCACGCAATATCAATTAAAAAAATGTATTTTATTACAGAACGGGGCGGAGAAAATGATTGAAACTGGAGTAAATGGAAGCAGGCAGAACTAGAATTCTTTCAATGTATACAGTATAGAAATTTAATGTAAACAAACTAAGTTGGAGTGGAGTGAATTTTTCGGACGTGATAAGGTTCATTCAAATGAACCTAGTTGATTAAAAACACCCACAAACATGAGAACTAAGAGCATTGCGAGAAAGAGGAGAATCTGGAAAACATTTTAATAGCAATAGGTTTCATATTCAATGTGATTTAAGGACCTTAAAACTCGTCCCGGTTTTGTCCCGGTTTTGTCCCGGTTTTCGGGGTAAAACCGGGACGAGATTTAAGGTCCTCAAATCACATCAAAAACCGGTACCATTGATGCTTAAATGTTCGCCAGATTCTCCTCTTTCTAAAAATACCCTTTGCTCTCAGTTTAATGCTAGTTTTGATCAACTAGGTTCGTTTGAATGAACCTGGTCACGGCTAAATATTTACACCCGCTCTAACTTTGTTTATTTACATTAAATTTCTAAAATGGGTACATCCAGAATAGACAACTTTCATCATCTTCCATTTCCTTTGGTTTCAATCCTTTTCTCCTCCCTGGTCTGTAATAAAATACATTTCTTATTAATATTGAGTGCGCGTCCATTCCCGTGTGCGCTGTGTAGCTGCGTACTGACACCGTATCACACGGCAAGCCGATTTTTTAAGGGATAGCGGCATTCTAGGAGGCGAAAACTCGGGTTTTCTACTCTCTAAGAATCACATGAATCCTAACATTGTTCCACAACACAAAATAGTTCTGATTTCCACATCAGAACAATCAAACACAGATTAACTAATCCTTTATAGGTTTATGAAAACATTCGACAGGAAACATTAATTATTGCAATAGTAGTAGTTCTGTTGTTGGTAATTGTTCAATTGTTTTGTATTGAAAAATGTTTTATCTTTTGTAATAACATACCGTCTTACTAACAAATTTTCCTCATGGTGTTGTTTTGAAGTTCAGAAATTACACTACCCTTTTTGTGGCCATTTTCGGAATTTTCTCTATTCAGTGCTTTTTTTATATTCTTGTTTATCAAAATCAGGAAGTCAAGATCATGGCTGTCCAACTATTCGGAAAACAGCCGATTTCGATTTCCCATAAGGGGGTGCCTAAAAATTACCGAGCTAAGGGGGGTGCATATTCAGAATCGCCATGCCGGGACGTGTGCCCAGCCCTGGTTGGGAGCTACCTTTAGCCTCTGAAAGAACTATTTACATGGGAATTGGAGTTCCAAGCTTTCCAAGTTTTTATTAACTTGCTGATCAAGCTTTGAATTCAGTGGCTTCGGTAAGAGACTTAGGGTTTCACTATGATAATAAACTGGATTTTATGAATCATTATAAGCATCTGAGCAACAAGGCTTTTTCGCGCACTTTCCTCATCTTTAAAGCACTCTCTACGTGCGATAAAGATGTTCTTGTAAGAGCATATAAAACTTACATAAGGCCGTTCATGGAGAGTGGCTCATCTGTTTTTGCTCCACATAAAAAGAAAGACATTTCCTTGCGAGAGAGAACCCAAGCAAATTTCACACGCAAATTATTTGCAAGGGCTTTCCAGTTGCCTTACAGTAGCATACCCAATTCTAAGAACCGGAACAGGTAGTTGTTGCTACACACGTTAGAATCTCGGCGGAAGGTTTGTCGTCACTGTCGCTAAAATGTTATCAGGTATCATGAGAGTAGACGTTTCTAAATTTTATCGTATAATTCATTCTAGAACCAGAGGTGGTACAGAGAAAATTTCATATGTAATCTCAAAAAGTACACTAAGGTCCTGCTCGTTTACGTGCAGGGCTGGGTCGCTCTTTGTTTCATTTAGAGAAGGGATACCTGCCGTTCGATCTGAAGTGAGATCATTCAAACGTATTGCGCGAAAGAAGTTACTGTGTTTTTAACGGGAAGTCCGGTGATGGGATGGAGATCACTATGTATCAGCGATTCATATCTGCGCTCAATCTGTACATTATTAACTTGCTGTGTTTTTGTGTTTCTCACGTGTGCCTTATGCATCGTATTTAATAATTAAATAAATAGATATTTCACAAAAAAATACTGCTGAGTAGAGACTTGGCCATAATACTTAACTTGGCAGCTCCGAGGCCGAAACTCCTGGCATAAGCAGAAAAGACCAAAGTAGCAAAATCACAAAATTCACCAAAAATCAATAATTACGCTCCGTCGAAATTTTCCACAAACGCTGTCATCTAGTGCAAAGGTGACTCAAATATCCTGTCAACTCTGTCCGGTTTGATGGTCTACCTCAAGTTGGTAGACTCCACTCCTGTAGACAGGAGGAGAAATGCCGAACCGGACATATTGCCAGTGCGGTATGATACCATGACATTAGCCATTAATTCGACGTGATCAACGGGTGGGTTGGTCATATCAATGTGTATCGGGTATTTCGGGGGGTGGAAATCAGTTTCAACCCTATTTGGACTGTGCAGCCTGCGGCTGCACCGTCGCTCAGGGAAGGATATCCCCTGCGTGGAGGCTAAATCTGTCGTTTATCGGGTATTTCGGGGATTTAAATCAATTTTAACTCTATTGGGCGGCTGCACCGTCACTAAAGGGAGGAAAACCCCTAGCTGTCGGCTGATGGTTGATATGAACAACCCACCCGTTGATCACGTCGAATGGCTAATGCCATGGTATCATACCGCACTGGCAATATGTTCGGTCCAGCATTTCGCGTTTTCACTCCTGTAGTCTCCCAAGGGAAACCACTTAAGCGTGATTTCAAGTGAGTGAGTTAAAGATACCTGAGCCTACTAATTGCTTTTAACAGTAAGAATTGTGAGCAAACTCTGGTGATTGCCTAAAACACGCGTTGTTGGTTATGGTGTTGACTGTGTTTCTTCATAAGTGCCGAGGAATCATCGCAAAATCATTCATCTATACGCACCTGAATGTGGTATCGGTATTGGCCAGTCCTTAGGCCCCGGTCATAGTTGGATGAGCCGACGCCTCCAGCCCGGTCGATACACACAGAATGCATTGGAAATGGGATGCAAAAATCTCTCGGTGTATCCCCCCCGCACCCCCCCGCACCCCCCAACACCCCCCAACACCCACCCGGTCGATACGTATGAACAACATGGTGAGGTGAAGCTGAGAAAATCACTCGGTGTATCCCCTGCTCTCCTTTCGCACCCCCGCACCCCCAACACCCCCGCACCCCCGGTCGATACGTATGTTTAAAATGATGGAGTGAGGTTGAGAAAATCACTCAATGTATCCGACGCGGTCGATATCCATGCAATACGTGGATGAGAAAATCACCGGGTGGGTGGGTCGAAGATAAAACATTGCGTATCACTAGAAAGCTAACCTTACTGCTACCTCCGTGACTTCACCATACTCGCCTTCACTATTTTTCTGAACAGGTGCAATCCTGTTGGCCAGGTAATCATCGTCATATCTAGTTGGATGCATCGAAAGATTTTCTCAACCTCACTCCATCATTTTAAACATACGTATCGACCGGGGTGGTGTTGGGGGGTGTTGGGGGGTGCGGGGGGGTGTTGGGGGGTGCGGGGGGGATGCAGATGCAAATAGCACCAACTATGACCAGGGCCTTAGGTCAGTGCACACTCCCACCGCACCAAGGTTTGCTGCATGTTCCCGGATCGACTAGGCTGGGTCGCGCTGGCCTCAAGCCCCTATCACATTAAATCCTTTGCGGGTCTGTCACATTCCCACTGCTCAAAAAGACACCCATCTTTCCGATCTCTTGCATTAATTTGCATATCTCCGGCGAGGGATAGCCTAATGGCCTTGTTGAACGTGATAGTGACTCCTATACTGATCACATATAGTTCAGTTCCGCAATAGCGTTCAGTCCCCATTATCACAATCGTAGAAGCGAAGCGGTTGTCGACTATGAAAATGAAGAAATCTCAAAACAACCGCTTCGCTTCTACGATTGTGATAATGTGTCTCGTCGTTCTGACCGACGACCGACATCGACAAGAGAAAATGAGAGAATGATATCATTCCAAACATTGTTGATAAACAACACGGTGTACAGGCTATATATAAAACGGCGAAATTCACTTGGTTCCTACGCGTGCTGGTGCGGAGCAGAGGTTAGAGACAGTTAGAGAGCGTAGGCCAGACGGAGGCCGAGGTGTGGCGCGCGCCTCGAATTATGGGAATTTCGACGTTTTGTAGAGGGTAGCTGTGAGCTATATAAACACCACAGCGGAGTGAGGTGCAACACTTCTTCGGCTGCTTCCCTGACGAGCTTCGGTACTCGTCACCACTCAAGCTTCTGGTCAACTATCAGTTATCGCTCGTGGTCAACGATTGCTCATCGCTCCTGGCCACCTATCGCTCAACGCTCGTGGACAACTATCACTGGTGCTCCTGGTCATCTATCACTAGTGCTCCCGGTCATCTATCTTTAGTGCTTGTGGTCAACTGTCACTTATTGCTCGTGGTCGACTATCTCTAGTGCTCGTGGCTATATTCCTGGCCCGTTCTGGTATTGCGCTCGAGAAGAAGCCTATCTCTGTGGTATCTCTGTTCGGTGAGACTTCTCTCAATCATCTTTTCCTGTTAGCGCATACTCAGCAACAGGTCGGATCAGCGTCGGTGACCGCCAAAAGAAACCACTGAACCACCAACAACCCCACTCCTACGGTTGCCGTTCGCTTATGGTTCATCGGCCTGCAGAAACACAAGAAGAGTCAGCAGCAAGTCACTAAAACTCCAGAGCACGATGTCCATGTTGATGCGATCGATGAAAACAAAACTCACAAAGGCATCGACCGTACTGGAGCAACAATTGGAAGAACTCAACGACGGAAGAGCCGATCTTGGGCAGTGGATACACCGGATCAAAGGAAGCAAGCGTTTGCTCGAGGATGCGATTGAGTCACTAGCGATAACGTTTGAAAATCTGGATGAGGACAAACAGGAATCTGAAGCGAGGGATTTTGAGAACAGAATTGAAGATGCGTGGTGACAAGTAGCTGCAGCTAATGAATTCTTGAACAACTTGAAAGCGCGAAGTGCTCAAGAACAAAGCACACCACAACCAACTGGCATCCTCACCACGATGTTCCAGACAGAAATTAGACCACCAAAAACCCCAAAATTCACGGAAAAAATTCAAGAATGGGATCGTTTTTGGAGTATCTTCAAATCTATGGTTCACGATCAACCCATTTCAGCGGTAGCCAAGTATGGCCATTTGCTCAATAGTCTCGAAGGACAACCCAAAATTGGAGCTGAAAGATTTCCCTTCACGTAAGAGCACTATGAGCTTCTCATAAACTGGCTACTGAAGAAGTATTCAAGGAAAGATCTTGCCGTGGAGGAGCTATTCAAACACCTGGAGGAACTCAAGGCCAATGACGATTCCATTCCAGCACAAAGGAAGCTGCTCGATGAAGCATCTACGACATTGGCACAGCTAGCACACAAAGGTCAAAGCATGATCACAGATGGCTATTGACCACACTATACAGGAAGTTCAATGCAACTATGCAGAGGAAAGCCTCGATCCAACGAAGCAAGCTTTCCACATTCGGTGATTGGACTTGGGATAGACTAAACGAGGGCCTGGAAGCGATCATAAGCACCGAAGAGGAAGTAGCGAGATTGCAGTCAATCATCAATAATACGTCAACGAATGATAGGAACTATCCGGCACAACGCGACAAGACAAATCCATCATTCAGACGTCAGAACACGACACCGACATCGTGCATCTACTGCAGGAGGAACAATCACAATTCCGAAGATTGCAGGACGGTTAGACGAGCCGATAGATTGTTACACTTGGCCAATAACAGACTGTGCATGAATTGCGGACGAGCAAACCACGTCGCAAGAGATTGCAACAGCAGAGGATGCCTGACCTGTGGAAGGAGGCATCACACTTCGGCATGCATGGAGACCAATCCTAACAGAGGATCCTCATCACCGGTCGAGCATCAGGCCCACAGAAGGCATTCCACACAAACTCTACAAACCATCCATCAGCATGGTAATGGAGAAGTCAGAAGAGAAGAGGCACCTAGGAACACGAATTTCAACAGCCAATATCGGAGACACCAACCCCAAAGTAGGTCGATCAACAGCATCAACTACACTGAACAGCTCACCAAGGTGGAGGAGTTCCAAGACGTGTCAGAAGAAATACACATGGTCAACAGTATAGCTTCCAAGGAGGTCGTAGGTCAGCGAACCACACTTCTTACAGGAACAGCGACAGTACTAGGACCGAAGAAGGCGGCGAAAGTACAGGTGTTATTAGACACAGGAGCAGAACTGTCATTCATAGACAGTTGAGGAACTCGACCTACCTAAGCTAGGAACCAGAGCTCTGACACTACGGGCATTTGAAAACAAATTAACGAAGCAAGTTCAGTGACCGATAACAGAGGTTGAACTTCAGGACCGACAAGGACAACGGAAGCTGGTTCAACTTCATGGAAGTCCAGTAATGACAGGCGATTGCCACACTCCGGAACTAAGCGAGGATGACGTGAAGTTCATCCGCGATCGAGGAATCCAATTAACGGAAAAAGCGGACAATCAGAGGAATCCAAAGATTTTGTTAGGATGTGATGTGCTCTGGGAATTCGTTCATAGACCCAAACTCAAACTCCCTTCGTGACTACACGTAGTGTCGACTTCATTTGGACATTTGCTATCCGGAAGGAAGGACTTCGTTAGTAAGGACAAATCAGCCACGATGATCTAATCAGCCAGACATACTATGCGGTGTTTTTGAGATCGTCCAATTTGATGCCTTTGATCTGATTTTGATACAATTTTTGTGTGTGATCGTATGATTTAGATTGCTGTTTGAATGAGTTTTTTTTGCGTATACATGATCAAGAGCCGTTCTTTATCAACAGCACAAATTATGGATGTTCCGTGTTCTTGGGTTTTTGTCTTTTTTTTTTCGACTTAATTCCGACATATTTTGCTTGACATGGTTTTGTATCTCATCAAAAACTGTCTGGTTCGAGACTAGCTGTTCGCAGATTCTTTTTCGTTTTCCTAAGAGTGGATCGGCCCAAACAATCGCCTGGGGTTCGTATTAAGATAGGCTTAGGTAGGCCCGCCCCGGTATGGCTCGGCCAGTTGCGTGATTGGTGCGAGAATATTCACTCTACGGCTCAACTCGTACGCTCCAGTAGATATCGGTGCAAGCAATCGCCCGGGGTTCGTGTTTAGATCAAAGTGGTCCCTATGGGCCCGCCCCGGTATGGCCACCGCCAGTTGCGTGCTTGAGCGAGAATATATCTCAGACTGTGTAGTGTTGTTTCCATCCAAAACCGAACAGTTTGCATCCCGGAACTAAACGGAAAGTCCACTCAGAGTATCTTAGCCCGAATTCTTAGATCTATTCAGTCAACTGCAAGTACATGGAACGTCCTCAGCTCACATGTGAGCACTTTGTCCGTCTAAGAGTAGCAGGTTGTACCAGTAGATTTTTCCACCTCTTCTATTTCAGTCAGGTTTCCTCCCAATCAGTTCCTAATTTTTAAAAGTTTTTATTTTTTTCTGACTGAATAAATTTTGAATATGATGAACACGACGATAGATTCAGACTTGGATAAATGGGACGAATACTGGACGATGGATTCGACTGGTATCAACGAGTACGCAGGAACAGAGAAGAGTGAGAAGGAGATGTGCGATGAAAAGGTCTGGAAGTACTTCTGTGATACCGTAGTGAAGAAACCGGATGGATATCATGTCCGATTGTTATGGAAGGAAAATCATGACGCTCTTCCGGATAACTACAGTATCGCGTTGAACCGGTTGAAAGGAACATGGAATAGATACCGCAACAATCCGCAGATGTTGGAAAGATATAATGAGGTGTTCAAGGACCAGAGAAACAAAGGAATCCTGGAGGAGGTACCTAGTCAAGAAGTAGAAGCTCCTCACGCGTTTCATTACCTGTCACATCAAGCAGTTTTAACGCCGTCCAAGACAACGGCAAAAATCCGAATAGTGTTCGATGCGTCAGCACATAACCATGGAGAACCGTCACTGAACGAGGTATTGCATCAAGGTCCGCTCATACTACCTAAACTATTCGGAATGATGTTGCGCTGCAGAACGGGAAAATTGCAATTATTTCGGATGTAGAGAAAGCTTTCCTACAAGTAAGACTGCACAAACCGGACAAGGACGCGACCAGATGTCTTTGGCTCAAGGACCCGAGTCGTCCGCCAGAAGCACAGAATCTGGTCATCTACCGGTTCACAAGGGTCACATTTGGACTCAATGCTTCCCCCTTCCTGCTGTCGGCTACAATCAAATTTCACCTAGAAAATGAGAAAGAAACCGAGTTAGCCAAAGAGATCAACACGAATCTCTACGTGGACAACTTGTTCTTGACAGCGGAGACCACGGGAGAGGCCGTGAGGAAGTATAAGAAATCGAAAGAAATATTTGAGGAACTGAATATGAACCCAGAGAGTTTCTGGCGAATGACAAGGTACTTATGAAGACCATCCAACAAAAAGACAGAGCAACGTCGGAGGACTCCAAGGTGTTGGGTACGCGTTGGATAGCTGAGAAAGATATGCTGCAAGTTTACTGTAACTTCACGCAACCACAGAAGGTCACAAAGAGAATTGTCCTAGGTCAACTAGCAGCAGTCTACGATCCGATGGGATGGATGGCTCCATTACTGATACGGAGTAAAGCGTACTTCCAGGCTCTATGGAAAAAGGAATACACGTGTGACCAAGAACTGACAGTGCACGACAAAGATGAATGGAAATCACTCACACAATCAGTCGGAGGTTTTCAAAAACTGCTGAAGAGACAAGTCACACAAGCTGGCGAAAATCATAGGCTGGTAGCATGCTCCGATGCAAGCAAAATGTCTATGGCAACTCAGACAGTAGGTGCGGGCGGATCGCTGGCTTTTGGCGGGCGGATCGACATCCCCCCGCCATCCGCCCGCCAGTAGCCAGCGATCCGCCCGCCAGTAGCCAGCGATCCGCCCGCCACTAGCCACTGATTCGTCCTCGATGCCACATAAGGGTTATTCCGATGGTTCCCACCACGGTCTCCGTGTGCGGGACCACTCCCCTAGCCGGGGGGACCATCCCCTCAGCTGCCAAAAATTATTCTCCGGCTTCTGAGTGATCATTCAAAGGTGACTTGAAGTCACCTTCCAGGATCGGCCTCGAAACGCCGAGTGAGCGTTCGGTGAGATGGGACGCCTTTTATACCCTCAATTCTCATCAATGATTGGCAAGTTTAACCGTGTGAAATTTGAGCGGGCGGATCGCTGGCTATCAAAGCAGTGGCGGGCGGATCGCTGGCTATCAAAGCCCTGGCGGGCGGATCGCTGCATCTCATAACTCGGCGGGCGGATCGCTGGCTATCAAAGCCCTTGCGGGCGGATCGCTGGCAGGTTGCGGGCGGATCGCCGCTTTGGAGTCTGCCTGCGATCCGCCCGCTAGCGTGATCAACTTTACCAGGCGCCGCTATCCGCCCGCCAAAACCCAGCGATCCGCCCGCGGAAACAACGAGAGTCAGCGATCCGCCCGGCGAGGCCGCGATGGGCAGCGATCCGCCCGCTACCTGCCGGCGTACCGCCCGCAAAGGCCTTGATTGCCAGCGGTCAGTCCGCACCTGTTGTCTGAGAACTGCAGTGCACATCACTCATGGAGACAATCAGGGATTGCTGACAGCAAAATCCAAACTGCCTTCGGTCAAGGCACAACACACAATGCCGAAGCTAGAGTTAAATGCAATCACAACAATGGCGGCGAGATTAGCTCTCTCATCATTCGATGAGCTCAAGGAGACAATCTCAATCAAGGAAGTTGTGATCTTATCAGACTCAGAAATCGCACTCAGCTGGATCTGTAAACAGGAGGAAAAGTTGAACGCAGGACGAACGCAGGACCTCTGGTTACGAATCGCATAAAGGAACTCCGAAGGATAACGGATAGGTTCCAACAGGAAAATGCAATTGATATTCGGTTACATCAACACGAAAGTCAATCCAGTCGATTGCGCAACAAGAGGTCTCACAGCGCAAGAGCTAATGAGCCATCAGTGATGGAGTGGACCACCATTCATCGCGAAAGATATGTCTCTATGGCCAGAGGAAACTCAGTTCTTCTCAATTCAGGACACAAAGCCAGAAGAGATGGTATGCGTGTCACAGGAGGAGAACGAAGAGAAAATGGGACAGATACAGTTCACCCTCCAAGCTGATTCGTATCGTATTTATGGATATGTAACGGGATTCATACGTCGAATCACAAGGAAATGGACCAAGGAGAGAATGCTAAGGTCACGCGAAATGCTCACTATAAGAACAGACGAGTCAATCGATCGGAGTACAACAGTGCTAAGTGGAAACGAGATCAGGATGGCTCGTCAGTTACTGCTGAAGCTACATCAAAAGGAGGAATTTCCAATAGGAATTCCACATCAGTGGAAGAACCTCAATGTCGTCAGAAATACTAAAAGAGGGAATATTGAAATGCTACGGTCGACTTGGGAATAGTCAGTTGAATGAGGAGGCCAAAACTCCGATCCTGATCAAACCGAAACAAGACTAGCAGATTTGATAATCCGACATGATCATGGAGAGCGACACAGATTAATTCCGGCTAAAATGGCAAAAATGCGGGAGCGATATTGGATACCGGCGTTGCGTCAGCAAGTCAAACGACAAATCAGGCAATGCCTGAGGTGTCAGCGGTTCAACAACCTACCGTACATGTACCCCACTTGCGACAATGTAACTGAAAGGAGAGTAGTCAGGAGTAGACCGTTCCAGCACATAGGAGTCGACTACTTCGGACCTCTGAAGATAAAGAAAAATACGGATACGGTGAAAGCCTATGGGAGCATATTCACTTGCACAACAACCAGGCTGATGCATCTGGAGCTCGTAGGAGACGACACAACAACGTCATTTATTCAAGCTCTGCGCCGCTTCATTGCAAGAAGGGAGTACCGAATTCGATTACCAGTGACAACGCCCCTACATTCATACTAGGACGTGAAGTGGTGAATCGAGCGGCCGAGGTTGCAGAAGCCATCGAAGGAGTAATACAATACGCATCAAACAAGGAGATCGACTGGAGAAGAATCACACCCTTCGCGCCCTGGAAAGGAGGGTTTTACGAAAGGATGATTCAATCGGTCAATCACAGTCTGTATAAGAACCAAAATATTGGACTCGGAGGAGATGCGAACTACACTGGCAGAAATCGAAGCGATCTTGAATAGCAAACCGCTCGTGTATTTGGACTCTGACTTCGATAATGTGGTCACGATCAGACCAATAGACTTCATCCAGAGTTCAATAAAGCTGTCACAGGAGTACAATTTCATTGACGATGATGATTACAACGCACCACAAGAAGAGCTGCAACTGAAGACTCGGAAAGAGGTGACGGCAGCGTTCAAATCTTCTGTAAACAGAATCGAGAAGTTCTGGAAGCTGTGGCATGAACAATATATAAAAGGACTTCGATATACGCATAAACTGACAGTAGACAACAAGAGACGCTCCAACCATATCCCTCGCGTGGGGGAGGTCGTGCTAGTAATCGATTCCATCCTAGCACGGAATAACTGGGAGATGGGCAGAGTCGCGTATATGGAAACAGCAGATGAAGGCAGGATCAGGGAGGTCTCTCTGAGAATGCCAGGAGGAGGACAAACTCGGCGACCGCCCAACCTACTCGTAACATTGGAGATTCCAGAAACGGAGGATGAGGATTTTCATGCAAACGACCTAGATGAAGGACAAGAGTCTGTTAGAGAAGAAGGAACCCCGACGGAGTGGGCAAAGGAGATTCCGGAAACTATCTCATCTGGTTTGTCCTCAGAGGGGGACAAGAAACAATTCTCCCTATGATCCAGATGATTATGAAGTGTATCCGGTACAGCTCAATGAGAATGTTTCGCTTGTCGATAAACGGATCGAGGAACTAGTTCTGGACGAAGGTCGTACGAGAGGTCCGGATAAAAGCAGAATGGAGACGAGGAAACAGAACGGACGCCACGGAGGAGATGGCGTAAGCCCATAAGGGCATGCGAAGAGACTATTGGCGGAGATGATAAAGACTCTGAGAAGATTCCCGACATACGCCAATCATCCGCGGGCGGGAATGTCTCGTCGTTCTGACCGACAAAAGAAAATGAGAGAATGATATAATTTCAAACATTGTTGATAAACAACACGGTGTAGCTGTGAGCTATATAAACACCACAGCGGAGTGAGGTGCACCACTTCTTCGGCTGCTTCCCTGACGAGCTTCGGTACTCGTCACCACTCAAGCTCCTGGTCAACTATCAGTTATCGCTCGTGGTCAACTATTGCTCATCGCTCCTGGCCACCTATCGCTCAACGCTCGTGGACAACTATCACTGGTGCTCCTGGTCATCTATCACTAGTTCTTGTGGTCAACTGTCACTTATTGCTCGTGGTCGACTATCTCTAGTGCTCGTGGCTATATTGCTGGCCCTATCTGGTATTGCGCTCGAGAAGAAGCCTATCTCTGTGGTACCTCTGTTTGGTGAGACTTCTCTCAATCATCTTTTCCTGTTAGCGCATACTCAGCAACAGGTCGGATCAGCGTCGGTGACCGCCAAAATAAACCACTGAACCACCAACAACCCCACTCCTACGGTTGCCGTTCGCTTATAATGAGACTTTGCGGACTGAACGCGATTGCGGAACTAGATCATACAGAACATCGCTACTGGCGTTATCTGATCACCTGAGGCTTTCAATTAGCTTTTCATATATGGGACTTTTCTTTCTGCAAGGGCTAGTAAAATGCCAGATACATAATAATTGGCACATGATGCATGAAATACCATACGACTGAACACATGCTGGTTTATTATAGTACAAAACAGATTTTGCCGTTTTGCCGTTTGCCGGCCATTTTCGGGGTTTGCCGTCGCCGTTTGCCGAATTTTTAAATTCCTTTGCCGCACACCCCTGGGTCCGACCCCCCCCCTCTGTTATACATCGCACCTCACGCTGAACCCTGTTTACAAATTCCGTCGTGGTCATTCGAATACGATGTTCGCGATGACTAGGGACTATCGAGTGTTTGCCATTTGACGCTCATTCGTATCATCTGCTTCATTACTACAGTAAAAAAAACTAGGGTGAACCTCCTTAAACGCTGGAGTCAGTGCTTTTTTCACAGTCCTTCTTGTAAGAGTTGATGATTTTAGGGTATATCAGCGCCATTTCTCGCCTGTGATTGTGTCGGTGCACTGTTTCGTGAGTTGAAAAGACACTCTACAGCTGGTTCCATACAGGTTAGTTCAGTGAACACTATTGAAGTACTGTCTTCGTTTCCCCTTGAAAAGTTTTATACTGGGTGGTTCACCTGAAAAAACTCTATAGTAAACTCTCGCATAAGTTCTACGTTGAGGTGGTCTAGGGGGATCAGTTGCTTTCCCACCTGTGTAGAGATGATTTCTGAACGATTTCTAGGATTTTGAGACTACACTTTGTAGCAGAATTTTGAGAAGTGGCATTTTTCTACAAAGGGTCTAACGCATAACATTAGGGAAAAAACCGTCCAAAAGTTTTTGAGCTGTGAGGTTCCCTATCAATAAGCAGGTTTAGCGCACTTAAAAGTTGGCTGAAAAGTTTTCGTACCTTGTTTGGTAGCGCTACAGGTTGAGAAAACGACTCGTAAATCAACTAATCATCAACTAATCGACTCATTCCGAAAATTGAAAGCGTTATTAAAACAACAAGAAGAAACCCTACCACGGAGCGGTACACTGAATGTTCGAAAACGTTTCCAAAAAACTGTTGGGAAAATGTCATCCATAGTCTATTTGGTAGGCTCCAGTCGCATGTCCAAGCCT
This sequence comes from Aplectana chamaeleonis, assembly GCA_029168955.1. Lineage (NCBI taxonomy): Eukaryota > Metazoa > Nematoda > Chromadorea > Rhabditida > Cosmocercidae > Aplectana > Aplectana chamaeleonis. The sequence continues at coordinate 410,388 of JAPDOI010000231.1, forward strand.
TTCGAAAACCTTCTCACAGATGAGTAGATTCTTACAATCCAGCAGCCACACAATTGCCAGTTTCGTCGCCACCTGCTTGGAAAAACTGGGGGGAGGGATCTCTGTAGCAAAACTCTGTGCATCGACACCGTCAAATGTTAGAAAATGCTTCCAGAGAACTGTGAATTAGTTTCCAGGATTCAGAGGCAAAGATGCTTGGCCACAGAACTGGTCTGACTTCGACTCAATAAAATTTTGGTTCGATCCACCCCGCGCCGAAAAATGTCAGGAAAACAATCACTCTCTCAGATCCTTTGAAAATAGATTTGATGGGTTCTGAACCGAATTGTGGTGGAAGACCCGAAGAACATTATTTTAAACACTCTCGTATATAACCTTTCGTGCTTGAACTTATTGTACTTGATATAGTGACGCTTTTGTCCTTTGTTTTTGGTCTAATCGATGACTCGCAAGCGATGGGCATCAGTTTTCCGCCTCAACTTAGTTCAAGGAATAAATGGGAGTTTCTGGGTAGGGATCTCTGCGTTATTTGTCAATTTTCGAAAGTTTGTGACTAGCAGCGGTCGAGATCTTTCAAAATTGTTGTCGAGACATTAGAACTGTCATTTTGCGGAGGATAACTTTTTTAATGGTCGGTTTTGTGTAGCGATAATATGTAGCGTTTTTCCTGGAAAGTAAGCCGAGCAGAAGCGGTTGGACGCGGGCGGCTGCGCTGTGCGCTTACACAAATAAGTTTTCATAATCTCGTTAATAGGTTTTCTCTGATTCTTTGACTGCATTCGTCTGATGTTCAGACCTTCAGCTCATTAAATTTGAAAAGGAAAGCTAAAAGTTGTCTAGAAGACTAGGAAGACTAACTTGCGATCTTCCTCAATCGCGCGGCCGCCTGCGTCCACTCATACACTTACATTGTGGAGGATAGTCAGTAACTGCATTTTTGTGTATGTTTTTCTTTGTTATGTGTGTTAAGAACACCAACCACCTGTCACCTATTGCCTTAGCATATCATATTTAGATGCTTGCTGCTATAGACGATGCGAATTCGTTGTGGGGAAAATCGTTGGTGAAGAAAGCAGATAGGACTTATGTAAGTTGGTTATATTTTTCTTACATCTGAAAAAGACATATATTCGCTTTTTTTAGGCCTCACCGTCCGATCTCACCCTTGTTAAGCATTTTCGAGATTTGATCTCCTCTGAATGGGTAGCTCAATCTATTTTTTGCTCAATGTGGCCGTGTTTATACTTTATAGCGTTGCTTGTAGCAAAATGGATGTATTTTACTGGTAGCCGACAAAAAAGAGGTCGCAGATGCGCGAGATGAAGTGACCGTTCCGAGATACACACCTTTGGAGTTGTTCGGCGAGGAAGGATTCCATTTCATTGAGGTATTTCTGAGTTTCCGACATTGGAATCGAAAACCTACCGCATCTTCGCAAGAGGTCGCGCGATCAGTGGGACTTTGGGAAAAAACTGTGTCCGCATGTCCTTTTGATATTAAGATGACGCGTCGGACCTTGTGTTTGTAGATTCAGTAGATTTTTTGGACCGGTGTCTTCCTCCATCTGTAGTTCTCATTGTGGTAGAAGGTAGTTTCATTCAACTCTTTACACTGTAAACTTTCCAGCCGTTCCTTCCTATCGAAGTTAAATTGTACACAAAGGAAGAAGTTAGCAACATGTATCAATATTATCATGATAAGCATTGGCTCGCTAGTAAAAAAGGTAATTTGAAGTAGAAGATTTTTGGAGATTATCATGTCAACATTGGTATTTCAGCGAGGACGGAAGATGGTAAACTGCAACTGATGTACCTCAGCGCATTCAATCCTTTTTATTTTGAACGGCTGTGCGCTTTCAATTGATTAATTGAAAATTTGCGTGCAGACGTGTCCCAACACGTTATCAGTCCGCGGTTGATGACTCCTATACAGGCTCCGCGGCTGGCCCTTCCTGACCAAACCGTGTGACAGATTGTTAAGATTGAAGGCTGTAATACAGTGCGTTCGGAAATATTAGGGACACCCCTGAAAACCACAGTCTTTATGTTTAAATTCAGTGCGGCGTTCAGTATTGCTCATAAATGAATTCAGCAAGGGAAATAACCTCTGTTCACTTGTTTCTGTAACAATAGCATAATATTGTAATATTTTATTTTAAATTGCCACATTACTCGCCGTTCGGAAATGATAGGGACACTATTAAAAAACAAAAATTATCAAACAATGAATGAACAAAACATACACATACATGAAATCTAATATGATATCGCACCTCCAGAGTTAGAAATTAATTCAAAAATTTTATTCGGCATAGAAGTGATCAAATTGGATTCACATTTTTATCCATTTTTCTCCAGGCTTCGAGTACAGCGGCCTTTAGCTCGTCTACGGTCCCATGCTGCTTGTTATTCGCGTAAATCTGGCGCACAATTATGCCCCAGATATTCTCTATCGGGTTGCAGTCAGGACTACACGCGGGCCATTCCATCACGCGAACTCGGTTTTGTTGAAGCCACGCTTTTGTGGATCTGGAGACATGGACCGAAGCGTTATCTTGCTGGAAAATGTAGCGTTGACGCCTGTTTCCAGTGAAGAACGGAAGAAGATGCGCACGCAATGTTTCTTGATACTCCTCCGAATCCATCCGACACGAAGTGAAGGCGATTTCCAAAACACCTTCGCTGCAGAATGCTCCCCAACACATCAGCGAACCGCCTCCGAAATTTCTTCGACTAAATACCATCGGATCCTTGCGAAGATCTCTCCAGTAGCATCGAGCACCGTCAGGTCCATCAAGGTTAAACTTCTTTTCGTCGGAGAAAATTACCTGGAACATGTCGCCTTTATCTTTTTAAATTTTACCGGTTTTTTAGAGAATCCCTTACCTTTGACCAGTCTGTTGCCATGTTGTTCCTTGCGAACCGGAGTCGAGCTCCTTTGTGGGCTTCTGAGAGTGATGGAGCCTTCCTTATCACTTGTCGGACGATGTTTTCGTCTGCGTTTACGACGCTCCAAACAGTAGTCTTCGACACATTGAGCGACAACTGAGCCCTCACTTGGTTGAGAGACAGACTACTGTTTGAGCAGAGTCGGCTTATCCTCCGTGCATCCCTGCCGCTGACCTTTCTTGGGCGTCCAGGACTCTCCGCCAAGCCGTAGGAGTCTGAATCTCGTAGGAACTGGCTGATGCAGTTGGGGGAACGTCCGAGCTGGGAGGCAATTCGACGTTGGCTCAGCCCGGCAGCGTTGAGGGCACGTATTTGGGCTTGTCCGGAAACAGTAAGCGATGTACCACGGCCCATGATTGGAACAAAGATGTTGGGTGTCCTCCTGCTGCGTTCATGTAGTGAGCTTGTAACGGGAAATTTTGTTCGAAGTGAAAAATTCCATTTTTCTTTCAGGGTGTCCCTATCATTTCCGAATGGTGAAATTTTCTAAATGTAAAGGCAAAATCTTATGAAATTAGGCACGGTTTCAAGGAAGTTGCAAACAGAGGTTTTTTATCACGCTGAATTCATTGATGAACAGTATTCATCACCATTCCCAGAAATTTTTTGAAAATCTCATTTTTCAGAGGTGTCTTCATCATTTTCGAACGCACTGTATTGGTTTCTTTGATTAGATATTGTCAGTTGGTCGTAGCGACGCTCGGCTGCATGAAAAAAATGGCAAACTGAAGGTGTTTCAAGAATCGACTGTTCGTGAGGTCTCGGCGGTCTTGTTCTTCTCATGGTTTTATGTGCAATTAGACGTTCTGAGCTGCAGTCATCTTCCTCCTTCTGGCAAGAGCTATTTAGCCGTGTGATTGAATGATGCAATGCAATGCCACTCACGACTTTTTACCCCTAGGGAGAACGATTCCGGCTGTGCATCAGATGAGTTATAGTTTAGCGCATAGGTAGTGTTTTTGTTATAGCCATCATTGTTGTTGTTGTTGTCATCATGATAATTCGGTAAACGCCTTATCCTAGTGTTTAGTTTGCATATTTAATTTTTTTGTTTTTGTTATTTTATGTGATTAATACAGTGCGTTTCATAATTATAGGACACCCTCAAAATTCACTCTAACACTTCTACTGTTATCAATGGGGCTTTTCTGCCAAAACTATAGTAATCAGCTTGAGAAATAACCATTATAGTCATCTTTCCAGATTCCACGAGCTCTTCACCTTTTTTAGAACACTACTTTTCAGTTTTTGGACTGTTTCATAATTATAGGACACCTTAGATAATCCGCAGGTTTCTTGTTCATACCAACGGAATAGCAGTACATTTATAGCAAGTATGGCCATCGCCATGCTCGATTATCGTATGCAGATGTTATTAGATCTTTCATGGGAGTTTTTGAAGGACTGTTGAGTTGGTTAGGTCGTACCTCTATGGCTGAACACGCCTGTTCACTTCCACAGTCTAAACCTGGCTGTGGCCAGCGTAAATTCGACGTCTCAGTGTACCTTTAAGGTATTCCTTAAAGTTTGGGTTAGGATTACATGCTGACTCTTGCAATACCGCCACGTCTTGTCTGCCCAAGAACGTCTTTCGGGACTGATGCCCGTAAACCCTCGCCTTGTCTGGCTTGCCTACGAAGACTGGCCGTAGCCTCGCACTCGAAAACGGTAAAATACACTGCACCAGCACTTAGTGGCACTTAATGCAAACTATTCAAGTAGAGGCCTAAGAAAATCTAACCCTACCACACCGTTGGGCACGCATCGGAGACTGTGCCATGACGACATGGAGTTTCAGGTTACCGTAAAGGTACTTAGCGCGGAGCCACAAACTGCGGCGCGCAAGACTTCTCGAAGCGTTTTGGATTACCGCCAGGAATCCTAAAATGAACAGGAAAGATGAGTGTCTCGCCATAACAGCTGAGCTCGCCCCGTTTCTTGACCTCTGTAGACTTTAACCTCAACGCCTTCATGTCAAGGACGCCCGCCATCTGACCAACCACTGAATTTGCCACATAGGGTGCCCACTACCAACTTGGCTCGGCGCGAGCAAGGTGAGCATTCTGTGATCGTGATTTCGCTTTGTCCAGTAAAGATCTTGTAGTTTTTGAGCTTTTTTTGTAATTTGAAAGATTGCTTGGGGGGGGGATATGTCGCAACTGTTCTTGGCTTTTCCAGGTTCCGACGAAGGCGATATAGCCGAAACGTCAACCAAATAAAGCTACTAACATCTTGGATTTGGCTCTACTAACATCTAGCCAATACTAACGACCAACCATGCCAAGATTCACAGAAAGTCGTACATGGAATATTCAGTAGAATCGAGGGCTAGCTCACGCTCTCAACTCTCACAGAACGCTTCGATGAACATCAGCGAAACTAACGAAGTTCCATTCAGAGCACTATCCTTGTCGCTTGGCGGTATCATGTCTATAGCACGTTTGTCTACACCATTCACCCAAGTTAAACTTATTCTGGCTCAGACACATCATCTAGAAAGGAATCAGCTGCCTTTCTTTCCCAAGAACATCCGCCATGCAACATCGGTCAGGCAGCTCAACTTCCCCGAGCCGGTGGTCCTGTTTAACTGAGCCAAATTGAACAGAGTCATCCGGTGAATCTCTTTAACAAAGATATCTTCCTTATCGCTGTTTATCCGATGTTGTGCTGCACAAAATTAGCGTCTAATGGTTGTGCAAGGATGCTCAACCCCGAATTCTGCGGCAGTCTGGCCCTGGCCCGCGTACGCTTCATTGAGAATTCGCTTCAAATCATGACCCATGGGTTTCGTCAGACATCCTGGTTGCTACCTGTGTCTACTTTACCCTGCCAGGTCGAGCCGTTAGCAAATGGAGGTCACTGAAGAGCGGAAACGTAATGTGTTAGAGAACTGCGAACAAATCAACACGACAGTTCTCTAAAACTGGCAGGAAGTGTCTTCAGTCACCTGAATGAGGTGTAAACTGAGGTAGAGAACATATTAGCTTTGAAACTGTCGTTAGTTCGCTCGTAGGAACAAGAAAAATGCGGATTATCTAAGGTGTCCTATAATTATGAAACAATCTAAAAAACGAAAAGCTGTGTTCTAAAAAAGATGAGATGCTCGTGTGATCTGGAAAGATGACTGTAATGGTGATTTCTCAAGCTGATTACTATAGTTTTTACAGAAAAGCCCCATCGATAACGGGAGAAAGGTCATAAGGAAATTCGATGGTGTCCTATAATTATGAAACGCACTGTATGATTATTATGTGTGCATATTTAATTTTTTTGTTCGTGTTTAGTTTGCATATTTAATTTTTTTCTGTTCCAATCGGTTAAGCTAAACGAGCTTCGAGCTTTGGGAGCTACATCAGGGGGAGCAGCAGAGAAACCGTTCAACCCACTCAAGAGGCTGTCGTGCAGCCAGCTCTGGAATATCCTGCTACGATCTGATAGCCCAAACTGTAAGGCAGGCCCGGGAGAAACTTGCAGTTGATTCGAGACGCTTCTGGACGGATCGCTATTGGATGCGCTGAAAGTTCCCCAGTCGAGCATTTAAACTCTGGTACCGCCGTAGTGACCTGTTGATTTCGATCAATACCAGCAGTGGAGCGGTGGGCCTCGGTGAAATATAACTAGTGATAAGGAGGTTCCGACGAAAAAGCCACCGCTCCGCGCTGTGCTAATCGAAATCAACAGGTCACTACGGCGGTACCAGAGTTTACATACTACGCGTCTTACAAGAAAATGAATGTTGCCAACTCCACGATCAGCAACTATATCAACATTTGAAGTAGTTTAATCATCCGAGGACATTTTAGAGTCAATCAGAAAGCCGATTGCCGATGCTCCGAATAAAGTTTATATACGAAGGGAAACCGACTCAGATCAAGTATGCCTCCATTTTCTGCGCGTGGATCATAACCACTAGAGTATATCTACCGAATAAACATTTTCGAATATTCGAATAAACGAATAATTCAAAAAATTGACTTCCGAATTTTCGAATTAACGAATTATTCGAAAATTTGACTTTTCCGAATAATCGAATTATTCGAATACGAATAACTCGAATATCCGGGCAAAATCACGAGTGTTCGAATAAGAAGTACGGATCGAGTCCGCATAATCGAACCCCCGTTCGCGGCACTACCAACTTTCATGACCTTTTTTGTATGGTATTATATAGATCAAAGCTATGCCAATGTACTTCCGCGAAAAAGGCATTTCACATATCATACGAGTATTCAGAGCAACATTTATCACTGTCTATGAGTAGTTGTTAAACGATACGGTTTAAAGTCTGGATTTTCTAAACAATATCTACCAACAATATTTGAATTTCCTATCAGTTTGGGGTGCTATCCTAGCGGGGGGGGGCTGTGTTGCATCGCACCTGGCCACGCCCATTTTTCCGTGCTGCAATCCTGATTTTGGCAGGGAAGATAAACCCCGGGTGATGCTCAAATTTAGTGCGGCACGGTAAAATGGGCGGGGCCAAGTGCATCCAGCCTTGGTGTCCCCCTCACCGCTAAGGCATCTTTCATAGTCCTCACCGCAAGCGCGGCCCGCGCGTGACGCGCGGGAAGGGCGGTGGACTATGAAAGTTCTTACCGCGCGGTAAGAACTTTCATAGTCCACCAGCACCGCCATAGCGGCGTCGCCCAAACCGCCGTGGCGGTTTTATCGTTTCAATCAATAATTGCTTCTCGATTTGAGTCCACTCCAACATAGATAATTCTGGGACTATCCTGCGCCACAGCATACGCAAATGCAAGCCAGGAATTTCTGTACAAGTCGCAGTTGAGGCCCGACTTTTACCCGCACCGCCATGGCGGTGCCGCTGGAGATTTCATAGTGGCTTTCCGCTCGTCCCGCGCGTGCCGCGCGGTGAAGAAGTTCATAGTCCACCGCGCGTCACGCGTGTGCCGCGCTTGCGGTGAGGACTATGAAAGATGCCTAAGGACAATATAAGGTGAATGTTGAATAAGAACTGGCTCAAAGCTGCAGCGATTGACCTAAATTCATGGCAATTAAGTATTACATAATACTCTAGCAGCGTACGGTAGCCGTTTCTGGAACACCGCTCGAATCTGTTCCGGACCTACTCCATCAGACGGAAAACAGTATCTCTTACGTCTGCCCACAGATTCGGTGCTGTGCGAGATACTCCGCCATTAGGTTTCGGACTATCTCATGTTGAGTATTGGAGTATTCTGATTATATTCGAACTTTCTACCAGTCGTTTATTCGGCCGAATATTCTAATATTGGGCCGTTCGAATGAACGAATTATTCGAAAAATTGACTTTTTCGAATATTCGAATAAACGAATTATTCGAAAAACTGACTCTTCCGAATAATCGAATTGTTCGAATATTCGTTTATTCGGCCGAGTATTCGTTTTCCGAATATTCGTTGACATACTCTAATGCCCAGTTCGTAAGGGATCATATTGCGAAAGCGGCTGTCAACCCCTTTCATGGAGTATTGCCCGCCAAAGCCAGCAATGCTGTGGCTGAAATCAGTAGAAGCTTTACGTGTACGCTCGCATCGTTGACCTGCGGACATTCTCCTATGCTCATGTCTTACATGCATAGGATCGACAACAGCAAGCCCGAAGTATGTCCGGAAGGTGGGTAGTGCGGTCACGCTAACTACTCAAGGAGATTACTAACTACGTAAACTGCAAAATAATAGACCGTAATGCAAGCATTCATCAAAAAATTTCGCTAACTGGGAGCGGGCAGGCGTCCGCATTTAGGTGCCCCAACTTGTTCCTGCAATTTTTTCTTTCGACGTTTCATTTGTTTTCGGGCCAGATCTACCTCATACTCGCCTTATGGAAAGTTAAAGGCGTCGTTCGCGCTGAAAACAACTAACCGTTTTTCTGTTTGAATCATTGGCTAGGCACGCCTAAGGCGTCGTTTATACTTCCGCCGCTGAGCGGCGCGGCGAAGTGCAATCCTGTAGTATCGATCGTGCCGCGCCACGTGATCAACATCACAGAAATGCACTGTGACGCGCCGCCCGGCGGCGGGAGTATAAACGACCCCTAAGGCCCCCGTCATGGGCGGCCGATAAGCTGTAGCCCACCCGGTCGATATGTGTGGAATACATTGCTCACTCGGGTCGAAAAATCCCCCCGATGTGTCCGGACTGCGTCCGCCTAGTCCGTCCCGGTCGATACGTGTGCAATACATTCTCAGGCAATGGTGGCGGACTTATCGCGCACAAAATTTGTCGAATAGTATTTCCCGCGCTCAGGAACCGTTTCTACCGCAAGCGAATATGCAAGTAGAACTGATAGCGGACAAGTTGAGGTTGCTCGATATCTTCGCGCTGTGTGTCCGAAGGAAGTGCGGACTTATCGCGCGGAGCTACTGGTAAGTAGAGCTTACGGCGACCTTAATTCTTTTCTATCGCGTACAGCAATGTAATGAGGACTGATCGCGAACGATCTGCATCGTTTTCTGGCAGATCGCGAACAACGGCACATATCGGACTGACCGCGACGGACCCCGCCTCGACTACGATGCACTGTCCTGTGTGGTAAAACGAGATCGTCGCCGGTTCGATTACCTAAGTTTGAGGTACATTTAGTATCTCCTTGGTTGCACTAGCGGGAGTACACTCTGTCTCTACCTGATAGAGGTTGTTACGCCCGCAGGTGCTGATTTTGGTCCTAGGCTCCGCCCAGTTGTAACCGAAATAATAGCTAAGGTGAACATATTCTTTGCGTTCGGTCCTTTTTTTTTGTCCGGGCGTACTGATCGCGAGCCCATTTAGAGCTGACAGCGCTCAAAAAAAGCGGACTGATTGCCGTTGACCCAGCGGTCGTCCCTATTCGGCGTCGCGATAAGTCCTCCCCATTGTCTGAGTTGCTCACTGAGGTGGAAAATCCCCCAGTTGTGGCCGAACAGTGCCGTCCGCAGTGTGCTCGAGTGCGCCCGCCTAATCGATTTGCACTCAGCCGACATACTAGGGACGAGAGAGGACGGTGCAGTTCGGCCGACTATGACGGGGGCCTAAGAAAGTAGGTAAAGTTTGTTAAAGGCACAGTCCAAGTTCGTGTGTAAAATTTGATATTATGGCCGGGACGCTGCCAAACGCGAAATCTGAACTCTTCAGAATAAGCGAGAAAAATCGAGCACCCACTCTCTCCGCCTCCCAAATCGGCACCCATTGGCTCCGCCCACTTCAAGGCTTTCGGTCTGAATAGCGAAGATGAGCTCTGAGAAATATTGCCGCGACTCCTCCGCGACTGCCCCGGGACTCTACCGCGATCCTGGACTGCTCCGCGACTCCCCCGCGATCCTTGACTCTGCCGCGACTCTTCCGGGACTCCCCCGCTACCTCTTCTTGGATGAAGCTTCCGCGACTCTACCGCGACTCTACGGCTATGTCGTCGTATCGATTAAACTCCTGGCGTTCACTCCTATCAATTTCCTCTTTAACGCCCAGCGAGCGGTCGCTGTAATGCCTTCTCTCCTGTTGCAATATCCTCTCTGAATCCAACTCATTTATAACAATTTGATTGATTCGACCCACCATTTTGAGGCCATCAGCTGCTAAAGAACTCCTAGCCGTCCATTCACTCCATCACATTATCAGAACCAGTATGCGTCCACGTACATTTTAGCTGAGTAACCCTCGAGCTAAGCTTTCTCATGCACATATTACCTGAAGTTCTGAGTGTTTTCCCTGATCTATTTCATTTATTCCTCTGTTCATTGTCATCACCATAAGTCAAGGTCTAGCAGACCGTTTTTTTTGTACATCTAAAGAGCTGCGTCCATCCATCATGATCACCAACTTTTTTCAAAAAATGACGAAACTTTTTCCGTCCCGAAATGGATCAATTTTTCTCTACGATTTCTGGAATTGAAATTTCCCACAAATAAATTGAAATTTCATACAATTTTTGTATTTACCAACATTTATACGTAATTGCCTCTTACGGTTTTTTTACAATGTTTCACGCAACTTGGATCTAAAAATCGCAAGAAGACTGGAAACGTAATACAATAAAACGTTTTTTTGAATTCCAGGCTCATAGCTGAGAAATCTGATAATGAACATATCAGCGCAAAACCTCTAAAAACTATTGTTTCTGTGCAGCGTTGCCGCCTTTTCAGCCAATGACTTGCCTTGGAGACAACACGTTAGAGCTTTTCTTGATTAAAGATGGGGCACATATTAAGAATTTGATTGCGTTCTCTATCATCAAAAATAACCGTATTTCTCATATGTTCATGTACATGCTTTCTGTTAGGTTTTTTTAGTTGAACCTTCTTGGGTCAAGAGCTTAAATATGTTTGGCTTATCGAACCAGGGTAAATGGTAGCGGTGTGCTCGGTCCGTGAGATGTGCCCACCCCCCCCCCCCACATTTGGAATCGGTGCGGCGCCCTCCCATTGAGGTTGTGACTTTTAAGGCGCAGAAAACCCTCAGCTATTAATTTTGTGATTTTCAGTTGATTGTGTAGTAGACCTCTCTTGTATAACACGTGTCAAGCGCGAGATCTCAATTCCTCGAAACAAGCGAGATATGAAGGACCGCGCCTGGCGCGACCCCCTCGGCTCACCACCACGACCACTCCACCTTCTTGAATTTCCTACCCGATAACCGCTCGATGGAAGTTTGAATTTCGAGGACATTCTGCGATTTTAGGGATACCATCGTGATCAGCGTGTGATTCACTCCAGGATGAGCATAAGATTTGAAAAATAGTTATTAGGGTGTTCTGTGCCTTTAACCCTTCGTGTGAACCAATTTGAGTGGGGTGCGCAACTTCAGGATAAAATCAATTAGCGGGACTGTAATTAGTTCTCGACTCAGATTTCCAGAGGGTATAATTAACTCCATCGACTCAGAATCTCTCGCACACTCCGCACAACGACTAGATCGCCGCAACGATCTGTGCCTTCTTCTTCTTCTGCAACCTCAAAGTGGTTTTCTGTCATAGGTTGAGGAACTGGTCGGCCTTCACAGGATTCGTCCAAAGGTCCTTTGTAGTTAAGGAAGTAGGTCTCCTCGAACACATGAAGAAGTGCGCCGTGTCGTGTCCGGGAGCACCACAGTCCGGGCATGCGCCTGGTCGGCTGCTGTCGATCTTGTTGACGTGAGACATGAGCAGAATAGAGTTACCACAGCGCAGCGAGGCAGGAGCACATCTTTCTCGCCTGCCGACTTGAGGCTCGGACTCGCAAACCCGAGGCGGCACTGCTCCTAAGATAGGGTTCACAGCCGCCTTCTCCAGATATCCTCGAACAAGCTGCGCGTGCTCCTTACGCAGAAGACGAAGCCTTTCCATGTTGGAGTCGGCCCATCTCTGGGCATCAACTTTACGAGGAGCATCTGCGAACGGCGTCCTAGACCTCTCTCTAATGGGCTTCATGACTCTCTTTGTCGGATGATTCGGCTGTCTCAGAACAATAATATACATCTGCTGTGCCTGGAGTTCACAATGCTTCTTAACCGGCAATATGCAGGCCTCCGCGGCAAGATGTTGTATTGGGGAGCTCCTTGCACAACCGGTAGCAATTTCGAGCCTAGTTTTCTGTACACGCTGCAGCTTATTCCAGGAGCTGTCAGACACCAGGTGCTGCCACACTGGTGCCGCATATTCCAGAGCCGGCTGAAGTATTGCTCTGTAGGTTCTCAATATAGTCTCTCGCCTGCTTCCCCATGATATTCCTCCGAGAACTCTCAAGATATTAAGCCTAGCCCTGATGACGGTTTGCTTCTGTTCCGCGTTTTTGTGGAACTTCAGTGACGGATCAAGAATAAGGCCAAGAAGCTTGGGGAATTTTGCTGCTGGCAACAGGTCACCATCCCATTTGACATCTGGGTGGGCACTGTGTTCCTTGGTGTTTGTTGTGAACACTAAAACAAAGGATTTTGCAGCAGAGACTGTGAGCATCATATTATCGAGGAAGAGCTTCAACTCGGCGAGATAGGCGCTGATCTTGTTAGCGGCTACTTGCAGGTCACGGCCCTGGCACATGATGGTGATGTCGTCGGCATACATAATAATCTTTACATCATTGGGAGGCTCGGGAATATCCTCAAGATACAGGCCGAATAGAGCAGGGGACAACACTCCGCCTTGCGGAATACCGGCTGCTATTGGATACGTGATTCTGGAACAGAACCTTAGCCCGGAGGCCTTTCGTGAACGCTGCAATCCATCGCTTCTGCCATGATGGTAGCGACGACTTGAGCAGTTTCTCAGACAGCAGTCCCAAGTTAACAGAGTCAAACGCTTTGCTTAGATCAAGGGCGACGGCCACCGTTCTCAGGGGCTTTTTCATGTTGAACCCATCGACCGCAAAGCTCACGACCTCCAATAGAGCAGCAATAGCAGAGTGAAATTTCCTAAACCCATGCTGATGCTGCTGTCGCTCATTTTGATCAGCCAGGTCCGTCACGATCAGCTTTCCAGCCAATTTGGAGACGGGCGATAACAAGCTAATTGGTCGAAAGCCTTTTGCCGTGCTTTGGGACTTGCCTGGCTTTGGCAACGGTATCACATTGGCTGTCTTCCAAGCTTGGGGTAGAGTGCAGGTCCGGAAAGAAGTGTTAATGATATCTGCAAGCATCTATGGAAGTTCTGTGGGAAGCATCTTCAAGATGGCTGTGGAGATACCGTCAGGTCCGATAGCCTTCGAATTCCGCATTCCTTTGATGGCCTTTTCTACTTTGGTGAGAGTAAAGGCCTCAGAAGCACTGATGAGCGGCAACCGGTTCAGCTCTCTGACCTTGACTCTGTTTTGAACGCCTCGCTTGGTACGTGTGATGAAAAAATTCTTGACGAGTACGTATAAGCAGCTGCTTTCCCTAATTTGAAGACGTGCTCCTCGAACTGAATAGCGGAGCTCATCGAGGGAGCTGACTTGCCGGAAATTTTCCTGAATACTTTCCACGTCGTAGTTCCGTCCGCCTTGAAATTCAGCTTTTCAGTGAACTTCTCCCATCACTCCTTCTTGTTCTTATCCAGATCTTTCTTGATCTCATTATCCAGCACAGCAATCTCAGGATCTAGATGGTCTGCTGCTCTCTTCTCATCTCTGATTCTCATCTTCTGCAGTATTGCTCTGCTGACATTTGGAAAAAAGGTCTTGGCACGACCCTCAGGAATTGTTGCTTTCATGGCCTTGCGGATGGCACTTGCTAGAGGGCGCTCTTTCTGATGCACATCACCATTCCATGTCGACCGCATGACGGATTGCAACATCTCTGAACAGGGTCCAGTCTGCTAGGCCTAAATTAAGATAAGTACGATGACGAAAACCAGAGTAAGGGGCAAGAGAGTCAGAGAGATCAATACAGACAGAGACGGGAATGTGATCACTGGAGAGAATTGTGGATGTGGACCACGTGAAAGCATTAGAAAGATTGGATGACACAAGAGAGATATCTGGGCTAGAAGGTCGGCCGTTGGCATTGAGACGAGTCAGCTGGTCATCGTTGAGGATAACCAGGTCACACTCCACAGCCTATTCTTCGACATCTTTCCCTCTGGCGTCAGAATCAAGAGCAGAACAGAACGTGTGAGCATTGAAGTCACCCGCAAAGACAGTTGAAGGGGAGAGTGAGCCGTCGTGCAACTGCTTAAGGAGGGGAATAGGATTATAAGAGGGGGGACAAGATGATATAGGAGGAATGTAGATGTTGAATAGAGATAAAGGGTTTTTGAGGGGGAAGTGGACAGGAATGTACTCGAGAGTACCGTCTTTTGGAGTATTAGGGATATGATGAGAAGGTAAGGCAGATTGCACAAAAGTAGAAACTACGCCCCCAAGAGCAGACCTTGGCATGTGATAGGCGGTGTATCCCAGAATTTTATGCTGGGAATAAGTGGTCGAAGGAGAGAGCTTGGTTTTTGAACCATGATAACATCCTTGTGATGAGAACGTGCGAATAGAGAGAGTTCAGATAACTTGTTGCGAAGGCCGTTGAGATTAATGTGAACAATGGAGAGGGGGCGGTTGGTAATTGAGGAATCAGAGTTGCTGGGGGCAGAGCATAGAACACAACGAAAGGATGAGTCTTGATGCCTCACAGGACTGAGGCCCGAACAGGAGAAGTGCACCCACCTTTGGCATCCGAAGCACTGGACACTTGTTTTATGCTGGGTAAGATCCTTGCTGCAGGTCGCACATGGATACCTCTGCGCTGGACCTGGATTCCTATCGACGCGGGCCCTTTGTTATAAAATTCTCAGGAGAGCTGCGGCCGACCAGCACCTCTCCCATGACAAGAACCCTCTTCTTGGAGGGGTTGACATCGGTTTGCACGTAGGCGGTCTTCTTTTTTCCACACTGCCACGACACGAACGTACGACATCTCATCTGTGCTTTCATACCCCACATAGAGGAGGGTGAGTAGAGCCATTGGCATCGATTGGAATGGGACGCTCCTAATCGCTCAGCGATAGGCAAAGATATGGGCAAAGAAAAAACTTTGCGACGCGGATCCTTTTTTCAAATGCATCCAGGACGCTTCTAAACAGGCACTCCCGGCTGTACAGCCTGAAAAGCGGAAACATCATCTACTCAGAGTTCGCGCAAGAATTTTAATCTTATGAATGGACGGGGCTGCGACGGTAGATCACTACGCGCGAATCGAAACCCCATTCTCCAGTGAGGCCGCCAACCCCGCACGTTCAGCCGCCTGGTCCATGCGTCAGACTAAATCGAAAACTGAAACCATACAACGAGGTGAGTGCTATCCGTACGGCAGGAAACTTTGTGGAGGAAAAGCGTCTGAGGAGGAGGTTGCGTCCGCAGCTTCAGTGCGGTGGCGAGCGAGAGTGGACGTGTAGAGCTGTGGAGCTGGAGATGGCTTGGGGGAGAAGAATTAAAAAAAAAGCCTACTCGTTGTAGCGACAGTACAGCGGCAAGATGAAGAGATGTTCGCCTATACTGAATACTGCGAACGGAGTCGCAGTTGGCGATGAGACGCTGCCATTATAGAAGGATAACTTCAGTTCACTACTGAATCGTCCAGCTCCATCAGTACCTGAGCTCCCGCATGTTCAGAGAGCACATTATGATGTCAGTGAGGAACCGCCGACTGAGCCTGAAGTTTTGGATTGTGTCCGGAAAATGAAGAATGGAAAGGCAGGTGGAGATGACAACATCACTGCTGAAATGCTGAAAGCTCTTCCTCCGTCTGGGATTCGTGAAATGACCAACACCATCCGTGCCATATGGATGAGCGAAAGGATACCCGAATCGTAGAGACACGCGATCATCGTACCTCTTCACAAGAGCTTATCCGTCATGGACCCCAAGAACGACGGGGGGATTTCTCCACTGCGTGTCATGTACAGGGTTTTCGAACGTATCGTTCTCGAGCGGCTCATCGAACATCGTGAGGAAACAAACAGAGAGGAGCAAGCCAGTTTCCGACCTGGATGATCGACCATCGACCAAGTGTTCGTCGTGAGAGGAGTAATAGAATCGTGGCAGTGGTATTCGAAGCCATTACAGCTTGCTTTTTTGGATTTTGGAGCCGCATTCGACTCTCCTCATCGTAATCGATTGCTCAACGCTCTGCGAGCGATGAAGTCCTGGAATAGTACGTTCGACTAATCGAGGACATGTACAAAGGAACAACAGCAGCAATTCGTACACCTGTCGGGTTTACGTTGGCTTTTGAGGTGAAAAAGGAGTAATGCAATGAGTTGTAGCGGGACCTTTTCTATTCAACTTCGCTGTTGATGACATCATGCGTAGAGTTGCAGAACAGTTTCCTGCGGACGTGATACTAACACCATGAGGACGCTCCCTTGTCGACCTGGGGTACGCTGACGACATAGTGTTTGTTATTCGCTGAAAACGACGCAAAACTGGTAAGGATTTTGAACCTCGTTTCGAAGCATGGCGCAGGGACTTCGACTTCCTTCTCACAAATGCAAGCAAATTTGGGTCTCTCAGAGGCCATCAGCGAGAGTTTGTGTGGACGGACAACGTATCGAACTGGTGGATGATTTTTGCTACATATTTGGGCTGTTTGCTGAAGAACCATGGTGCAGCAGACAATTAACAGCGATGTTTGAAAGCTACGTCTGCATTCCATTCTCTTACCAAGTGTTTGTGGTCTACCCCCATCGCGAAGGAAGTCAAGTTGCGCGTCTACCTATCCGCTATTCGCCCTATCATGATGTACGGATCGGGGACGTGGGCAGCATCGAAGAAGCAGATGGAAAGGTTGGATCGCACGGAAAGGAAGCTGTTTAGACGTTTGCTTGGATATTTCTGGCCGCAGAAGTGCCACAACGAAGACCTCTGCAACGAAATCGACGCCTTACATCAACGCTTGACACGAGAGAGGTGCCAATATCTCCCAACGCCAACTCAAGCGGCAACGGAAGGTCGTCTTCGTTTGTTCGCGCATAATTTAAGGAGATCGCCAGATTGCCAGGACGGCACGTTTTGGTAAAGATGAGGAATGATCGCGTCAGGCGAAAACCAACCGGCCTACACAAAAACACCGAAAACTAGAACACGTTTATCGTCTGCACTGACTCTATGTTATCCCTGTAGTCGAACGAGTCGTGAGCCACAACTTTACCGCGGTTCTACCACGATACTGTGCTGCTCGATGCCTGCGGACCCAGTGGGGAGAAGTCGCGGGTTCGTTGCGGCGGAGTCCAGGGTTTGAGAAGCGGCTCTCATTTAGACCTCTTGTTGGGAGTAGATTTGCCGCCGTTTCTCGCCGATGACCACCTACCACAATCGCAGCGAACGCTGGCGTGATGGGTCGATTGCGAGAAAATGGGCGACAACTACACTGCCAACAACAGGTCTAAATGAGAGTCGCTTGCTAAGCCCTTGACTTTAAGCGACAACCCCGCATCATCTCCGCATCTCCCTCTCGACTGCCCCGTTTCTCCTCCGCGTTGGCGACCTAATAAACTCTACCTAACGTCGGCATGAATCCGGAAGAGACTTCGCGTTCATTGTTGAAGGTTGGCGCAAACTCGGTGCCATATGCTATAACATAGGTGCACCGAGTCTGGCCCAACCTCCAATGGGGAACGCAAAGTCTCTTCGGGATCCATGCCGACGTTACGTTCTCAGGCCTGCCTAACCAATGATCCAAACCCAAAAAACGGTGGATGGTTTTCACCGCGTACGATATATTTAATGTGTTCAGAATATAGTCACATATCGGGTCAGACTCCTAAGTGGAAATTTCATTTGAGAGCGGACTTACTATTTTATTTGAATTGTTATTATTAGAGGATTTTATTTGAGAACACAATTTGTTGGGATGCACGATTTGAACCCTTGACTTGTGATATGAGGCCTACTCTGAGAGTTTTGGCCTAGATATAGCCGAGAAAGGGACCACCAGGCTCCGCAGCGGCTCCTGGTGGGCTATTTCTCGGCTTTTCACGAAATGGACAGAAAGAAGCTGAGATACAACCGGGAACTAACAGAAAGTAGCCAAAAGTAACCAAGACGCAGCCGTCGCCAGCTCGCCTAGTCACCATGCGGGGCCGCCAGCGATGGGCGGGATCTCCACAAGCTGAACAAAGCCCAAGTACCTCAAACTTGGGTAACTCAACCGCCGGAAGCGTTGACATCTCAGTCGTGCCTCTGAAATGCACCGTATACCTTCCTGGAGAGCATTATTTCTAGGCTGTTTCGCGGCTATTTCACGGCGAGCATTACGTGGCTGCTATTATGCGGCGAGCATTGTTTAGCGGCTATTTCGTGGCAAGCAGCCATTTCTATGCCATTCCTCGGCCAGAACTCTGAGAGTAGCTCCCTCATTCTGAGACGCTCGAAATAGGGCTCATCATGTCGAAATCTCTTCATAACTGTTATATTTTGCCATGACCGACCGCTCCTCTGCTTGCTCCGAGCAAGCTAAACAAGCATCTTCAGCTACCGAGTTGAGCACAACTATGCCAACTAAACACTTGAGAAAATCAAGGCAGTTTCAGAACTCGCGAAACTCGCTGCATATCTTTGTATACCCACCCGTATACGGCTTACGGTTTGTGGACCGATAACACAAAACGGAGACAGCTTCGAACGAGATTAGGTGGTCGTTAATAGACAGCCGCGTGCGTCGCGTCGAGCCAGCCAACCGAACTCTTCGGAGGCACTCTCCTTTTTGTGTGCCTTTAAAAATTGTGGAAGCAAATAATCTTTGGATTTTCGAATATATACTGTTCAAATGTTATCTCAGAAGGCTACGGGGGACAGATGACCGCCCATTGTGCTAGAGCTTCGTGTTCAGGGTGGTGTCATCTGTGGGAGTATTTACGTACTTGCTTACTTTTATGCCTGGAATCAGATCTCAACCTATTTTATTTAACCGTAAATGCGGAGCTTCTTCCTTTTCATATGAATTTGTTTTTCTTTTGGTTGCAAAATACAGCTATTGATTGGCCGACTGGAAAAAAAAAGAAAAGAACGGAGGAGCAATTCTTCTGACCTCGTAATCATAGAACAGCCGAAGAATATATTAAAATCAGGTTTCAACACAAATCTTTCTCAAAACCCGGTGGTGAAACACCCAAAAGAAAACGCGGAAATGCGGTTTCCGGAACGCGAAACGTGGGAAAAATCTGAAAATATTGGTTGACCTCTTTCGCATATTGGACCTATACTTCCGCGCATTGCCACATTGCGGTTTTCGGAATGCTGCAATTCATTCATCTTTCCTCGCACTGGTAGTGCCCTGAAATATTCTAGCTCATTTTGATACAGTACCGCGCATATTTTCTGCAAAAACGGCGTTTTGCGGCGTTTTTTGCGCGCACAAAGCGCCGCTTTGTCATAACTCGCTTCAGAGTGATGCAAAATAAATTTTGAAGACATTTCTGGATTTCCGTCGATGAGGGAATTCTAACGGTATACAGAAGTATGAACTTTTATGAAAATTGTCAGCCTTTATTCTAGAAAAAACGAATTTTCATCCCAATTTTCTCAATTTTTTGGATTTTCCCGTGTAAAACATGCCATGACTGATGTGTGAAATGGAAAACAGGAAGCTCTCAAATATATTCTAACTAGGATTATACCTTTCATTCTGTGGGGACTATAGTTGTACACGAACGAAATTTGCGAAAAATTTTCGAAAGATTTTTCGAAATTTTTTTCGTTCGTTTTCGTTCGTTCGAAATTTCGTCGAAAGAATTTTTTTCAAATTTCGTTCGTTCGAAATTTTTTCGAACGATGCAATTTCGATTTTCGTTCGTTCGAAATTTTTTCGAACGAAAAAATTTCGAATTTCGTTCGTTCGAAATTTTTTCGAACGAAAATTTTTCGATTTTCGTTCGTTCGAAATTTTTTCGAACGAAAAAATTTCGATTTTCGTTCGTTCGACATTTTTTTCGAAATTGTTCAACTATAGTGGGGACATTTTTATACGCGCTTACAGAGCCCACAATGACTGGACCTCCATAACCCCGATTCTTCAAAGAATTATAACTTTTGTCAAATATGCTTGCTAGGGTTTATGAAGTATTCAATAAACTCCTCTCCTCACGGAGCATCCGAGCAAAGACAAGCATCCGACTACAGAATTTAGACATATGATTTTGGAAAACCTCGAATTTTCAGCTGTTCGTTACCAAATTTTCATCGTTCTCAGCGTTAACACATTTGTATTCGCCTTTCTAAAGTTCGAGGTAAGCAAATCAGGTGAAGTGTGATGACTCTACATGTATGCGAACCTTTCTAGAGCGAAAGACGCTCCTATCCATATTTTTTTGTAGCATAACAGCTTTGATGGCTGCATTTAGTGATTTACCCGTTTTCAAGCTTCCATTTTCAGTCCTCAGCCGAGTGAAGAAATCCAAATTTCTAGGCCTTTTAGAACGCTGGGCTACCTTCTGATTACCAAATTCCGTCCTGCATTCTGATTAAACATAGCAGTTTCGATGATACCCAAAAGTACCACCTCGCGAAGGTCTCACCAGCGACCTTCGCCAAGTGCCATGTTTAGAGGACAATGCCGCCCGACATCCTACCCCGCTCCTCCTGCCTGGGCTCACGCAACGCTTTTTTGGCTTCCCATAATTGTGTTCAGTTCCCCCTTTCAAGAAATACCCACGGAATTTTCGACCCTCAAATGTACCACCTCGCGCACGTGGGGAGCCCCGCGATGCATAGTGAGGGGCCCCCACAGTCTCCCCGCCGGGAGACGCCCCGCTGCAATGAAATTGCTTGGCGTCGAATGAAATGTTGTGTGCGATTGCGTCGTGATGGCGTCACTTGCGCGCCTTCTATTTTTTCAAGATTTCTATACAGCTTCCTTGTTCTTTGAGCTGCATATCGTGATGTCTCGAATTAACACCGAAATTCGAGCAGGAAAGATCACGATAGTATAAAATGCATCTCGTCTTCTTCATCGTATTCTTGTACTTTTTCATTGCTAAGAAAAAATGTATTTTCTGAATATATTTTTATAGTTTATGGAGTTAGCGATGAACGAAGTTCAAAACTATTAATCTTCAGTTCTGTTTTTTTTTTGGAAAAAAGCCGTCGCGTCTGTTGGTGGAAGAATCGAATGCGAGTAACCACCGGAGGTCGCGATCAACCCACTAAACACAATTTTTTCAATGCGGTTTGTTTTGGATTCTGACTACCAAAAACATTCCATTCTGTTGAAATAGCAAAAAAACGAAAAGACAAACTCAAAAACATCATTTTTGGAACAAAAACGAAGTGTGGGAAATAACTGGAAAATTAGAAAAGTTTTTTTCGCAGGAAAATTGTAACATAGCTGCATTTATGAAAAAGAAAATAATTTTTTTTTCTAAAATGGGGAATATTATCCGTAAAACTGCACCCTATAAAAAAATACGCTCAAGAATGCTGAAATTCTCCATCTCCCCCTTAGTCCGGAGTAGGGGACGTTAGGAGCCTCCGCAGGTGAGATGGCGCCACTCGCCGGGGGCTTTCGAAACATTATGCATTACGGAACCCCCCGCCGGGTGCCCCCCCCCCGTGGCGGAGGCCCCCATTACCCGTCGGGGGCGATATGCATACGGCCCCAGCGCTCCCCAAAGCTGATGAGTGCCCGATATCATGAGAGACACCGGCCGTCATTTCCTGCCTCGAGTTGATTCGATTGTTAACGTTTGACCTGTTGATCAATCACTCGGCTCGACTCATTCTCAGACTCTGCGGGGGGGGGGGGCAAGCGCCGGACAATAGAGCCCGTTTTCGACTTGGGGGAGCGACAGCGCAGGTCTCCCCCGAGGGGTTTCAGGGGAGGCCCCTGCTCTCCTCCGGCGCTTGCACCCCGAGAGGAAGAGAGGGAAAAGATGAAGAAGTCGTAGAAGGTAGTTTTCGACATTAGAGGCCAGAGAAGGCATAGTAGGCCAAACGCACTCATAGTCATTCATGTCGAGTTTTGTCCCAATTTGACGTGATTTCTCCTGTGATCTATCACATGCTCGACCGGTATAAAAGACGCCTCACCTCATGGAGAGTCGCATTCGGCCCAACAGGGCCGGCCCTGGACGGCGACTTCGAGTCACTGTAAGAAAGGGATATTTTTCGAGGAAAGCGGGGAGACGCTTCCCGGGGGGGGGAGGGTGACTTCACTGCTCCGGTGTCGTTACGTCACTGCTCCGGAGCCGTGACGTCATGGCTCCGGGGCAGTGACGGGGGGGGCTTCAAGGCAGTGACAGGGGGGCTTCAAGGCGGTCACACGGGGGGCTTCAGGGCAGTGACAGGGGGGCTTCAGGGCAGTGACGGGGGGGCTCCGATCAAGCCAAATTGTAACTCCGGAGGTAGCCCCCGATTGGGGGCAAGCGCCGGTGCCCGGAGGGTTGCCCCCCTGAAGAGCTGCGCTAGCCCCCTCCAGTGCATGAGTTGGCAGCTAATTAACCATGGTTTGTGACAGCCGTAGTGGGTCTAGGGATATGAGAGCGTTAGTTTCGAACAAGGTTCAAAACTTTGAGATTTATGAATGAAGCTATGAGCATAAAACTTATTACATCTGGACGCTGCCGAATGGATAAAGTGCTGGCAGGGCTCAAACATTGAAGGTTGCCGCTTTTTGACTACTAAACAAACCTCGAAAGGGTGTTCGGCGGCGCACAACGCGAATTTTTGCATAGCTGAACGACTGAAATTGGAACGTTATGTGAAAACCAATGCTGACTACATACTGCACTGATGTTCCTGGGAAGTTATCACTTTTAGTGAAGATTCGGTACTCCAAAGTGAGGGTTTCGCTAGATTTCAAGCACAGTGGTGCTGCGAAAACTGGGTTAAGTTTGGTCAAAAATGGCATGACAGTGATGTCGTGGGCGAGAGAATGAGTAAAGTTATGAATAATCTAATATCACCAAGGATGTGGTCCAAAAAGGTTGAATGTTTTACACGCTGCGGGAAGTTTTTGAAGGCGGAATACAAAAGTGGTAAGCGACATTGAAGATGGCGACTTTCGAGATGGATGCGAAATGGCCTGAAATTCGTATAAGGCGTTCTTCAAAAGGTATTCTGGCCAATTTACAAGGGATGATGTTGTTAGGGTGCTCTGCAGTGAGCGATTTTGGAAGTGTTTCCGTGCAATGTGTGGCGAGGAGTGTATTTGCGGGAAACGTATCTCTTCTGAGGACGGGCACTGTGGGGAAGTAAGGGCCGTTTCCAGAACTGTTTTTAGGCTAGCTTACGACAGAGAGACGACTGCGGGTGGAGACGACTGGAACGGGCGAGAGTGTCCTCTAAACATGGCACTTGGCGAAGGTCGCTGGTGAGACCTTCGCGAGGTGCTACTTTTGGGTATCATCGAAACTGCTATGTTTAATCAGAATGCAGGACCGAATTTGGTAATCAGAAGGTAGCCCAGCGTTCTAAAAGGCCTAGAAATTTGGATTTCTTCACTCGGCTGAGGACTGAAAATGGAAGCTTGAAAACGGGTAAATCACTAAATGCAGCAATCAAAGCTGTTATGCTACAAAAAAATATGGATAAGAGCGTCTTTCGCTCTAGAAAGGTTCGCATACATGTAGAGTCATCACACTTCACCTGATTTGCTTACCTCGAACTTTAGAAAGGCGAATACAAATGTGTTAACGCTGAGAACGATGAAAATTTGGTAACGAACAGCTGAAAATTCGAGGTTTTCCAAAATCATCTGTCTAAATTCGCGGTGGTAGTCGGATGCTTGTCTTTGCTCGGATGCTCCGTGAGGAGAGGAGTTCATTGATTACTACATAAACCCTAGCAAGCATATTTTACAAAAGTTATGATTCTTTGAAGAATTGGGGTTATGGAGGTCCAGTCATTGTGGGCTCTGTAAGCGCGTATAAAAATGTCCCCACAGAATGAAAGGTATAATCCTAGTTAGAATATATTTGAGAGCTTCCTGTTTTCCATTTCACACATCAGTCATGGCATGTTTTAAACGGGAAAATCCGGAAAATTGAAAAGATTGGGCTGAAAATTCGTTTTTTCTAGAATAAAGGCTGACGATTTTCATAAAAGTTCATACTTCTGTATACCGTTAGAATTCCCTCGTTGACGGAAATTGAAAAATGTCTTCAAAATTGATTTTGTATCACTCTGAAGCGAGTTATGACAAAGCGGCGCTTTGTGCGCGCAAAAAACGCCGCAAAACGCCGTTTTTGCAGAAAATATGTATGCGCGGTACTGTAGCTTTGTCCCCTTCCAGAGAAAGTGGCAGACTTGATGTGGGAACAATCACCATTGTTTGACGTATTGCTCACTGAAGCGACTTCTCATACTACAAATGAATCCAATTATGTTGTTGAAGACCGACTTCGGTAGAAAGTTGACGCTGTTCTGTATCTTCCTAGCTGTTTAACAGGTTCCGAATAGGATCGCAATTTGAGAAACAATTGGGGTAGTCCATATGAAGTTTTCAATCAGGATGCATTTGAGATCGATGCGGATCAGTATAGGCCGCTTCGCGGATATGAGTAACCGCGCTGTTTTATTGGAAGAAAAGCAACGTCTCCCTTCGAAGATTTACACAGGGTACGACGCGAGGTGTGAGGCCTCACAGTGGGGGGTCTGAGCTCCGGTGATCTGGGGGAGGGGGGGTCTGAGAGGTTGAAAATCGGAAAATTGACACTGCCAATTTGGCCGGCACCAACCACCCCCCCCCGGTCGCCGTCGTAGATTGTTTCGCCATGAAAAACAGCAGAATTATTATCATAAGAATGGAATGCGATTTAATAAAAACTTTAATAATTATTTTGAGGTTGAAATGTTGAAATTTTATAAATCTTTTAAGAGTTAATGAGATAAAGGAGGAGTTGAATGTGAACACACGCCATGTTTATTGAATTGTGGTTTTTATAATTAACTAAAATATGTTCGTGAATAAGTGTATCAATGAATTTTGTTTCTTGCAATAAATAATGTTGGTAAATAAATATTTTTAAATAGTGACATATTAAAGGCAGCATACACGCTCGTAAACGTGGTTGAGGTAACTACGGAGATAGAATTGTATGGCCCAAAACACAACGCCTACTCATTTTGAAGCTTCAAAAACGACCAACAGTGCCGCTAAACGAGTGAGAAGTTGGCCTCGCCCCTGTATCTGCCCGCGCCCTGTATTTGCGTCCTCCTTCAAAACAAGAGAGAGGTTCTGGGCCATTACGCAAAAATTGGATTGGGCTCTAAATTCAGAGGCCAAAAATGTTTTTTTTGCACAAATCTCGCCGGGCGCTGAACCCGAATATAATTCGCTTCTTTGCTGCAAAAAAAAACTTTGAAATTTGCCATGGATTTTTTCAAGACGAAGAGTTGTGAGCGTTATTCGTACAAGAGTTTATCGACGTACTTAGTCATAGAAAAAAAAGAACAATCACATCGAAACGGAACACATGGGAAGAGAAATCAATGCCATGGGGACATTCTAAGAAAACGGGCGAAGCAGAAATTCCTATCACAATAGCAGCAAAACATAAAGCTCACGTGAGCTTGATAGATTTTCGTTGATACCACGGTCAATGCAGCTATTGCGTGCTGACTTGTCCTGCTCGAAGGACAGTAGGATTGATGCAATGTAAAAAGTGCAATGCTTCATTCTATCAGAAGTTTCGTTTCCGTGTTTTCCATTTCTGAATGGTCATTCTTTGCTATAACGGTCATTGTCGATAAACCATTATAGAAACACCGCGCAAAGCCTTGTTTTGACTGCATTGAGTAATGGCCATTGGCCATTAATAACATGTTCCGCCTCGTAAACACTGATATCGTCATGTAAATCGAGCAATGTTCACAGAAAGAAACGTGTCATTCGCTAGCAATCGCTCCATCGCTGCTATTTTGGCCGCGACCATTGAGAATTCTCCAGCAGCAAAGCAGTGAAACTTAGGATTTCGTCGCAGCGAACCAGCGATATAGGGCGTTTGCCACGAAGCGATCACAATTGGAGCTCGTTCCCATTACGCGCGATGGAAAAGAAACAGTTGTCCTTCCCACGGCCGCAGCGACCAGGTGCAGTTAAAACAAGGGTTAAGGTTGCTGGACCTCATAAAACACCGCATCAACTTTTTTCGCAGCAGAGGAGATCGAACCCGCAAGCCTCCAGCTGAGAGGCAGGCGCCTTTGCCCACTCGGCTATCCTTGCCCGGCTTTGAGGGTTGAAGGGAACGCTGATACAGCGCTCGTTCTTTTCTCCATTTAAACCTCATTTGACAAAAAAAAGGTCGGGCAAAAAAAAAGACGAACTTTTCTCCACCATTACTTGGGCAACACGTAGTGTGTTGCTACGACTAATCAGAAGGCGCTCGATCGGAAAAACATAGCTGTTATAGTTGTGCTTTTTGACAAAACGGACCGAATGAATGAATGAATATATTTGACTTCAAAAATTTCGAATAAACGAATGAATGAAATTTCGAATAAACGAGTGAATGAATATATTCGACTTCAAAATTATCGAATGAACGAAACAATGAATATATTCGATTCTCTAATTCGAATAAATGAATATCGATAATCGAATAATTTCGAATGAATTAAATAATTTAACTACCGGCCTAGCGAATTCAGAGTTTTGCGACACTAATGCTTTGAAGAGGAAGTTTTTGAACATGGCGTCGAAATCTTTTGAACTGCTCAATATTTTCAATATTCCGCTCAGGCAGGGTTCATGAGTAGCGACACTCAAAATCGATACGTATCGTTTCTACACTAGCAGCTGTCTGATGCCACCCACTTCGACCCTAACGCGATATTTATACCTATCAACGCCAGCGCCTCACGAGGGGCCGAATTCGTTTGGAGGCGTTCAGAGTTCATTCGCAACGCGAAGTTATAATCAGCCTACGTATCGATCACGCGACGTCGCGTCGCGTCTTCGCAGTGGGTTCACAGCAGGGGTGTGCGGCAATTGCCGTTTGCCGATTGCCGTTTGCCGGCCATTTTTGGGGTTTGCCGTTGCCGTTGCCGTTTGCCGAAAATTTCGTCTAAAACGGCAAATTTTCGGCGAAGATGCGTTAAAACTACAAGATCTGCCCTCACCGCAGTTTCGAGACAGGGGCTCTCTACACACCAAGGGAGGAGTTGTCCCACCTTTTGCGGCTCTAATTCCACTCGGGACCACTCCGCTCGCGTTGAGTGGCGTGACGTTTCGAACTGCAAAAACGGGACAGCTCCTCCCTCGGTGTGTAGACAGCCCTTATCCCGCAGTTCCTGTATTGGTCAGCGATTCGAAGCTGCTACAAATAACTATTTTGACTAGTTTCAGCTATTAGTTCCAGCTCATGTAATGTGTGATTGTATCTATTAAATCGGTAAAATGCATTGATTTCCCTAGCGCAAATGACAAAAGAGTTTCACTACAGCACCGCGCATGTTTTTTTTGCAAAAACGGCGTTTTTTGAGCTCACAAAGCGCCGCATCGCCATAACTCCTTTCAAAATTGACGAAATGAGTTTTTCAGGAAGTTTTCGTGTTCCTCTATGCGGGGCGAATGTAATGGTACGTGTAGAAAGCTCTTGTGTTTCCAGTATCCCGTTGAAAAATCTGTATTTTCTTCTAAGATTCACATCGACCACAGGTCAAAACAGGACAGATTTCTGCTATCATGACCACTTGATCAGTTCATAATGAGGGATTTTGTGGTACAAATATTTATTTTTCGATAAACGTCTGGAGTTGGATCTGTGATTTTGTAACACTATCGTGTAGGACAAAATGGAGACAATCTAAAAATGACTTCAGAATTGAAATTGGACCCCTCTGAAATAAGTTATGGCGTTGCGGCGCTTTGTGAGCGCAAAAAAAACGTCGCAAAACGCTTTCTTTGCAAGAAATTGGCTCGGTACTGTAGGTCTCCCGACTTTCTCTCAAGAAGGGCGAGGTTTGATTCGGTATTTGCCTTCAAAATCCAAACCGGTAAAACGCCCGTTTTGTCAAGCAAATTTTTCAACCTCACATCCTCCAGAACTAGAAGAGGATGCCTGAATCTCAGTATTATGACAACCAAAACCCAAATTAGAGCCATTTTTTCCAACAGAGCAAATCCTGCCTTTAAAAAGTGCTATTATTTAAAGAAACAATTCTCTGTCACTTTATTTAGTTCTCGTCCACGTCACAGTGAATAAAAATTAACTGATGAAAAAACCTTGACTAGACTAGGTAATCAGAGGAGTTCGATCAATTTCTAGTTGTTTGAGAGCCTCCGAATGCCTTTCCTCAATCATCAAATTCTTAGCCCCTTAAAAATGCCAAAAAGGCAAAGAAAAGTCGTTTTCAAGAGGCATACCGATTCCTGCAAGATCCAAGACTACAAAATCGTCCGCTTATCGTCGGTTGGGGGGCTGATGGTAATACGTAATTGTGACAGGAAATTGATCAATTGTGCAAATGCTTTGTCCACCTTTTTCAGAATTGAAAATTGTTCACAGCGGTCATCAAAGGCGGTGTTCAATCATAATTCCGATTTAGAAATCATTAGCTGAAACGAAGGGGTGACTCATGTCAGAGCTGAGTTTGTTAAGAAATGGTGTAAAGAAGAAAAAAAAGTTTTTTTATAGGCAACGATTGGAACCGCACTCAATTTTTAACCAGAAGTCAAAAGATTCAAGGTCCATTGCTACAGCAATGTCGAAAACCGTCTCAAAACGAGCAACCACTTCCAATATACGGCCCGAAACTCGAACATGGTGTACAACCCCCCCCCCACTTCCACTGTAGCCACAGGGGAAGTGGGTGGTATACTTCGGCGACTCGAAATTTTTTTTCGAATAATCGAGTTTTCGAATAAGTCGATTTTTGGAAATTTCGAATAATCGAGTTTTCGACTAAGTCGATTTTTCAAAATTTCGAATAATCGAGTTTTCGACTAAGTCGATTTCTGAAAATTTCGAGAAACAAATGGGAGATCCAGAAAACAAACAGCTTGTTTTGTGGCAACAGAAGCACAGCTTCGCAGGTTTGGAAGAGGGGCTGCACTCTCCGTCGAAAAAATCGGGCAAGAAGACGAAAAAGGCCATGAAGGCCAAAAAGACGAGGGAAAAGGATAAAGTCTAGCCGAAGAGGCTGAATATGATGACGGAGAGTCCACTATGAGTTTGGATGATCTAGAAGTCCATTAAATGATCTCGTTGAACCGTATTTCTCTCCTATAGTGAAATTTGTTTGGTTTTCTGAAGCTTTTGGAATTTGGCCGATGGATATTGCTAATCGACATTAATACATAAGTATTGGTTCCGGCCGTCTTACTGTGTAAAGATGTTTCATTGCCAGATATACTTTTAATCAATGTCTTGAAGCAGTAGAATGTGGTATGCTGAAAATAGTCGAGATAAGGTGCTTCAGAAACTCAATTGGTGAAATTTGGAAAAATTGAGTTAGTCAAAAACATAACCATTCGATTATTCGAAAAATCGAGTCAATTCGACTACTCGATTATTCAAAATTTTGAAAAATCGACTTAGTCGAAAACTCGATTATTCGGAATTTTAAAAAATCGACTTAGTCGAAAACTCGATTATTCGAAAAAATTTTCGAGTCGCCGAAGTATAGTGGCTACTCAACATCATCCACTCATCTGCGCGCTCCGCGTTAGCCCTCCGAAACAACAACGCGCAGACCTCACAGGTCCTTCAAGGATTAAGTGGTGGAATTTAAAGGACAATGCACCCGAAGTAATTGTTTGGGTCCATCTACAGCAGACCACAAGCGTCGAAGAGAGCTGGGAAGAAGCAAAGAGGAGAGTAGTTCAAGCTGCTCGCACCGTTCTTGGAACGACAAAGCCTGGACAGAGGTACATCGAGAAGGAAGCGTGGTTATGGACCGACGAAGTAAAGGCGTGTGTTCGAAAGAAGAAGGTTCTTTATCACGCTTTTCTCAAAGAGAAACCCCGGCCAACTGGAAAGAGTATCAAGTCGCGAAAAGTGCGGCTAAGAAGGCAGTAGCGAGAAAGAGAGGTCAACGATACGAAGCTTTATATCGGAAGCTTGACACGAGTGAGGGCGAGAGCGATCTCTACCGGCTCGTCAGGTCACGAAACCGGAAGACGGAGGATATAGAGAAGTTTGTTGGGATAAACGATGGACATGGTCTGCTGCTATCGAATGCTGAGCAGGCGAAGGAAAGGTGGCGGCAGTACTTCGAAGCGGTTTCGACAGAGGAGTTCCCGCATCCCCCGTTACCTCGTGCTCTTCCCGTTCATAGGGCGGTGTCGCCTATCACAGCGAGAGTAGTAGCTTTGAGGCTTGAGGAGAGCCGAGAGGCTTTGAAAGCGATGAAGAATGGCAAAGCTACCGGACCTGATGATATTGCCTCGAAGTTATGGAAGAGTCGAAGTTGGAACCCGACTGCCTGGCTTGCATTGTTATTCAACTGAGCGCAAGGTTCCCTCAGACTGGAAGTGAAGCACCACAGTCCCGATTTTCAAGAAGAAAGGGAGTCCTGCTGACTGTAGCAACTACCGGCCCATCCGACTTCTTAGCCATACAATGAAGATTTTCGAAAGGATTTTGGATAGAAGAATACGTGATGTCGTTGAGCTGGGCATAACTCAATGTGGTTTCGTCAAGAACTGCGGCACCGTGGACGCTATTCATGCGGCCCGACTTCTTGTCGAAAAGCATCGTGAAAAAGGAGAAGCTGTTCACCTCGCCTTTCTTGATCTTGAGAAAGCGTTCGACAGAGTCCCTCACGAAGTAATATGGTATGCACTGCGTAGCCGAGATGTGCCCGAAGAATTGATCGATTGGGTGAAGCTTCTGTACGTGGACACGTCAAGTTGCATACGATCCGCGGCAGGAACATCAAGGCCTTTTCGAATCACTGTTGAAGTTCATGAAGGCCCCGCCCTCTCCCCTCTGCTCTTCATCATCGTCATGGATGTCATCACACGAGATCTGCAGCGTACCTTGGACACTTTTGTTTGCTGACGACGTGATGCTTGCTTCATACAGCAAAGAAAATCTCCAGGCGCAAGTTCAAGCTTGGCACGGCAGACAGGCAGAATTCGGCTTACGACTCAATAAGAAGAAAACCGAATACATGTCAAATGCGAGTTGTGACGATTCCATCCAAGCCTACAACACAGTCTTGCCAAAAGCGCATACGTTTCGATATCTTGGATCAACGCTTAGCGATGATGGGATGCTGACGGCTGAAGTTGACGCACGCATCAATGCTGCTTGGTTGAAGTGGCGTACCGCGAGTGGAGTGCTCTGTCATAAAAAGGTTCGCGACCGGCTCAAATCAAAGATTCATCGTTCGATTGTGTCGGGAAAATCGCCTAAGACGGTATGGGCACGTTCTGCGAGCTGGAGAACACTCGATGGCGAAAGCGGCTATGCAGCTCCAAGTAACGGGCCAGCGACCAAGAGGACGACTTAAGCAGAGATGGCTGGATGTCTTGCACAACGATATGAAAATTGCAGGCCTCCATCCTGACAACGCGAATGACAAGGTCAAATGGCGGCAGCGTTCGAGAAAAGCGGACCCTGCTACAATGCGGGACAAACGCTGAAAAAGAAGAAGAAGAATCACCAAGCTTCATCACGAAGCAGCTAGGGTTTATCGTCTCTCAGAGCTTTGACTTGAGTGATGTTTATATTTCAAAATAAGGATAAATCTCTGTAGTGTATGTAATGACATTAACCTCGTTTCTCACTTAACTCATGATAGTCCCATAGGTGTTCGACGAAAAGCTGTCGGTAATACGACAATCGCATCTAGAGGGGGCGCTGGGGAAACAGGTACGGACAAAGACGGAAGCAAGGGTCGAATAGTGTGCGGCTGAGGAGATGCAGAGTTGGTTCGACCTTGACGGGACGTAGGTACAATGTTCAGCGCCATCATCCATCCTAAACCTCTGCCCCTCCCTGTCCGTTTGAAAGCACCCCGCTGAAAATCGACTGCTCAGATTAGTACTCATCACTTTGTCAGGTCTTACCTAGCCCTCGTTTCACTTTCAGACGATATCCGACTTGTTATTGTGGAGGGTCCGGTGGATGCATGCTGACCGGCTGAAGGTCGTTCCTTGCGCAGCGAATGCCTTCTCATTGCCACTCTAAGTTTCAAATTTCGCACTCTCCCACTGATATCGCACTGACGAATCGGCTGTTCTCCGTCACATCGCAATTCATCCGATTGTTCAATGAAGGACTACATCACGGCGTCATTTCTTTTCTTTTCACAGAGCTATTTCTTACGCTCTTATGCATCGGCAGTTTGCCAATTGTGTTGAACTTCACAGTAAGATACTCATTTTCTCAGCAAGGCGTTTGAAAAAATGATAAATTTCCATTTTTATAGTTAACCATGACTGCGATTCATAAATGTTTACCCTATTCTGGCCATGGGTTGGCAGGAACGTGGTAACCGTTTCGCGAAAATCAGATCAAATACCCAGCTGAGATGTCATTAAAGGCAGAGTTCACGATAATCTCCAATTTTGAGATTATTCACTACATCGATTGTTTGGCCCCCGTATAGAACTGAAATGACGAAAAAATCAAGAAAAACCCCCCAGAAGGACACCAAATCCGTTACTCTCACCCCACCTTTTTACTCTCACTGGAACTGTTCGTTGTGACAATGAAATCTTTTGTGGACACGTCTTTTGCAATTTTCTACTCTCTGTTGCTCTGTTCTTTCCTTCGCACCCTAACTAATACTGTTTTGCCTAAAATTTTCTTCCATTTTTGATTAACCACTTTTTCCACCGGTGACAACCACCGTGAACATGTTCGTCCAATCGGACAACTCGTCCAGACCAGAGAATAATGTCACTGAAAAAAAAGACATTTTAGAGCGTTTCTCGCCGTTTCATCGTAATTTTGGTAATACTTGGAGGCCAACGAATTGTTTTATGTGAAAAACACGAAGACGAAATTTATCGTGAACACTGCCTTTAAAGTGTTTCGTGACCTCTTGCTGCACAGGTTTTCAAAACTCACTCGAGGTCAAAGTTTAAAACTGCTGATAATATCACTTCCTCGGAGATCCTTTCAATTTGATAATGTTTTGCAGAGTATACAGTGCATTCAGAAATGATAGGCTCACCCTTGGTAATCAAGGTTTTCAAAACGCTTGAATTGGCGATCCATACAGTTTACCATTGAATTCAGCAGTGCAAAAAACCTGTGCTTACTCAATCTTATGAATACTCCACGATTTTGAACAATTGTAAGGTAAATTTTCGGTTTTTTCACCGTTCAGAAATGATAGGCTCACCCTGCGAAAACAAATATTTATTGAACAAAACGTGAAGAAATAATAAAATCTAGTGTAACATAGGTCCACCACCGTTAGCAATGACCTCAAAAATTCTCTTAGGCATGTAAAGGATCAATATTGATATGACATTCTTATCAAGGTTGGTCCAGGATTCGAGAACAGCAGCTTTAAGCTCATCTACAGTGCCATACTGCTTGTTGTTCGGATAAACCTGGCGCACAATTACGCCCCAGATATTCTATAAGGGGTTGCAATCAGGGCTGCACGCAGGCCATTTCATCACACAAATTCGCTGCTGCTCCAACCAGGATTTGTAGACCTCGACACATGTATTGCAGTCTTATCCTGTTGGAAATTGAAGCGCTGACGTCGTATTCTAGAAAAAAACGGCAGTAGATGTGTCCTCAGAGTTTCCTAGTATTCCTCCGAGTTCATCCGATAGGAAGTGAAGGCCATCTCCA
Organism: Aplectana chamaeleonis; assembly: GCA_029168955.1. Lineage (NCBI taxonomy): Eukaryota > Metazoa > Nematoda > Chromadorea > Rhabditida > Cosmocercidae > Aplectana > Aplectana chamaeleonis. Next base: position 444,449 of record JAPDOI010000231.1, read on the forward strand.
AAACACCTTCGCTGCAAAATGCTCCCCAACACATCAGCGAGCCGCCACCAAAATTTCTCCTGCTAAAGATCAACGGATCCTTGCGGAGATCCCTCCAGTAGTACCGAGCTCCATCAGGGTCATCAAGATTAAATTTTTTTCTCCCCGGAGAAAATAACCTGAACAATTTTAAGCTCATTTTTCAAGTTTTCTTGGCTTATGGGAGATCGCCTTACCTTTGTCCAGTCGGTTGCTTTGTTCTTTCTTGCAATTTCCAGTCGAGCTTCTTTATGGTTGGCGGACACTGACGGTGCCTTCTTCATAACTTGGCGGACGATGTTTTCATTGCCGTTTAAAGGCTGTGTTCACGATGATATTCGTTCCCGAGTTTTTTACTCAAAACAATGCGTTGGCAACCAAGTGTTAGGCCCTAATTATACACCAGCGGAATGAAAACGTCTCGCGATGACATTGCCGCCGCTTGCTGCGTGAATCAGGACTCGTCTGCAATGTTGCGTCTTTGGCGTCTTTGACGCAATACTGCAGACAAAAAATTTCCAGGCGTTTTTCATGGTATTTTATCGGTTTTTTCGCTTCTGACATTTTTTAATTGCAGAATAGCACTATTAATCAATTCCTCTCGTCATTACAGTGCTCGTTATGTCGTTTTGGTAATGTTTTAACAATTTTAAATCTGAAAAATAATCAGCTGGAGGAAATTGGCGAATTTCCAACAGGGCAGGTCCCGCAAGGATACAGTATACGGTGCCGCGGCGTGTATAACTGCTCCGTGCGGCCTTCCGGCGCGTTTTTCTGCGACTACTGTTCCTTTTGGCATGCATGAGCACAGTTAGGGCGCATATAAGTGATAGTTGTCTTGCTATTTCCGCAGCGTCCCGCCGGTGTATAACTAGGGCCTCACCAAAATTACGAAGAAACAGCGAGAAACCTACGAAAACGTCTTATTTCAGTGACAATATTCTCTGGCCTGGACTAATTGTCCGATTGGATGAACATGTTCCTGGTGGTTGTCACCGGTGAAAAATGGGGCTAATTGAAAATGGAGGAATATTTAAGACAAAACAGTTTTAGTCGGGGTCCGAGGGAAAGAATGGAGCAACAGAGAGTAGAGAATTGCAAAAGCCGGTTCCACAAAAGATTTCATTGTCCTAACGAACAGTTCCAGTGAGAGTAAGAAGGCGGGGTGAGAGTGAAGGATTTCGTGCTCTTCTGGTGCGTTTTTCTCCATTTCTTCATCATTTCAGTTCTAATCAGGGGCCAATCAATCAATTTAGCGATTAATCACAAAATCGTAGATTATCGTGAACACTGCCTTTAAGGTGTTCCAGACAGTTGTTTTCGAAACATCAAGCGATAATTCAGACCTGACTTGATTCAGCGACAGCGTGTTGTTGGAACATAGGCGACTGATCCTTCGGGCATCCCGACTGGTGACACACTTAGGGCGTCCGGTAGACTTCGCCTTTCCATAAGAAGCCGGATCTCTAAGAAATTGCCCAACACAGTGTTGCGAACGTCCGATTTGGGCCGCTATTCTTCGCTGACTCAGTCCAACAGAGGCGAGGGCACGAATCTGGGCTTGCTCAGAAGTAGTGAGAGCAGTACCACGTTCCCTACTAGCAACAACGATGTACGACGTACCCACGTCAATGATATGTAATGGACTTGTAACGGGAAATTTTTCGAAGTAAGAAATTTCAATTTTTACAGGGTGAGCCTATCATTTCTGAACGGTGAAAAATCCGAAATTTTATCTTAAAATTGTTCCAAATCGTGGAGTGCTCATAAGATTGAGTATGCACGAGTTTTTTTGCACTGCTGTTTTTTGCACAATAGTGAACAGTATGGATCGCCAAACTGTGAAGCGTTCTGAAAACCTCGGTTTTCAGGGGTGAGCCTATCATTTCTGAACGCACTGTATTCCTAGTCGTCGACTGTTGAAGAAGTGAGCGTGGCGGCATTCCACATTCAAGTTTTGGATCCGTATTTAGCTTTTTATTGCACATTTCCAGCCGTTTTTCGATATCATTGTTTCAATGGACCCGGCAACCTTAGATTTCCGGTGGAAAATCAGAAATCGTTTTTATCGTGATCACTGCCTTTACCAGTGCCTAACTCATTTGATTATCTTTTGTAGTCACAATCTCGGGTTTCCATTTTTTGTCGAACAAACTGGCTGGGGGCATGAGGCGTTTCGGAGGCTTCAGAAATTTTGTTAGCAGCCATTCTTTTGTCGTTCAAGGCACTTTTTCTGTCCTTCCTTCAACGCTGGGTTCCTCCTCGCCTATCATTTTACTGCGAAAACTCACCTACAATGATTATCGTGAACGCTGCCTTTAACGCATCAGTTGCGCTCGTAGGCATTGATGGGGTGACAAAGTGGAAATATTAGTGACACACATAATGCTTCGCTAATGTCTTAAGAATGTCCAAAAAGGGTCAGATTGATTGCATGATATATACTTTCGAAAACGTGTGCCGCCTACATGCTAAGCCCCTTCCTCCACCTGAATCTAATAGTATAACTCTCAACAGTTGGTTGAAATGAAGGTTCAGAAAGACGTTTTGGCAGAAAAAAAAATCGTGTAAAACATCATTTAAATAATCCGAATTTCGAGTTCCAAATTTTTTTTTCAATATAATAACCACCTTGGGGAGATACGCTTGGGGAGGATTTTTCCTTGAAGTCTTTATAAATGAAGAATAGCCCAAATACGGCTACCTTTTCATAGAAATCATAGAAATAGACGTCATAACTACTGTTTCGACCTTTTTTCGAATGGCAATACGCGATTCCAGGTGAGGAATAGTCAATTCCGCAGCCGAGGTATGCTAATTACAGCTGTAGGTGACCCTCCGTGTGGCCGTAATTACAGTAAGCGAATTGAATCGATCGGCCTCGGCCTTAGCCTTATCTGCCTGCAAAATCGCGGTGCTGTGGGGGGCCCAGTCATGAAGGTCCTAATCCCCGTAGCCCTTCGCCTCAGCCTATCATCGGCTTATCCCGTGTGATCCCCTTAGTGAAGTTCCTGCCCGTCACAAACCCATTCTACCTCCCCTCAATCCTCGCCAATCTTTTTGTTGGAGTCCAAAGGGGAAACTGGATCCGAACGCCTTTGAACGACTGCGACGTCCTCGTTTCTCCACACCGATCTCGTAAACCTCCTCTGAAAGTAACACACTACATTCTGGTTCCGCTCTGTTTCCATACCCTCTGCAGGAACTGCATCGATTTACATCAACTGCTCACCATTCATTTACAACATTCGCCTCTAGGGTAAACCTTAACATAGTGGTTGTAGTTATTCTTCATTCTCTTTTGCACGCTAAACAATACGCGTTTGCGAGTTTTTGGTGTTTTTTGTAGGAACCGCCAAGTATTCTTCTAAACCTAATTAATTATTTCATTCATACTCTTGTTCATCGTTAGCGACGACTTTTACTCATCTTCAAGCAGCACATGGATTCCGCGGTGAAAAAGTTTTCTCCATTTGAGGCCATGCATGAATCCTACTAATTTTCGAAGTGGAGCGCCCCTCGATCAGGTCATAAGTAATCTACCGGCAGTCAAAAGGAACAATGGCTACTGAATGCAGCTGCTGGGGGTGGACACCACCCCTTCCCACCCCTCGATCGTCTCCAAAGTTTCCTTGGCAGTTTTGCAACATGTCACCGAGCATTGTTGTGCTGAGAGATCGCCTTTCCATCGTTTTCGCGAATTGGAGCGTTTGAGCTCTGATTTGTTGACTCATTTGCATCAACTGTCGTTAGTTACGTTTTCAAGTGAGTGACAGAGAAGCCAGGTTTTCATTTTAAAAAATTTCGAATTTCTGTTGATTTTTTTACAAAGATTGTTTGAGTTATTAAAAAAATTCTTCAAAACGTTTTCACTGATGCCTTATGTACCCATACGCTCAGACTAACAGTTGATGTCCTTTTCATCCAAATGAGGCAAGAAGCAGCATTTCCCGCAAACTAAGTTTTTAGGCACCTATGCTTAGAGCGAAGATAAAGTACGCTGTTTAGACTGAAGCGAAATGACAAATATGAGTGTTTAGGGAGAATCGATGGGACTTCAACGTGCTTCAAGCTCACGCCTGAATCTTTTTCAAACACATACTTCTGACTTCCGACTAGTTGGACTCTCCCAAATGCGCTTAGTAGGTGCTGAGTTGTTCTTCAGCTCGGTGCAATTTGCCACAGTCTGCGTCTCAATGAGTTTATACCTACGTCGCAGAGTCTCTAAATATGTCTTTTCGCGGTCTGCGTCCCTATGTGTTTTTGGCTTCGAAAAATCACATCAATTGATGAACCACTTTGTCGACTGCATTGCACCTGCTCATCGTTCTTTCATTTCGAGTGCAAGGGAGTCTGGTACCATGTATTTGGAAATGATGACAGTTTTTGCTATTGCTATTCCGTTAATGCGGTCTGGGATGTGTTGTAGCTATTGATTTCCTGATGTAAGGTGAAAATTCATGGATTTCAATACAGAGGGAGGACAGTGGTATAGCATCTTTGGGCGACGCGGGGTCATCTCAGAAATCGAAACCACTCTGGACTCGTGAGAACTGAATGGAGGGAAGAGTGCACAAAAAGTGCCATCATTACTTGTTAATTTTTTTTCCATTGACATCATGTTTCTCGTAATCGCCTTCAATACACATCCTTACTGATTCTGTGTTCTTTACAACTGCATTATTTGAATATTTTGATTTGCTCCAACGTTTGCGTGATTATTTAAATTTTTACAAAGTCTCCTTCAACTTCATTCTGCTGTGACTAATTTTTACAATTATTAAGGCTAGTATTCGATACTGACCCGTAGAAGCTTCAGTACCGTCCCAGTATTCGTTCTTCTATGGTCGAACTTTCTATTTCAGCCCAAACTTTCAAGATAGGTTTTTTTTGTGGTGAGGTAATAACGAATCCGATCTCCGTTCCCATTTTCACAAAATTACGGTAGGCTACCGTAGTTACTGTCGTAATCGGAGCGAAATTCCGGTCCGCAATTGCGTACTACGCTGCTGCATCACGCAATATGATGATAGTCGTGCTGGCGTAAGTGTGAATTATCTCGAGACCAAGTGGTCCCAGCACGATTATCATCGTGTTGCTTGGTGCAACAGCAGTTTTCTGCAAATGCGGACCGGAATTTGGCTCCGAGAACGACAGTATGTAACTCAATCTAATTAAACCTATTATGTAATTCAACCTATTCGACATATCAAAAAGGATTTGTGACCAGCACCTCTGACAGTTCCCTCAAGCAATTCTATCACACGGAAACTTCGACATAGTGGGGTACTGTAACATGCTATAATCTTTCGAAAAAGTGAAAACGGACCTCGTACTGCCTGCACAAAATAATACACATGTATCTTTGGAAGAAGCCTGGTCTCTTTTTTAGTCACTTTGTTAGGTCGAGAGGAAGTGCCTTAGGGCTCAGGTAGAGTCTCGCGACTGGAAGGCGCGGCAGCATACGCTGTAGGAGAATCGATCGCCCGGCGCCGCATGATGGAAACTCCTCCATTGCACGCTACAGCGTTTGTCAGCGGCGAGACTATATTCGGGTCCTTAGTCTTTATTTCTGCGCTATCAAATGATTGGCCGGAGTCCTGGTTGTACATAGTAGTAGGAGAAACAGGCCCAATATTTGCGTGCACTTGCCCTGATATATGTCAATGTTACCTACGTAAAGAGGTACTGTGTTTGTATTTTAATGGAAAACCATGATTTCTATCTACGCCTCTGCCATACGTAATGCACGTAATGTCGCTCACCGTAGCTAAAAAGACCTTGCAGAGGCTGGTTTTTGGCGATTCCGAAGACGTCAGCGTCATACTACGAACTGTGCTTACTACTCTATGAATTTCGCTATTTGAACATGTTTTCAAGCGTTTTTTTTTACTTTCAAATACATTGGTTGTTAAAGATATTCAGTATCAAGCAATTTGTTTTGCGTAAACGGCGTTTTCTGCTCGTACAAAACGTCGCCTCGCCATAGCTCGCTCTGACATTGATGCACTGAATTTTCAGTGGTTTTCGTGTTCCTCTTACAAGGGACCACTTCGAACGAAAAATGGAGTTTTGAAAAACGGTTTTTTGAGGGTTGTAGAGGAGTTAAAAACAATTTGAAATTTCTGAAAATTTAGCTTCCTGGCAAAAGTAACGATTTGGTAATATCAAAAAAAAGTTGGAAAAATGTCTTGAAATATCAAAAAATGATTCGGCTTAAAATAGCCTGAGGTAGTAAAAAAGCTAGGAAATGAAGTGAAATAACTAAAAATACCAATCGGCTGTCCATAATAAACTTACTAGCGATAAGTAAAGACAGAGGGATAAGATTTTACAAGCTTCTCCATTAAACTTATCAGGGCGAAATCAAGCGCGATATGGAATGGAGCGTTACGTTCACCTAGATTTTTTTGGGCGCTTGATTTTGCTTTGATAAGTTTAGCGGAGAAGCTTGTAAAATCTGATCCCTCCGTCTTTACTTATCGCTAGTTAGTTTATTATTGACCGCCAATTGGTATTTTTAGTTATTTCACTTCATTTCCTCGCTTTTTTTACTACTTCAGGCTATTTTAAGCCGAATCATTTTTTGATATTTCAAGACATTTTTGCAACTTTTTTTTGATATTACCAAATCGTTACTTTTGCCAGGAAGCTAAATTTTTAGAAATTTCACATATTTTTCCCGAAGGTTCCCTTTCTGACATGAATTTCGCTCAACGATTTCCAATTTGGAAAGATGAAACATCTAGCAGGCGATTTTGTCGTACGAGTTCAACTTCTGCAACTTGTGACGCACAACCGTGAAAAGAAACACCACTCATCGCCGCATTTTGCGCAACAGGTGAAAAATCGATATTATTGATTGGTATTAACCGATAATGTTTGATGAGTAAAATTCCCAAACCAAGAGATCCATACCCATCAACAATTACTACTCCTCGTCGCATTTTGTGCAATAAGCGCAAAAATCGAGAATATTGATTATCGATCGATGACGTGTCATCAGTAAGAAATCTGACAAGATTAGTACTTACCCCTAATGACCTATGTTAATTGGCTGCAGATCCACTCACATACCCTGCTCTCCACAGCCGTAACATGCCCAGCAGTTTTCGCGCTCCACGGCTAATTTAGTATGTAAACCCACGATTTTGAGGTACCCTTCAAAGTTGAGGTATCAAGTTCAAACTGGAATAGGAGCGACCTGCATCCATTTCCAGCCTCCTGTCCGAAAATAAGCTTCCTAGCTCAATTTTAAGTGTACCCACAAGTTGATGAACGCCAACTGAAAAAAGAAAAGGAGATTAACACCAAAATCGAGCGTTTTTTTTAAATTTTCTCGAAAACCAGTAAACCATTCCAAACCATTTTCGGGGGATAATACCACCTTTTTGAGCTCTTTTCGATGCAATTTGGAACTAGTTTCTGGGTTTACTCTGAATTTAGATTTCGAAAAAGCGGTTCCGCGCGTGGCCAGTTCAAAACCAAATCTGGTGCGCGCTTCGCGCTCACCACAATTTCAAAATTTCACTCAGTCCTCACGGGTAATTCAAAAACGATCAAAAAAGGAAAGAAATCAGAACGTTGGATTGGGAGGACGTAGCACAAACGTGAGCTATACAGTGGCCTTGAAATCATCTGAAAAGGTTCTCCTAAAAGTTTGAAGATGAAATCTAGCTAGGTTCTCGAGTTATGACTTGTTCATTGATCCCCTGAACAATTCTCGTTGCATTCAAACCACCGATCACTGCAATGGGATAGTTAGGGTGGGCTGGCTCATATCGTGGCTCAGCCGGTTAGGCGTTGGATTACGAAGCCATTGAAAGATGGTTCGAATATTGTGGGATCATTATGGCTGATAGTAAGTAATGACATTTCTATGTGTTCACCTTGCTTGTTTTGAGTTTTAACAGTGTCTCTTGTTTTTTATACCTCTTTTCTTATATCGCAGAGGTAACGTAATGTAAACGGAGAACGCTTCACATCAATGTTAGAAACTATAGAAATTCCGAGGTTTCGACAATTGCTAGAATATCAAGAATACCCTTACCCTTCTCAACCACATATGCCACAGAAAAACCGTCCTCAATTCGGAGAAAGACTTTAGGGGACTTATTTTGATATATGACGCTGGAAAAAAGTTCGGACAAATTGAAACTTCGTGGACTTGTTCCTTGATCAATGACCAATCTTTTTTCCAACAGAACAGAAGTGGGTTTACCTAAACTACAAAATCCATTGAAGCAACCTAATACTTTAGCGCATGGCTCGAAGACTCAACAAAAGTGTTTCGTGATCAATTCCAAAAATTGGAGTTGAACAGAACCACTCTTTTGAAAACGCATCTTACAAGAGAACTACTTTTATTCAGCCTGGCCATTCTGAATTAAATGTAGTTTTCTGGAGCCATTCTGGACGTAGAATCCGAGTATGCTCTTCGCAGCTTCTCTGAAAAAAACCACTCTGAAAAAAGTTACAGGCGTTTTTTCCAAGCCTCGCGACAATGCAAGGCTACCCCCATCAGGAAATTTTTAGATTTCGTCAGGCTAGGGTGCATTGAATGGCATTTTACCCACCGCAACCCATTGTTTTGGTGGTTTTTGATCTACCCGTGAGGACTGAGTGAGTGAAATTTTAATATCTTAAATTGTTTATTTTTACGCCCTCTACAACTCTCAAAAGACCGGTTTTCGAAACTCCATTTTTTGTTCAACGTGGTCCCTTGTTAGTGGGAGGAATGCAGTGGTAAATAGAAAACTCATTCTGGCTCCGATATTTCCCGAAAAATGTGTATTTCCTTCAGGAACTCCCACCAACCACAGGTCAAAACATAGCAAATTTCTGCTCTCATGTCCGCCAGATCAATTCAAAATGAGAGGTTTCGAAGTTGAAGGCAGCATACACGCTCGTAAGCGTGTTTGAAATAGCTACAGAAACAGAATCTTATGGCTCAGAACACAACGCCTACCCATTTCGAAGCGTCAAAAACGACCCAAAATGACGTTACACGAGTAAGAATTCGGCCCCGCCCCTGTATCTGCCCGCCCCCTGTATATGCCGTCTCCTCCAAAGCAGGGATTCGGGGCCATTTCCACCGTCGCCGATGTATGATTGCCGTTTTCATTTTAGTCTGACGCATGGAGCAGGCGGCTGACCCTGCGGGGTTGGCTGCCTCAGTGGAGAATGGGGTTTCGATTGGCGCGGGGTGATCTACCGTCGCAGCCCCGTCCATTCTTCAGACTAAAATGATTGCGCGAACTCTATGTGGGTGGTTCAATAAGTACGATAAGTAAGCCTCATACATCGGCGACGGTGGAAACGGCCCAGGACCCCTGTTATGGCGGAGACGGCAAATACAGGGGTGGCATGCACGTACGCGGCGGGTTAGGTTGGGGTTAGGCAGAGTTTAGAGCGTCGGCGCGTTTGATGATAGCAGCGCGAGGGCTGAGAGGGGGTTAGGCTAGCACTGAAAAATCGTTCCCTCGCAAACCCTACGTAGGAGGGTGGGGCAGCCGAAACCACGTTGAGACCCCAACTATCGATTATCTCCAGCACTCGCACAGCAATGATCAAACGCGCCGAAGCCCCAAACCCTGCCTAACCCCAACCTAACCCGCCGCGTACGTGCATGCCGCCCCAGGGCGGGCAGATGCAGGGGCGGGGCCAACTTCTTACTCGTGTACCGGCATTGTGGGTGGTTTTATATGCATCAAAATGCGTAGGCGTTGTGTTTTGAGCCATACGATACTGTTTCCGTAGCTATCTCGAACTCGTTCACAAGCGTGTATACTGCCTTTAAAGGCAGTGTTCACGATGATTTTCGTCCCCGAGTTTTTCACATTGAACAATGCGTTGACCTCCAAATGTTACCAAATTACGAAGAAACGGCGAGAAACGCATTAGAACGTCGTATTTCAGTGACATTATTCTATAAAATGGACTAGTAGTCCGGTTGGACGGACATGTTCTTAGTGGTTGTCACCGGTGCAAAATTGGGTCAATCGAAAATAGAAGAATATTTTATGCAAAGCAGGATTAGTCAAGGCCCTAAAAAAAGAACGGAGCGTAGAGAATAGCGAAAGACGGGTATACAAAAGAATTCATTGTCACATTAAACACTTCCTGTGATACTTAAAGGCAGTGTTCACGATAAAAAATGTGTTTGAGTTTCCACTAGGAATGGGTAGTGGAGGGGAAAACTGTAATGTTGACGTCGAAAGAACGCATGAAAACGAGCAAGAAGAGTCCCAAAAGATCCCGAAGTTGCCACTTTGAACGCAACGCAAACCCCGAAAGCGCAACACACGCCCACCGACGTGAACAAATGAATGCTCGAGATCGTGAGATGAGCGATGATTTCTAATCATTAGCCCATTTCTTCCCTTCAATCTCAGCTTCTCTCTTTACTTAGGTCAGCTCGCATAGATCGGCTGCAAAAGGCGGAAGTTACAAGTCTCGGACAACTCGTCCACCATGTTTCCTTAGCTTAATTTTTGAGCGACCATAACTCCGTTCCCAGAAGGTCTTGTTCGACTTCAGAGACATCATTGGAATCACCATGGGGCCCTTTTCAAGATAGGCGGGAAAACAGAAAAACAATTTTTATCGTGAACACTGCCTTTAAGAGGCGGGGTGATACTTGAGGATTTCGTGTACTTCTGGTGCGTTTTTCTCAATTTCTACGTCATTTAATTCTACCCGGAGGCCGCTTAATCAATATGGCGAATAATCTCAAAATTGAAGATTATCGTGAACACTGCCTTGGGGGTGTGTATACAAGTCTGTTGGTACCTGCTCGTTGGTGCCCCTGCTTCTACTGAACCCAGCAGACGTTTGAGTGTACACAGGGAACGTTCGAGCGATATAGCGTGCACAACTATATCGCGAAAGTATCCCGCACATTGCATAAAGGTGTCGCCGTCCGGCACACTAAGGCCTCTGGTCCATAACACCTTAGGATCCGTACCTAGGGAGTCATGGAGTCTTTGGCCACAAGCCACAATTTCGCCACCCTGAACTGTCGATCGCTGTCGAGTGATATCCAAAAACTGCGCTATCCAGACTTCTGAGCCATTTCCATGCACCGTTTGCTGCTTTGCGAAACCCGCCTGGGCGATAGACCCGTCATCAGGGTCGGAGAGTACACCATCTACTGCGGTAACGCTGATGATAGGAGAGTGGGAGGCTGTGCAATAGCTGTAAGGAAGGATTTCAATGGTATGGTCAAGGAGTTTGACTCAACGTCGTGCCGGAATGCATTCGTACGACTGCGGGATCACAGAGGATTCAATCTGTGGATAGTGAGTGCTCATGCGCCCACTGAAACCGCCGAAGACAATTCGAAGGATGCGTTTTATGAGGAACTCAATACGTTGCTGGCCAGGATACCTTGTCAACATGCTGTTGTCGTGGGGATTGACGCAAATGCGAAGATGGGACTTGATCAGGAATCCGAAGTACTCGGTAAATGGTTCTACCCAGTGGAGCAAACATCGGACAATGGCTACCGCCTTGTCGACTTTGTGAACGCAGTGGTCTGATTATTGCATCGACATTCAAGAGGAATCATCGCCGCCATCAGCTTACGTGGCAGGGACCAACCCGGCTATCTCCAGAAGAGCAGCGGAAGCGGAAGATGACAACTTTGAAACTACAGCTTGACTATGTCCTGACGAGGAATATTCCAGTATCGGACATTCGAAGATCTAGAGCTGTGTGATGTCGCATTCGATTCGGATCACCGTCCTGTTCTGTTGAACTTCACTGCGAGGATTCATAAGAGGAAGCGAGGGCTCAGCCTCTCCAGAGGATTGACATGACAAGTCTCAGAGATGAAGAATGCAGAAGGAATTTCCGACAACGCGTTTCTATTCACATCGGAGTACGGACTAAGAAGAAACTTTGCGACGCGGATTCTTTTGTCAAGTGCATCCAGGACGCTTCTGAAAGAGCCACTCCCGGTTGTACAGCCTAAGAAGAAGTTCGCCTACGTCTCAGAAGAAACAACATCTACCTACAACAGAGTATGTGCTCTCCGAACTGCAGGAAACTTCGTGGAGGAGAAGCGTCTGAGGAGGAAGTTGCGTCGGCAGCTTCAAAGTGACCGCGAACGAGAGTGGACGTGTAGAGCTAAGGAGTTCGAGAAGGCTTGGGAGGAGAAGAATCCGAAGAAAGCCTACACGTTGCTGCGACAGTATAGCGGGAAGATGAAGAGATGTTCTCCTGTCTTGAACACTACCAATGGAGTTGCAGTTGGTGACGCGACGCTGCCAATATGGAAGGATTACTTCAGTTCACTACTGAATCGTCCAGCGCCATCAGTACCTGAGCTCCCGCATGTTCAGAGAGCACATTACGATGTCAGTGAGGAACCGCCGACTGAGTCTGAAGTTTTGGATTGTGTCCGGAAAATGAAGAATGGAAAGGCAGGTGGAGATGACAACATCACTGCTGAAATGCTGAAAGCTCTTCCTCCGTCTGGGATTCGTGAAATGACCAACACCATCCGTGCCATATGGATGAGCGAAAGGATACCCGATTCGTGGAGACATGCGATCATCGTACCTCTTCACAAGAAGCTATCCGTCACGGATCCTAAGAACTACAGAGGAATCTCTCTACTCCGTGTCATGTACAAGGTTTTAGAACGTATCATTCTCGAGCGACTTATCAAACATCGTGAAGGAACGACCAGAGATGAGCAAGCCGGTTTTCGACCTGGAAGATCGACCATCGACCAAGTGTTCGTCGTGAGAAGAGTAATTGAATCGTGGCAGCGGTTTTCGAAGCCATTACAGCTTGCTTTTTGGACTTTGAAGCCGCGTTCGACTCTCCTCATCGTGATCGATTGCTCAATGCTCTGCGAGCAGATGGAGTCCCGAAAGTATGTTCGGTTAATCGAGGACATGAACAAAGGAACAACAGCAGCAGTTCGTACACCTGTCGGATTTACGTCAGCTTTCGAGGTGAAAACAGGAGTAAGGCAAGGAGCCGTTGCAGGACCTTTTCTTTTCAACTTCGCCGTTGATGACATCATGCGTAGAGTTGCAGAACAGTTTCCTGCGGATGTGATCCTAACACCATCAGGACGCTCCCTTGTCGACCTGGAGTACGCCGACGACATTGTGTTATTCGCTGAAAACAACGCAAAACTGCAAAGGATTGTGAACCTCGTTTCGAAGTATGCCGCAGCCTATGGACTTCGTCTTCGTCCCGACAAATGCAAGCAGATGTGGGTCTCTCAGAGGCCTTGAACTGGAGTTCGTGTGGACGGACAATGTATCGAACTGGTGGACGATTTCTGTTATTTGGGCTGTTTGCTGAAGAACGATGGTAGTTATGCAGCGGATATTCGACAACGATGTGCGAAAGCTACGTCTGCATTCAATTCTCTAACCAAGTGTTTGTGGTCTACCCCCATCGCGAAGAAAGTCAAGTTGCGCGTCTACTTATCCGCTATTCGCCCTATCATGATGTACGGATCGGAGACGTGGGCAGCACCGAAGACGCAGATGGAAAGGTTGGATTGCACGGAGAGGAAGCTTTTTAGGCGTTTGCTTGGATATTTCTGGCCGCGTGTATGCCATAACGAAGACCTTTACAAGGAAATCGACGCAGTACACCAACGCTTGACACGAGGGAAGGGCCAGCATCTCCAACGCCATCTCAAGCAGCAATGGAAAGTCGACTTTCGACTGCTCGGGCATATACAAAGAAGAACGCCGGATCGTCTCGTACAACACGCTTTAAAAATGCTTCCAAATCCTGTCTGGAAACGGCCACCTGGGCGTAGGCGAAAGTTCTGGACGGATGTGGTTAAAGAGGATTTAAAGTCACTCGGCATCGAAAGACAGTTCAGGCGCGATGTTTCGTTTCGCAGGAAATGGAATAGTGACAGCTGGATGGAATGTGTTCAAATTGTGGCTGAAGACCGTGAAAAATGGACACGGCTGACTACTAGGACGGCACACCTCGGTGAAGATGCGGAATGACCGCGTCAGGCGAAAGCCAACCGATTAAGTCAAGTAAGTCACTGCCTGTAAAAGATGCAATTTCAATAAATTTTCGGAGCTAAATTTAGGATTTTGTTTTTATTTTGTATTGTGGTTGTTTAGAACAATTCAAAAATGACTTCAAGATTGAAGTCGGACTACTCTGAAGCAAGCTACGGCAATGTGGCGCTTTAGGCGCTCAAAAAACGACGCAAAACGCCGCTTTTGCAAAAAATTTGCTCGGTACTGTAACTAAGGACTCGCTCAGTTTCATAAAGCATGATCCCGCTCAAGCTGTAAAATTGGTTACTCTGGGTCTGGTTTTTTTCTTGTGATGAGATATTTTGATTTCATCTGCATTTGTCGCAGAGCTACCCGAAATTTCGGAGCCAAATTTAGTTTGTGTACTTTGCTGACGCACGCTCGCAGTATGCGCGCGCGAGCTCCGAACAGTTAGATACCTGCTCTCGCCCTGAATCAGCTGTTTTCTCAGAAGCGGCCCAATTCGACTCAAATGTGGGGGAACTCTTCTGAACCTTTTCTATTTAGTTGTTTTTAAAGTTTTAACCCTTCTCATGGTTTCTTTATTTTACACATTCTTTCTATACATTGGCCGTGCCCATTTTTTCGATTGCGGCAATCTAGTTCCGCATCTCGCCTTGAGAGAGAAACTTTGGCAAAGCTTATGCTCAAAAAAATATCAAGCAAGAGAAAGGCCAGTAACAGAATTTATAGAGCCATCACAAGCAGAAAAAAATTCCAAACGAATCCTTTCATTTGTCAACTACATATTTCTGCTATTCCTGCAGCTATAACGTTCGGGAGAAAAGCAAACCTACTAACCACAACAGAAATTTCCAAAGCTTAGCTGCATCGTCCGCGCGAATTTTCGCACTTTTCTTTTCAGCACAAATCTAACCTATTTCCTCAGTGTGTTCCCTTTCTAGAATTCCATAAGTGACGCAGAAACATCCTTCTCAAAAGGGAGATGATGACGTCCACTTCCGGCAGTAGGAACAAACATGCTGGGGCGGTGGTAATCTGGCTTGATGTGCAACTTAAATCTCAAATTTGAGTTTCATCTTATCTTTAATCTTACACAAACTCAAACATGCTGGTTGTGACGTGGGAATGCCCTCATAGAAGGGCCAACATTTAATGAGCAACTCTGATCCAAATCAGTGACACTTCATCTTCAAATTTGTGGATGACACTGAATGGGAACATCAGCGACAGGTGGCTGTCGCTGACTGCAGGGTGGTGAGAGCACATGAAATAGTGCAGCGGCGGGGAGACACATGGATTTCAATTGGGCCTGACAAAGAGCAAAATGTCCGAGTACATTTAAATCTCCCGTCTAAATTTTAAGTTGGAGGTGAACCAAGATAGTTAGAGGTGAAATAAGACCGCTTTCTATTAAGGTAAGTCTGGTTTGTCAGTTCTCGATAATAATACCCGAGCTATCTTCCGTTAAAACGAAGGAAATCGAAAAAAAATTGGTGAAAACGAGTTCGATTTCTCGAAAAAGGAAATTTTTGTAGCACATTTAGTTTTCTCTTGAATTTTTCAAAACGCTGGCGTATTCAAGGTCCAAATTGCTATTTAAGGATATGGCTTGCGACCACTTTTTCCCCGAAATCGCTTTGCTTTTGAGGTGAACACCCTTTGCAATCAATTCACTGAAACGTCGCGCGAGCCGCACCTGCGGCAAGAAACGTCGCGCGCGCCAGGCCTGCAATGAAACGTTTCCTATCAATTGCACAAGTGATCCAGATTCATTTTCTATACCTTTCTTTATGAAATGAGTGCTTACGGGGCACACCTCAGCAGATGAGAACTTCTGGAAAAATTCTAAATTACTTCAGCAGATGAGATTTTCTGGCCAAACTCTAAATCCTTCAGCTTATAAGCTAAGAAACCATTGTGACAAGAAGACCTTTGATTTCAAGTTGAATAGGTATCCTCACATTGCCCGAGCTGTACTTAATTCATCGAAAGATCATACGATTTGCTTCCGCGATGCATGAACAATTAAGGCCGGAATCATACTCCTCGCGATCAGCGACAGTGCATATCAGGCATATCGATTTTCAGTCGATACTCATGGTAAACATTGCGTCGCGTCGCTCGTCGCTGGAAGTATGATTCCGGCCTAAAACTCGAAGTTTGGAATTGATGGGCCGCCGTCGTCGTTTTAGCAGACCTATTGCAGAGAAAGAAACCTGTTTCAATAACAAAAATTGCTCTAGCAAAGCTGGTCTAAAATTTGCGCAGCGATTTGTACTATATTTTGAAAATTTGAGAAAAAAACTCGATACAAGAAACTCATTAGAATCGGACTGTTTTTTCCCCGAGTTGGGCTGCCTTTTTTTATAGTTTCTACTGTAATTTGGCTTCCTAAAATTGAATAGCACGCAACATTTCAATAATAAGCGAGCGAAAATTCTATTGGATCTAAGTCTTATTCAAAAATTAATCGAAAATTTGACGTCAATAATCTTTGAGCAACCTTGGAATTAAACATGTCTGATTTTCGAATTTGATCATCAATTCAAAAAAAAATCCAGCGGACTCATTCGGAGCCGTCGTTCACTTAAAATAATTGGAAGGAATGAATCTGGAAAAGCAGTATATCCGAGAATTTATAGAGGTTGTTTAATTCATTGATTCAAAATCTTTGAATGCTCTTGTCAGGTGAGCGATTTCCCGATTCGCCAAATACTGGCAGTGGATTGAACCCGGCCGTGTAGTTGTCCTGTTTTGCCTTCATTGGCGAATAACCTCATCCTCTTCATCATCGAGGGACTGCTGGGAGCAATGGCGCAGTGCAATGTCGCGCTGCTCTCGTAACATCGAACAGATAGGCGTGGCTCGCAGCCTATCGGCTCGGTAAGTTTTGCCAACAACTTGACATGTGCTCATTTACATTGTGATGGTTCTTCATTTGGACAGCCATTACCTCCACATTTATGGAGGATGCTCATTACTCTCAATTCTCATTACTCTACCGCCCCTGATAATTGGACCTCACGAGGGCAGTCAACACGTTTATGACAAGGGAGCATCTCTTCCAACGCAACTGGCAACAGATTCTATCTTCCGCTCACTGGACCCAGCACGGCCCAGCTATTTCTCTATTGTTATGCTGAGTTGAGATATGAAACAATGCACGCGTATACTACTCAGGGAGGTTATGCAGTAAAGCGAAAGACGATACTTGTCGGAGACGATGCCCTCACAGACGAAAACACGATAAAATTGAGGTTAAACAATGAAAACTGATAACCGAGGGCAAAAAGGTCGATTTGGGGTGAGACTAGGCAGCTCGTCCGATTTCGCCGCGTGCTGCAGGCGTGCGTCCGCAAATCACACAAACTGAATATACTGTGCTTATCTGGGTCAAATTCCGGTCCGCAATTGCGTCTCGACACGCTTTGCTGCCCCGCGCTTTCGAGTCAGAAGAGTTTCCAGCGACGCAGCTGCCGATCTGTTGACTCTAGGTGGGTTTTGGAAACTGGAAACTAAACAAAATTGAAGAAGACTGTATAAAAAAGCCATATCGAGTCGGCTTTGAAGCTGGAAACTCGATTGACTCGAGCGCGTGCGGCCGCAAAGCGTGTCGAGATGCAATTGCGGACCGGATTTTGACCCAGATAAGCATAGTAGCTTCGATATGCAGGGATTATGCGGTCATACAACATGGCTGTACGAGAGGAAAACTAATTTTCATGTACTTCAAAGTTCAGCCATCCCCTTTTGACCTTTCCGGTTCGATTCCTGTTTGTCCTGATTCCATTCACAAGGGGAATAAGATTGTACTGTGGTTTTTCTATGCGCCCAGTTCCGATTGTAGTTCCTGCGCAACGAACCCTAAACCAAATCCTGAAGTCGTTCAGGCGTTCGCATAGATTCAGTCGCGAGATTGTCAGACTCTGACGCACCCCTTCGCCCTCCCCTTCGTCTACTTCTTCACACGAAATCGCTCTCATCACTACCTTTAATTATTGTCCATTACAATGGTTTTATAGTTCCGATCCAAGGGCATGTCATTGGCCAAATTCTGGCCACCCACGTCGTTTTCTCACTAAAAACGACCCAACAGTGTCCACGGAAATTCATTAACCTGCCTAGAAACGCTGAAGGTTTTAATAGGTGAAATGAGGTTCGGCTGCGCTCAATCAAAATTGTGTCCATTGCATTCTATAGGGATATGCAGAGATGAAGTCGCCCGCAGCCATAGCTTCTTTGGGTGGAGTCGGGAACTCTACGAACCTTCACCTGTGGGCAGGTTAAGGGGGGAACCTTCACCACTGAGAAAACTGGTAACTTCCGGTACAAAGCCCCGAAAAGGAATTGAAGTGACCCGACATCTGTGCGTCATTTTCAAGATGGAATGGGTATCATTGTTAGTTTTTGTTCACAGCTTTTTTCTCCTAGAAGATAGACCTCTGGTGAAGGCTGATATAGGAATTCTCATGACAACCTGCATCGAATGGCGTTTTCAGGTTCAAAAAATACGTTCCCGATATTCCTGCCGATTTCAATTTATAAAATAATTTTTTTTTTCGCCGGAAGCTATCGGTTTTTCGCTCATAACTTTTTAACCTTCGAAGATCGACTTCCGATGAAGGTTATTTCCGAAGTTCCCATAGAATTCTGCATCGACTAGTGTTTTCAGGTTGGAAAGATATTGTCCCGATCTTTTAGTCTAGTTCGTTTCATGAAATACCAGTTTCTTTTATTATCCTTAACCATTCAAGATAGGGTTATGCTCAAGCTGTTTATAGAATCTCCGTGAAATTCTGCTTCGTATGATATATAGGGTTGCTAACTTTTCCTGTTTCATAAGCCAGCCACCTCGTTGGAGCCGAGCTTCATAGTTATCTCCATAGTGTGCTCTTGCCTCTACGATGTAAACGAGAGACGCAGAGATTTACTGGAGCCAACAATGGGGCTCGGCTCCACCGACCTGACTAGCTTATGGAGCAATTAATTGTGGAAACCTAACATATCGTTCGACGCAGAATTACGCACAGATTGCGAAAACAATCTTCTCCATTACCTTATCTCTAACGGTTGAAGAGTCATAGGCGAAAAACTGGTATTCCATAAAATGAATTAGGCTAAAGCATCAGTAACATTTTTTACACCTGAAAACAAGCTTTGAGCTAAAAAAACCATTTCATAAACAGAAATCGGCTGGAAGATCGGAGAAATTTTTTCCAACCTGAAAGCGCTGTTCGACGCAGAATTTATGTAGATTTCGAAAACTTCTTTAACTAAAAGAGAGGAAGATCTTCAAGGACAAAAAAGTTATGGGCGAAAATCTGATTGCTTCAAATGAAATAAATGGTATTTCATAAATATAGAGATCGGTTGATTGGAATCGGAAACGTTTTTCAACGCAGAATTCCATGGAGATTCCGACGTCCGCGGAAATCTCTTGGAGCTCCAGAGAAAGCCTTCTGCAGAAAAAAACAGTTTGAATATGCTAAAAAATATATTTGTAGTTCACGCTAAGAACGTTTTTCGAGATTTTCAGAGTTCGCGTACATATTAGTTGTTTCTAAAGTTGTTTGACTATGGTATGCGAAAAAGAAAAGTGTCAGATTTGAGAGCGCCAAGAATCTTGTAAATGATGATGTTTGCGGATTCACGATTGAGGACAAACGTTAAAATGTTCAGCTCATTCAAAAACGTTCTGATAATTCTCAACCAACACAGCAGAGCTGTCAAAGGTGTTTGAGCACTCGAGTTTTTGAGGGCAAGGCGATAGGACTTGTGGAAGCTCCGATAAAATTTGTCCTAGCTGCAGATCAACCTTGCCGTGAAAGCTCTAAATCGGTGCCTTTACGTCAGGGTCTATCCACGGTTCCGGCACCAGCAGTACACAATCAACCTCACAGCGACCTGGTAGTAAAGTTGTCGTGGCGGTGCCTGAACTCACCTGCTGCTGTGCCTGCATGCTATGGAGGCACCGTTTAGGAGCCTTCACGACAGGGTTGATCTGCCACTGGGACAAAATTTATTACAGAGGTTGAGGAGAGCTCCTGTCGTTTCTGCTCAATCAGACGAATTTCATCTGCGAGGCTATAAATAGCCAATTCCTACTTGTCATTATTCACCCTGTCATTTGTTGATAACTTTTGAATATAAAAACATAGGGATCCAGCTAGGAAAAGGCAATTTACTAATAGTTGACGACTACAATTGCTCCATAGACATGTTGAAGATGACGAATTTCGCTCCACTGAGAGTTTCTGCGAATTTTATCATACATGTAGCCTACATGTAGCCTGAGAACACAGCAGTGTGCCGATGAAATTGGCGGAACATCTCATTTATGCAGCGGTTTTGCCAATGGAGTGCCCAGGCTCTTGCAACACCTCCACCTGATCTTGATCTTTGATAGAGAGCGTCAATTCCCGGTAAACTATAGTAAATATGAATAACACATGCTCCAGTGACGAATGGACGAGCGACTCTGACGAAATCATCAAAAACAACAACTATCGCTCCAGCCGCGAAGCGGCTGGAGAGGTTTGGTTTGCCTAGGCCTTGTGATCACTTAGAATTTTATAAAATAGTTTATAGAATCTTTGAAACCCAATTTCTGAAGATTTCCTCCTGGATATAACTGAAGGGGTCCATAAGACACCAGCTGTCCAAATTTGAGCTAAATCGGTTCCCAAATAACAAAGTTGTGAGCCCGAAAGCTTAAAGGCATCGTACGCGCAGAAAACCGTACATTATTTTTTTATGTTTTTGTGTAGCTTGGCCTCCCTAGCGAACGAAAATGTCGAAGGGGCTCATGAAAAACCTTCATTTGTGAAGAAAAGTCAATTGGAACACATTGTAAATACAAATTTGAATTCCGCGCCAAAATCTTTTTTGAGGTTATTCCGCTTTTGGAGGCCTCGTTACTGTCATTTTCGGAGTTTTTCTGCATGTGGAGATCGTGCCGTAACTATTTTTCGTGTTGTGTCGCGGTCGCACCAACGTTCTAGGAAAAAGTGCTAGATGACTGGTGAGAAATGGTGGCGGATCTTCATCTTTGATGCCTTCTAACCTCATTGCCCAACGTTTTTGACGCGCCAAAGTTTACCATTGTGGTCTATCGGGCTCAACCATGAAGTTGAGCCAAAAAAATGAAAATTGATTTCCAGCGCGAACTATGCCTTTAAGAAATTTTCATGGTGTGCGCCGTAGGCCGTGAGCCGTAGGCCGTAGGCCGTGGGCCGTAGGCCGTGGGCCGTAGGCCGTCACGCTTTTCATTCCTCACGGCTAGTAGCCACTGCCAATGGTGAGACAGGTAAGTTGGTAGTGGGTACGTAGGCTGGTAAGTAATCGATTTGTAGGTGAGTGGGGATTCTGATGGCGTCATCGGGACGTCGTGAAAAGTGCTTCGGGATTCTGATGACGTCATCGGGACGTCGTGAAAAGTGCTTTGGGATTCTGATGACGCCATCGGGACATCGTGAAAAGTGCTTCGGGATTCTGATGACGTCATCGGGGCGTCGTGAAAAGTGCTTCGGGATTCTGATGACGTCATCGTGACATCGTGAAAAGTGCTTCGGGATTCTGATGACGTCATCGGGACATCGTGAAAAGTGCTTCGGGATTCTGATGACGTCATCGGGACGTCGTGAAAAGTGCTTCGCGCTTCTGATGACGTCATCGGGACGTCGTGAAAAGTGATTCGGGATTCTGATGACGTCATCGGGACGTCCTGAAAAATGCAAAAAGCTTCTGATGACGTCATCGGGACGTCCTGGAAAATGCACAGGGCTTCTGATGACGTCATCGGGACGTCGTGAAAAGTGATTCGGGCTTCTCATGACGTCGTCGGGACGTCGTGAAAAGTGCTTCGTGCTTCTGATGACGTCATCGGGACGTCGTGAAAAGTGCTTCGTGCTTCTGATGACGTCATCGAGACGGCGTGGAAACCCGGAGAGTGGGCAGGTTTTCGGGACCCGTTGCTGGTCATCCGAGAATTTGTACAGACCACCCCGCAAAGTAATTAGGAGTCCCGGACCCGTCGCTGGTCATCCAAAAAATTGTGCAGGACACCCCGGAGAGTGAGCAGGAGCCCAGACTCGATGCTAGCCATACGAGAAATTGTGCAGGATACCCCAAAGAATGAGCAAGAGTCTTGAGCTTTGCGCTAGTCGTCTGAGATAGTGTGCTGGATGAAACGGAATTTGCGCAGGAGTTTAAAAACACCTTGCAAAACTTTCGTAAAAGTGTAAGGATGACAAGCATAGCGTGCAGAAAGCTTGAGATGTTATGTAGGTCATGTTGCCAGGCTGCTTTTCAGTTTCGTAACGCGCTGAGGCCATTCACACGACCCCATTTTGAGTGCTCCCTCATTCTTCTTCACCAGCCTACTGATTTTTTCTGCAATAAATGGTACTTGCTTATCAGCATCCAAATTCAAAAACAAATTGTTAGGAATATCTCCATTCGCAGCTCAGCAGAGCTTTTTCATATCAAATTCATGGAATCGAAGAGGCTGTTCTGCGAAGGAATGGGCGGCGGAAACGAAATAATGAGTATAGCCCCTTTCACAGTCATTTTGCCGTCCGACGTCCGGCAATGCTATCCGACGTCGCGCGCAGCGTTCACTAGGCCGTGAGTAGAGCAACCGATAATAACGACCATCCCACCATCAACGGAGAAATTTCGCACCGACGTCGAGCGCCGTCATGCGACGTCGGTCATCCGGCGTCGCACTGCGGCACTCCACGACGCCGCAGTTCTATCTTATAACGTGCCGGACGGCCTCGTCCGGCAGACTGTGAAAGACGCTTATGGAGAACCGCTTCGTTCCACTGATGTGAAAGTGCCCAGATGGAATGGAAGGTAGTTTCTGACTGTGCAGGGTTTGAGTTAGTTTCATTCGAAAGCGAAGAACTGCGGGCAGAGTCTGCATCCGGCTGTAGGCCAGCAGACTTTCATGATTATCGACCGGGCTGGCTACGTCTGAGCAACCAACTATAACTGGGGCCTAAAGCCCCTGTCAGAGTTGGATGAGAAAATCACCGTGGCCAGCCCGGTCGATACGTATGAGAAACATGGACGATGGAGGTTGCAAAAAACACCCGGGGTCGTATTCGCCAACAACCAGCCGAGGGAAGTCGAAGGGAAGCGGAAGGGATGATACCGTGCGCGGCAGAGGAGCAGATCAACCCATCTCACACCATGTAAGATGGAAATGCAAACTGTGTAACGTATCGATATCACTGCGAAAAGATAAAGATTCCATCGCGAAGCGGCCATTCTTCAGCTATGCAATTCGAAAAATTCCGGCGGTCGCGATGGAAGCGAAGGGAGGCGAGAGGTGGCCGTGGAGCGCGCACTTTGTACTGAAATTTCACCTCATCTACCCTTCGACTCCCCGGCGGGTTGATGGCGAATACGACCCCCGGTGTATCCAGAAGTGTCTGACGCGGTCAATATGTATGAAATATGTGGAACTGTATCATGAAAATAACATTCATTACTTACTTCATATTATGTGAACACCGGTAGGGTCAGCAACATCGCGTGTTTTTTGCATTCCACCTCATTCATGTCTTTCATGATTATCGGCCGAGCTGGCCACACCAATCAACCAACTATGACCGAGGCCTCAGAGTTTGTTGAGAAAATCACCGTGGCCGACCCGTTAAATACGTGTGAAAAACATGGAGGTTGCGAATAACACCCGGTGTAGCCAACTGTGGCTGACGCGATCAATATGAATGAACTATGTGCAATGATATCATGTAACTATATCATTCATTTCTTACCTTATATCATGTGAACATCGGTCGTGTCAGCCACATTGGGTGATTTTTCTGAGATAGGTTTATAACAGGTTGGGTCATTGATTCTTGTGACCACAGAAAGAGGACTGATGTAGTGAGGAGACGAAGAGGTCTCTGTTCGAAATTCTTGCATAGGATATTACTGCGTAATATCAAGAAAAAGTGAACAATTCTGTAAAAAAGGGGTCTTCCAAGCAAAATTGGTTTGGTTCGCGTTACAAATGTTTCAACAAAAAGGGAACAATATGAAAGTGGAATGAGGAGAGTCTACAAAAAATGAACAATATCCTCCAAAGCTCTTTCCTTTGTCGGCGATTCTAAACAGCGGAAACAAACAGTTGGGCATTTCACGAGGAAGAATTGAATGGTTTCCTAAAACAATTTGACATCATCTCCTCTTTGAATGATACGAAGCTATTAGGTACACATGCATATAATGGAGTCCACCAAGAGTGTCTCATTTACTTAATCACTAAGAAACGGTCGGCTGGGGATCAATGTGCATGAATCCCATACCAGCACGCTCGATACCGATTGAGCGATAGCGGTTGTGCTGCAACGAGTTTCATGTTATTTGATCTCCAATCGACCGCTCCTCATTGATAAGTAAATGAGACACTCTTGGTGGACTCCACTTTATATATAGTTCAGCTCCGCAATCGCGTTCAGTCCTCATTATCACAATCGTAAAAGCAAAGCGGTTGTTCTTAAAAAATTGAACTAGAATCATTCTCAAAACAACCTCTCCGCTTCTACGATTGTGATAATGAGACTTTGCGGACTGAACGCGATTGCGGAACTAGATCATACATATTTTATCGGCACTCACACAATCAAAGTCCTTTATGGAGCCAAAAGGGCTTCCTATTGGAGAACCGCAACGGTTTGTTTCCGCTGTTTAGAAGTGCCGACAAAGGAAAGAGCTTTGGAGGATATTTCCTTAGTTTTCAAACGGTGTAAAACCAACGAAGCTTCAAAAAATCTTTATTCTAGAAACTAGAAGGAAAGTTATGATCATGGCAGAGTTCGTGTACGGAGAGTACTCAAATGCTGAACTAGGTTCTCCTCCTCACAAATTTTGGGTTTGAGAATTTCAAGAAAATAGGGTGCCTTTATAGTTTTGAAACGCACTGTATATCTCAGGGTTCAAATGCTCCACCAAAGCTTTGGCTTGTTTTAAGAGGATCGCCACAATCACTTAAACTTTACCAGTACTGGGGATTTTTTTTTCAAATGTAAATTCAGAGGTCAGGAAGCATATAACAATGCCATGATTCTGAATTCAGCAGCCTCAAATTGTTTTACTTTGAAATTTATTCTTTTGAGGGAACGGGCTGTGCATTCCTGGCTATGCTCATTCTATAGCACGCCTTCGGAGCTCTTGAGTAGTTTCTCGTCAGCGGTTCCTGAACTCTAGTATACCTGACCAAGTTACGATTTTTGGCGTTTTTTCGTTAATCGACAATGGATCCTTGAGTTTGTGCGAGATCACCATCGTGAGGTCTTCCATTGAGTTGCAGCTCTCGATAGTCGTGATTTTCCGTGAGCATTGCCTTTCTTTGATGATGAGGATCCATTTCAGATGTTCAGCAGTGCACCGCCGCTGCCACCGCGAACCACGAGTAGTCCAAAAGTCACATTCAAAGGAGTGGGTTATTTTTTGAATCCTTCCAGAATGAGTTTCAATTTTACATGTTTAGGCTCAGACGTGGCGAGAATCAATAGGCGTGTTTCTTTCGATTCTTCTTTGCTTTTCATTATTTGTGAGTCGATTCCACCCGATTTATATCCTACATCGTGAGTGTAAATGTGAACGATCACATACATTTTTTTCCAGATCTCAGTGATTTGTCTACTCGTTTATTATTGGCGAGATCGAGGCGTTTATGAAGAACTTATAGATTATCTTGATAAAACTATTAGTATATCAAAAATCAATTACAATCACCTACTTGGTCTCTATCAACTGAGTGACAAAGAGATCGTAGTGCTTGGTGAACAGCGAACTGTGAGTTTCCTCCACTCAAATCCCATTATCAATTACTGACGATTTGCTTTGTGCGAGTTCATAATCTTAGGTTGACACGGATCTGATTGTTCTTAGGAAGGCTGGTCATCTCTAATTCTCGTCGACCTTAATTTCTCCAAGGCCTGATCACAGCGGGAGACATTGGAGGGAACCCAATTCGAGAACTCTGAGTGCAATGCACCTGCTGTTGAATTTTATAAGTGTGGTGGTTGCAATTTTTCAAAGAGATTAGAGAGGCTATTCTAGGTGGGAAAAATTAGAAGCTGCCAATTATGACTGTTTTTGCGGATCGGTCAGTGAAACCATAAGTGATGCCGCTGAAAACCAAATACCACAAGCTCTTGAATGGAATTCCAACCAAAATTCTGGATTTCAGTATAAGACGATTCTCGGATGCTACTTGTTAGGGGATCTGATCTGTTATGCGTGTCTCATCGCCGCCATCATTCTCCTCTTCTCCACAAATGTGTCAAAATCACCAGCACACATCGTCTTCTGGGTAAGATTTACTTTTTCTTTGGTTTTCTGAAGGAGGAACCGAAATGTATAATAGCACTTTTTCGAAAAAAAAAACAATGTGATAAGTGAAACCACAGCGATATTAGCGCTCGTGACATTTCATTTCTCATACGATATGTGCATCCACTAGTGGGCAGAGGCATCGGAACATCCTCCGATGTGGAGGATTTTTGGAGTGACTGTCGACTGGAGTCTAACAAGAAACCGTGAGCTTCGGAGACTTCATGGAGCGTAGTGTTTGTAGCGCAAAGGAGTAAAATAGTGCCGCTGATGCAGCACGCTGTCAAGTTCGAATCCCTCCCAAAGCCGCTCCAAAGGCTAATTTTTCCACCTAGTGTGTACATCATTTCTCGCGCAGATGATGCCTTCAAAAGTCCAGATCCCGTTTGTTGAAGGCATCCATGGATTGAGAAATGAAATGTTGTTGTTGCCACCAGTGGATCAACTTCTCACGAAAATATATGGCAGGTTGAGGAATAGCTTCCTACGTTTTTTTTGCTTTGTTTTTTTTTTCTCGAAATCTTGTGAGTTGTTTGGCAATTAGGCGCTCTTTCTCTGTTCCCGTAAAACTCGATCTTTTTCGAATTCCACATTCAAATTCGGTGTGTGGCCCCAGTACATACATGCCGAATATTTTAAAGACAGTGTTTTCGAAAAAGCATGGATGGCCAGTTTCCTGTTGAATATGAGAAAACAGGGGTTTTATGAGAAAATTCAGCTAGAAAGAGCATAAAATGACCGCAAACCGTTTGTTTTTCTGCCAAAACAGGGCTTTTGTATGTTTCATTCTTGACTTTGGAAGAATTGTCCTATTCAGAGGAAAGAACTCTTCTACGTATGTAAGAAACGTTACCCACCCAATCGAGTATCATATGTTAGTGTTGATTCTTTTGGTTACCAGTTCTTTATCTGCCGAAAGCTCTCAAAAGAAGTAAGTATCATCCTGTTGGGCGGGCTTCAGCGGTGGGCCGACTGCACCACACGATTTCGACCCACCTCCTGTTCGTTTTTCACCGTCTTTTTTTCTGACATGGAAAAGGGGCGACAATTTAAGATTTTCGTTTCAACGCAAACAATGCCTTTAAAATGTTTATTTTCGACCACTACATATCGGTGCACCAAGTCAGTCACTGTTGATGAAACGTTTGACTTTTTTAAAGGCAAGGTTCAGCTGGGAGACGATTTCTACCGCGCGCGGCCGATGGCTGAGATCGATGACAACGGGCCAACTCTTGTGATTGAGTGATTGACTGAAATGGTGAATTAACTCTAAGGAGACTGTTTTTTCCTGCCGTTTTCGCACATTTCCTCGGATAACCTGTGACCTGCGCTCCGATTTAGCGAAGAATCTCGAAATTGAAACTCCGCCCGGACCATGTCTTTAGAGGAACAGTCCAACCTCAGGGGCAATATGTGATATTCCGCCCACCGTGAATAGCTACCCTGCCAAGCGCGAGGTTTCAATTTGCTCAAATAAGGGAGGAACTACAGGGAAAAAGTCGGCCCCGCTCACAATACCCCTGAAGCCTAACTACGCACAGCGCCCCGTAAAGGGAACCAAGAGCTCTGCTATTGTTTATTTTGCCTTTGAGCATCGCCACACAAACCAATTTCTCCGTTTTCAAAGATTTTGGTTCTCTATTCCGAGCGAAACGCTTGATTATGCTGTTAGATTATTGGGGGCAGGGCCTACTTTTTGGCCTACTTTTTCCCTGTAGTTTCCCGCTTATTTGATCGAATTGAGATTTCGCGATTGGCAGGGTTGCTACACACGGTGGGCGGACCGTAATATCGAATTTTTTCCCTGAGGTTGGACTGTGCCTTTAAAGGCAGCAGACAAGCTAAAAAGTGTTATCGATTTCATGACATAAGTCGAGGGTTTCGAGCTGTAGTATGGGTAACTAATCAAAAAAACCTACAAAAACTATGCAAATAGGGGAATACGTTGCTTGTGTAACGGGGTGAAAGTGGACGAGTTACATCGCAGGTTTTTGTCAGTTACACCGCACCCGAGGTTGAATCAGCGAGAATTAGCGAAAAAGCGGTTGACATAATAGAGCTTATAGGCTCTTGCAGTCTGTAACAGAACGCTCACCTCGTTGAAAGCATCGAAAACCAGTCAAGTAATCGTATTCAAACGACGAATATAGACGATTTAGTATTGGGAGGCGGGATTTTAGAAGCTTATGGGCGGAATTTTCAAAAAATTTCAACATGATTTCGCTCAATTGTAGCTTTTACTCATTTTTGATGCCTCCAACAGCGTGAGCGTTCTACTGAGAGCCATACGATACCAGTAACGCAGTTGTCTCAACAACGTTTTCGAGCGAGTCTGCTCCCTCCAAAGGCAGTGTTCACGATAATAATCGTTTTTCTGCTTTTTTGCCTATTTTGAAGACGGTCCCATGCTGATTCGAATGATGTTTTTGGAATCGTACAAGACCTTCTAGGAACAGAGTTATGGTCCCTCAAAGATTGAGCTAAGGAAACGTGGTGGACGAGTTGTCCGAGGCTTGTAACTTCCGTCTTTTGCAGCCGATGTATGCGAGCTGACCTGAGTAAAGAGAGTAGTTGAGAATGAAGGGAAGAACGGGGCTATCGATCAGAAATCATCGCTCATCTCACGATCTCGAGCTTTCATTTTTTCACGTCGGTGGGCGTGGAAAGTGCATCTGGGGGTGACGAGCTGACGGGTGTCCAACTTTGGGCCCGTAGGGTACCGTTCCGAGCTCATTTTTCTTAGTTTTTTAAACGTTAGGGTTGCACTAGGCCCTGCACCTGCCGATCTCCACCAAAAAAACAGACATGGTTTTTATCGTGGACACTGCCTTTAAAGTTAAGATGATAGCGCGGAAACGAGTTCGCGAAGGTTCTTCACTGAAGGCGAACTTCGCAGTTTCGAAAGATTTCCAACTTCTACGATTTCGTCTCTATGCAAAGATTTTAGGGCTCTGAACTTCATAGTTTAATGCAGGAAGTTTCCTATTCAGCTACAATGCCTTTGCGTTTTCATCGACTTTCTCTGAACTTGATTCCAATTTTTTCTTAATTTTTGCCAAAAAAATTGTCGATGAAGTGCGAAACGAATATAATTGAAAAGGAGACCCTCTCTGCGAACTTTACAAAATTTTCAATTTCACCACATTGAAAAACTTCCGCGAACCTGTCTTGGTCCTTTCATTTTGTCCCCAGAGAAACCGAATTTTGTGTCAACGATTCAGTGTATTCATTGGGGGGCGAAAGTTAACATTATAAAAGAATTAGCTGTTGGACCAGACACCAGGTTTAAGTGTGAAATTTGAAAAGGATTGACTCACCAGATGCAAAAAGAAATGCACTCTCGAATGCCCTGATCATTCTTTTCTAAACAAGACACAAATTGTCGGGAAAAAAAATCAAAACAAAAGCAAGCGCATGGATCAAAGTGATCCCCAACCTCATAGACTTGAGGACCCTGCGTCGATTTCCAACCCCATTCAAAACCCCTTGTTCTTAGGTGATCCTATGTGTTGGTGTACTCTACTGCATTTGTGAAGTACATCTATTCACTTTCATGCTCATGCCATATGCAGGTGGTTTACCGAATTCTACTGAACAGGTCAGTCACTTCCAAATAGTCTTTTCGGTAGGTGTGACTTATTGTTGTTTTCAGTTGCTCAACCATGCTATTCCTCACAACCCTGGCGGGTTATTACAAATGGAGCAGAGGCTTGGCTGCACTTTCGACCACAATCTCTATGCTGCCAACAAACGTCGTCTCAACCCAAGGGTAAATAATAATCTTGTCACGTAATCAAAAAAAAACCGTGTGACCGGTGCTGACTGTATACTCTAGTGGATCATTTCAAAATTATGAGAATTATTTTCGCCCCATCTTCTACCTTGTTACCAATCGTGAGTATTGTGTTGTCAATAGTAGATTTCATAGTGTGCTTATGACTATAACCAACCCGGCAATAATGACAAAAAGATTGTGCAAACAAGAACAATTAGATTTGGAGTATGTAGGTTGCGAAGTTAGGAAAGTGGGAAACGTGTGTCCGAGGATAAATCCATATGAAATGAGCTTGATTCAGAATACCTGCGATCCTCAGATCGAATCCGCGTTCATTCCACGATTCCTCCTCATTGTGCTTCTCGTAATTCGACTTCTACCGATCGTCGTTTGTGCGCTGCTTCTCGCTAAACGCACTCCTCTGAGTGAATCCGTCGCGGTCCTTGTCGAGAAACTGCGACCTGCCCAGAAGGTTAACAGGTAAGATATGGCTACTGCTTCATGACATTTCGCATACACTGCGCGGCAAAACTATATGACATACCCCGATTTCCGCGGTTCTGGATTTCGCGTGGGCTAAGCAGAAAATCTGTAAATGCCAATCGACGCAGCACCTTCCAAAACCCCTGGGTATAAGTTTTCATAAGAATACGCGGGATTTTGGAAAGCTGGCTCCGGAATGTATCAAAATTGACCGATGCAAAACTATATGACATGGCAGATGATACAACCAGAACTTCAATTTGACAGGCTCCATACTAATCCGTTCATTATAATAACAATCAATAACATAAATTTAATAGTCAGTGGAGTTACCCTGGCGCAGGGTAACGTCGAATAGTCTGTTTGGCACACTGTTCACTAAGTTCTTGAGAACGCCACCTTCATGCGGCCAACTCGGCCATACCGCCTTCCTTCATTTGAGCTACGGACTCGTCCTGCTTGCCATTGCGTACATATACGCGTCGAGCAAGTATACCCCACCAGTTTTTCATCGAGTTGAGGTCCGGCGAATGGTCAGGCCACTCAAGTAAATCGACATGATTGGCCTGAAACCAATCAAGCGTCGACCTGCTTACATGAATGGACGCATTGTCCTGCTGGAATACAAGGCGATGGCGTTTCAAAAAGGAGAGGTGATCTTTTGGTACAGTCTGGTAATCTGCAGAGTTCATACTGCAAGAAACGAAGACAATGTCTAGCTTGCCGTACCAGCTGATGGCTGCCCAGCACATCAAACTTCCTCCTCCAGAGTTCCTCTTCGAGGGCGTGGGTGGGTCCTTGCGCAGATCTCTCCAGTACGAATTGAATCCATTAGGTCCGTCTAAGTTGCCCTTTTTTTAGTCGGAGACAAGAATCTGATATGTTATTTCCTTACGATGTCGTTTAACATGAAGACTGAAGAGAGGACCCACCTCCTTCCAATCGGTTTGCATGTTCACTCGGGCGAACTGAAGCCGCGAGTTTTTTGTGGTTGTCCGTAAGACGTGGAGCATGTCTCACTCGTTCGCGGACGACGTTCTGGGACCTGTGCATGGTTCGCAGAATTGTGGATTTGTTCATGCGCGGGTCCAAAGCTCCCTTGATCTCGCTGTAGGACACCATGGAATTCGATGCCAGCCTCACGACTTCCTCTCGGTCGTTCAGCTTCCTTGGTCTTCCACTTTGTGATTTTAGCAGGTACAAAGCAGGTTCTTCAATGTATCGAGCAATACAGCCTCGAGTTCATCCAATTCGTTTTCTCCTAGGTCGAATGCTGAAGCCCTTCTGGCTCATTAAATCAATTTGAGCTCTTTCGCATTCCAACAATCTGGTTCCACGCATTTTGGAAAATAAGGAGCAAGAACTTCCTATTGTGGAACAGATTCCGTGAAGCCGTGATTTTTCTCACAGAAAATCTACAAGACTCAGGAAATTCCCAAGATTCACCTGCTATGTCATATAGCTTTGCATCGGTCAATTTCGACACTTGCCGGTGCCAGCCTTGAAAACTTTCACCTATTTTATTATGAAAATTTGCACCGGGGGTATTCGAAGGTGTAGCGCCGATTGGCATTTGCAGTTTTTCTGCTCGGCCCACGCTAAATCCAGGGCTGGTAGTAAACCAGCCAAACTATGATGTTAACTAAGACCTTTAACATCGATGTTAATTATGAGATTATTAGTCAGGACAAAAAAACAGTGCTTTATTATTTAAGGCCAAAATAAGCTTCTGTGAAAATCCTAGAACTGAACTTCAATGTTACTACGCGTTAACAATGATGTTATCCACTAGAAAACCCTCGATCGCGAACATTGACGTTCGCCAAGTAATCAGTGTTCTCCACACTCAGGCAAACTCAAATGTCGACAGCAGGTTGAAGCACCTGTTTCTTGAGCAACCGGCGATAGCAGGTTCCTACGGGAGAATAACATGGACCTGTTATCGACCTGCTATCGACCTGTCGATAGCAGGTTCACAGCAGGTTTACAAGGCAACACATCTTACCGCCGGTGACGATTGATCGTCCAAATCTCCGAATGCTCAACCAAATATTCACTCGGTCGCGCACATGAAGAACCTGCTTTTGTTTTTTTTTGTCTTTCGTGAAGCACACCTGTTTTTGTGTGATAACGCGCAAATCGGGTCTTGTATTGACAGGAATTATTACTCAAATAGTGTTCTAGAAATTTTTGTAGTATTCATCTATTTTATCGCCTCTTGAGATTTTACTGAGTATTTTTTCGAACACCGGGTTTATTTGGAGTCTTGAAACATCCTTTTTTGAATATTCGATTTCGTCGTGATTTTTTATTGTTTTGCGTCTCTCTTCATTGGAGGTTTCATGTTTTTCGCCTCTCGTGTATTCCGTTAATCCGGGAAATCGAAAAATTCTTCGCTTTCGTCTAGGTCAAATGTCCGTTTTTCGAATATTTGTTCAATTCAGCTTAAATCATAATTTCCCATCAAAAAAAGTTGTTCATTTGTACAAGTATATTACTTGAAAACCATTTGGACTTCGAAACCGATTACTTGCTTCAATTTTTGTACAAATGTTCGCACGTAAAACAATTGAATCGAGTATGTGATCTATTTTTGAACTTACTCGTTTATTTAAGAAATTCTAAAGAACTCACACCAGGTTTTCCAATCAATGGGAGACTTTATGAAGATCACAATCGAGGAATTCTCCCCATTTTTCATTAGATCTAGTTTTGATGATGTGGTTACATGATAGACATGGACAATCGTCGCTAGGTTTTAATGAAGGAATCATTCAAACATCGCGTTTTTAGAACACCTCAGATGAATGAGTAATACGGATAGCCACTGTAGAAAAATTTCTGATGAATAAGTTTTTCCGATTATATCCACTTCAAAATTAACGAATATACGAATAAATTCGAAGGAGGCATTCTCAAAAATTTCGGATGAATTTAATACTCGAATACAGCGTTTTTGAAATCTCGGAATGAGTGAATAAATTCGGGCAAGGTCTCTCTTTTTTTGACTGAACGATTGTTTTAGAAAACCTGTCTTCTGTTTGAGGCAAATGCATACTTGGAAAATATATTCGACTATTCGAATGAAAATTAGCTTTTTCCGATATATTTCCGAAAAGATCCTGAATACATTCTGCACATTGTTTTTCAATATCCAAACATTTGAATTGCCAGGAGTTTCCGTTTCGAAGAAGTCCCGGGAACTGCGATTTTTGCTCATTGGAGAAATTTTATTAACCCGTTTTAGTACCATAATCCTGCCCTTACATATTCAAAAGTTCTATTTATAAATGTTTTGCCTAATTCTCTTGGTTTTTGTATCGTTGCTGCATATTTCTTGCTTAGAGTTTCGAAACACCCGTTGAAGTCGAATTGGTTCGAAAGAAAATCAATTACTATTTTTTTTCTTCTGCCGGCCACCGGAAGCTGCCAAATAGCTCAAATATTGAGTCGTTAAGAGTTACACCTCGATAATAATTACGGCAGAAAAAACCGAAATGCCCATGTTTAAGGGCAGTTGAGTATGAGGACGGCTACAATTACAGCTAGGTAAAGTAAAAATACAGCAATAGTTTATGAATCCTGCGATGGTTCAGCTCGTTCAACCGCTCCGAATTTTGAAGGTGGCCACACTCATTAAAAATCCGGCGATAGGATGTCTACAGCAAAATCCATAATTCCCGCGGTAGCAGGTCGACAGCTGAACCTTTCGGCGTGATACCAGGTTCTCTCGCGCCGGAATCACGCTTTTTTTCGTGTCCTCAGCTGATGTGCTCTGTGATGACACCTCAGAAACCTGCTGTCGACATTTGAGTTTGCCTGAGCAGGCCAGCGACGAGCCACTGCGCCTATCGAGGAGTGCGCTGGACGACGATGGTGGGTTAGAGCGAAAAGTCTTCTCGAGGACTTTCTCAGACGTTCGCCGTTGTCTACAGGACACGGATGAGATGTCACCTCACGCAATGCTCCCTGTAGACATCCGAAAAGGGCAGAGATCGCCCCTCGAGAACTGCCCGTCGCCCCCCTCCATGGTGCCGTAGACAACCTATCCGCGGAAACGCTTTTGCTGTAGACATCCCATCGGAGGAGAGTCTCCATCCCCGATTCCGCGTTCACATCCTATCAACATCCCGTAGACCTGATATTACCATCCAAGTGAAGCACCAGCAGCCTTATGACGTCAACAATCGAAATTCGAATACTTCGTAAAAAGCGGTTTCAAATATTATTTGAAATTCGATTATTTCAGAAACAGACTCTCGAATAATATTCGAGATTCGAATATTTTTAAGAGCATATTCGAATTTTCGAAATTCGAATAATCGAAATGCACGATCATCATTTCATTAGAAGTTCTTTTTTTTTCTGATCAACCTTTGAGATCACACTCTATCAAGGCACCATCTTGGCCTATTCACCCCACGCCCGAATCGGGGTTCTCACGCGATTGGATCGTGCGAAATATTGCGTCACCGTACGAGGTGCTCCATCGGTGGGATAGGCTGGCTTGAACGGCCAGCAAACGCTAACCGTTTTTCTCTCGTTTTCGCATTTATTATGTAGCTGTCCAGATATGGACAGTACCAGGGTTTAAGTTTCCAAAAATCTCCCGTTCCAGAGAAACAGTTACTTGAAATACGGGCGGGAGCGATTGAGCTCACTATTCTACATGACTACTCTAGAAACATTAGTTTGGAGTGGTCTTCGCGGCTTGAAAGATTTGGTTTTGCTCAGACGGTTTGCGAATTACGAGGGATTTGAAAACTTACAATTTACGATTTACCAAATTACAAAATTCAGTCACGCGCAGCCCTGCGCGACGCGGCATGATCGATATTAGGGGTCGTTTATACTTCCGCCGCCATGCGGCGCTGAGAGGCACATTTCTGTAAGGCGTCGTTTATAGTTTCGTCGCTCAGCAGCGCGGCGAGGTGTAATGCTATATTATCGATCGTGTCGCGCCGCGTGATCAATACTACAGTAATGCACTTGGCCGCGCCGCTTGGCGGCCTCTGTATAAACGACCCTTAATATTGATCACGCGGCGTGGCATGATCGATATCGTAAGATTGCACTTAGCCGCGCCGCTTTGTTGTGGAAGTATAAACTACAACTTAGAGAATCGCATTACGCCGCGCCTCTCGGCGGCGGGAGTATAAACGTCGCATAAGGTCAATGGTACACATTGTCGCTGCCATGAGCGACAGTCATGGCATTTAGCACAAATACGGGACAAGCATCGGAGCAATGGCACTGGCCGTCGTGGGAAGTTGTCGCGCGTTGGTCGCAGCGACGTGTCGTGGAGGGCTCACATACTTTACTGTCTCGTTACCAGTTCAAATAGCGAATCGATTTTGCTACCATTCTAATGTGGAAAGAAGCTAGTTGCCAACTTCCGGCTAATTTTTCAGTAGTCCAATACACTGGCTTCATTGTAGCTCAAACGCGGCATTTTCCGCGACTGCGAAAGGGCGTAGGGGTTTTTAGGCTCGAGTGTTCAGCCCTGTCCCCCACCTGAAGTCGTGCAAACTCGGCGACAGCAAATCAGCTTAGGCCGCGCCGCGCCGTAGTAGTAGGTCTTGAGAGCGGCGCTAGGGTCTTGGCGCTTGGGTGCGATAAGGCGCTTCCCCGGATAGGTATAGCGGTGGTCAAGTCTCGCCTGAAGCCAAGCGTCTTGTGCTAAACGCGCGTGACGCGCTTACGGAGACTATAAATACTCAAGCGGCGGCGCTATGTCGGAGCGGATTAAAATGGGTCCTAATTTTGCCGAGCAAACAAAGTGTGTACTTGCGATCACTATCATAGTAGCAGGGGATAGCACTAAAAATAATTATTATTAAACGGACTGAAATTGAAGACGGATTAGTAACGAAAGTGACGAAAAAGTTGTTACGGTCGCCTCTGCCATGGTGCAGTGGGCGTCACGCGCGTGCTGCGCGGGCAAGGCGTCAGACCATTAATACATCTACGCCACGCCCGCGCCGCGTGCCTAACGTTGTGGTAGGCCGATGAATATTTCTACAAAGTGATAGTCACAGCAAATGGCAGCTCAAAACTATTTTTTCAAAATAGCACTATCATTCGTGAATTCGAGAAAATTTATCCGAAAAATAGAAAAAATTATTCAAAAATTCGAAAATTTTGATTTTCGGATATATTCGAAAATCCGAAATTCGAGAATACCATTTTCGAGTTTATTCGAAAATTTGAAATTCGAAAGATTTGATTTCCGAATATATTCAAAAATTCGAAAACTTTTATATATACTACTCGATGGGAAAGCCATTTTAGCGTAGTCCGGAATGAGCAAAATAGAGTACCTTGCGAGTATGCCCTCGCTATTATGCTTTGGCATTTTCAATCTTTTTCGAATACTTGACTTTTCGAATGATTCGAAATTTGAGTTTTTTCAATAGTTCGAAAATTCGAGCTCTTCGAATATTCGACTTTTCCAATAGTCGGTTTTCGAATAATTCGGGAATTCGCAATTTTCGAAAATTCGGTTTTTCGAATTATTCGGAAATTGACACCTTTCGAATATTCGACTTTTCGAAGTCGAATTTTCCAGTCGAATGAATATTCGAACCGTTCGATTCGGTCAGCGTATACTCGCTACTAGTAGTTAAAGCTGTGAGTGACTCTGCCCTAATCGCAGATCATAATACCTTTCTATCTCAGGGGTGTGTGTATACAAGTCTGTTGGTACCTGCTCGTTGGTGCCCCTGCTTCTACTGAACCCAGCAGACGTTTGAGTGTACACAGGGAACGTTCGAGCGATATAGCGTGCACAACTATATCGCGAAAGTATCCCGCACATTGCATAAAGGTGTCGCCGTCCGGCACACTAAGGCCTCTGGTCCATAACACCTTAGGATCCGTACCTAGGGAGTCATGGAGTCTTTGGCCACAAGCCACAATTTCGCCACCCTGAACTGTCGATCGCTGTCGAGTGATATCCAAAAAACTGCGCTATCCAGACTTCTGAGCTATTTCCATGCACCGTTTGCTGCTTTGCAGGAAACCCGCCTCAAGGATAGACCCGTCATCAGCGTCGGAGAGTACACCATCTACTGCGGTAACGCTGACGATAGGAGAGTGGGAGGCTGTGCAATAGCTGTAAGGAAGGATTTCAATGGTATGGTCAAGGAGTTCGGCTCAACGTCGTGTCGGAATGCATTCGTACGACTGCGGGATCACAGAGGATTCAATCTGTGGATAGTGAGTGCTCATGCGCCCACTGAAACCGCCGAAGACAATTCGAAGGATGCGTTTTATGAGGAACTCAATACGTTGCTGGCCAGGATACCTTGTCAGCATGCTGTTGTCGTGGGGATTGACGCAAATGCGAAGATGGGACTTGATCAGGAATCCGAAGTACTCGGTAAATGGTTCTACCCAGTGGAGCAAACATCGGACAATGGCTACCGCCTTGTCGACTTTTGTGAACGCAGTGGTCTGATTATTGCATCGACATTCAAGAGGAATCATCGCCGCCATCAGCTTACGTGGCAGGGACCAACCCGGCTATCTCCAGAAGAG
Source organism: Aplectana chamaeleonis (assembly GCA_029168955.1). Lineage (NCBI taxonomy): Eukaryota > Metazoa > Nematoda > Chromadorea > Rhabditida > Cosmocercidae > Aplectana > Aplectana chamaeleonis. The sequence continues at coordinate 482,612 of JAPDOI010000231.1, forward strand.
CAGCGGAAGCGGAAGATGACAACTTTGAAACTACAGCTTGACTATGTCCTGACGAGGAATATTCCAGTATCGGACATTCGAAGATCTAGAGCTGTGTGGGATGTCGCATTCGATTCGGATCACCGTCCTGTTCTGTTGAACTTCACTGCGAGTTCATAAGAGGAAGCGAGGGGCTCAGCCTCTCCAGAGGATTGACATGACAAGTCTCAGAGATGAAGAGTGCAGAAGGAATTTCCGACAACGCGTTTCTATTCACATCGGAGTACGGACTAAGAAGAAACTTTGCGACGCGGATTCTTTTGTCAAATGCATCCAGGACGCTTCGAAAGAGGCACTCCCGGTTGTACAGCCTAAGAAGAAGTTCGCCTACGTCTCAGAAGAAACAACATCTACCTACAACAGAGTATGTGCTCTCCGAACTGCAGGAAACTTCGTGGAGGAGAAGCGTCTGAGGAGGAAGTTGCGTCGGCAGCTTCAAAGTGACCGCAGAACGAGTGGACGTGTAGAGCTAAGGAGTTCGAGAAGGCTTGGGAGGAGAAGAATCCGAGGAAAGCCTACACGTTGCTGCGACAGTATATGGCGGGAAGATGAAGAGATGTTCTCCTGTCTTGAACACTACCAATGGAGTTGCAGTTGGTGATGCGACGCTGCCAATATGGAAGGATTACTTCAGTTCACTACTGAATCGTCCAGTACCTGAGCTCCCGCATGTTCAGAGAGCACATTATGATGTCAGTGAGGAACCGCCGACTGAGTCTGAAGTTTTGGATTGTGTCCGGAAAATGAAGAATGGAAGGCAGGTGGAGATGACAACATCACTGCTGAAATGCTGAAAGCTCTTCCTCCGTCTGGGATTCGTGAAATGACCAACACCATCCGTGCCATATGGATGAGCGAAAGGATACCCGATTCGTGGAGACATGCGATCATCGTACCTCTTCACAAGAAGCTATCCGTCACGGATCTAAGAACTACAGAGGAATCTCTCTACTTCGTGTCACGTACAAGGTTTTAGAACGTATCATTCTCGAGCGACTTATCAAACATCGTGAAGGAACGACCAGAGATGAGCAAGCCGGTTTTTCGACCTGGAAGATCGACCATCGACCAAGTGTTCGTCGTGAGAAGAGTAATTGAATCGTGGCAGCGGTTTTCGAAGCCATTACAGCTTGCTTTTTGGACTTTGAAGCCGCGTTCGACTCTCCTCATCGTGATCGATTGCTCAATGCTCTGCGAGCAGATGGAGTCCCGGAAAAGTATGTTCGGTTAATCGAGGACATGAACAAAGGAACAACAGCAGCAGTTCGTACACCTGTCGGATTTACGTCAGCTTTCGAGGTGAAAACAGGAGTAAGGCAAAGGAGCCGTTGCAGGACCTTTTCTTTTCAACTTCGCCGTTGATGACATCATGCGTAGAGTTGCAGAACAGTTTCCTGCGGATGTGATCCTAACACCATCAGGACGCTCCTTGTCGACCTGGAGTACGCCGACGACATTGTGTTATTCGCTGAAAACAACGCAAAACTGCAAAGGATTGTGAACCTCGTTTCGAAGTATGCCGCAGCCTATGGACTTCGTCTTCGTCCCGACAAATGCAAGCAGATGTGGGTCTCTCAGAGGCCTTCAACTGGAGTTTGTGTGGACGGACAACGTATCGAACTGGTGGACGATTTCTGTTATTTGGGCTGTTTGCTGAAGAACGATGGTAGTTATGCAGCGGATATTCGACAACGATGTGCGAAAGCTACGTCTGCATTCAATTCTCTAACCAAGTGTTTGTGGTCTACCACCATCGCGAAGGAAGTCAAGTTGCGCGTCTACCTATCCGCTATTCGCCCTATCATGATGTACGGATCGGAGACGTGGGCAGCACCGAAAACGCAGATGGAAAGGTTGGATTGCACGGAGAGGAAGCTTTTAGGCGTTTGCTTGGATATTTCTGGCCGCGTGTATGCCATAACGAAGACCTTTACAAGGAAATCGACGCAGTACATCAACGCTTGACACGAGGGAGGTGCCAGCATCTCTAACGCCATCTCAAGCAGCAATGGAAAGTCGACTTCGACTGCTCGGGCATATACTAAGAAGAACGCCGGATCGTCTCGTACAACACGCTTTAAAATGCTTCCAAATCCTGTCTGGAAACGGCCACCTGGGCGTAGGCGAAAGTTCTGGACGGATGTGGTTAAAGAGGATTTAAAGTCACTCGGCATCGAAAGACAGTTTAGGCGCGATGTTTCGTTTCGCAGGAAATGGAATAGTGACAGCTGGATGGAATGTGTTCAAATTGTGGCTGAAGACCGTGAAAAATGGACACGGCTGACTACTAGGACGGCACACCTCGGTGAAGATGCGGAATGACCGCGTCAGGCGAAGCCAACCGATTAAGTCAAGTCATCTCAGAAAGGTAGGTGGACCATCAAGACTTAAATGTTTCTTCGTGTCCAAATTTTTTCCAAGTAGGCTATTTGGTACACATCGGACCGAATTGTTAATTTCAAAAATTACTCGAATGCTTTTTGGAATTTCGAATCATTCAAAATTCGAGAATTTTGGTTTTCAAATATTATGCGAATATTTCGAAAACGGACTTCCGAATGATATTCGAAATTCGAATACTTCGTAAAAAAACTAACTACGCTTATTTTTTTAATCTACTTTTTTTTTCTAGCTACATTTACATCTCCCCGAGTATTGACAACATGGATGGGAATCAGGGTAAATAAACACAATCGAATGATCAGAGATTTCTCTCAAACATCTTAAAAAGACGACCCAAATGACACACATAAACGAACGAAAAAAAAAACAGAAATCTGCCTACGAAGGCGGTTGCTGAAAGCTCCGCAAACCACGGAATCCTTTGGGTCCACCACGGGGAACTCCGCGAGGTCCACCTCTCGGCAGGACACCAATACCCCTTCCACGGAAAGACGTTATTGAAAAACGAATCACAGATCTCACATAATCAAAAAATAAGAAGAATTATTATAGAAGTCCACAGCATCATTTAAAAAAACGAATTGCGAATCTAACATAACCAAAAATGAGAACTCGGACGGCACAATCTTTGTGATACATTGATTGATGGACGCTACCAACACCCCTCCTCGCGAATGTTCTGTAGAACAGCCCATCGACCTACACCGCCGTAGACATCCCGAATCGACGTCCTGTGGACAACAACTCGGTCTAAGTCGATTGGTGGCACTCGGCGGGATTGCTGGTCGATAGGATGTTTAACAGCCCGTCGCCCCCTGCTCAACAGCACACCGGGACGGCCCCGCGTAGAGCTGCTTGTTCGCCAGCGGTGACTCGTTCTGGGCGGATCGACGTCCTGTAGACAACGGCGAACGTCTGAGTTTCTCTGTAACCCTCCAACTCCCAGTTCCCCGTCCATTATCGCCGAAGCCGTAAATGGGCCAAGAACGGTCCAAATACACGTCAATTCCCACACGACTAGGCGCACCATTAGTGATCTGCAGTGATAGCGCGATCAATAGTGAGTATTGCCTTCCGTTGATTGATAAACAAATGGCAATCCAGCTGACTGCTCTCGTTTGATGGTTCTGTTTTTGTCCATATCTTTATGTTCACGATTTTTCTTCTTAATCTTTTTGGCTCAAATGATTATTGCGAAATTAGGTGACACTGGCCGAGAAAGCTCTAAGAAGAATAGCGGGATTAATTAAAATCCACTGAAAGGTAAACTTGAAAGCTCCATTTTCGGATTTTGAGACAACCTTGGATTTTTTCGTCTGTGTTCATGTGTTTGGTATTCATTTCTTTCGTGACTATAATTTTTGTAATTATTCAAATAAATTTCGAAATACTTGAATATTCAATACGTTGGATAGAGGAAGTCAAATAATTTTTTTCAAAACTCGATATTCATTCGGCATTGTGTGTTATTCCGTTTTCCAAACATCCATTCCTAGAGTCGTAGAAGGATTTTTATTACTCGACCAACTGCAGGGCATAACATTCCAACGTCCAAGGGCCGAAAAAGCTGTGCAACAGTTACAGTCAAGCGTTCGGAAACAATTCGAAAACTTACATGGATACTTGTGAGATATTTGCGAATAATTCTAATCGAGTGGAAGAAATGTTCTCGAGTTTATTCATCCATTTAAAACATTCAAGTGGTCTCACCCGAAATTGTTAAATCATTCGCGATATACGAAAAAAATCATTGAAAATCATTAGTCCATGAATTTTCGGAAAATTTTTTTACAATTATTCACTCAATCGAGGTGGTCTAAAAATGCTATACTCGTATCACTCATTCATTGCAAACTTACCGTCAAATGCCTAGTCTGTTAGATTCTGTACGTTGCTCGCACTCGAATATTGGCGATCGCCTTTTCGACCTATCAAGTAAGGACTACTGAATCTCCCTGAATGAATGAGAAAACTAGATATCTTGTCTCATACTCGATTCGAATGAATATTCGGAAATTTCGTATCAATGCCCTAGTGAATTTTCGAATAATTTCCAAATAGTTCACCAATGCTGGTAGAAATTTTTCCCTGCTACTATATGTATATTCAAAAGCCACAAGTTGGTCGAATTTTCGAAAATTAAATGCTACGACTATGAATAGGACAGGTATTTGGAAAACCGATTAGTTGGAAATGCCGAATGAACCAAGTATTGGAGAAACACTTGATATGATTTCCTCAATGAATCGAATATTAGAATCACTTGAATATTATTCAAACAATTACTCGATTCTGTCCCAAGACTGGTACCTACTCTCCCTGTCTTGAGGCCGTGATCGTACTTTCCGCGATCGAAGTCGGCGACTAAGCATATCATGCATATTAGATTTTCGGTTGATACTGATGGTAAACATCGAGTCGCGTCGCTCGTCGGGGTAAGTTTGATCCCGGCCTCATGTGGTGGATGCGAAAACCGGGAAGAGAAAAAGGTTGCAGTATTTTTGACTGTGTTTATGAGGAAATTATCAATCATACTTGAAAAAAAAAGTAGGATGTCATGGCAAAAGTTAGTAGCACACTGCAGAAAAACACAAAGTCGAAAAAAAAACCGGAAAAATCCAAAGGTAATTGTTCATGAAAAATCTAAATTTTGAATCCTATCTCCCAGCAGATTCTGGTACAGCTATTCCTCTGACTAATTTATGGGTCAGTTCCAGGGCTGTGCGTAACTACGAATTACGATTTACGAATTACGGGCGTTTTTGGCGATTTTTTTACGATTTACGATTTACGAAATTGTGGCCCAAAATCGTAACGATTCGTAACAAATCGTAACGAACGGTGAAAATGCACTCCAGGGCGAAACTTAGGCCATTCTCGCTTCCGAGCAAATTAACAATTCGGCTCGTTCTCGCAATCTGCGAGTCGGCTACTGTCGCTGACCGGGCTCCTCCCGTTCACCCGAACAGCAACAGCAGTGGCCAGAGATTGGAAAATGAACCGAACTGTCAGGCGGCTCCACTATCCCAGAGCTTAGACAGCAGCAGTGGGGTCGATTATGGGATAGGGGCTCTCTACACACCGAGGGAGGAGTCGTCTCGCCTTTTGCGGCTTTAATTCCACTCGGGATCACTTCGATTGCATTGAGTAGTGTGACGTGTCGAACTGCAAGAACGGGACAACTCCCTCTTCTGTGTATAGAGAGCTCCTCTCCCGTCGGTCATGGCGAAATATAATAGTACGGGGCTGGGCTCTACAGCTGGTCTAAGGAGCAAATAGATTGGAACTCAAAATACACTTCGTTGCAGAGTTTTAAGGAAATTTTGAAAACAACCTCCACCACGCATCCGCCATCAGTGGTTCAAAAGTGACCAGTAGAAAATGTGGGATTTCGTGAATTCAAATCTGCTGAGGAACCGTCAAATTATTTTTCTCACCTGAAAACACTATTCAACGAGAAGTTTTACGAGGTTCCCGAATTTACCTTTGATAGATTCCTATCTTCAAAGACAATGAAGCTATGAGAGGAAAAGTAATTTTGAAGCTCGGTTCGAAACATTCCAACAAAAAAAAGACGGTTGTAATGTCGCCTACCTTTTCGAAAAAGTTATGAAATATTTTAAAAATTTAGAATTTGGCAATTTCAAATGCGAAAGAAAATAATAGGTCAGGTAATTGTCTGCTTTCAAAACCCGTAAATTTGAGGAGACCTTCACATTTTTGCATTTCGGAACATTACACAACCTTCACCTCTCTTCAACGGTTATCTCCACTCCAACAGCCCTATATTTATGAGAAGAAACGCTTGCAACTCCACTCAGAGTAACGCTCCGCATATAAAGAGGGAAAATCTATTTCTGCATCAAAATTGGTTTTGAAAATGCATATTTCATTTATAGGGCCCCCTCATACAAGGGTCTTTCTCTTGAAGGCAGTGTTCACGTTAAAAACATTATGTATTCTAGTTTTCGCTGGTTTTGAATGGTTAAGTCAACCAAGTAGACGTTAATGGGGAGAAGTCCCAACAGAACACTCGAACACCAAAGAAAAAACTGCTTAAAAACCTATTCAATATTCATTTACGATTGCTGGTGTGTTTTGTGCACTGCGGGCAAAACGTCAAACCAAGTGCCGCAAATGGTCTTGAGATTCGAAATTCTTAGGTAAGTGACTTCTTTGTAATCTGTTTCGTGGACCAAATGTCCATGGCTGGTTACTAGCCTCTTTCAGCACAAAGAGTATTCAAAAATTCGGTGCCAGTTCCTCTAGTGAAATGAACGTGGGACAAGTGTTATATGACGTGGGCGGGGTGATCCAATGGGCTGTCTGTTGCACGAGATTTTCACCCGCTTCTTAGCCGTTTTTCGTCGTACTTCCGTTCTTACCTTTCTTATAGGGGTACGATTCTGCCAGAAAAACGGGCAGCTTTTTTATCCTGAACTTTTAACAGATAGCTTTAAACTCTCGAACCGCATTTTTTTCTCAACTTAGTGTTTAGTGTTTCTCTCCTTGGCTTCCACTGAAATGTGTTCGGTAGAGCGATGATTCTTCATATTTTCGTATTCAAAAGTAGGGCAGAATGTGGCACAGGCTTTGTACTTGATCAAGACTGAAATTAAACTTTTGTCTATTTAAGTCGTTCTTATCCCAGGTACATACATACTGTGCTTATCTGGGCCAAATTTCGGTCCACAATCGCTTCTCGACACGCTTTTGCGGCCGCACGCGCTTGAGTCAGCCGGGTTTCCGGCGCTAAAGCCGACTCGATGTGTTTTTTTTATATAAATCTCTCCAATTTTTCTTAGTTTACATTTTCCAAAACCCACCCAGAGTCAGCAGATCGGCGGCTGCGGCGCTGGAAGCCCTTCTGACTCAGGAGCGTGCGGCCGCAAAGCGTGTCGAGACGCAATTGCGGACCGGAATTTGGCCCAGATAAGCACAGTATGTACCCTGAAAATTTCGTCGAGTACTGTCCAGAACAACCTATCTTCGATATGAAAACACCTCATTACAGAAGTGTTGGAATGTTTCCCTTATCGAATCAGGTTTGGCCTATGAGTGGGCTTGTTACTCATTATAAGTTACGAATTACGAATTACGAGGAATTTGAAAAATTACAATTTACGAATTACGAAATTACAAAATCCAGTTACGCACAGCCCTGGTCAGTTCTACTTGAATTCGCAACTCTAGCTAGTGTAGAATGAAAAGAAAAATCCGGAACACATATCACGAGAGGTACACAAACAAAGAGCAGTCAGAGGGAAAGTAATCTACATACTTCACGAATCAATCAACAGAAACACGCTTTCAGGATGTTTGAAACGTTTAGTGAACACGGGAAAAACGATTGCGCTATCGCTGAAAACTATGATTTTTGCTGTTATCAGGATCATAGCTGATATCCCTGTCGAGAATGTGATAATCGTTAATGTAAGACACAAGTTTCAATAGCCTTAGAAAGCCTCTCGAAGGCATGTCACCTGTGGTTGCGTGGCGCAGCGCAATGTCGCGCTGTTGCCTCCAGCGAGGTGATGGGACCCCCCCCCCGTACACCCAGTTTTGCACAAGCGTGTGCAATGGTTTGGGATGCCAACCACTTCTTGTAGCTGTCCTTTGCCGACATATGGCGCAGAGCGATGAGTCGCTGGTATTGAATAGAGGTTCGCGAGTTCATCTCCACCGACGGCTAGTTTTGCAAACAAATATTATGAGACAGATGCCAATTAGATTGAAGGTTACATCAATGTCTCGAGCATCAATTCCTCCCGATTATTGCGACATAATCACGGTATCAAACTCCCGGTTCTGGCTAGTTTACTACCACCCCAGAACCGTACGTCATATAGTTTTGCCGCGCAGTGTAGCTCTATGCTTTTTCACGACTGGTTCTGTAGACGTGGAGTCAAATAGATGAGTCTGATTACGACGAGTTATAACTAAGAAATTCTGCCTACAAGGGTTTTCCACGAGGATTCGTTTAGCGACTAGCACAGTCGAACGTTCTCTCATGAACTGACTCATGAACTCTTGAAGGCATCGTTCACGCTGAGAACCAATTTCCATTTTCAGGCTCAATTTCATGAATGAACCCGGTAGACCACACCGGTAAACTTTGGCACGTCGAAAACGTAGGGTTATGAGGTTGGAAGGGGTGAAAATGAGAATCCGCCACCAGTTCTCACCAGTCATCTAGCACTTTTTCATTGAATCGCATTGATGCGACCGTCAAACAACATGAAAAACAATTACGGCACAAACTCCACATGCAGAAAAACTTCGAAAATAACAGTGACGAGGCCTCCGAATGCGGAAAAACTTCAAAAACGATTTTGGCGCGAAATTCAAATTCATATTTACAATGTGTTTCGATTGACTTTTCTTTACAAATGAGGGTTTTTCATGGGCCCCTTCGACATTTTCGTTCACTAGAGAGGCCAAGCTACACAAAAACCTACAAAAATAATATACGGTTTTCTGCGCGTACGATACCTTTAAGAACGATACCCAACAGTTTTCAATGTTGGTGGTATGATGCGGACGGTGAGTACATCACTATACCTCCAACCTTTGTTAGTTTCTGTCGCTTTTTCGGAGCAAAAAAACAAGCAGAGGAAGACTGCTGTTTCTCTCATTCGTTAAAATTATTAGTCCCTTCATAGGTTTTATTCTTTCCTAAACTCTGTTCTTAAAACTGAGTGCGTCGCCCTGGAATATGGAATCACTCAGTCAATCACGAGAAAGTACAGCATACTCGCTCACAGAAGTGGTTGAGACAACGACGTTGATAAAGTCATGCGTCGGTGGAAGCGTCAGAAATGAGCGAACAAGACCGTTTCTAAGCAATAAACTTACTCGGGAAGGAGGGGTTTCACGGGCAGTGGGCGGAGTTCCACACCTCGCTGTACAATATTGCTCGAATACGATCATTTTGGCTTGTTTTTGAGGCTTCGAATGGAGTAAACGTCCAGCAACAATCCGTTCCAATCGCATTTGCACGCATGTACCTTTGCGAGCGTTGTCCGCTTCCGATCAATTTCGGAAACAACCCGCGATTCCTTCATTTCCATCGATTTTTTAGGGATTCTTTGTCAGTTCTCAATACTAACAGCTCCAAGCCTTCGACTGATGCCATAAAATCAATAGCATTTTAGAGCTTGTATGCAGCCTTTCAGGCAACGAATAAATTGACGAGCGGTTTTGAGAGTTACAATGAGGATATACCCATTTGATCACTTTTTCAAACATGTATTGCAGACTGTATGTGAAAAAGGATCATTACAGCTCTCAAATTGTCGAAAAGAAAGCTCCACAGCTTGCGAATCCACCACGGTGAGTTTATATCGGCTTAATCTAACCCTACTAAAGCCTTAAGCATGATCCGTCCGATAATCTTGGATATCGCCTGAATTCCGTGTGAACTTTGAAGCCTCTCAACAGAGCATAATTATATAATATTAGATATTATGCTTCGCTCATACCTATGTACAGCGATATCTCAAGAACCACAAGACTTTTAGCGCTGGTGGAACTCCTTTGCCTCCAATCCCGTCACCAACACAAATTGATCACAGTATTAGGTAAAAATTCAGCATCTGTAGATGAAACACTTCATAACAACCCCCACTTTCGAGGGCGCTGGTTTAGAAAACCTACTGCAGCGTCGCTGAAGCCACCAACATCATGCGAGCTGTTATGGGTTCTCTGAATCATTGCGGTTCAAACATAAATATGTGGTACTAGTGCAGCAGCAGTGGTCTAGGCATGGTTTTTCTCAAGAAACTCGAATGACCGCATCAGAAGGCAGGGCTTTAGAAGCCTCACATTGACTTGTTTCCTGCAAGCAGCCAGCCATCGAACGAAGCTGTGGTGTTGATGATGCCATGGAAAGAGACGATGACAATGCTCATTTTAGATAGGGGCTGTGATGACAGCGCCAGGCAGGCCGGGTCTTGCGGATTTCTCGGGCGAAATCGATCATGTCAGTAATTTGTTTTCAGGACGACTTGAAAATGCGCACAACATGTGGGGTAACCACCCAATTGTATAGTACTGCAAAGTGGATTCCGGGAGAGAATGCCCCGCCATCATGCCTGCGATTTCTGGTAGGGACTGTTGGGGTTTCGACGCGATGCTGTCGCAGAACAGTTGCGGAATGCTGTCAGTTTCAACTAGAAACCGTACCGCGCCCGTTCATGAATGCTAGAACGGTGCTCCATCTCGAAATCTTGACGGTGTCATCGGTGCGATCACGCTCATCGCTGCATGCTCTACGACGCGGCTAGACTACACTGAATACGCCATGCTGCTGCTGCAACAGCCGTGTCCGCGGTGGCACGACACGTTCCCGATACGCAGAAAATTATGATGCTAGCCAGAGTTGAGCGTCTGGATTGAGGCCCATGTTTTACTGCTGTATCCTGTCTCAACTGGTTGGTACGGCCGGGATCATACTTCCAGCGACGAGCGACGTGACGCAATGTTCACCATAAGAATCGACCGAAATTCGATATGCCTCTTATGCACTGTCGCTGTCGCTGGTCGCGAGAAGTATGATCCCGGCCTATAAGTCAATAGCCTGTGTGAACTCCACCTCCAATTGTTGGCAGTTAACAGGATCTCCGTGGAACCCCGAATTGAACGGATGTGGTCTCATTACTGTACGGGCGCGGAATTGTCACCTGATGTCAAGGAACTACCCCGGCAAGGGCTTTGACCGCGGAACGAAAGGGACACAAGCGCGGTGCCACAGAGTAGATCCCGGGTCAGCGCGGTACATTCTCGCAGAATACTTCCAAATTTTTTGTGAGGAGGTCACGTTTATACCAGAGAAATGCCCGAACAATTTTATGATTGTCAGTTCATGATTAGGTAAAACAAAATTCACTGATAAGGAACACTGACGAATACTGCTAAAAGTCTAGAGACGGAATTCATCCAGGGAGGTAAAGGGGTCGGCGCGGTTGATGATTACCCTACAGAAAAAAAACAGAACATTCCCAACCGATCGTGCTTTTTGCCAACCCCATCTATTAGGCTGAGGCAACTGGACAGTGTTTGGGTGGGGGATTTTTGTCCCTTGTAAGATAATCATCATAGTGTCGATGCCTTTACCCCTACCCAACCTGTATTTTATTGATGAATTCCTCCCCAGCACTCCTGCAATGGTACCACATCACCAATACTCCATCACATTTGACAGCTTTGCACTGGGCGTGTTTGGTGAAGTTTAATCATGTCGTGTTGCTTCTAATCCTATGCTGCTAGCTTGCGCACCGCTAATTAACACGCAAATTTTCAGCTGAGTGTTTCTGATTTGCATGTTTCAGTTACAATAACGCCGCCTATTTCGCCACTTCGGGAGCTCTGGGAGTGAGTTCGTCGAGGAGTAGCGAGATTTCACGGATAGATGCCGGGGATTTATTTCGGTAGGCCGTCTGCATTAGGTATGGCTTTCAGTTGAGTCTTATAGTCATTCTTCAGACCGCCCCACCATGCCAGTGGTAGCATCCAGTCGGAGGTGTGAGGGGGAGTGTTCTCGATCCACAGAGTGACGGACCTCGCTTAGGCAGATTACGCAAATGATCTTCTTTTTGTTTGAATTGCCTGGTATTCCTGTGTGTATGTGTATGTTTGTTTTATTGATGTTCCTTATTGTTGCCTTCAAAATAAAATTATTATGTACTGTTGTTTCCCAATCAGACGAAATGCTACCTTTTCCTTGACAATGAACGAAGAAGAAGGAAAGTTCTGAGGCAAGGAACGCCTCATACTGCCTGTATTGGAGCGAAATTGCTGTCTGCAGTTGCGAAAAACCGCTGTTGCGGCGTGCAGCTGGAAAATAACCGTGCTTTGACTGGAAGGGATTTGATCCCTCTTGCCACCGTGTTCGGCGAAATAGGCCTGAGCGATGTGCCGGAAATAGAGTGCAGGATATAGAGGTATACGAATTTTCGTCTTATGTGCTTTCTCTTTGACATAGATTTATATATGATACTGAACAGTCGCTAAACGCTTCGTATGGGATGGACCAGATACCCTATTTTTTTGCTTTGAAGGCAGCGTTCACGATGATCATCCTCGTTGACTTTCCCCAGTGAAATGATAGGCGAGAAGTATCCTAGGCTCCCAGTGTCGAAAGAACGGTAGAATACGAGCCAGGAGCGGCAAAATAACGGCGGCAAACAAGCGTTTTGGTGCCCCAGACACGCCTGGTGCCCCAGATCCGCACCCTCGGAATGAACAAATGAAGACTCAGATTACAGGAATGATCAAGTGAAGGAAGTGCTGATAAGTGAGCTGATCGCTTCATTCCACTGATAGGCATCATCCTTCCAGCGGTCAATTCCTCCACGCTCAAAAATCAACGTAAACAAGGGTGGACCTATTTTCGCTCAAAAACGCGTCTTTCGTGTCCTTTTTGAGCATGCCTTGCTATATAGGGCACCAGACCTTCCGTAAGCCGTGGAAATATCGGAAGTGAAATTTATCGTGAACACTGCCTTTAATTAAGGAAGAAGGTCTAGACAGTAGCGCTTCACTGGAGTAAATATAAAGATAACGCTGCGATTTCCGACCAGGAGTGAGCGAAAATTTTCAGAGAAAAAATTCAGAAAACGGAAAGGCCAAAATAGCCAGAAAACAGAAAATTCCGGCCACCCTCATTTCCGACGCCCGCCGAGGCGAATAAATAGCCAGGAGAAAGGCGAGTTTAGGGATATTTGCTTCAAGTCCAAACAACCAGTGTCACCAAGCGAGTCTACGTGCTCTAGAACCGAGTCGATATTCCAGGTTGAGGAGTATCGAGGGCAAGGTGGCCTCAGACGAAAAAGAACTTCCGTGAAATGTGCATAACAACTGATTTTCATAGTTCTGGTAAGGTAAAAGCATCAAAACAACAATTAATGTAGTTTTATGCGGAACAATTGTTCAGTATCTAAAACCTCGTCATGGAGGTGGGTCCTATAAAGAGGTTGCTGATGGGACAGTCGCAATGGTACTTTCGAGAGCCCTTCAATTACATGAATTCAAGGCTGATTGGAATCTTACACGATTTTTGGATGTTTTTTTGCCGTAACTGCAGTATAACGTCGCAGTGCACGTTAGGGTGTGTTTACGCAAGGTGCTGAGTTGATCGCAAACGCTTGCCTCCGAGAGAGACTGAACCAGCATATTCCCTTTCCGGGGGAGCGCCTTATCGCACTGCACCACCGAAGCCCCAGCGCCGCTGGGGCTCACTCAACTGCTCGATAAATCTTACCGCTGACTGGAATGTTTTCTAGTGTTGGGAGCCCGACTGGACAACGATGTGAAAAACGAGGAAGCGGGGAACCCTTGCCATCTCCATCTTTCTGAAAGTTGGTCCAGGCAAAAGGCCCGAAATTCACTGACCCACATTTTTTTCGAAACAGAAAACGATGTTTCCGTAACACGCTTCAAAACTAACCAACTCTAGTTTGATAGCTACTGGGTGGTTCCTCTCAATGAAAGCAATGCAGTGGTGAATGAAAATAGCATATATGACTCTGACATTCCGACGAAAGTTGGGTATTTTCTTTTGGAAATTTCGACGGGTAGAAAATTTCCGCGGGAACGACCATGACATTATGGACCTGGCAGTGAGGGAAGTTTTCCTCACGTCCAGATACACTGACACCGCCCTGACAGAGAAAAATTTTTATCTGACCGTGCATTTTGGATGTCCTCGAAAATACAATTTGGCAATCTTCAAACTAGGAATGATGATGGGGCGCTTTGTGAGCGGAAAATGGGCCCGACATATTCGTTGGGCAAAAAATTCATGCGTGGTACTTGTCTTCTGCTCAATCAAGTAAATTCATAATTGGAAATTTTGTATAGTTGTGCCATTCGAATAGATATATTCGAATAAATGCAATTCGAATACGTATTCATTACGTATTCGAATGGCATTTCTAAAATTTTTCAAACCATTCGAATACTACTCGGAAATCGGACCTAAAAAAACCGGGACACTTGAATCTATTCGATTATCGAAGCCTACTATTCGAATGAGCATTCGAATGATTATAATTTCGAATAGTTTCGAATAAATCTGCCCCGTCGTCGCTATTTAAAGGCAGCGGTCGCGATCAAATATGCTTGTCGTCTTTTTCTCTTTAAACCCTTTTCTGGGTCTCGAGTAGTAGGACCTTTAGGGAAAAATCCCGAAAAAAACACTGTTTTAAGCCAAATTTGAAGCTTGAACTTTCTTGTCTTTTGATGGCGGACGAGCTCACTTCACATCATCGGCATCGATGACCTCATATCAAGAACATCAGCTTGCTTGAAACTGGAATTCAATCAATGAACCTTCGGATTTATGTACACATATACTGAAGAACATTGACTGGAGTGCTTTCTTTCATCGTTCAACTGTTTTTATTAGGTAAATTTGCATTTATTTCTTCCTCTGAATGTCGATGATTTTCGACTGCTCGGCATGAGACTGCGATCTTTTTCGTCGGCGCTGTGCACGTGTGCACGAACTGGCTTATTTGGGCCCTAGAAACTCTAATTCTAGCCCGTTTTTCACCGCGCTACCTTCATAGTTTTTCAGCTGTTTCTGAACTGAGCTGATTTTTGTACTTTTTTCGATAACGTTTTTTATCGTGACCACTGCCTTTAAGGTGTAGTACGTACGTTAGGTGGCCGTGTATTCCATTGGCAGGCATGACAACTCAAAGGATTTCGAAATCACTTGGCGTCTCGCCTCGTGCAAAATGTGGTAAAACAAAATGGTTTGGTGTGCGTCCTCGCCACAGTTTGTGTGTTCGTCAGCGCTTCAACAAATTATTGTTTCGACTAGTTTCACCTCATTTGATGTGTAATTGTACCCAGTACATCTGTAACTAATAATATTTGGAGTAGGGAATCAGAGGAGCACGCTCAAGTTCTAAGTTGTTCGAGAACCTCCAATAGTTTTTTATTGTCATAAAATTCTTAACCCTTTAGAAATACCAGAATTGCAAAAAAATCCTTTCGGAGGCATACCGATTCCTGAGAGTTCCAAGAATACAAAACCAAATAATACAAAGTTGTGGCGTAAACGCGGACTTTTTTAGACATATGAACCATTCGAGAACTTGTGTAGCTCGGTCCGCTAATCCTCGGATGGTGGGCTGGTGGTAATAAATGGGAAAAGAAGTTGACCAATTCTGCAAACACTTTTTCCGGTTTTTTAAACTGAAGAATCTTTACAGCGATCATTAAGGGCAGTATTTAAAGGCAGCATACACGCTCGTAAACGTGATTGGGATAACTACGGAAATAGAATGGTATGGCCCAGATTAAAACGCCTACTCATTTTGAAACCTCAAAAACGACCCACAATGCCGTTACAGGCGTACCAAGATAAGCCCCGCCCGTATTTTCACGCTCCCTGTATTTGCGTATTTCCTGCAACCCACGGTTGCTGGGTCATCTTCAACGTCGGTACTGTTGGCGGATTGCCTAACAAATGAACCACACACGTCACTGACGGCGAAGATGGCCCAGCAATCCTGCGTTGTAGGAAAGGCGCAAATACAGGGGGCGTGAAAATACGGGCGGGGCCAGACTTGATACTCCTGTAACGGTATTGTGGCTCGTTTTTGACGCTTCAAAATGCGTAGGCATTATGTTTTACACAATACGATTCGATTCACATTGTTATCCCAACCACGGTTACGAGCGTGTATGCTGCCTTTAGTGATAATTTCGATGTCGATATCATTATCTGAAACGAAGGGTTGACTGCCTGGCAGAGCTAAATTTGCTAAGATATTGTGTAAAGATGAAAAAAATGAAAATTGTCTGAAGGCAAGGATTGCAACCACGTTCAACTTATCACCAGAAATCGTAAAGTCCGTGGCCCATTGCAACAAAAGCGTTGAAAACCGGCTTGAAACGAGTAACCAAAAGCAATATGCGGCCCCGAAACTTTGAATATGGTGTGCTCGCCCCATTCACTTTCTCGGTAGCCACAGGAATGTGGGTGGAGTGGGCACACCACATTCAGGTTCTGGAACCGCATGGCGGGGAAGTGTGAGGTAAACGGGACGTCGCATGCGCGCGCACACGCTCATGATCATTTACGGCTAGATTCTCTCCGAAATAGAGGATACATTGACTGCTCAACTGGGTTGTTTACAGTTTGTTGATTCGAAATTATCGAATTTATTCGAATCTATTGGATATTCGGCCTTTTCGTCCAGGGCACAACTATAAAATTTTGCAACCACACATTCGGGAAACATCGATGTATCTTCTTATCCAATCCTCGAGCCAAAAGTGCTGAACACGGGTTTTAATTATTCTTGTAACTCAATCAAGGCACATTTGTTTAAAATTCCCTCAAGAGCAGGGCACACGCAAAGGTGGTTGGTATAGCAACGTTAAAAGAGGCACACTGCTTACGCCGTTGGAAGCGCCAAAAGCGAGACAGAGTTAGCGTATTTGAGCCATCTTGAGCCCCTTAAGCGTTAGGACGTTTAATTTTCACCAAGCTCGCCACCAGGGATATGCGGCAATTGCCGCTTGTCGATTGCCGAAATTTTTGTTATTTTTCCGGCAAAACAAACACATTATAAGGAAACGCCGCCTATGCTCGCGGCTATGTGGGCACTAGGGGTAATCCAATTGTCCATTATTCGCTTAATCGTTATCCGGGGTTTTGACTTATCTGGGGTGGTAGTAAATCTGTTTGAAAACGCGAGTTAACTCGCAGTAAGTTCGCGGTAAGTTCGCGGTAAACTGCAGCTAGACGCGAGCATTTTATTTGAAGATTTCCAGGAAAGGGACCGGACATTGCTGAAACTACGTCATGAGACACTAGATACGCATGGTGTCAAAAAAAATTAACCCAAAAAAATGTTTCATTCCGTCTTTTCTGGAAAAAATATTGAAAATATAGAAAAACATTTTTGAAGATTTATTTTGAACTTTTTTTTAGCTCGCAGTAAGTTCGCGCAAAACTTCAACTTAAAGGCACAGTACACCCTAGAATATGGATTTTGAGATTTATGTTTAATTGTGTGAAAGACCCCTCCAATACAACACGTGCTAAATGCGAGATTTCAAATCCCCCAAATAATCGAGGTATGTATAAGCGACCACCACTGGCCCGACCCCCTCCAGCCACCACCACAGGCCCGGCCCCTTCCTGATTTTCGATCTCAATAGCACCAAGAAGGATGGATGATTTTCAACCGAGTCTTCGTTCTTCACTTCCTTTCCGATCTATCTCCTGAACCCGTTTTGCTCTCGTGCCGCGACTGCGAATCAAGAGAAATTTGGGTCTGAGACAACTCGTGCACGAAGTTTTTGCCTTCAAAATACAGGCATCTCTATGGAGCCATATCTCCGTTCAAAGGGGGCCTTCGACGATTTCAGGAATACCATTGTTATCGGAGTGCGACCCTCTCTAAGATAAGGATAAAACCTAGTGTTGCAGTTTTGCGCGAACTTAACGCGAGATCACCACACAGTTGTATTCTGACTCATTTCATATGAGTTACTCGCAGTCGGTTCTAGTTTTGTCAGAGCGCGGCTACCGATCGCCGAGCCGCAGCGGCGCCACCGCGGAGCCGTAGCTGCACAACCGCGCAGCAGCAGAGACACTATCGCGGAGCCACCACGACATTTCCGCGGCGACTCCGCGATAGTGCCGTTTCGGTGCCTGTAGGAGCCGAAGCGGCAGCGGCGATTTCTTTGATTTCCATGAGGTCCCTCTATGTCTTGTTTTTGTTCATCTGTTTTCTTGAAATGAAACTACTCTCTTGAATTTGAACCACTCGATTGTTGACATAAGTATTGGAAAAAAAGGAAAGAAAAGTAGAGCGGCACATGTCAATAACTTTTGGGCCAATCTTAGGGATGAGGTTTTTTGCCGTTTGCCGATTTCCGGCCGTTTTTCGGATTTTCTTGTCGATTGCCGTTTGCCGAAATCTCAAAATCGTTTGCCGCACATCCCTGCTCGCCGCCGATGCAGGAACCTTGTAAAATAATCCGTGATCTCTCCATTTTGAACGAGTTTTCTTCAAGTTTTTTCGTCATTGTTCGATTCTATAAGCTCCAAGTCTTCGATTTTCGTAATTTCATGTATACCATTTTCGACCGGATGCCTTTAAATCTGCCCAAGAGGTAAAATGCTCGAACGGGCATCAATCCCGAAATAGATCGACCCCGGTGAAAAGCCTCCCACAAACAGTACCCTCACACGCTATCTTATCTTTTGCTGTCATTATTGATTCCTTTTCGGATACCATGCAACTTTTAATCATACCCAACACTCCCAAACCTTGCCAGCATTCCGAGCCTGCATTCAAATGATCTTTATTCGTGAAATCTTTATCTGACTTGGTGGAAATGCGTATTGGAACGCTCTTTTGAGTGAATACACTAAAACAAGTCCTCCTGGTTTTTCACACAATTCTATCCTCTATTTGTCACTTTCATAGACCAATAAGAACGTCTTTTTTTATTCGTACTACAGTGCGTTTCAAAATTATAAAGCCACCCCAGAAAATGGCAATTTCGCTCGCATATCAAGGACTTTCGAGCTGGGACCAATTCCATACGATTCAGCATAGTCGATAACATCAAGCAACTTTTTTTCCGAAAATATTTCATCACCCTTTCCCGAGAAATATTCTGCAACTCGAAATAAGACCGTTTCAAAATTATAAAGGCACTATAGAAAAACGCAAAATTCATTTACAAAAATAAAAAGCAACAACAGATTAATAACGGATAGGTCCACCACGATTAGCAATAACATCAAAAATGCGATTTGGCATACTATCCGTAAGCTTCTTCAAAAGAGATGGGTCCAAATTGTCCAAAGCCCTCAGAATGGCGTTCATGAGGTCACCGATGTTGTTCTACTGCATGCCATCAGAGTATATCTGCCTAAAAATAATCCCCCAGATGTTCTCAATCGGGTTTAGGTCAGGACTACAGGGTGGCCACTTCAGAAGAGCGATATTCTTGCTGTTAAGCCAGTCGACAGTTTACCGGCTGCTGTGAACCGAGGCGTTGTCCTACGTAAAAACGTACTTCTGACGGCGACGTCCTCTCAGAAATGACAGGAGGTGCTCAGCGAGCATCTTCTGGTATTCCTCGGAATCCATTCGACATGAAACAAAAGCTAGTTGGAGAACGCCACTGCTGCAGAATGCCCCCCCCCAACCTATAGTGACTCACCGCCAAAGTTGCGCTTGCTGAAGACAAGCGGCTCCTTCCCGATATCTCTCCAGTAACTATGAAAACCTTCAGGGCCATCTAAGTTAAACTTCTTTCCGTCAGAAAAGATGATCGGAAAAACGTAGATTGAATTAAATTGTCCAAAAATGGAAAAGCGCCTTGGGGTGCCACATAACTTACCAATTCCCGATCCGTTTTCATATTCCCACGAGCAAACTGGAGTCGGCCGGATTTGTGGAGATCAATCAGCTTTGGAGCCTTGTTCATAGACTGCCGAACAGTGACAGGACTGCCATTTGCGGCCCTCCATACCGTAGTCTTTGACGCAGGGAGTGCCAGCTCGCACCTGACCTGGTTGACAGGCTTCGTAGAATTGGACACGAAACGCCGAATCTGACGGACATCTTTATCAGACAGCACTCGTGGTCTTCGGGCATTCTTATTCTTTCCGTAGGAATCCGGATTCTTGACGTAGCTATCAATGCAGCTTGGAGAACGACCAAGCTCAGCAGCGATGAAGCGATTCGAATGCCCAGCCTGATGCAACGCTTCCACTTGGGCTTATTCCTCACTCGAAAGTTTGTATCCACGAGGCATAATGTCGGAGAGGTACACGAAAGTGTTGCCTTTAAGTGGAGTGCAGGAGGATCGAGACTGTGGGAGATAAAAAAGCACCGCAGGGGGTGCCTTTATAATTTTGAAACGCACTGTATTAGTGAGGAACCACTTTTTCAATTCCTTTTGCAGCTTGACTTTCCTCACCATCTATCGATGTGAATCCCAATTTGATCTTTTACAGATTTTCTGTAAGAACGGCGTTTTGCGGACTTTTAAAGGCAGCATACACGCTCGTAAACGTGTTTGAGATAACTACGGAAATAGAATTGTATGGCTCAGATTACAACGCCTACGCTTTTTGAAGCGTCGAAAACGACCCACAATGCCGCTGCATTAGTTAGAAGTTGGCCCCGCCCTGTATTTTCACGCCCCCTGTATTTGCCATTTTCCTGCAACGCAATGTTGCTGAGTCATATTCTCCATCGGTACTGTTGGTAGGTTGCCTAACAAGTGAACCACACACGTCACTGACGGCGAAGATGACCCAGCAACCCTGCTTTGGAGCAAAAAAGCAAATACAGGGGGCATGAAAATACAGGGCGGGGCCATTTTCTAACTCGTGTAGCGGCATTGTGGGTCGTTTTTGACGCTTCAAAATGCGCAAGTGTTGTAATTCAAGGCATACCATTCTATTTCCGTAGTTATCTCAATCACGTTTACGAGCGTGTACGCTGCCTTTAAGGCAGTGTTCATGGTAATAATCGTTTTTCATGGTAATAATCGTTTAACTGTTTTCCAGCTATCTTGAAAACGGTTTCATGCTGATTCCAATGATGTCTCTGAAATCGTACAAGACCTTCTGGGAACGGAGTTATGGCCCCTCGAAAATTGAGCTAAGGATACATGGTGGACGAGTTGTCCGAGGCTTGTAGCTTCCGTCTTCTGCAGCCGATGTATGCGAGCTGACCTGAGTAAAGAGAGAAGTTGAGAATGAAGGGAAGAACGGGGCTTTTGATCGAAAATCCTCGCTCATCTCACGATCTAGAGCATTCATTTGTTCACGTCGGTGGGCGTGTGTTGCGCTTTTGGGGTTTGCCTTGCGCTCAAAGTGGTAACTTAGGGCTCTTTTGGAGCTTTTCCTGGTTCGTTTTCATGCGTTCTTTCGACATAAACGTTACAGTGTGCCCCTCCACTATCCATTCCTAGTGGAAACTGAAACACATTTTTTTGTCGTGAACACTGCCTTTAAGGCGCAAAAAGTGCCGCATCGCCATAGCTCGCTTCAAAGCAGTCCGATTCCCATTCGGAGGTCATTTTTGAAATCTTTCCATCAAAAACAATGCAATCTGTAGTGTAAAAAACAATAGATCTAATTTTCGCAGCTAGTCGATTTCCACCTCAAAATCCCTCATTATAAACTGATCAGTTGGTGCTAGCAGCAACCTATCGTGGTTTGACTTCTGATCGAAGGGAATTTTTGAGCCCATATTCATGAACGATTTACAGGCGTGATAGGGGTTACATTTGCTCGTAAGCTCTGCGTTTACTATGATCTTTACCTCAATCCCGCTCATACGCGGAGAATTAAGAGGGAGTTATACTTGAGCATATGAAACGCTGAGATTCCGACTAGCATTTGCCTTTAACCTGCCGGTAAATCCTTTATGAACACGGGCTCTGAAGGAATTACGTCCTTCCCGTAAAGCCTACTCTAAAAAGACCACTTTCACATACCATTGCCTTCACCTCACGGAGAAGAACACGAAAATTCCCTTGAAAAAATATCGGTTTGCCAATTTCAAATCGAGTTATGGCGATTCCACGCTTTGAGCTGCGCAAAAACGCCGCAAAACACCGCGTTTTTTTTTCTTGCAAAAAATCGGCACAGCACTGTACTCGCTCTTTTCGAACAGTGTTCAAAACTTGCAAGCAAGTGTGCATTTTTCAAATTTTCGAGTTTGCAATGCCTTTCTTTTTTCAATATTCATTTTTCGCACACTGTGAGAGGCTTGAATGTGCACGCCATGATTGTGTTTGAGCCAATATTTGAGACATTCCAGGATGCCAGTATATGTGTCAAGATTTGCTCGATTCCCGTATTTCTTTAAACTTCTTACATTGGTGAGCACTACACAATCCTTGACAAAACGGCGAGCAAAAGTCTTTTTTTCAGTTCTTCTCACTTGCCACACTGATATCCCTCACCGGAGCGCCACTTTCACCTGGTGGTAAGTCTACCCTCTGTCTTTCGGGAACGGAGTCAGCATTTGCAAATTGTACAATCCCACCAACTGCCTTGTTTTAGCTCTCATCTACAGCAACTAACTGTGTACTTGACAGACCACCGGCAGCAGCTTAGAGATGCGAGCCTTACCTCCGAAAATGTTCCTGCTCTCGCCATTAGCTATGATACAGTTCCGGCTTGCGAAAGTATTTTCAAAGCCTGCCACATGATTTTTCATCACCACGTACAGTGCTTCTCCCCGCTACTGATCTCACTGCGGACCAGCCATTAGCATGTCCTCCCCCTTCGCTTGCGCCACGAGAAACGATCAGTCGTCACATGTCTTACGGCCAATGCGACGTGTGGACTGTATGATAGGTGGTCTTCACAGCGAGATCAGCAATGGTGGGAAGCGCTGTAATGAACAAGCCCACCAGCGATTGTCAAGGGACGGGGGCTCTCTACACATCGAGAGAGGAGTTGTCACGCCTGACGCGACTCTAGTTCCACTCGGACCACTTCACTTGCATTGAGTAGCGAGACGTTTCGAACGGCAAAAACGGGACAACTCCTCCATTGGTGTATATAGAGCCCCTGACCCGATTGTCAATGCTTTGAAATCCTACCTATAATTTGACGGGCAATGTTATTGTTCCTCGTCTGAAACAGCGCTCACTGGATTCTCGGAACTGTATCCGACATTGAGGCGGTAAGCGGCCCCGCTCTACGCTGTTGACCATGGATTTTTTATAGGTTCTGGCGTAGGTGTGAAGTTTTCCCTGATTTTTTCCCCAAGAGTTGGAAACCCTGGCTGGACGAATTTCCGACGTGAATGCGATTTTTCTGACCCCCCACCCCCCCCCTCAAAAAATTCACATGCAGCTTCGGATTACTTTGTAGCTCGGTTGGGTTGTTGTTAACGATTCTCGGCAAGAGTTGGACAAACTTGCTTTTTTGAACTGCTCACTACTTTTGTTCAAGGAACGCGTTTCCTCACTTTTGAATTCAAAATGATGTGGTCTTGATAACTCGAAATCTAAGGAGGATCTCGTATTTGCATTTCAGCATAAGTAATTTATTAAAGCGAGTAGGGTTTCTTGATTAACTTGCTTGAAATTTTTTAGATTTAGGTAATTCTCCGTCTCTGTGTAGACCAAACGTAATAAAATAGTGAATGTGGTAGATAACGCGGTCAACTCATGCTGCGCTTCGAAGCCAATCATTCCCATGGCTAATTTGGGCTGCAGAACAAATTTTTTCGTCAAAGGACATTTCAAGTTTATTAAAAACCTCGTTCCACTTGGTTCATCTTACGCGTTCCGAAAAGTGATTGATGTTTACCTTGGTCCGCCCTGATCTTGACCTTTTAATTGTTCTTGGTAGGTTAAGATCCATTTCTATGCTTAGTTTTTTTCCTTTTTAACGGTTTCCAGAAATATTTTTGATGTTTGTTAATCGTTCTAGTTATTATGCAACTTCTTTTTCAAACTTGAATTTTCCTCAAGAATAAGTCAAACCAAAAATCAAATGCGCTCTCCTAAGGTTGCAATGCTGTCGTGAGACCGGGAAAATAGAAAAAATAACCTCGAATGGGTGAGTAGTTCGAGCAATAGACTGTAGAGGGATTAGTTGTTGTCAGGCTTAGTGAAGTACTAACTGCGGCTTGTTGATCGAATAACCATATTGGGATGTTCCTATTGGGGCGATTCGGCGGGGGCCTGCGAAACGCGCGACGGAAGATTCCTGCGTTGTCGTCTTCGCTGAAGCGCCGCGTGCTGCGAATTCAGCTAGCCGAACTGCTAATGGACGCCTCTCATTATGTGTAGCCAATCAACAAGCTGCAAACTGCTGCGAAACTCTCAATATCACTTGTGTATTGCTGACAGGCGTGCTACTCGACTGGCGTCAGATACATATCCTCGGTTTTGGAATGAAATTAATTTCCGTTCACCGCACGCGTCTGCGCGCGTAAGCTGCGTCTCCTTCTCCATACACTTTCCCGCTGTCTCTACCTTCGCTTCGCACAAGCGCGCGAATTAAGAGTGTGAATTAGGCTCCGAACCAGAAGATAAACCGGGCTCAAAATTTCCGCTAATCGCAGAACCTGTGGAAAGTTGATATTGGTCCATAAAGCTGATTCGAGTTTCCTAACAATTTTCGAATGAACATTGCGTTTTATTGCAAGTATGAGTGGGGTACCCAGCAAATTCAGGTTCGTCTCTGATTTGGTTCACTGTTGTCGTTGCACTTGTGGTTGACCTTATACTCATTGGTCTGTTACTGTTTGAACTCGATCGTGTTCGCATACCCATAGAAGGCGTAACGTACGCTGCTCTGGTGAGTTTGTGGAAAATAGAATTGCTTCACTCTGGCCATCTTAAAAGCAGTGTTTACGATAAATTTCACTTCCAATATCTCCACGGTTTACAGAAGGTGTGGTGCCCTGTATAACGAAGAACGCTTGAGAAGGACGCGACAGTCGCGTTTTTGAGCCAAGATAGGTCCTCCCTTGTTTACGACGATTTTTGAGCGTGGAGGAATTGACCGCTATGAAGGATGATGCCTATCAATGCAATCAAACGATCAGCTCACTTATCAGCACTTCCTTGACTTGATCATTCCTGTAATCTGAGTATTCATTTGTTTATATCGAGGAGGCGGATCTGGAGAACGGGGCGGTTCTGGTACACCAAAACGCTTGTTCGCAGCCGTTATTTTGTCACTCCTGGCTCGTTTTCTACCGCTCTTTCGACACTGGGAGCCTAGGGTCCTTCTCGCCTATCATTTCACTGCGGAAAGTCACCTATGATGATCATTGTGAACTTGAAAGGCACAGTCCAACCTCAGAGGTAATTTTGGATAATATGGGGCAGTCGCCCCCTATAGCAACCCTGCCAAGCGCGAGCTCCCAACTCGCTCAAATAAACGAGAAAAAGCTAGGAAAAAGTCGGCCACGCCCCCTTGAAAGAAAAATGGGTAACGCCCACTGCCAGGTTTCCGACCTCAATAGGGAAGAGACGCGAGAATGATTTTACCCAAAGCCTATGTTCTTCGATTTGTTTTCGGTCTGGCTTTATATTTTGGCCTGCTTCACAACGATGGCTGCGAATAACGAGAAAATACAGGCTCGAGACAACTCGTCCGCGAACTTCTGGCCGTTCGAAATCGAAATTTTTGAGGAGCCGGAACTCCGTCTATAGTGAGTTCTGAGCGATTCTGGAGACACCATTGTGATCAGCTTGAAATTTTCTTCAAAATAGGCAGAAAAACGAAAAATCGCTTCTGAGGTTGGACTGTGCCTTTAATTAAAGGCAGTGGTCACGATGAAAAACGTCATCGAAAAATTACAAAAATTGACCTAGATCGAAAATAGCTGAAAAACTATGGAGGTAGTGCGGCGAAAAACGGGCTTGAATTAGAGTTTCTAGGGCCCAAAAGTGCCAGTTCGTGCACACGTGCGCAGCGCCACACAAAAAGATCGCCGTCTCATGCCGAACAGTCAAAAATCATCGACATTCAGAGGAAGAAATAAATGCAAATTTACCTAGTAAAAAAATTGAGCAATGAAAGCAAGTACTTCAGTCAATGTTTTCGACTAGATGAGTGCATAAATATATTGAAATTCAATTTCAAGCTAGCTGATGTTCTTGATATTAGAGATCATTGCTGCCGATGATGTGAAGTGGGCTCGTCCACCATCAAAAGACAAGAAAGTTCAGACTTGAAATTTGGCCCGAGACAGCGGTTTTTTCGCAATTTTTCCTCATAGGTCCTACTACACAAGAACGATAGTTAAGTGCGCCAGAACAGGGCTACCGTAATCTCACTCGAGTTGGCTCCAAAAAGTTCTGACTCTAAGTTCGCTACATCTTCACCACCGGTGGTGCCGTTTTCCTGCTTTGTAGTCCAGGCAGATCCTCAACTGCTGACCTCTGGAGAAGGACGGTGTGTGAATGAAGATACATCGCTCTCCACTTCTTTTATACTTTACCCTTGATCAATTCGGAATCATCAAATTTGTTTACGAGAGCCGAATAACATCATTTCTAAGATTATGGTAGTCCTCTTCTGGCGCACTTAACTATCGTTCTTGTTCCTACTACACTAAACCCAGGGAAGGGTTTTGAGAAGAAAAGAAGACAAGCATATTCGATAGCGACCACGGCCTTCAAAGGCAGCATACACGATCTTAAACACGGTCGAGATAACAGCATAAATAGGGCTGTACTATGTCGGCAACGACGTTCGAAGCCCTGAAAGCCATCCAGAATGACAGTATTCGAGCATAACCGTCTCGCAAGCTTGTATTTCCCCACTCCGAGTAACAGGATGAGAGTTAATACTTGAGAAAACATGTGATAGTGATAGCATTGACAAAAGGGAGTGCACGAGAGAAACAGCTTGATTCATCTGAATATAACATGTATGCCTACCGATGAGATCCTCCATTTCGAGAGCCAGCCGGAGTAGAGCGGCATTTTCGAAAATGGATGGGATTAAATCGGCATTTGGACATGTTATATCCAAGTGCATCATGATGTTCACCATGAGGCGGGAGAAACGGGGGAGTAGCGAGATTCTCGACACACGGGCTAGCCCCGTGTTGCGTCCAATCAGAAACCTCGCTCCTCCCCCGTTTCTCCCACCTCCTCAGGGGGTGTTGATACACGATAGCCAATACCCCAATGCTCGAATACTGTCGTCCTGGATGATTTTCAGCTCTTTAAACGTCGTCGACGACATGGCAGGGGCCATGCGGGCCTATTTATGCTGTTATCTCAACCATGTTTGTGAGCGTGTATGCTACCTTTAAAAATGTCACTGAGTCACAGCGCGCATTGAATACTTTCCCGGGATGAGAGGGTGCGCTCGGCCCACTTCCCTACTCTTCCCCTAGAAAATTTGAAGACGCGAGTAGCTCGCGCTCTTAGCTGATAGTCCATTAAAGGCAGCAGACACGCTCAAAAATTAAATCGATTTTCTGACATAAATCGAATGTTTGGGGCTGGTTGTACTGGGAACTAACGAGAAAACCAGCGAAGACTGTATGCAAATAGAGAAAGCGCGGTTGTTTCGGTTCTCGGGTGAAAGTGGACGAGTTACACCCCGCGCGGTTGAAACAGCGAATATTAGCGACAAAACGGTTGAGATAGTGAAGGCAATATTCTCCTACAGCCTGTCCCGAACACTCAGCTCGTTGGAAGCATCGAAAACCAGCCAAAGTGATTGTATTCGACCGATTAATCTGGGCGAGTTTGTGTTTGGAGGCGGAGTTGTCGAAGCTCGTGGGCGGGGTTGCCGAAATTTTTCGACTTGCATTGGATTGCAGGATTCAGGACGGAATTGAAATGAACCACCAACTGGAAACGCTATCAATGGAAGAATGGTGTGTATCTTATCTTCAGGTAGCCGCGTTGGAATTCTTATCACGCTGTCTTGGAAGCGGCGCGGTAGTCTCTTCATTTCTACGATTGTGCTTTATCAGAAACAACCGCTCCACTTCTACGATAAAGCTATCATAGCAGCGGTGCGGCTACCTCTCAACCAGTGATTGACTATATTTTCATTGAGTTTCCAAAACAACTGAGGGATAGCAGTATCAAGCATCTTTTATCAGTGTTTCCCTTCACTTCTGAGAATGAATCTTGCCCCCCCCCCGTCTATGATAGAGCCGTTTTGAGCTGTTTTTGACGCTTCCAACGGCGTGAACGTTCTACTAGAGGCCACTTAACTCCGGTTTCGTACATATTTATTTCGACAACTTTTTCGAGAGTGTCTGCTGCCTTTACCTTCGGGAAAAACCTGTCAGTAAACCTTGGGGCGTTTCAAAGAGCTCTCCATTTTGATCGAAAATCGATTGCGACGATCGATCATGGCGAAAACAGGGTTAAGCAAGGCGTTGCGATAAGACCCAGAAGTTACGACTCCCTCCCTTTCCGGGCCTCTTACATGGAGTGGTCTTTTGTCAACTATCGAAAAATGAACTTGTCTTGGGCTCGTTTGTAATTACTTTTTTCACAATCTTTAGGAGTGCACCCAGCGACAGTCATGGGAGTTTGAATTTTTTTTTCTGGAACCAGTTCTTTTATGGTTTTTGGACCCAATGGAGTAATTTGGAACGAAATTTGGCGTGCGGAATTTTTCAACTCGGTGGTGTCCAAAACTGCACGATGCGGTAGGCTGTGGATCTGTAAAAATCGTATGCTGCAGGGAAACTGAAATAGGGGCACACTACACACCGAGGACAGAGTTGTCTCGTCTTTGCGGGTTGTCTCGTTTTCAAACTTGATGGTGTCCAAAACAGGGGTGTGCGGAAATTTTTCAAAAAATTTCAGAAAACAGAAAACAGAAAATCGAGTTTTTCAGAAAACAGAAAACAGAAAGTCCAAAATGACCAGAAAACAGAAATCAGAAAACAGAAAATTTTCAGAAAAAAAAATGCTCATTTCATTTTAACTTTTTTTTTCAAGTGAAGAGGATGTGATTCTGAATACCTTTGTCATACTTGTAATTTAATATCTGCGAAACTGCACAGATGACCTATAAGGCACTGATAGTAGCAATGACGCGTCAATGACGGATATAACATCATTAAAGACACTGTTGTCGGCTATTACGCGAAAATAAGGCATTTTGTGGCTATTTATCGGCTGTTACTCGGTCAAAACTCTCAGAGCACTCACCCGTATGGTAGTACGTCAACACAATAAGGGTTGCACCTTAGGACAGACAACGGGTTCAACCCCTCGCCGTCAGCAGCAGCTGCTGCGAACAACTAACTGCAGCAGCTGCTGACAAGGGAAGGTTGAATTCGGGCTCTGCCCTGGGATGCTACCCCTATTGTGCCAAAGAACTACCCCACGAGTGCGTTAGCAGGGTTCGCGATAAAAACGATTGTTGAATTCTCTTTATAAGAATGCAGGTCTGGTCATCACAAAAGTGAAAATGAGGGAGATTTTGCAGAAAAACTCACAAAAACAAGTCAGAACGGCCAATTGGTGGGTGTACTCACACCCCCAACGAGCAAAATTCCTGCAAATGCCTATTTTCCGTCTTATATTTTGCCGCTAAAAAAGTTAGTAGTCTCTCGGTGTCCCGCAACTACTTTAAATGCAGAATGAAAGACGACAAAACAAGCAATTGTAGAAATCTAGTTAAAGCCACACTCCAAGCTCAGAATCCGTTTTTCGTTTTTCTATCTTAGCGAAAATTTTACGCTGATCACAATGGTGTCTCCAGAATCGCTCAGAACTCACTACAAACTGAGTTACGGCTCCTCAAAAGTTTTGAATTTGAACTAGTAGAAGTTCGCGGACGAGTTGTCTCGAGCCTGTATTTTCTCGTTATTCGCAGCCACCATTCTGAGTAAGGTCACAGTATAAAGCCAGACCGAAAACAAGGAAGAACATAGATTTTGAATAAAATCATTCGCGCGTCTCTTCCCTATGGAGGTCGGAATCCTGCCAGTGGGCGTTGCCCATTTATTCTTTCAAGGGGGCGTGACCGACTTTTTCCCAAACTTTTGTCGCTTATTTGAGCGAACTGAGAATTCGCGCATGGTAGGCGACCGGACCAAAATATCAAAAAGTACCTCCGAAGTTGGACTGTGCCTTTAAAGGCAGTGTACACGATAAAAAACCATGTCTGATTTTTTGGTGGAGATCGGCAGCTGCGGGGCCTAGCGCAGCCCTAAAGTTGAAATAACTAAGAAAAATGAGCTCGGAACGGTCCCCTACGGCCTCAAAGTTGGACACCCGTCAGCTCGTCACACCCCAGATGCACTTTCGACGCCCACCGACGTGAACAAATGAATGCTCAAGATGGTGAGATGAGCGATGGTTTCCGATCACTAGCCCCGTTCTTCCCTTCATTCTTCTCTCTTTACTCAGGTCAGCTCGCATACATCGGCTGCAAAAGACGGAAGTTACAAACCTCGGACAACTCGTCCACCATGCCTCCCTAGCTCAATTTTTGAGGGACCATATCTCTGTTCCCAGAAGGTCTTAAACGATTCCAAAAATATCATTGGAATCAGCATGGGACCGTCTTCAAGATAGGCAGAAAAGCAGAAAAACGATTCCTTTCGTGAACACTGCCTTTAATTGGGGGCGGGCTGAGACCCAGCAATAGCTTATTTTAGCTTTTTTCTCCGACTTTCCACTTATTTTCACTTTTGTAATGACCAGGCTTCCCTTCTCACAAAGATACCACAATAAATATTTTTATCGCGAACCCTGCCCTCAACAGCATACGCACCATTGAACACAAATAGCACCCCGTAAATGACTAGATAAGCTGCGCTGTTCCACAGATCCGAATTTCGCTGATTTTTTCTGATTTTCTTCTGTTTTTTGCAGATTTTTCAGAAAACAGAAATCAGAAAACAGAAAGGCCAAAACGGCCAGAAAACAGAAAACAGAAAACAGAAATTTCCGCACACCCCTGGTCCAAAACTCCACAATGCGGCAGGCTGTGGAACTATAAAGAAGGTACTCCCGATTTCGCGAGGGTGCTCCCGATTTCGCAGTTTCACGCGTCGCACTACTCAATTCAAGCGAAGTGGTCTCGAGAGGAATTAGAGCCGCAAAGACGAGACAACTCCGCCCTCGGTGTGTAGTGCGCCCCTATTTCAGTTTCCCTGCAGCATACTGTTTTTACAGATCCACAGCCTACCGCATCGTGCAGTTCCAGACACGATTCTATGAGAACTCACACCCGTCGTCGCGGGAGACGCACGACTGTAGAGAAAAGGGTTAGGCCGGGATCATACTACCGTCGCGGCGATGCGTGGGAAAGAGCAGTATCGATCAATCGTGGCAATTTTGCGCTTTGGAGGGTATCGATTGTTTTCATATGCACAAAGGTAGTTCGTCAAGTTGAATAGAAAGAGATATTCATCGAAGAATGGTTGACACCTCTGTTTCTACCCACATTACCGGAATTTTCAGCAAATATGAATTTCGGCGCGATTTTACCTCAACGTTGCCCAATGGAGAGCGGCTCCGATATCATCGCGGCGATATGCATTTTTGCTCGACATTTCTGAAATGTGGTTGAAAATGAAGCATTGAACCGATCTCCGATGAAGATATCATCCCATTCCACTCAAAGGTTGTTGTTGGGCTCGCCAAAACAATCGATGCCCTCGGAAGCGCAGTATCGCCGCGATTGATCGATACCGCTTTTTCTCACACATAGCCGCGACGGTAGTATGATCCGGGCCTTAGAGCGCAGACGACGAGGGTCAACGGGCAGACTGCTCGTGTACATTATCATTGAAGCGCGATAGACACATCCTAGTTGTGCGGAGGGCTCGTTACTATACTTGGGCAAATTTGTGAAAATTTTCGAATTTTCGAATATACTCGAAAATCAAACTTTGCGAATTTCGAGTTTTCGAATAAACTCGAAATTGGTATTTTTCGGATTTTCGAATATATTCGAAAAACAGATTTTTCGAATTTTCGAGTTTATTCGAAAATCAAAATTTTCGAATAATTTTTTGTATTTTTCGGATGAATTTTCTCTAATTCACAAATGATAGCTTCGATTCGAAAAATTAGTTTTGAGCTGTCATTTGT
The DNA here is from genome assembly GCA_029168955.1 of Aplectana chamaeleonis. Taxonomy (NCBI): domain Eukaryota; kingdom Metazoa; phylum Nematoda; class Chromadorea; order Rhabditida; family Cosmocercidae; genus Aplectana; species Aplectana chamaeleonis. The sequence continues at coordinate 514,619 of JAPDOI010000231.1, forward strand.
TGTGACTATCACTTTGTAAAAATATTCATCGGTCACACTTTTAACCTTAAAGGCAGTGTTCACGATGATTTTCGTAGCCGAGTTTTTACATAAAACAATGCGTTGGCCTCCAAGTGATACAAAAATTGCGAAGAAACGGCGAGAAACGCATTGAAACGTCGTATTTCAGTGATATTATTCTACAACATGCACTAGTTGTCCGGTTGGATGAACATGTTCACGGTGGTTGTCACCGGTGGAAAACTGGGTCAATCGACAATGAAGATTATCGTGAACACTGCCTTTAAACCATTTTTAATCAGGATAGCTGCAGAATCTGGCCCTGGGGTTGGATTGTGTCGGAACTCGCTTCACGCGCGGGCGTGGCGTTCATATATTAATGGCCTTACGCCTTGCACGCGCGGCACGCGAGTGACGCCCGCTGCGCCATGACTGTGGCGGCCCTAACTTCTTGGTCATTTTTATTAAAAATCCGTCTTCAATTTCATTCCACTCCATAATAATTAATTTTAGTGCTATCTTCGGCTACTATGATGGTGATCGCATGTACAGATTTCGCTTGCTCGACAAAGTTGGGGCCCATTTTAATCCGCTCTGCCATAGCGTCGCCGTTGGAGTATTCATAGTCTCCGCAAGCACGTCACGCGCGCTTAGTACAAGACGCTTAACTTCGGGTGAGACTTGACTACCACTATCCCTATCCGGAGAAGCGCCTTATCGCATACAAGCGCCGAGACCCTAGCGCCGCTCTCAAGACCTACTACTACGCCACGGCGCGGTGTAGGCAAATTCGCTGCCGCCGAGCTTGGACGACTGCAGGTAGGGGGCAGGGCTGAACATGCGAGATTGAAACCCTTAAGCCCGTTCGCGTTTTTGCCGCAGCGCCAAATGCCGCTTTTGAGCTGGCAGCTAGCTTCTTTCCACAAGAGAATGGTGGCGAAATCGATTCGCGATCGGAACCAGGGATGTGCGAAAATTTTTCAAAAACTCGAGATCGAAAAATGACGTTTCTCGTTTCGAGACCAAAATTTTTGGTGCAGATGAGTCATTTGGAGTGCGACCATTTTTCGAAAAATTCTCGGTTTTTTTTGGTATTGATTTTTCAAAACAACGAAAAATTGAAAAAAGTGTATTTTTCAACGTAACATAGTGTGGGTAAGCATTCTACAAATTTTTGACCGAAATTTTTTTCGTTTTTCGGTTTTTTTTGGTTTCGAAAATTTTTCGCACACCCCTGATCGGAACTGGTGAAGAGACAGTAAAGCGCGGCGAACGCCCTAAGGCTGTGATAACGACCGAGAACATTTCCTCCGCCACCGCCGCGTTTTGTCAGTTTTCTTAAACAGCGGCCTTTGACGCGGCAGCAAAGGGATGAAAAGGGCGTTAGGCCTATGGTATAGTTTTGCCACACGAGGTCGCGTCGCTCTGCACAGCGACAGCGCCCGCCTCCCGCTCTTTAAATCTGTCGCTGTCAGCAGAGCGCTGCACAGCGACAGTGGCAACGACAGGCATCGGCAAATTCGCAGAATGTCAGCCCTCCACGACACGTCGCTGCGACGGACTCGCAACAACTGCTCCTACGACGCTCCGATGCTGGTCCCGCCACGATTCGTGCTAAATTTCATGGCTGTCGCTCATGGCAGCGACAATGTATACCATTGACCTTAGGTGACGTTTTTACTCCCTACGCTGAGAGGCGCGGCGTAGAGCGATCCTATAATTTCGCTCGCACCGCTCAGCGCTGTGCGTAACTGAATTTTGTAATTTCGTAATTTGTAAGTTTTCAAGTTCCTCTTAATTCGCATATCGTAATTCACAAGGCCTGAGCAAAACCAAACCTTCCCAGCCGCGAAGACCACTCCAAGTTAATGTGCCCAGAGGAGTCATTGTAGATTGGTGAGTTCAATCGCTCCCGTCCGTATTTCAAGTAACTGTTTCTCTGGAACGGGAGGGTTTTGGAAGCTAAAACCCTGGCTGAAAGCTACATTAAAAATGCGAAAGTCAGAGAGGTTTGCATTGGCTGGCCGGTTAAAGCAGGCCTATCCCACCGATAGAGCACCTTGTACGGCGACGCAATATTTCACACGATCCAAGCGTGTGAGAACCCCAAATCGGGCGTGAGGTGAATAGGTCAAGATGGTGCTTTGATAGAGTTGCTTTCAAAGGTTAATCAGAAGAATGAACTTCTATTTAAATGATAATTGTGCATCTGGATTATTCGAAAATTCGAATATGCTATTCAAAATATTCGAATTTCGAATATTATTCGAAACTCTGTTTTTGAAATATTCGAATTTCGAATACTATTCGAAAGTCTGTTTTTAAAATATTCGAATTTTGAATATTATTCGAAACCGCTTTTTACGAAGTATTCGAATTTCGAATATTATTCGAAACTCTGTTTTTGAAATATTCAAATTTCGAATACTATTCGAAAGTCTGTTTTTAAAATATTCGAAATTTGAATTTTATTCAAAACCGCTTTTTACGGAGTATTCGAATTTCGAATATTATTCGAGAGCCTGATTTCGAAATATTCGAATTTCGATTATTATTCGAAAACCTAAATTTTCGAATTTTGAATGATTCGAAATTCGAAAAATCATTCGAATATTTTTCGAATAATATAATTCGGTCCGAAGTACACTCGTTACGCTTTACGAGTTGCTAGTTTGAGCTCTGTTCAAATGTGATAGAGGTAGGCATGCTGTTTTAGAGTGGTGGGTAACCTTATTTATCTAAACAAATGCTAGCATAGTGGAGTAAAAGGCAAATAACAACGATCCAACGAGAACAACTTCAACAAGCATTTATTACATCAGTCATCTCATCCATTGGCTACTAGATCTGAGTAATGACAGGATAAAGAGTTGAAAAGTTAGGCAGAGCGTTTAACAAGAACAGCTTAACAAACATCCACTACCTCAATGAGCTAATCCAAAGTCCTTTCATTCATCTCTACCTTTCGGTATAGCCGTTATAGAACAGGAGCCGTTCCATGAAAAAATTAAAGTGGACTCAACTGCTTATGCCTTGTGTATAGCTCATATTTAAACTTGGAAAAGTTCATTACGCTTGGTCGGCTTCAGTACGAAAACGTGCTTTTGAAATACACGGGTATACAGTAATCAGTTCTATAAGTTTCGTACTTTTGACGACTAGAATTATAGAATTTAGTGTAAGACTTCGTTGCTTGGTAAAGACATGATGTAGTTCAGAGTCCATGTATTGAAGCTAAAGAAACAACAATACCAGCAAAATATGACCATCATTTCAATATGACAATATAATAATCGCTCGATATCAGGTTCGTGAACGTATAGTTAACTTGATTGACTCCCTAGGATTGAACCATGAATATGAAAAGTTTGCGATTTTGGAGGAGGGACAATCCATTTAGTTAATTATACGACATTTAAGACACTACATAGCTTTAATCGCATCCATATTACCCTTTCTGTAACCAGTTACATCCTGCACTTCAGGGGTGCGTTCCAAGAACATTCCCATGGCAAACGGCTTCCATGGAAACGTAGCCACGGCCGCGTGGAAGCAATTTACACTTATAAATCGTAGCCATGATAAGCAAATTTGTCTATGGAGATGCTATTTGTCCTCCCACGACGTCGTGGAACATTCTTGGAACGCACCCCTGACATTCACACCCTGCGATGTATTCAGTGGCTCATTTCTTCCCTAGTATACCCCCGTTTGCACTCCCGGGTGCACGGCCGCGAAGGTGAGAGAGGGAAAGTGCAAGACAACGAGACGCTCGCCCCCCGCCTGTGACGTCATCGCGCTGTCTCGGGTGCACTCGGGTGTGAGTTCTCCGGCAACCTTGCCTCATATCCTTCCCAGACTGGGGCTGAAGAGAGAGGAGAGCGCCAGACGAGGCAAGGCAGGCAAGAGGCGGGAGAGTGCCAGACGCGCGAGGGCCGGGTGGCAGCCTCAGAAAAATGAAAACATATTACATGTAATAGAAAAGGCCTGAATTGATATACAAGTAATATAAATGGGCCAATGTATATTACTTGCAAATTATCTCGACCGATGCAAGTTACATGTAATATATCGGTCTCTCGCTCGCAGACCAAACATCACACGTAATGTGTTTCTGATGGTGAAAACATGATACTTGTAAAATAAGAGACGATTACAATATACTTGTAATACATCTCCGTCAATGTAAGTTACATGTGATTTATCTCTACTCAAGCAAATTACATGTAGTATAAGTGCAACATAATTCAAATATCTCCAGCGACTGAGGGCCTATGCTGAACACCTTCTGCAAACCTGCACAGCATACGGGCCGCCTAATACCTTAGGGGCTGAGCAGAGTGCCGTAAGGGCGCGACGCGGCCTGATGGTGCGCTGCCGTATTGATAGATCGTGGCGATCTATCAATACAACAGCACACCATCAGGCCGCACAGCGCCCTGATGACACTCTGCTCGGCCCCTTATCGGCGACCGAATGTCCATTGGATTAACATTTGACAGGGTGGTCACTCGCCCTGGCGGAGTTGTTGATCTCTCGCTCCTCATGGTTCGTGCTAACTGTGGATTAGAGGGAGCGACATGCAATATTTTTGAAGCAAGTATAAGCCCACTACTTCTTGTATGGAGCTATGTGATCCAAGCTTGCTGCTTCAGTCATGCAGCAGCGAGCTTTAAGCTCTTGGGATATCCAAGAGAGCTTACAGCTTGCTGATTCGTACCTGAAGCAGTAGCCTGGAACTTGCAGCTCCAACCCTTGAAGCATCGAGCTTCAACTTGCAGCTCTAAATAAGTTGCATGAATGTATGTTACATGTAATATAAGTGTATGTTACATGTAATATAAGTGTATGTTACATCTAATATAAGTGTAGGTTACATGCGATATAAAGGTAATATACTTGAATGTCTCAAGTATCGTACACTTTATATTACATGTAACATGTTTTAATTTTTCTGAGGCTGGCTGGTGGCGGGGACGAGATGCCAGGTCTGTGTGTAGAGAGCCCCTATCCCTATAAACTTCTAGGAATCTAAAATCTGCAGTCGGGAAAAACGTGTGGCACTGGAGTATGAATGGCTTGATTCCCAGCCTGCGAGTGAGGCCCCTGTTATTCCCTCTGAGGGCGGCTCTGAACATTTTCGAAACAATTTTTTTTCTGTACTTTACCATGTTCAAAGCACAGCTCGGTCGGTTGTCATCAAACGTCAGTAAGGTCTTATGAATTAAGGGGTTCGTCACGGTACCGTCAAATGTGACATACCGCAGCCCGATCGCAACAAGGATTTCTTTACTTTTCGACTTCTCCCGACCTCTTGAAGGATTTCAAACGACATCAAAATTCTCTACAACATAACATTTCCTCAGATCCACAGCCAATCACATCGTAGGGGTTTAGTTTCTCAAAATGCTGTTTCGTGCTGCGAAAATCGAAAAATTCAAATCCCTACCAAGTTGTACAAATTCCATCCAGCAAACTTTATCCCAAAATACTATATTGAGTTCGAAAACCATGAAAATTGGGTTCTGGTGCACACTTTACGCCTTCCGTAACGCCTCTGGTGAGTGGACCCCACCCAACACGAGTTGATTCTTTAAGGCAGTGTTCACGATAATCTTCAATTCTGAGATTATTCGCTATATTGATTTAGTGGCTCCCGGATAGAACTAAAATGACGTAGAAATTGAGAAAAACGCACCAGAAGGGCACGAAATTCTTTACTCTCATCCATAGCTTCCTTGGGTGAAGCCATGTACTCCACCAACCTTCACCCCTGAGCTGGTGAAGGGGGGAACCTTCACCATTGGAAAAACTGGTGACAAACGTGAAACGCCCCGGAAAGGAATGAAAGTGACCCAATACTCAAGTCATTTTCAAGATTGGGTGGGTGTCACTGCCGGTTTTTCGTCCATAACTTTTTTTTGCATAGAGATAGTCCTTTGTTGAAGGCTGTTTTTGGAGTTCCCATAAAATTCTGCATCCAACAGCGTTTTCAGTTTCAAAAAATACTTTCCCTTTCTTCCAGACGATTTCAGTTTATAAAGTGCATTTTTTTGGCCTAAAGTTATCGGTTTTTCGTCCATAACTTCTTTGTGCTTGAAGATAGACCTTTGTTGATAGTCGTTTTCGGAATCTAGATGGAATCCTGCGTCGACTACTGTTTCCAGATTAAGAAAAACATTATCTCGATCCTTTAGCCTAATTCGTTTTACGAAACACTGGTTTCTCGCCTATAACCGTTTAACCGTTGAAGATAGTGTTCTGGTGTAGGCTGTTTTTGAAATCTACGTAAAATTCTGCGTCGAATGATATATCGGGTTCCTAACTTTGTTCTGCTCCATAAGCCAGCCAAGTCGGTGGAGCAGAGCCCCGTTGTTGGCTCCAGCAGAACTCTGCGTCTCTCATTTAAACCATAGAGGCGAGAGCACCCTATGGAGATAACTATGGAGCTCGGCTCCACCGACCTGGCTGGCTTATGGTGACGCGTATCGGCTAGACCCCGGTCGGTGAGGGACGGGTTCACCCGCTCACCCTACTGTATTATACCTGTATTAATTATGTATTACCTACCTCTCACCCAGGGGACTTAAGACCTAACCCTCCCACGCTCTAAGTCCGGGGGACCACAAAGGGGAAACATAAACACAAGAATAATAAAGTAGAAATACGATCGGATGCGATCCGATAATCACGAACACGACACCAGAATGATTACTGTTTATTATGGGAATGCTAATATGTGAGAGGTTAATGTGTGAGTTATTAGTGGTGAGAGAAGGGTGAGTACAGACTGAGTCATGTCTGTACTAAAAGAGTTAGTTACTAGATAAACCTACGGGCCTACGGCTGCAAGGAGGGCCGGACCGATGTCCGGCTAGAAGGTTGCTGTAGTATCATGTAGTATAATGTTCTAAGGGCTGAGTAGCCCCTCGAACAGCGACGTGAAATAAATGAGAATGAAAACAGCCAAAAGGGTGGCTGGCTGCCGACGGCGGAGGAGTGGAGACGCGAATGACCCCCGTCCCCCTCGCCCGACAGCATCGACCCAGCCGGGTGGTCGCCGCTGATCGACGGGGTGGTCACGCTGCAGACCCACCTTGGGAGCGGAAGCTCGCCTTCGCGACACTCCCGGCCCAAAAGAATGGTGGGCCCGGGTGAGCGTAAGCTCGCGGCGGGGAGGAGCCTAACGAGCGTAGTGACCACTGCTGCTACCGCCACTGGGCCTAGTGCCCCTAACTGCAGCTACCCCCTTGTAATGGATGAAAGGTTCAACCCTTCACGCAACCGTGTAGTATGTATAGATAGGGGGAGGATGGTGATAGCAGACATGATCCCTTCTGTACTAGGGATTAGAATAGGGGCAATTTAGCACAACAGTAATCATTCAACTTTTCTCTTCTGCATTCTGCAGTCTCTTCTGAGTAATGAGTACATCACTAGTAGATCAATAAAACGGTTAACATAAAACTAAACAGAACACAGAACAAAACATATGTACAGTAGTCTACAAGAGACTGGAACGCCGCATCGTCACTCATCAATCATCATCGTCATCATCGCCAACTTGCCTCCCACACACCCAACCATACACGTCTGTAATAGACAGGTGGTTAGGAGTTCACAAGTAGCGCAACACACACCACACCGACGTCAATAATCTAACAACTCTCCTTGTTACCCAAACTTACCTATCCGTCGGTGCGCTCAGACAGGTGTCGACAGCGGCAACTGTATTATTTAAGATGGGGTCCGCCTCAGTAGTGAAGATGAACAAGGCGGGCCCATCCAGCTGTATTACATCTGTAGTAATAACTGTACTAGGACCTCGCATGTTTTCGCGCGCGGTATATAAAAGGTAGGTCCGATACGCATAAGCAAGTAAGACGCGCTTCAAATAATAGCGAATGCAGCTGAATATCATGTATTAAATTATCCGCCTCACCACAGGTCATCTGAGTCCTCTTCTTCATTGTCAGGGGGATTGCGAGGCCAGGGTCCATCACTCCGGGCACGCCTCTGCGGGGTTGGAGCCGGAGATTGACTAGGGACCCTGACCGGACTACCTCTGGACGAAGACGAGGGCCTCATCGTTGACCCAGGTCTCACCGGCCTCTCATGGGGGACACGGGCGACAGACCCCTGGGGAGTGGGGCGGAATGTAATATCCGCCAGTCTCTGATAGAACGCGGCTGGCGCTGTATTAGTATCGTTTACCGCCCGAGGATTATACGCGCAGAATGCCCTGTGGTGGCCATAGATATGACAGAGGCTACAAGGGTTTCGGCGTGCGCAGGCACTATGGTGGCGTTTAGCACAATTGGAGCAAACGTCATACTTGTCTGCCAGCCGAGCCCGTTCGCTCAATGATCTCACCTGAGGACAGTCTGATGTATAATGATCACGCTGCCCACAGAACACACAGGGGTCCAGACCTAGAGGGGGGATCTCTGGGTTCCTCACGGCAGTCACCCGCTCCCTTGGTGCAGGATCCTCTCGACGAATCGATCCAGACCTGGACTGGGAACGAGCGGCATGCGTGGTCTTCTGTGGGGGAGCGCCACGATCTGTATTATCTCCATCGTATCTCCTCTTAGCTGCCTGCCCTCGCGACTGGTGCCCGGCAGTGGACGACCCCGACGCCTGGTAGTGCCAGGACGGGCCGGGTCGGCCAGCCTCCCGGGGGCGAGACGGTTCTCGAAATCGCGGTAGCGGGTGGGCTATAGGAGGCGATGGGGCTGTAGTAGGTGCTACCTGAATAGCTGTAGTATTGGCTGCTCCTGCTGTATTATCCCTAGCAGATGCTGTTGGTGGAGCTGTAGTACTGGCTCGGGCATTTTGCTGCTGTAGCCTGTCGACCGAGCTAATACGCAGATGGTCGGCTGTGACGTCGAACCTGAGCGCATTAGAATAATTGTCTCTCCACCAACGCAAAGTCGCCAGATAAGATTCTGGACTATCGTTCCACACTTCTACCATGCTAGACGCCGAGTCGATTCTGTACTGTTCTTCCCCCTCGGTGACACGTAGTCTGCGGCGACTAAACATATGTGCCATCCGGTGGGCTTCGAGTACGCGGACCATGCGCATAGCGTGTGCAACGACTGCATCTGCCAGGTTGTAGGTCTCTGTGACCAATGTACTATTGACGCCGAAGGCATTTAGCGCCGTTCTGTAATATTCGACATTAGTTGTTGGTTCAATCAACCTGGGCACGAACAATCTACGGAGCTGGTTGCCATTGTTGATAATAGCTGTGATGCTATGGTTCAACTGATCGCTCCAAGCTTGTAGATCGACATACCTGAAGTCCAACGGTTGCCTCCGTATTAGGAGGACCGCAAGGTTATGGAAGGTCTTCGTAGTATTTTGACTCAACAACTGTAGCGTCTGTAATAGACGGACCATCTCCGCTACAGCCTCATAATCTTGCAGCGTTGCGGGCACAGAGTCCCTCGGAGGGATCACTAATGCGCGGATCTGGTCCCTTAATGTATTATTGGTTGTAATATAGTCGAAGAATACCCTGAACTCAGCTGCGGTGAGTTCTTCCTGGAGTCGGGGTTCGACTGCTGTAGTACTCGTTGCGGTCACCTGTGGCAGCGGCCCAAACGAGGTGACTGCTGGATTTGGACGCAACGGTGTATTAGAATCTGTATTATGTCTTCCCTCCATCGGTTGGATGGTTAATGCGGCAACGATTTCCGCTGCGCGGTCATCGCTGTCTTTAAAATGGCGTAGCGGCTCGTCTGTCTCCGCACCCGACTCTGCCTCGCGACCGTCACTCGTGGCGGTCCATTGAGGTTCTAGAGCCGTATGCGTACTGCTCGACTGTGAGTCGCCAGGTGCCTGAAGGGGGGAAGACTGCTTCGCTGGTGCGACGAGACACTGTTCGGTGTCCATGGCCTCTTCGTCCGTGGTGATGCCTGTTGACACCTCGGCTACGCCCGGTGAGATTTGGCTATGCCTCGGGTCTGAATAACCAACTGGACTGGGAGGTTGACGGATTGTCACGGGGGGTCGGGACTGATCCACTGGCCCCGACTGTGTCTGCGACGCAGCTGTATTACGCGCTGCTGTATTAAGACCGGTCGGCTCCGCCTCTCCTCCGCCCATGGTCGGCCTCGTGGTGAGTCCGACAGCAGAAGGATGACTTCGAGGGGATGACCGGTTCACTGTATTATACACAACCGGCGGAACACGAGAACGATAACTCCCCTGAAAAGGGGGCCGGTTCACTGTATTAGACGCGCCCGGAACACGCGAACGACAAACACCACGAAGAGAATGAACTACAGGACTAACGAAGGGAGGAGCACGAGGCTCGCTCCCGTTACCTGTCTCTGTTTCCTCTCGTCTGGATCTTCCTCTTCACTATTCGCTCTGGGTTCCCCTTTGCGTTCGTCTATCCTCATTTCTGTTCCTCCCAACTCGTCCTCTGGATGGTTGCTCTTCTCGTCGGGTTCGTTGTCGTTGGATCTGGTCAGGATCCATTGTTTAGCAAATATCGTCAGTTAGCACGAATTCCAAGAAAGATTTCTGGAATAAGGTAGTTAGTACTGATTAATTGCAAAGATTAATGAGAGGGAGGACGATGAACTGAGAGAAGTGGAAAAGACCGCCAGAGCGGCGGGAGAATGCTGCTCGAATGAAGGCTCGTCCGCCGTTGGGATGAGTCAGCCACGCCGACGAAATCGCGGCGGGACCATCTCAACCGTTGGCGAGCCGCGCCTTCAATTGAACCGCATTCAAACCAGCTGACGCTGCTCGAATCACATGTTTTTTACATTTTCCCAGGGTGTTGGTCGTTGGTACGTGTAACCTACCCGTTTATTTTGGGTAGAGGGGCTAATTATGCCCTGTATTATGTTTTGTATTATTCAGAAACGTCATGTAATACAAGTTTACACAGAAATGATGTGATAAAACTTACAGAAATGACATGTAAGAAAATGAACATGACACTTCTGAGTATTACAATTGTTTCTTGTATTATAAACACTGTATTATATGGCCATTGAAAATTTCGCGCGTATTATAAAATTATATGTATATTCTAAATTAATTTTTCGCGCAGAAAAATGCGGAAATGGCCTGTATTATAGCAAAAAAAATGTTTGCGATGACTACCTTGGTGTAGTCTATCGCTGTATTAAACTGTACTAAGGTAGGGAGGCTCAGGGGTGTTAGATGTGACGCAAGAGGGGTCAGGCTAGGGGGTTTAGGGTAGTTTAAAATTAAAATGTGGTTATAGAATGTTAATATTGAAATTAGTAACAGGAAAAAAACAAAGGGATGGTTAGTGTGAGGTCCGATATGTTAATGGCTAGCCTCTACAGCATGCCTCTGCCTGACATTCCTGGTAGGTTGGACTCGCGTAGGCATCGCTGCAGGTACCTTTTTCCTCTGTAGAGCGTCCACGTCCATTGCCGATATCTCGAGAGGGATCAATTGACTAATTGATCGGTCGAGGATCTTATTACGGCCTGTCCGAACCTTGACGGACCTGAGCTCTCCGTCCCTGGATGTATTAGCCTGTACAATGAGGCCTAGAGGCCAATTTGTACGGGGTGTATTATCTTGCTGTATTAACACCACTTCTCCAGGTGCGGGTCCAATTCTTGCTGCTTGCTTCCTTGAGGACTCAAACTGATTCCTCTCTGCTAGCGCTTGCAAGTAGTCCCGTTGCCAAATTTTCCAGAATTTCTCTAGAGAATCCTGGAGAAGTGCGTAGTAGCTCATGAGCTGTTCATGAGTCGCTGGAGTACCATAATTGCTGTCTGCAATTATGTCTGTAGTAGGCAAATTGAGATTACTAAGACGGAATTGAGGGTTGATAAGGTCAATTGGCCTTAATGCTAACGCCTCTTCCGTCGAAGTGGTTACAATTTGTGTAATAGGCCGTGTATTAAGTGTGGCCTCGATCTCAAGTAGAAGTGTTTCCAAGCTCCACAAGTCTAGGGTTTGTCGGTGAACCACCTTCTTGAAGGCTGATTTCACCGACCCCACTAGGCGCTCGTAGAACCCACCCTTCCATGGGGATAGGGGTGTGATAAACTTCCACTTGAGTCTTGCCTCTGTAGTAAATTTCTGTACTAAAGGGCTCACTCTCAGGGTCTCCAAGTCATTGGTCAGAACCTCCATTCCGAGTTTCAATGTAGGCGCGTTGTCACTCCAAACTGCGTTTGGAGCTCCACGACGTGCCATAAACCTGCGGAATGCTAGGAGAAATTGCGCAGCCGAGTTATCGACTACCATCTCCAAGTGTATAGCGCGAGTTGCCATGCATGTAAACAGGCATACCCACACCTTCCGGTCCTGACCTCGTTCGGATCTGACCAAGAGAGGTCCGAAGTAATCCAGACCAATGTTTTGGAATGGACGACTTCGAGTAACCCTTTCCTGTGGTAGTTCTGGAGTATTGGGGTACGAATAGAAGCGGCCTTGATGCCGTTTACACATCGTACACTTTGTAGTAACTGTAGTAACCACCCTCCTTGCTTGAGGAATTAGGTAGCGTCGGCGTAGAGCAGAGATGACATGGGTTGCCCCGGCGTGAAATAGCTTTTGATGATAGTGTGATACTATCATTCCCAGAAGTGAATGTCCGGGCAACAGGATAATAGGATTTTTTGCCTGAGACTCCATCTCTGAGTTAGCCATTCGCAAACGCGCGTGGTAAATTCCATAGTCATCCGTGATCTTTCGCAAACGCTGCAATTTGGGTGTCTGTCTTATTGCAGCTCCTTCGCGCTGATGCTCGCGGTAGAGAAGGAGTTCTGCTGTACTAAGATCGACTGTATTATGTTTCCCGCTCGTATCCATCTTGTCCAGAATGGGATGTGTGTTGGTTCGAAGGTTTTTGTGCTTCTTTTTAGCCAACGAAAGTAATTTTCCTAGGTATTTGAGCACATAAGCTGTGACTCGAACCAACTTGGGGAATGAATTAGTTCTTTTGAATGGAATAAATGAATCATACGATTCCTGTATTACTGTATTAGACGTAATTGGCGTATCGATGGATTTAAATTCGACTTGCAACTCCTTGATTGGAGGTGGCGCCGACGCAAAATCCATCTCTGTATTAGGCCACTTGGACGCAAGTTTGAGTATGAATTTTGGACCTTGCCACCACATGTGGTCCGTTAGCTCGGAAGCTGTTAGACCCCTAGTGGCGCAGTCCGCTGGATTGGCGTCTGTAGTGGTGTAGTAAAAGCGGCTTGGGATCTTCGCCTCCTTGAGTTCGTCAAGCACTTTGTTGATGTGATTGACGCGATTTTGGACGAAGGTCTTCAGCGGCTTCTTGGAGTATATCCAGTATAGTGCTATCTGTGAATCCGATAGCAACTGGACTGTATTAATAGGGACTGTAAGCTGCTTCCTAAGGAAACGCACCAATTGAACGGCCAAAACAGACCCCATCAACTCCAGTCTAGGCATAGTAACCTTTTCCAGAGGTGCCAATTTGCTTTTAGAAAATAGCAAGTGGCTGTAGGGACGTCCGCGTTTAGGTCTGCACACCAGGTATGCGACCGCAGCGTACGCCCTGATGGAGGCGTCTGAGAATACGACTAAGTCGTACTTGCACTCAGTGTTTGAGCCGATGAATCTGGGTACCTTTCCTTGGAAGCCACTGATCTCCTGGACGATCTGTTGCCACCTTGCAGTGGTGTCCGCGTCCAGGGTATCGTCCCAATTCAACTTGTTGCGCCAGAGGTCTTGAATGAAGACCTTAGGTTTAACAAATAGTGGTGTTACTAGGCCCAGAGGGTCGAAGGTGGATGCGAAGGCCTTAAGTGCCTTGCGCTTCGTCAACACCTGTTGTAGTAGGTTTTTAGTGGGCACGATTAACGTGTCCTCTGTATTATCCCATCTGAGACCTAGTAACTTGACTGTATTAGCTGTATTAGCTACTGTACTATTGGATGTATTAGGCGTCCTTTCCATACGATCCTCGAGCGGAATGGACTCCATAACCTCCTGGCTATTGGACACGAATTCCCTGAGATTCATGCCCATAGCTGTAAAGATTTTCTTGCATTCCTTCTGCTTCAAAGTTCCCTCGCTCGCATTTTTAGCGCCAATGAGAACGTTATCCACATAGGTATTAGCCAAGATCTCATTACGAAGTTGGTTTCCTTGATTGCGCTCGAGAGCGTACTTAATAGACATGCTGAGTAGGAATGGGGATGCGTTTACACCAAAAGGAATCCGCGTGAATCGCAAAATCCTCAGGTTATCTCTGGTAGGACCCTTAGATGTGTCCTTGAGCCAGAGGAACCTGGTGACATCCCTCTGATCGTCTTGAAGACGGACCTGATGGAACGCCTTCTCGACGTCTGCTGTAATAAGTACTGTATTAAGTCTTGCGCGTAGTAAAGTCCCACAAAGGTCAGGGAGCATTGTGGGCCCCTGATGGATGCAGTCATTGAGGCTGGGTACACCTCGTCTATGACTGGACGCATCAAATACTATGCGCAGTTTTGTAGTATTGCTGTCAGATTTGATGACAGCCTGATGGGATATGTAGTATACGTCTCGTCCGTCTGGGTAAATGTCCCTGACATCCTCTATAATCCCTGCCTGAAGCTGTTGCTCAAAGGTTTTGCAGTAGTCGCTCCACAATTGTGGATTGACCTGGAGCTTGGTACATTGACCCTCCAGTCTGCGCAACGCGAGAGCTTTGTTGTCGGGAAGGTGAGGATGGTCAGACTTCCAGGGGAACTTGACATGTATTAATCCGTCCTTGACTTTGACGGTATTGTAGTATTCCTGTATTATCTCAGCTTCCTTGACGTCGGAACTGTCTGAAGCGCCGACTGAGTCTAAGCTGAGGAATTTCCGGATCAATTTGTCCGTGTCATCCCCTGCCTTGTGTTCCTCCAGCGGTCTAGTAGAGACCAACATAGAGTTCACACGACTCGATGTCGGTTCATGGGTTCCCGATAGAACGGGACCCAATCTTGTATTAGACCGGACCAGTCCCGATGGAAGCTGGTGGCTGGTATTGAAGCCTACAATCTTCCAGTAGAAGTCCATTCCAATCAGGATGTCGACATCGACTTTCTTCTTGAGAATAGACTTGATGGAAGTGTCTTGACGTTCAACACCGCCTGTATTAACTGTAGTAAGGAACCTTCTGGTCCATAGTTTTAGACACGTAGGTCTACCATGAACCTGGTCCCGGACTGTAATATCCACCTCATATGACCTTTCGGTTTGCCTATGACCACCGAAAGTGAGGGCTGTAATATCCCTGGGATTTTTGAATTTCAATCCCAGGTCCGCTGCTGTATCCTTGCGGATATAGCTGTGCTGAGAGCCACTATCTAAGAAGATGGTGATCATCTCGTCCGCAGCTGTATTATAGTTGCGAGTGACTGCTCTAATTACCATGAGCTGAGGGTCCGTGTCGGATGACAAAGACTTACAGACGGTAGCTTTCACCACTTTGCTGCATTGGTCTTCTGTCTGGACGGAGTTGACGACAAACACGTCCGGGTCCGATTCGTACGCCTCAATGTCTGACTCATGAGTGGTGCTGTCATCTCGCCCTGTATTAGGTGATGTATTAGAAGTGTGCACAGTAGTCGGCGTAGTGGTGTGCTCACTTAATGTAGTATTTGATGTAGTATGAGAACTTTGACGGGACCGTCCGGCTGTGGAGTTCCGGAATCCCACCCTACCAGAGTGGGTTGACGAGTCCCTTCTGTCTCTGGAGTATCTTGGGGGGGGGGGGTCGGCGACCTGCTCTGTCTTCGACTTGGACTGCGTGGAGACGGAGATCTGACCCTAGACCCAGCCCCAGAGCGCGGTCTAGGAGATCTTCTAGTGTCATAATCTCGTCCTTGGCGGCGGCTCAGCTGGGGGGATGGTGATCGAACAGGGCTGCGGGACGAGCGATCCTTATAGCAAAGAGCGCTGTGGTGATAACGTCCGCATTTGTAGCACGGCGGTGCGTTGCACTGTGCGCTACGATGCCCTTCTTTCAAACATCTCCAGCAGAGCTGTCGCTCGGCAGCCAAACCTCTCCGTTCGTTGACCGACGAAAACTCTCGACACCGCGACGCTTCGTGTCCCGATCTGCAACAGAAGGGACAGCGCGTTGTGTGAGACCTGCCATCGGTCCGCTGCGGAGACTGGGAAGAGGTGCGACCCCTCACACGATTCCTGTTGTAGTATCGATCTGTATTATATGTAGTATTCTGTACTACTGTAATATTGGACTGAAGGGTATATCGAGGGTCGGTATCCTCCATCACCTCGAACTGGTCGATTACTCGGTCCAGTCCGTAAAGTAACTCTTCTACCGTCCAACGATCACCCCTTCTGCGGAGTTCTCCGACTTTTTCCCTTGTGTGCGCAGGGAATTTTGATCGGATAACTCGCATGGTCCCAGTCGCTCCGGGATGCTCCCCTAAGTGCATAAGTTGCGACCAGATGCTCCTGATTTTGCACAGGCATGTGCGCTGTGCTAGCGGAGCCTCGTCGCACGGGGGGAGGGCCTCGAGCTGTTCCCAAAGCCTGTTCCGGAGTATTTCTGGGCGCTGAAATGTATTAAGCAGTGTATTAACAGCTTCATAGTAGTTGTACTCCGAGAGCTGGGCGGTTCCGATAAGGTCCTTAGCAATGCCCTTGAGTTTTGTCCTTAGATAAAGGAACTTAAGAGCTGCTGGCACCGATTCATTGTTATGCACGGCTGCCGAAAACAGCTCCCAAAACTCGGGGAATGCGGCCATATCTCCGTCAAACTCCGGGAGATCTACCTTAGGAAGTTTAATACCCTGCGTTGTACTACGAGCTGTGTAGCCTTGGAAGGCTGCTGTATTATAGTTCGGATTCATCTGGCTGTCGATCATATGCCCACTCTGTACTATCGGACGACCGAAAAGGTCGTTAGGCGGCTGCTGAATTGTTGCGTGGCTTATATTTGGTGTATATGATACACCAGCGGGCGCAAATGTAGTGGGCGGGGCTTGACCGACAGCAGGGAACTGCTGTACTATAGGAGTTCCGGCTTGAATGCCAGAAACTCCAGAAGCTGTATTAAAGACTGTATTAAATGACGTCGGAATGACGTCTGTATTATCCGCGTCTCGTGGTGCTGCAGGAGGTGTTGTGAGCAGCGCGGCTGCTGCTTCCACACCTGTGACGAGTTGCTCAGCCTGTTTGATGACCTCCTCCGCCCCAATGGTTGCCCAATGGGTTTGGAATTCGGCCAACAAGCTGGATCTCTCGTCCTCCTCCTTCGACGCAAGAGCGAATTGCTCCGCGTCAGCCCACTTGTTACGGGCTGTAGTAAGCAAACGCTTAAACACACAAGCATAATGTAACAAGGAATATTTATTTTCCTCCAGCACCGTAAGATCACTAAACTTACCGTCCGCCTCCTTCTTCTCCAGCAAAGCTGGGTCAAATGCGGCTAGCTGCTCTTTGAGCGAATTGACCGCTTTGGTCAAATCGCCCTTTCTGCGGCCAGACGCAGACATCGCTTTCAGAATACCAAGTCGGGTTGATAGCTCGCGCTATGTTATCCAAGTCGAGATCAATTCGATTCTGAAATTAAATAGTTTCCCACGACAAAGTCGTGGGTACAACGAAAACTTCGGCACGATACTCGACACGACGCGACCTATATACATACAATGTGAGAAAGGATTAAAAGAGTAAATATGTTAGATAGTGAGGTTAAACTGTGAAATTAGTGTGAAAATTGTGTGTTAATGTTATTTAGAAATTTTTATTTTGGTTTAAATGGATGAACTGGTGTCCTAAATGTGATTAGCGTAAAGTTTCCGATCGTGTCGTTTGATTTTTTGAAATTTTGGGATGTTTCTTCCCCTGTGTCCACCCCTTTCCTAGTTCTGGGGATGGGAGTCTGCCCTAACGCTCGCAGGTCATACCTTGCTGTACTATCCATCGTGTAGGGGTCAGCAGATCTAGGCAGCTGTATTAAATTGTAGTAGACTGTATTAAGCGCAAAATACAAAGGTGGGTCAGCCGCTCAGTGTACCGCTTCACTGGATAGGGGGGAAGGGTGACTTCCCAATGGCGTTAGCCACCGTCGAGCGAGCAGGGCTGCTCCCGCAAACACCGTACCTCCACCTACCTTATTGGCTGGCCAAGCCACATGGTAGTGAGGATGAGCCCGGACTCCCTAGGTGACCCCGTAGGGTTTTTTAGCGCAACGGCAAATGCCTCCACCTTGCTCTGCCTTCACTTGGCACGGCGATCCACCCACCCTGGACCACACTCCCAACCAGGGGGGCTGGTACTAGTAGACAAATGTACCCATTTAAGGCGCCGGCTCTATCCCTACCCAGCTCCACTAGCCTGTAGCGACCGACTTACCTAGGTATTGCAGTGACCTCAGCCCCTGATCAGTGCGAAAGGTTCGTCGACTAGTTAGCCACAATCCCAGTCAACTTCCCTTTCAAGGCTTTGGTCCCCGCTTAGCACCCTCGTTTCTGTATTAAGGCTTTAATTAAGCCTGTATTATCGCGCGCTGCCTATCCCCGCTGGTGACCCCCCTGTATTACCGTACCCCCAAGTGGGGGTAATGTTGTTTGGTGGGGGGGGGGGGGTAAACTTTGCACCCCGCCGACCGAAGTGCCAGTGGCAGGGCACCCTTACTCGATCAATCATGATCGATGCGGGTCCGAATGCCAACGGCCGATGCACCATGACGCGTATCGGCTAGACCCCGGTCGGTGAGGGACGGGTTCACCCGCTCACCCTACTGTATTATACCTTGATACCTTGATGATCCATCTTCACTGCGCGTCGCCGCCGTGTGGACCACATCTCAACCAGCTCGACCGATCCCGAGCAAGGGACATCCAGTGATGGTGATTTTCAGGAAGCCCTAGCTCGGTGCAGAACGTCTTGACTCTGCCTGAAAATACAGAGTTCCATCTTGTGGGAGGACGGCCTAGAGGCCGGTGGCAATCACGTGGTAACCAGACTGTTGTACGGAGGCTCCATCGGTCATCCATGCGGCGCAACACGTGTCCTGCCCATCGGTGTTTAGACTGGGCCATGAACAGAAGAGGGTTCATTAACTGCGACTGCTTTCGAAGATCGGCACTGCGTAGGCCACCAGCTCGCTGGGCACGACGATTAGTCTTCAGTAGTCTGCGTTCCAAGGCCCTGTGAGCTGTCCTTATAGCCTGTGTGGTCGCCTTCGTTTCCGCCCATGTCTCGGTTCCATAGCACAGCGCAGGTAGCACCGTGGTGTCGAACAAACGTGCTCGTGTCTTCACATCCCGCAATTTGTCTGTCACTTCCACTATCGATCCAAGTGCAGACCAGGCCGCTCGTCGTCTCCGTCCGATCTCCGTAGACAAGTCGTTTTGCATGTTCACCTCTCTTCCGAGATAGACGTAGCTGTTCGCAGTGGGTAGGGGAGTGCCAGAGAGACGAATGGGGCTGTCGTCACACCACTGGTTGCGCATCACTTGGGTTTTCCTTAGATTCATTGTAAGGCCGATCGCTTTTCCTGCAGCGTCCGGTTCGTTAAGCATTCCTTCGACTTCTGCGGAAGACGAACCCAGCAGCACAATGTCGTCAGCGAAGCGCAAGTTGGATAGTCTGCACCCGTCTATGAGGATACCTTTGCCCTCCCAGTCGATGTGGCGCATCACGTCTTGTAACGCGGTCGTGAACAGCTTCGGCGAGATGGTATCTCCCTGTCTGACACCCTTTCCAATCGACACCTTCAGTTTCCTCTCGAATAGTTGAATAATGGTGTTGCTTCCGTTGTTGCACTCTTCCAATATTCTGATGTACTGAGCGTCAACACCAGCGTGGATGAGAGCGTTAAGAACAGCCGGGACTTCAACCGAATCGAATGCCTTGGTATAGTCCACGAAGACGAGCGCTAGAGGTAGATGGTACTCCCTTGTCCGTTCAATGACTTGCGATAGCGCCTGAATGTGATCAAGACAGCAGTAACCCTTACGGAAGCCTGCCTGTTCTCTGGGCTGGAAGTCGTCCAGAGCCTTCTCTATCCTGTTCAGCAGAATCTTCGTAAAGACCTTGTACGGCACTGAGAGTAGAGCGATTGGCCTGTAGTTGTTGATGTCATCCCGATCACCCTTTTTGAATAGGAGAATCGTTCTTGACGATTTCCACTGCGCGGGAACCAATCCTTGCGCGAGGTATCTGGAGAAGTGTTCCGCAAGAACTTTCCATAAAGGTGAACCACCCGCTCTGAGGGACTCGGTTGTAATGCCATCTGGTCCAGTAGCTGTGTTTTCCTTCATCCATTTGACAGCAAAAGCAACTTCACTCTCAAGGATTGGAGGCGGGTCATCTGCTATTGCAGGTAGTGGGCTACGCGGCACGGACAGTGTTGAGTTGAAGAGAGTGCTGTAGAAATCCACCACAATTTTTTCCATACCAGCGCGGGACGTGCAAATGCAACCCGAGGAATCCCGAAGTGCTGACACTTGTTCTCTGCGATCTGACAGCTCTCTCCGACAAAACCTGATGCTTTTCCTCTGGTTCACGGTGTCCAACAACTTCCGCGCTCGATATTGCTTCAAATCGCTCGATACCTCAGCTCTGCAAACTTTGCTGATCGTAACACGTTCCAAGTGACTGGTGTTCGGATCGAGATGTACCAGGCGGCGTTTTTCCAGCAACAGTTTAGTCTCCTTGCGCAGCCTATCAATTGGTTCCACTGCTCCAACCAATGAATTTTTTTCGGCGTCCTTTATCTTGCGACACAGGTCCTCGTAATCGTCTGTGGGATCATCAAAAACATTCCATTGCGTATCGGCTACACTGCGCTGCATCACTTCTGAATCCACGGTTCGGATTTCGCTGCAAAATCTCTGACTAAGATGTTTCCTCGTAAAGTTGTTGTGAAGTCGAAGCTTTGCACGAAGCATTCTGTGGTCAGAGCCTGTCACGAATGATGGAACAGTGCCGACGTCTAGGAGGGCCCATCGCCGATTAACGAGAATATGATCAATCTCATTGGTCGTCGTTCCGTTCGGTGACTTCCAGGTCCATCTTCGACTTTTGGACTTCTTGTAATACGAATTACCGTGGAACATACGTGCGCTACACAAAAAGTCTGCCAGGCGAGAACCGTTATCGTTTCTGATGTTGCCTCCATACGATCCGATTCTTCCTTCTCCATCTACTGCTCTTCCGAGGACAGCATTGAAGTCGCCCAGACAAATCTTGTAAAAGCCTCTTTCTTTAGCTACTACATCCTCGAGTTGTCCGTAGAACTCATCGAGCTCATCATCCGCAGCAGCTGATGTTGGTGCATATGCGTTGATGATAGAGATTGCTGGGTGTCCTTTGAGCTTGAGTCGTAAAACGGCCAGGCGCGGGGAGTAGATGAAGTGCGAATCCATAGTATGTGCCATGGTGCTGTTGAGTAAGAAGCCAACACCGCCAACATTCCGTCCCTCCACTTTTTCCGAGAATCAACAATCTTCCATCTTTCAATTTCTGCACGGAATCTTTGTTCGTCTTTGTCTCCTGTACTGCTATAACATCGTAAAGTATTCGATCCGCAGCTCTCAGAAAGACGTCCTGATCCGCTTCAGTTGAAAGAGTTCGGGCGTTGAAGGAGCAAAATCGTACACAGTCGTGATGCCTGTGTTTGTCCGGTCCAGTTTGTCCGTTTCCATAAAACGTCCTGCGTACTCCGAGATTTGATCGCCCCTCACCGGTTGCCATACCTTCCGACGTCGTAGACGGCTGGGCGCGGTGTGCGGAGGACTGGGGCAGCTGATTGGATGTCGATGCGTAAAGGCATTCGTCTCCTAGATCTCATCCTTAGCCGGGCAAGGGCGTGGGATGAGCCCCATGAACGCTTCAGCGCTGGCTTGACGCTGACATTCTAGGGGGGAGACAGTTTGGATCTGTTCGTCGTTCACACCAAGGCTTGCCAGGCAACCCTACAGGGTCTGTGAACGCTTCCACCGTACACCAACGAGGAGGTAGATCCCTGTACAGCTGTATTATATTATTATACCTGTATTAATTATGTATTACCTACCTCTCACCCAGGGGACTTAAGACCTAACCCTCCCACGCTCTAAGTCCGGGGGACCACAAAGGGGAAACATAAACACAAGAATAATAAAGCAGAAATACGATCGGATGCGATCCGATAATCACGAACACGACACCAGAATGATTACTGTTTATTATGGGAATGCTAATATGTGAGAGGTTAATGTGTGAGTTATTAGTGGTGAGAGAAGGGTGAGTACAGACTGAGTCATGTCTGTACTAAAAGAGTTAGTTACTAAATAAACCTACGGGCCTACGGCTGCAAGGAGGGCCGGACCGATGTCCGGCTAGGTTGCTGTAGTATAATGTTCTAAGGGCTGAGTAGCCCCTCGAACAGCGACGTGAAAATAAAGGAGAATGAAAACAGCCAAAAGGGTGGCTGGCTGCCGACGGCGGAGGAGTGGAGACGCGAATGAGCCCCGTCCCGCTCGCCCGACAGCATCGACCCAGCCGGGTGGTCGCCGCTGATCGACGGGGTGGTCACGCTGCAGACCCACCTTGGGAGCGGAAGCTCGCCTTCGCGAGCAAGCAAAATTAGGAACCCGTTATGTCATTCGACGCAGAATTTTACGTAGATTTCAAAAACAAACTTCACCAGAATCCTATCTTCTACGGTTAAAGAGTTATATGCGAAAAACTGGTGTTTCGTAAAATGAATTAGGCTGGATAAGCGAGAAAATATTTTTCCAAACTAGAAACAGTAGTAGACGTCGAATTCTATTGGAATTCCGAAAACAACCTTCACCAAAGGTCTATCTCCAAGCACAAAAAGGGTATGGACGAAAAACTGATAATTTCAGGCGAAAAAAAGCTCTTTATAAACTGAAATCGACTGGAAGAGCGGGAACGTATTTTCTGAAACTCAAAACGCTATTCGATGCCGAATTTTATGGGGATTCCGAAAACATCCTACACCTTCCATCTTCTAGGGCAAAAAAAGTTATGGACGAAAAACTGATTGCTTTGGTGAAAGGAACGTTATTTCATAAATTGAAATCGGCTGAGAGATTGGAAAAGTATTTTTCTCAAATTGAAAACATTGTTGGACGCAAAATTTCATGAAGATTTTGGAATCAGCTCTGTTCAAAGATCCATCCGAAAGGGCAAAAACTTTATGAGCGAAGAACAGGTAGTTATTCAAAAAACGCTTGAAGAAATTTTCCGAAATTTTTTGACTCTAAGACAGCTCAGAGGAAATTTTTTATGACCTGGACAGATCATTTCATTAAGAATAGTGAATTTCTAAAGGAGGTCATCTAACGAAAAAAAAATTCAAAATTAATGATACAAATATATTAAATGCAAGAAAAAGAGGATTAAGAAAACATCAAGTTTTGAAGTTGCAAGTCTATAGGGAACCTTCACCATTCCCCACTCAGGTATCCTAAACGACCTTCACCTCTCGGACCGCTGTCTCCACCCCAACGAACCTATGCTCTCATCCCGCCCCTTTACTTTCACAGGAAAAGTTTGCTGTGACAATGAAGTCTTTTGTGTACCCGTCCTTTGCAATTCTCTGCTCTCTATTGCTCCATTCTTTCCTTAAGGACCTAACTAATCCTGCTTTGCATTGAATATTCTTCGATTTTCGATTGACCGAAATCTCCACGGGTGACAACCACCATGAGCATGTTCATCCAACCGGACAACTAGTCCGTGTTATGTAATAATGTCACTGAAATACGACGTTTTAATGCGCTTCACCCGTTTCTTCGTAATTTTGGTTACACTTGGAGGCCAACGCATTGTGGTATGTGAAAAACTCGGGAACGAAAATCATCGTGAACGCTGCCTATAACTAGGGGACCGAAAGAAAAACTACTCCAGCCGAAATTTGGATCTTAAAAATGGAAGTGCCTGTTGCACCACTATAAATGCGTGAACTGGTCCATTTTTCATCTACTGAAACGAACAAAATGAACGGGCCAACTATAGCCGATAATAAACTTTGTTGTGACACAATTTTCTAAATAGCACCCTCTACTTGTTTTATGATATCGCTTGGGAAAGCAAGATCTCAGAAGGTGAAACTACCCCCAATCTATGCAACGTAACCCACCCCCCCCCGTGGTGTCAGCTGGCCTCTTACGACCCCCTCCTCGGGATTTTCGCAACTGGCTGTGAACCGTGGGCGGAACGTGACTGCTGATAACAATGTTAGGAGAAAAAAAAGACATGTTCTCTAAGGATGATTTGCAAAATGCAGAGCTCTTCAGGAATGCCCCAAACGTCAGCTGCGTGCGAAACACTCCTCGTTTGAACCACAGCATGAAGATTCGAAAGAATTAGGCTTAGAACCGTAAGAGCAGCCCCGGATATCGCACTTCTTTAAGGGTTGAGCTGGGTTGCGACTAGGCACCACGGGGGTTTTTCGGAAAAAAAAATGAAAACTGGGGGGGGGGCGTAAAATTTTTGGAAAAAAAATAACGAATTTTCTCCAAACCACTCAGTAAGCTCAATTGAGATAGTGATAGTGGTCTTTTATTACCACAAGTTGAACATTTTTTCCACATTTGTTACTCAAAAAAGCTAAAGCAATTTTTCATCTCGGAGGGATCGTTTTTCAACAATTTGGTCAGCAGGGGGGACCGTAGCTACGCCGAAGATTGGCGCAACGGCCTGCTCAACCCTGCTTGCTCCCCATATCCTGACCTGGAAGCGACATAATGAAGATGATTCCCATTGGAACTCTAGGCGAGTCAATTATTATTTCAGGAAAGCGCAAGCTCGTTGGCTTTGAGTATATTTTACTTCATCTCCATTTGGCTGTGCTTCAACAGTGAAGAGTTCACGGAGAGCGGATGGTTCTATGTAGCAGCGGTAAGATTTTTCCAATCGTCCTCTTCACAGCAGGTTGCGGTGGACATACGGCCTCCATTTGAAGTCTGTCTCCCTCATTTTGAACCGGTCAAAGTAAAGCTTATCGGGCTTATCATGTCAAGATTTTCCTATCGCTGTTGCATTTTGTCACGAAGCGCAAACTCGGTTTGCGTATGTTGTAACATACGTATGAGCACCGAGTCCGAGCCATGCGAACCGCGCCGTAAGCAGGGATCCATTACTGTCACTGCGACCCGCGCCCACTGTATATACAGTTTTGACAGAAATAGTCAATTTCACACAGTATACAACGAAATCTTTCTGAATTTCTTGAATAGACTTGACTACTTATTTCTGTGACGGTGGTTTGGAGCTGGTGAACATGAAATTGGCTTCGTTTTTTTTTATTCATTTTCGACATATGAAGGTATTTTACGGTAGCTTGGTGACATTCCGCTCACCGTGACCCACTGTAAACCTCAGCAACACAGAAACGAGCCTCAGGGGCCGGATTCATGAAAGACAAAACCATGGTTTAAAAGTGACCGCAGTGGCGAGAGAGTGGCATAGATCATTGAAGAGTGCAGAGAGTTCGGGGTAAAAGATACCCTAGATCAGCAGTATTATCATTGACGACTCCGGCCCCAGGTTGAGTTTTGGAACCCTAAATAACCCCCGAATATAGGTTTCGAGCCAATTACACAGAAATTTTCGGAACGCCCGAAAAACTGGCACCCTTACCTTTTCGCGAAGCTACAAAAACACTATTAACTGGTTGGACTGGCAGCTTGGTTCGACATAGTGCACAGTGTTACTATAGACCACCAAGTAAATCTGACAATGCATTTCGTTTTCGTGGATCCGTTTGCGTTTCTATTTATTTTGTTGACGCAGGATAACCCGCGTGAGACAACAAGCTTCTAAGCACTTCCCTCATATACGTCGCTGTTTGGTATTCAGTTACTTTTTTCATCTATTCCAGTTCGCATGCTTCGCGAATTTCGTGCTTTATGCAGCGGACTTTGCCATTTACCTCAGGATATGGATGGCTGAACAAAGAGCGGCAAGTGAGTATAGGATCAATTCGAAGAGTATCACGTAAGAATGTTTAAGGCCGGGATTATACTTCCAGCGACGAGCAACGCGACGCTAACCACCATCATCGACCGAAAATCAATATGCTTGATATGCAATGTCGCCGTCGTCGGTCGCGTGAAGTATGAACGCGGCCTGAATCTATCACTCCACGAACATACATACACTCGGGCATCGTTCGCGCAGAAAACCGTATATTTTTTTCCGTTTTTGGGTAGCTTGGCCTCTCTAGTGAACGGAAATGTCGAAGGTGCCCATGAAAACCTTCATTTGTGAAGAAAACTCGAACGGATCACATTGTAAATATGAATTTAAATTTTGCGCCAAAACCGTTTTGAAGTTTTTCTGCATTTGGGGGCCTCGTCACTGTCATTTTAGAAGTTTTTCTGCAGCATAAGGGGTTTGTGCCGTAACTGTTTTTCATGTTGTTCGACGGTCGCATCAACGTTCTATGAAGAAGTGCTAGATGACTGGTCAGAATTGGTGGCGGATCTTCATCTTTAACCCCTTCCAACCTCATTACCCTACGTTTTTGACGCGCCAAAGCTCACCGGTGTGCGGTATCGGGCTCATTCATAAAATTGAGTCTGAAAATGGATACGGTTTTCAGCGCAAACGATGTATTCAAAAGCAGTGATCACGATGAAAAAGTTGCGTTTTATCGCAGAAACGTTAGCTTTGTGTCCCTCCCTCTAAGAGAGTAAGGACAGAAAGTACCAAGAAAAACAACCAGGAAGTTGGTGAAAATCCTGTGGACCAGCCGACCCATTGGATCAACCTGCCCTCGTCTTATAACTCTTGTCCTGCGCTCGTTTCACCAGAGCAACACCGAATTTTCGAATACTCTGACCCGAAAGATTCTAACATATAGTTAGGTCCGTGGCTTGTTTCTTCAAGAAAAACATTTAAATTCAAACCGCTGCTGGAGCGGCCGTTTAAATCTCAGCGACGGCTGGCTGGTAATTATCAGCCAGCCGCTGGGGATTTAAAGGCAGTGTTCACGATAAAAAATGTGTTTCAGTTTCCACTAGGAATGGGTAGTGGAGGGGCATAATGTAACGTTGACGTCGAAAGAACGCATGAAAACGAGCCAGGAAAAGCTCCAAAAGAGCCTGAAGTTGCCATTTCGAGCGCAAGGCAAACCTCAAAAGCGCATCACACGCCCACCGACGTGAACAAATGAATGCTCGAGATCGAGAGATGAGCGATGATTTCCAATCATTCGACCCGTTCTTCCCTTCATTCTCAACTTCTCTCTTTACTCAGGTCAGCTCGCATAGATCGGCTGCAAAAGACGCAAGTTACAAGCCTCGGACAACTCGTCCACCATTTTCCCTAGCTCAATTTTTGAGGGGGATAACTCCATTCCCAGAAGGTCTTGTACGATTCCAGAGACATCATTGGAATCAGCGTGGGCCGTTTTCAAGATAGGCGAGAAAACAGAAAACCAATTTTAATCGTGAACACTGCCTTTAAACCGCCGCGCCAGCCGCAGTTCGAATTTAAATGTTTTTTCTTGAGGAGCCAAGCTCCTCAAGAAGATCTAACCATACATACATGCGCATTAGAACATCTTATTTTTGAAGATATGTCGGTATAAGTAACAAATAACAGATTCACTTACCTAAGAATTTTAAAGTGCAAAACCGTTCCCGTATGGATGGTTCAAAATTCGCAGTCCCCTCGAAACACACCGAACAGGCGTAATTAACTATTTTGGAGGTTTCTTCAAAGTTTTTTCTCCGAAACTTCCCCCTGTTATCCTTCACTTCGTAGACTTGGCAACTAAAAAAACATCCGAAACCAGAATACGATCGTGAAAACTGCCTTCAACTTTGTTGCTTTCGGTCAGCATTGAGTACAAGCTCGAACACTTTTTAGACCAAGGCATAGCTGTCTTGTTGGGTTGGTACTCAAGCAATCGTCCCAAGTCTAGCGTAAAATTTTAAATGAACGAAACTCGCAGCAGCATCTTGAACATAAAACCGAACCTTTGAAAGAAAGAGCCGGAAACCTTCACCTACGCATTGATAAAAGATCCTTTTTCAGGAACTGACTCTGCAACGTACGACTTTCCATCCTATGGTTCGCCCTAGTCACAGAAGGATTATAGAATGATGATGATCATGTTTAACTGGAATAACAAATATAACAACAACTGAGTCATACGCAGCACACCCGACGAAAGAGAGCTGACACATGATGCTGGGCTGTAGCAAACCTCCTTTGAACCAAAATAAGATTACACGAGAAGATCGTCAGATACCAAACTAGGATCATCTGTAAGATGGTCTCGATGGCGTGGTGAAGCATACGAATCTCATCCGCAAACGCGAAACTAATGCGAGAAAAGTTTTAGGACCGTCCCAAATATGAGAAGCTCTGAATTTAGCCAACTTCGCGGTCATACACCTGCGAGAGGGCGGGTGCTTTCGAAGTGTCTCATCATGATTTCAAAAGGCGCTCCAAGAGTTCTTTTGAAATTATTATGAAACCTTACGAGAGCGCACGCACTCTCGGAAGCATATGACCGCTCAGTTGAGATAATCTTAAAGGCAGTGTTCACGATGATTTTCGTTCTCGAGTTTTACACATAAAACAATGCGTTGGCATCCAAGTGTTACCAAAATTACGAAGAAACGGCGAGAAACGCATTAAAACGTCGTATTTCAGTGACATTATTCTATAACATTGACTGGTTGTCCGGTTCGTTGAACATGTTCATGGTGGTTGTCACCGGTGGAAAATGGGTCAATCGAAAATAGAAGAATATTTCATGCAAAGCAGGACTAGTTAGGGCCCTAAGGGAAGAAAGGATCAATAGAGAGTAGAGAACTGCAAAGGATGGGTCCACTAAAGATTTCAGTCACAACAAACACTTCCTGTGATACCTAAGAGGCGGGGTGATACTTAAAGATTTCGTGTACTTCTGGTGCGTTTTTCTCGATTTCCACGTCATTTTAGTTCTATCCGGGGGCCACTGAATCAATATAGCGAATGATCTCAAAGTTGAAGATTATCGTGAACACTGCCTTTAAACGAATGAGTCTTCAAATTTTCGCTTATTGATTTCGCGTTTTCTGCTGAGATTTGTACCTTGTTTTCAGATGATATTAACACCGTTGGGACCATAATACAGAAGATCCAATCTTTTTCAGAATATCTACGGTCCTTTCAGCTGATCTTAACTCGATTCAGAAGTTTACTACAGCCACTGTGAACAAAACAATAACAAAACATCTACAACGACGTCATTCAACGACCACACCATTATCTATGAATCGTTCAAGAATCGTAAAGAAAACGCTGTACCACACTCAAACGCTAGCGTCGGACAGGGAACAAGATTCTCCTGCCGTAAAATAGCGTGTTTGGATGTGTCGATTGCGTCCAACACTACTCATTCTACGACATCATGGAAATTTTTGCTACCTCGGAGAATTCATTCCTGGACTTCCTTGTTTTATTTTAGAAGAAAACATAGGTTACGTGATGATGTACGTATAAGGTTACTAGAATGACAAAGCATTTCCATTTTAGGCTGAGTTTCGGAGTGTACAGGCAAATTAAAAGAGCATTCTTGTA
Source organism: Aplectana chamaeleonis (assembly GCA_029168955.1). Classification (NCBI taxonomy): domain Eukaryota; kingdom Metazoa; phylum Nematoda; class Chromadorea; order Rhabditida; family Cosmocercidae; genus Aplectana; species Aplectana chamaeleonis. Next base: position 544,154 of record JAPDOI010000231.1, read on the forward strand.
ATTTTTTTCCATAATGTCGTAGAATGAGTAGTGTTGGACGCAATCGACACACCGAAACACGCTATTTTACGGCATGAGAATTTCGTTCGCGGTCCGACGTTAGCGTTCAAGTCTGTCCCACGGCAAGAGAACGCGCGGACGGCAAAAGATTCTCATAAACTACAGTTTTTCAAGCTGCAAAAAAACTTCCGCATTTCGATACTCCATTTGTGAGTTTTCTTCAAAAAACGTAGGCATCCTCTCCCCAAAAAAACATCATTTATTATCTAGTGGCCAGAAAAAGTGTACATCAACCGCACTACATAGTAATGTAGTTTACCGTCGCAGAGAACGTACAGGACTATTCCTTGAACTGAGGATAAGGTGCGGTCCAGATTTGGATTCTTGAGTCTCTTCTGAACAAATCAATGCACGGAGACAGCCGTGTGTTCCGAGGCTCAGGAAAAAGCAGTACTTTTGCTCGTCTATTTTTTCTGATCCTTTTTTATTCTTCTTTCCAGTGCTGACCGCTGCAAGCAATTTTTATATACAAATCTAACAGAAACAAGCTCAACGATTGTAATCATCGAATTCTAGACCGAAATCACTAAAATTTTGACCTATTACATCAACAAACTTTTGCAAGGGGATTTAACTATTTGAGCTGGATTCCTTTAGCGCAAAAATGGGCAGTCTTAAACAAGAGTATGACCCTGCTTTCAACAGCTGAAAATACCGACCAACAATGCTATAATTCAGTTTTGGGGAAAATATCAACACTTAGTTTCCGTTCCATCATTTCCTTATAGAACGTGAATATCTGTCTGGCCCCCAATCGAGCCAAACTTAGAGCAGACGCGAACGTTTCCATTGTGAACGGGCCAACCGAATCAGACGCGACCATTTCGGCATCACCCTGAAACGCTCGAGAAACCATTTGTTAGCATGAAAACTCGACTGTTCTTCCTTCTCAACAATAAGAATAAAAGTGCTGAGCTCCCTTCGGGATCAGGGGTGTACGAAAAACTTTCGAAAGCGAAACATTTTTGGTCAATATTTTGTAGAATGCTTCGCTACACTATGCTAGCGCGTGCGTCTGCATGCGTATGCTGCTTCTCCTTCTCCGCACACTTTCTCGCTGCCTCTCCCTCGCTCCGCACAAGCGCGCGAAGGAGCATAGTAACTTTGATTCCGAACCAGAAGATACGTTGCAAAAATACTTTTTTTCAATTTTTCGTTTTTTTTTCGGTTTTTTCAAAAAATCAATACCGAAAAACCCGAAAATTTTTCGAAAAACGAAAATCTTCTTTTTTCGATTTCGAGTTTTCGAAAAAATTTCGCACATCACTTATCGGGATTTCCAACACAAGAACTGTAAACAAAAAAGAAAACTTCGCTGGGATACATCACTGCTCGAGAGAAAGAACTACAGAGAGCGGAGTAAATCCCGAAAGGTTGTTACAGGCACATAACACGTGAGGATAGTTTTTTTGAATTTCTGTTCATCGTGAAGAGAAGCGTAGACGACAGGGATGTCTCGAATTACAGAAAAAAACTCTGGCTCGAAACTCGCACATTGCAGTCTCTCAAAAGAGCTTATTCTGCCTTAGTCCCTTGAGCTTAGAAAACGATGTTCGCACATTGTATATATAGGGCAGTTTATACGCAATATGAAGTCAAAGCTAAATACAGTCGCCACGGATCGCACCTACACTTTGCGTTCCTTACTATGCGCTGGCGCAAACTCGGTGCGCGTACAGTCTACGGAAATGGAGAAATGCGATTGTGGGGTTGCGTATTTCCACTAGGCATACTGTACATAGGTTGCCGAAGTTGCGCCATAATCGACAGCAGATTTGTAATTTTTCCTGAATTGTGAAGAAAAAACAACGGAAACGTTGAAAAACGGTGTTTTCCCCCACACACAAACACTATCAATATACCTGAAGTCTTTACCACGGAGGAATAATAAGAAAAAAAATTTTGTGTGTTAAATCTTTTTTTTTTGAAGTTTTTCATATGTTCTCCTTGAAGAAGACTTTGAGTGTATTGATCATGCGTGATGAAAGGGAAAACAACGCTTTCGGTGTTTTTTCTTCAAAATTCAGGGAAAAAATACAACTTCGCCGTCGATTATGACGCAACGTACAGAATGCTTAATGGAAATATACGCAACCGCACAACCGCCTTTTTTTTCGTTGCCGAAGACTGTAACTATGTTAGAACCTGTCCTCACAGAGTTGGCGCCAATGCCCAACAAGGAACGCAATGTATCAGTGCGATTCGTGCCGACAATACATCAGGCATTTCCGACAAAGCCACAATTAAATCAAGCTAGCACCGTCTCATTCGATACGAATGAATCCCGTCAAAGTGACAAAATCGGTTTGGCTATGTCAGCGGTAATTGCACAAAACATGGCAAATCGACCCAGTTAAAGGCAAAGGTAATGACTAATTGCTAAGACCACAGAATCCTTATCAAGGGCGCATCACATATAGGTGAACCCCCACCAGAGCATCAGCAGAAGAATGGTCAAGTGGATAACGAAGCGGACCACGAAGCAACATCATGGAAGGGTTGAGGGTTCAAATTCTGTCAAGTTGTTTCTGACTTGGAGTTCACCAACGTATTTCTGATTCTTGCTGACTTTTTTGAGTTTCTTTTCAAGCCACCTTCACAAATTGAAGTGGACAGTAAAACTGAACAGAATGCTCAAGCATTCACAACATGCAAGAAATGATGGGAAACCAAGATTACACTGCATGGCAGGATTCCAACCCTCAACCCTTCCCTGATGTTGTTTCGTAGTCCGCTTCGTTATCCACTCGAACATTCCCCGGCTTATTCTCAGATGGCGGAGTGCCGCTATGTGATACGCTCTCACTGAGAATTACTCTGCCAATTCGAGACTTGATGCCTCAGCAAAAGAGACTTGATGCTCATGTACAAGTCGGCATGAAGTCTTAATTTGCCGCGTTAAATTCACTGTATGGGTGAATTTGCCGCTAGGATAGGTGAGAATGGGGTGAATATCCCGTGAAAATGGTGCGAACAGGCAGCGAGAGAGGGTGCAATTTACCCCGAAAATGAGGTGAATTTACCTCGAAAAATGGGTGAGTTTATCTCGAAAATTTCACGAATTTGAAGGTCCACAGCACAGGAAGCCCCACCTTGTCCGCAACATGGGCGTAATCTTCACCGAGGTCTGCGGTGAGGAGCCACCCTCTGCGGACCGTGGCGTAAATCGACCGCCCCCCCCGCCGTGAGGGTACCCACTGTATCCTCCCAGCAGCCAAAATTATGCTGCCCTCCGGAGAGCGACCCGAAGTCACCCTTCAGGGCCGGCATCAGAATGCCGAATGAGGACTTCAGTGAGCTGAGGCGGCTTTTTTACCGGCTGTGCTCATAGTAAACACATCGAGACGTGATCAATCGTTTTATTATGTTTTCGCTGAGATGTTTTCACTTGTTTAGAAATTTCTGAGATGCCAGCACCGGCGGTAACATCACCCTTTGCGCTGAGTCATATCCGACCGCTCAGCAAATTCACCCTTTGCGCGGATAAGCCTTCATGACAGCGCTAAAGGTGAATTTGATGCCTAATGATAACAGAGCGTGATAAAGGCCGCTTCCCCTGAAGCATCAAGTCTCGAAGTGGCAGAGTAGGTGGTCAACATGTCATAAATTTTTACCTAGGCAAGATCTATTCGCCGAATTTTCCACAATTCGTAGCTACTTCTGACTTAGCCAACGCCAATTCGTCACTTGAATTAGCTGTATTCGCTTTGATTGAGATGTTTTTACCTTTATCCAATTTTTTGTGTTTTCTGGACATCCCTGAGGCTCTCCCATGGGTCCTCCTGACGGGTTTTTTTTGGCCACGTTAAAACGAATTTTCGATACACTGCCTAATACCCACAACATCCAAAACGTGTTTTCTAAAACATCGTGACAAATGCTAAACGGCCCTAGTCAGTGACGCAACGTAAAGATGAAGTGTGTCAAATAGGAGTGCACAGACTACCTCAGCGGTTCGCATGAAAGCAAACAGCCACTGAGCTTCAGACTTTGCCTGTGCTTTGGCATCCGCGTCCAGAACCAATTTCCCGTCCACTTGGCATACCTCCACGCCACAGAATGGAGCCCTGAAAATAGATGCAGTCACATAAACCTAAAACTCATAAAAAGCATATTCTGCAAGAAGATAGGCAAGAGATATGTACTTGATTGGTATTCCGTTATCCAGCACTGCCAGTCCTATGGCGGTGAGAGCAGCTCCTCCAATACTACCATCAGACTGGACAAGATGGGCAGTTACCTAGAACAAAGCCTCATGATCGGAACAGCACCCACTCTCAATCGCGAAAATCTGTACCGTTAATCCAGTCCTTGGGAATAATTTCAAATCCAACACAGACTCCAGTGTTGCTCCAACAATGTTGTTCAGCTGAAAATGACCTATAAAAACGGATTTGCAGAAAGAGAAAGTATGCTTCTGGTCTGACAACACAACTCGCCTGATGATGTTGGCAGTCTCCAGTGAGCTGGCGAAAGCTGACATCAAGGTGCATTTGCTCGTCCTCACGACGGGCTACGTGGATGTCACCTGCAGTATTAGACTTAAGCCCACCAGTTGCACTTTTGATCTTTGCTCTTTCACAAGACTACAGTACCCGCGCTAAGTTTTCTAAAAACGGGGAGCATTTGGCAAACTTGGCAAAAAAGCGTCCGATGCATGTAACTTTTTTTAATGAAGACTTTTTTGAATTCTGAAAACGCTATCATATTCACAGATCACATTGACAACTAATTATGTGGCCTGTGCGAACAGGTTCCCTAAAATCGCTTTGTTTTTAATGGAAATAGTTTTTGCAATCGTTTGTCAAAAACGTCGCGCGCGGCGAATTGCTGCAAAACTTTGAGCAGTAGTTGTACAAGTAATGGAAGAGCAATCTGTATGCTTTCTTCATAAATTAGGTGCAGATGAGAGGATCTCAGAGTTTGTGTTGGTTGAATTTTTGAAATCCTTCATTAAACACGCTTGAGAACTACCTGAGAAATCGGAGTTTTGTTGCGAAAAACCTGGACTCTTAAATGAAGGATTTCGACAAATCAACCAACATAAACCTTGAGATTCTCTCACCTGCATCTAATTTATGAAGAAAGCATACGGATCACTCTTCCATTACTTGTACAAATACTGCTCAAAGTTTCGCCGCACTTGGCCGCTAGCGACGTTTCTGAAAAACGATTGCAATACAACTCCCTCCAGAAACAAGGGGTTCTAGCGAACTTGGCACACAAGTCACAGAATTAGGTAGCAATTTGATCGATGTGAATATGATAGCGTTTTCACAATTCAAAGAAGTCTCCCTTCGAAATAGTTACACGCATCGGATGCTTTTTTGCCAAGTTTACCACATGCTCCCCGTTTTTACAAAACTTGGATGGGCTAACTCTTCATTCTTCGGGAATTTGTAGAATGACGGTTTCCTTCATGTCTTCCTACTCCAACGACATTGGAGCACCGATCTTCATAGATAATAGATCTATGGTCCGTGTATTATCCAACGATATTTATTTTGTGAACTTTCGGCCTTTTTTCCACAGTAGAAAAACCGGAAACCCGAATTATCAACAGGTGGCCAATAATTGGCAAAACAAATATCCAAAATGCCAGAATAAATATAAATTTCCGAAAAGACTTCAAATGATGAACATCAATAAATTGGTAAGAAGAAGAATCACACTGTACAGAAAAAAAAATAATTATCGTTGGATAATACAATGTCCGCAATAATTGTTGTTCATATCGGAAAGAAATTCGAGACTGTAGCAACAGTAACTGCTGCTGCAGCATTCAGCTCAAAGACAATCGTCCTGGGACGCGAATTAATTGTGTCGGGACCAGGGGTGTGCGGCAAAGGAATGTAAAATTTGGGCAAACGGCAACGGCAAATCCCAAAAATTACCGGCAAACGGCAAAATTTGTTTTGTGCTATAATACATCAACATTTGTTTAGTCATGTGGTATTCCATGCAATGTACGCCAGTCACAATGTGCCTGGCGTTTCACTAGCCTTTACAGGAAGAAATAATCCCGTATATCGAAGCTACTTGAAAGCTTCAGGTGATCAGAAAAGCCAGTAGCGCTGTTCTGTATGTGATCTGTATAGGAGTCGCTATCAAGTTCGAAAAAGCCGTTAGCCTATCCCTCACCGGAGATAATTCTGTTGAACCCCGACCCCCCCCCTCCCTAATCAAAGTTTCCGTTCAAATCAATGCTAGAGATTCAAAGGTTGGCCGTCTTTTTGGGCTTTGCAAAGTGAGATTGACCCGCAAAGAATTTACTCTGAAAAGGGCTTGCGGTAGGCGCGGCCAGCATAAGCGATCCAAGGACGGGCAGCAAACCGTGAGCAATCACGGTGCGGTGGGAGTGTGAGCCAACCCAAAAACTGTGACCGATACCGGTGCGACGTTCAGGTACGAATAGATGGATGAGTACGCGATGATTGGTCGACATTTATGGCAAAAAACAGTCCACAGCGCGGGGTTTAGGTTAGAACCGGAATCACTCACAATTTTAACTGTTAGTAGTAGGCTCAATGTTTTTTATTTCGCTCACTTCAAACTACGATTGAATGGCTTCCCTTGTGATGCTACAGGAATGGAGTGAGACTAGTTTAGCTGCATGCAGTGCTCCCGATAAAAACAGCCTTCGAATTTTCACCGGAAATCAGACAAAAGACAGGAGGCTCCCAATCAAGTTAAAACTGGAACGAACTCCTCTGATTACCTAGTCGAGATATTTTCAACAGTTTATTTTTATTTATTGTGACGTGGGCGAGAAGTAAAGAAAGTGAAAGAACATTGTTTCCTCTAATAATAGTCTCAAATACAGGATTCGTTCAGTTGGAGAAATAATTGGCTCTAATTTGAGTTTTGGCCGTCATTGTGCTGAGCTTCAGCCATCCTCTGCTAGTTCTGGAGGATGTGAGATTGTAAAACTTGTTTGAAAATATGGGCGTCTTACCGGTTAGAATTTTGAAGGCCATGACCAAGCCAAACTTAACTATTCTTGAGAGCAAGATCGAGAGACCTAGCTAAACTCTTCTGTCATTTTCCCTAGGGATATCAGGGTAGCTGAATCCAGTCGTTTCAAGTCCTTTTTTGCGGGTGAATTTGTTCTGTACGCTTTCCAACGAATCAATGTTTTTACCTATTTAATGGATACAAACAATTACACATTACATGAGCTGGAACTAGCAGCTGGAACTAGTAAAAATAATCATTTGTAGCAGTTCGAATCGCTGACCAATACAGATACTGCAGTGAGGGCAAATTCTGTTGTTTTGACGCATTTTTGCCGAGATTTTGCCGTTTTAGACGAAAAATTCGGCAAACGGCAGCGGCAATTGCCGCACACCCCTGGTCGGGACCCCGCGGTCTCATTGTCAGCTCGGTTACCGTCGAGCTACATGCTACTACAGCGGTTGTCTGCAACTGCGAACCGGAATCCAGCAATCAAATTGTACAATATTAATATTCTCCTAATGTCTAAAATATAATAAAAACCTCTAGCTACTATCGTTCTCTGAGCCAAATTCCGGTCCGCGACTGCGGACTACGGCTGTTTGCGTGATAATCGTGTTGGGAGAAAGGTGAATCGTGCCGGGACCAAGTGGTCGCAGCACGGTTCTCTTGTGTCGCATCTCGGGCATTTGGGGGGTACCAGCCGAGGTGATTTTGGGGAAGGGGCTGATCCGAGGGTGCAAAATCGGGGGCGGAGCCGTGCTTCGAGGGAGCCGAGGACGCAAGGGGCTCATCCGAGGGGGGTGACGACATTTTCCACGTAGGACCTCCCGAAACAGCTGCGGCGCCGTCCTTCAAACATGTCATATTACTTTTATCTTCTACAGACTTGCAGTTTTTTTTTCCTTTTACTTATTCATGATCACATCGAACAATCTCCTTAATGAATAATTGTGCTATTCCTGAGCCTCAATTTCGTTCTCAATAAATACAACACACATCAAGAGGCTGCAAAGGAATCATTCAAGTTTCGACATTCTCAGAAAAACCTTAACATAGAGTCTTCGAAATTTCGAAACTTCCTTTCAGGTTAGGTTTCGGCTCACATAGCCTATTTTAAACCTTCTTCTGGCCAGAAATGGGCTAGAAACCACAATGGTTCATGACATACAAGACTTTCAAAGATTCTGTTTTTAAGTTTCACGAGAATTCCTGAACTTTGATGATTAATTTGCAGTCTCTTGATGTACATATAATGTACTTTGGGAATATCCCTAATCTCATTCCTGTCAAGTAAATCCGAGACAGGAATTCCTTCTATGCGCAAATTTTGACCCTCTTGAGGTTTCTTCTGTGGAGTGTAACACGATCGCTTCAACATCATGACTTTGCCAAATTCGGTTTATTATGCCTGTTTCAGCTCATACATCCACCTACGAAGATTCAGGAGAACGCGCTGAAGATAAACGGTCAGAATGACGGAGACAGTCAGCTCAAAAACCTGCCGAGTATCGTCGGAGATACCTTTTTAGGTGGTTGTCACCTCTTCGCTATATGCAACATGAACTTAATTCTATCATTCAGAATTCGTATGGATTACGGACGCGACGAGCTAAAAGTGGCTACAGTAGTGAACAAATCGGAGTCAAGGTTGGTGAACACTTCAAAACTCTGGTGAACTTCCGCTTTTTAGCCTCAGTTTTTCAGTTGCTCTATTTTCTTTGAGTGACAGTTAAATGCTACATTTTTCAGGTTTTATGTGTCACTTGGACCGTTCGAAACAGAGCGCTCTAAGACCATCGAGAAGATGATCAAGCGCCGCTCGCAATGCAGCAAACACTCTCCACATCTCTGCAGAATGCGTTGTAAGTTTTTGCATTTAACTTTCATGTGTATTTCATTTAAAATATCGTTATGTTCTGTCTGACCCCTATGTTTTCAGAGGTTACGCTAGGACGTGCAAATGTGAGGCTGACGTATATGGAGATATCAGATGGATACCTACATACCCCAGTTGTTTTGAAATATATTTGTTGTGAAAATATCATACTTGGGTCTGTTTGATCAGGGTCAAGGGGAAGCATGAGTGGAAGCAGGAAGAACTGGTCCGCAACCGTAAAATCTAGGCGATCACTATTGCATGCACAACCAATGATGCAGAAGCGTTTTTGTCGAGTATTTCGTAGCTTTTCACAAAATTTTATGTCTCCAGTTCGTTGTATGATCGGAGCGTATCATTTTTTCAGTTTACCAACTATTAAATCGTGATCAAACTTTTGCACTTAAGAATCTCTGTCTTGTCTCGTGGTTGTGGGCCTGTAGTTCTAGCCCTTGCATTCCGAACTGTCATTCTTTGCTTGTTTTGTGCATTTGAGGTATTTGAAAACTTTAGTGTGATGGTATTCTGTTGAGATCCAGTGTAGTTTTCAACCCTCATAAGTCATGGAAACTTTTTGTATTCAATTTTTCAAGAATTCTAAAAAATGTACTCTGTAACGTTCAGCCGAAATTATTTAGAATTGCTGTGATTCACTCTCATTTCAATAAATTCGGCGTCGTGAACTATAATCACATAAAATGTTAGCGAAAGCATAAAATTCAAGTATTATGGAGAAGAAATAGTTGAAGTAGTGTAGTACTAGTAATAAAGTATTGGTATTGACATAATAATGCTGAAAATATGGTCGAATACGATGAAATCCATTTTACGGTTTTTAATTCCCGCGCTTCACTCGAAAAATGTCCGCGGATCAGCCGCTAAGAGTAGCGGGGGGGTTGGTCCGAGGGCGCTGGGGGCTGCTGCCGAGTTTAGGACGCTCGGATCAGTCCCCGATGGACACTCGGCTGGTGCCCCCCGAATGCCCGAGATGATGCAATAGCCGTAGTCCGCAAATAAAGACCGGAATTTGGCTCAAAGAACGACAGTACCTTCTTCACTGAAGAGCCCTGCGGTAGCTAGAGATATGAATTATCTGAATATAGGGGCGAAGCAATTAATATCTAAAATTATTCTACTCCATTTCATATCTAAAATCATTCCATTCCAGTTATCGTCAATCACTGAATCAGGGAGGTGCTGTTCTGTCCAGGTTGTCAATAGCGCGCGCGCAGTGGCCGCCGTAAACTTGTGACAGCCGGCTGCAGGTATACTGTAACTAGGGAAAACTCGTCATTTCCCATGTTTTTTAGCGGGAAAAGCAGGGATTTCCTCGTCTCACTCTCGGGGAGGTCAAGTTCGAGCGTTGCAGCACTGGGGCGGCATTAAGAATCGAGGTAGCGCGCGCGAAAACTAGCGCAAACGCGCTATGGGGACGGCATAGCGCAATCTGCAATCAAGAGCTATGCAGGCGCGCGCTTGTCTTAGCCCAAACGCGCTTGGCATGGCCCAACCGCGCTTGGCATAGCCTAAATGCGCCTGGTAAAGCCCAAATGCGCTTGGCATAGCCTAAACGCGCCTGGCATAGCCCAAACGAGCTTGGCATAGCCTGAACGCGTTTGGCATGGCCCAAACGCGCTATCACGGAGATCTTAGCGCTGCTTTATATCAAGTACTTGCAAGGCGCGCTACGGGAAGCGCGATAGACCCTCTGAAACCGCGCTACCGCTAGCGCTCTACACGAAGCGCGCTACCAGTGGCGCGCGAACGACCCCACCTCGTTTTCCAATCGAAACATCCTTTCCAATCTTTCAAACGCTTAATACCCGGTCGTTTGTGTAAGAAGAAAGCAACATTCTTCTCTTATGTCACCTAATCAGGTTTTTCCTTGAATTATTCCGCTTCAATGGCTCGTTTTGATCAGCGATTAAATAGCTTGTGAATCCGAAGTGTGAGAATATTAATGAAACGATGGTGGCATTAGTGTGCCTCACTAGGTCCTGCTCCAGATTTCCTGCTAGTAAAAAAACAGTGCTTTGACAGTTGCAGGTGTGCAACAGTGCATAAACAATCCGAGCTCAAGACTCGCTTATGCTTCGGAGGATTCAAAAAACGAGCTCTTTTCTTAGCTTTTGGAAAAATCCGTAACCAAAAGGCAACTTTCGGGGTGTTCCAAAACAATGTTTTTCGGATTTGGCTTTCTGGAGATTGTATCGGGCGCTGATTCGGGGCTTTTCTCTAACGAGAGAACTACTTTTAGTCAGCCTGTCTTTTAGATGAAATATACGTTTCTTACCGTTTTCAGCGTAGAATACTATCTGTCTTCGCAGCTGCCTGAAGCCTCTCTGAAAAATATTTAAAGCGTTTTTCGCCAGATTTCCGTACCTATTGTGCCTTCTGAAACAAGCATTAGTCTTTGGAGAATCTGCAAGGGACCTCATAATTGTGTTCAGCTCCCAAAACTGCCCCCTGAGCAAATTTTGTGTGAAGGCACATTTTCCAAACTTCTCACAGGCTGATACCTTTTTGGACTTGTACGGATTTGCGGTTGGGCGTTTAATTACACCAATTAGAAGGCTCTTGAGGCGCTTTTAAAAATTTCCAGATTTCACTCGCAATCTTACTACTGCTGCGTAGGTGCTTTATTTGGGCCGCCGATCACCAATCCAAGGTTCGTTTATCGATTTTTGACAGATTACGGTGGGTATACGGTAGTTTCGTCATAGTCTCGGATTTTACTCAAAATTTCTGAGCGGGGGTTATTTGGGGGTGCTGAATACGGATTCAATGACCATTTGTCGATTTTCGAATAACTGAGGTAGGTTTTGCCCCCAAATGGCATGATACCTACCGTAACCTACAGTAAAGGGGGTGTGTATACAAGTCTGTTGGTACCTGCTCGTTGGTGCCCCTGCTTCTACTGAACCCAGCAGACGTTTGAGTGTACACAGGGAACGTTCGAGCGATATAGCGTGCACAACTATATCGCGAAAGTATCCCATACATTGCATAAAGGTGTCGCCGCCCGGCACACTAAGGCCTCTGGTCCATAACACCTTAGGATCCGTACCTGAGGAGTCATGGAGTCTTTGGCCACAAGCCACAATTTCGCCACTCTGAACTGTCGACCACTGTCGAGTGATATCCAAAAAACTGCGCTATCCAGACTTCTGAGCTATTTCCATGCACCGTTTGCTGCTTTGCAGGAAACCCGCCTCAAGGATAGACCCGTCATCAGCGTAGGAGAGTACACCATCTACTGTGGTAACGCTGACGATAGGAGAGCGGGAGGCTGTGCAATAGCTGTAAGGAAGGATTTCAATGGTATGGTCAAGGAGTTTGGCTCAACGACGTGCCGGAATGCATTCGTACGACTGCGGGATCACAGAGGATTCAATCTGTGGATAGTGAGTGCTCATGCGCCCACTGAAACCGCCGAAGACAAATCGAAGGATGCGTTTCATGAGGAACTCAATACGTTGCTGGCCAGGATACCTTATCAACATGCTGTTGTCGTGGGGATTGACGCAAGTGCGAAGATGGGACTTGATCAGGAATCCGAAGTACTCGGTAAATGGTTCTACCCAGTGGAGCAAACATCGGACAATGGCTACCGCCTTGTCGACTTTTGTGAACGCAGTGGTCTGATTATTGCATCGACATTCAAGAGGAATCATCGCCGCCATCAGCTTACGTGGCAGGGACCAACCCAGCTATCTCCAGAAGAGCAGCGGAAGCGGAAGATGACAACTTTGAAACTACAGCTTGACTATGTCCTGACGAGAAATATTCCAGTATCGGACATTCGAAGATCTAGAGCTGTGTGGGATGTCGCATTCGATTCGGATCACCGTCCTGTTCTGTTGAACTTCACTGCGAGGATTCATAAGAGGAAGCGAGGGGCTCAGCCTCTCCAGAGGATTGACATGACAGGTCTCAGAGATGAAGAGTGCAGAAGGAATTTTTGACAACGCGTTTCTATTCATATCGGAGTACGGACTAAGAAGAAACTTTACGACGCGGATTCTTTTGTCAAGGGCATCCAGGACGCTTCGAAAGAGGCACTCCCGGTTGTACAGCCTAGGAAGCAGTTCGCCTACGTCTCAGAAGAAACAAAATCTACCTACAACAGAGTATGTGCTCTCCGAACTGCAGGAAACTTCGTGGAGGAGAAGCGTCTGAGGAGGAAATTGCGTCGGCAGCTTCAAAGTGACCGCGAACGAGAGTGGACGTGTAGAGCTAAGGAGTTCGAGAAGGCTTGGGAGGAGAAGAATCCGAAAAAAGCCTACACGTTGCTGCGACAGTATAGCGGGAAGATGAAGAGATGTTCTCCTGTCTTGAACACTATCAATGGAGTTGCAGTTGGTGATGCGACGCTGACAATATGGAAGGATTACTTCAGTTCACTCCTGAATCGTCCAGCGGCATCAGTACCTGAGCTCCCGCATGTTCAGAGAGCACATTACGATGTCAGTGAGGAACCGCCGACTGAGTCTGAAGTTTTATATTGTGCCCGGAAAATGAAGAATGGAAAGGCACGTGGAGATGACAACATCACTGCTGGAATGCTGAAAGTTCTTCCTCCGTCTGGGATTCGTGAAATGACCAACACCATCCGTACCGTATGGATGAGCGAAAGGATACCCGATTCGTGGAGACATGCGATCATCGTACCTCTTCACAAGAAGCTATCCGTCACGGATCCTGAGAACTACAGAGGAATCTCTCTACTTCGTGTCATGTACAAGGTTTTAGAACTTATCATTCTCAAGCGACTTATCAAACATCGTGAAGGAACGACCAGAGATGAGCAAGCCGGTTTTCGACCTGGAAGATCGACCATCGACCAAGTGTTCGTCGTGAGAAGAGTAATTGAATCGTGGCAGCGGTATTCGAAGCCATTACAGCTTGCCTTTTTGAACTTTGAAGCCGCGTTCGACTCTCCTCATCGTGATCGATTGCTCAATGCTCTGCGAGCAGATGGAGTCCCGGAAAAGTATGTTCGGTTAATCAAGGACATGAACAAAGGAACAACAGCAGCAGTTCGTACACCTGTCGGATTTACGTCAGCTTTCGAGGTGAAAACAGGAGTAAGGCAAGGAGCCGTTGCAGGACCTTTTCTTTTCAACTTCGCCGTTGATGACATCATGCGTAGAGTAGCAGAACAGTTTCCTGCGGATGAGATCCTAACACCATCAGGACGCTCCCTTGTCGACCTGGAGTACGCCGATGACATTGTGTTATTCGCTGAAAACAACGCAAAACTGCGAAGGATTGTGAACCTCGTTTCGAAGTATGCCGCAGCCTATGGACTTCGTCTTCGTCTCGACAAGTGCAAGCAGATCTGGGTCTCTCAGAGGCCTTCAACAGGAATTTGTATGGACGGACAACATATCGAACTGGTGGACGATTTCTGATGTTTGGGCTGTTTTCTGAAGAACGATGGTAGTTATGCAGCGGATGTTCAACAACGATCTGCGAAAGCTACGTCTGCATTCAATTCTCTATCCAAGTGTTTGTGGTCTACCCCCATTGCGAAGGAAGTTAAGTTGCGCGTCTACTTATCCGCTATTCGCCCTAACATGATGTACGGATCGGAGACGTGGGCAGCACCGAAGACGCAGATGGAAAGCTTGGATTGCACGGAGAGGAAGCTTTTTAGGCGTTTACTTGGATATTTCTGGCCGCGTGTATGCAGACCTTTACAAGGAAATCGACGCAGTACATCAACGTTTGACACGAGGGAGGTGCCAGCATCTCCTAACGCCATCTCAAGCAGCAATGGAAAGTTGGCTTCGGCTGCTCGGGCATATACTCAGAAGAACGCCGGATCGTCTCGTACAACACGCTTTAAGAATGCTTCCAAATCCTGCCTGGAAGCGGCCACCTGGGCGTAGGCGAAAGCTCTGGACGGATGTGGTTAAAGAGGATTTAAAGTCACTCGGCGTCGAAAGACCGTTCAGGCGCGATGTTTCGTTTCGCAGGAAATGGAATAGTGACAGCTGGATGGAATGTGTTCAAATTGTGGCTGAAGACCGTGAAAAATGGACACGGCTGACTACTAGGACGGCACACCTCGGTGAAGATGCGGAATGACCGCGTCAGGCGAAAGCCAACCGATTAAAGGCAGTGTTCACGATGAAAATCGTTTTTTTGTTTTTCCGCCTATCTTGAAAACGGCCCCATGCTGATTCCAATGGTGTCTCTGAAATCATACAAGACCTTCTGTGAACGCAGGTATGGTCCCTCAAAGATTGAGCTATGGAAACGTGGTGGACGAGTTGTCCGAGGCTTGTAACTTCCGTCTTTTGCAGCCGATATATGCGAGCTGACCTGAGTAAAGAGAGAAGCTGAGAATGAAGGGAAGAACGGGGCTAATGGTCGGAAATCGTCGCTCATCTCACGATCTCGAGCATTCATTTGTTCACGTCGGTGGGCGTGTGATGCGCTTTTGGGGTTTTCAATGCGCTCGAAGTTGCAACTTCGGGCTCTTTTGGGGCTCTTCCTGGCTCGTTTTCACGCGTTCTTTCGACGTTAACGTTACAGAGTGTCCCTCCACTACCCAATCCTAGTGGAATTTCGAAAACTTTTTTCATCGTGAACACTGCCTTTAAGTCAAGTAAGTCAAGTAAGCCAACCTACAGTAAACCTCAGAATTGCGACAAACGGACTCGGGATTCGTGTTCAACACCTAAGATTACCCCTACATACAAGTTCTGAACCGAATCCGAGTTTTTTTTTCAAAACACCCTAAACTTTTCATTGGGGGGGGGTGAAACCCTTACCTTGCCGCCGGACTTTGAAAAACGCGTATAACTTTTTTAGAGTGTTTTTAGGCAGCTGCGAAGAACATAATTGGACTCTACACCAAGAACTGTTCTAGAGAAGCACATTTCATACGGAATGGCCCGGCAGTAGTTCCCTTGTGTGGAAATTTTCGCTAGCCAAATACGACTTTTAGCGATGCAATGCTCTGCTCTTATGGAGGATCGCCTACTCGTTTGGCAAGAGCGTACGCGGAAGAAGAAGTCGTCTACAATTGCCGCCATCCTTCCGAAGTCAAAGATCCTCAACTATACCTCCCAAAATTCACTTCTCACGAGTTCTGGAGCCAATTTTTTCGGTTGCGGGTCAGCATAAATCGGCGCTGCTGATCCGTTGTCTACTCATCCGTGCCGGAATCGAAGCAAACCCTGGACCCCCTCGCCGGATTCGATGGCCCTGCACCCAGTGTGGTGCCTCAGCCGCTGCAGGGAGCGTTCAATGTAGCAAATGCAGGAAATGGACTCATGTGAAGAAATGCTCCGGTCTCAAGTCCTTCAAGGATGCGGACAGCTCATACGTGTGCCCTAACTGCGTCTCCGTACCGACATATCAACCACAGCGTTCAAGTCCCAACTCTCTAAAGATGATCCAGTGGAATATAAATGGTTTTCGCAACAAATCAGCGGAATTAGAGGCTCTCGCACACCGCATAGGAGCTGACATTGTGGGACTTCAAGAGACTAAACTGGATCACAATCAATGATCAGCGGTGGTTCGAGGCTAAACATGCCTGAGAAATGACCGAACGAGTTCCGGAGGAGGTGTGGCCTTTCTGGTCAGAAACAACTTACAGTGCAGTGTGATCACTCCAGGAACCAGAGATGGTACGACGGAATGCATCTCCTTAGCTGTGGAAACGAAGGCTGGATCTGTGCACATTCACAATCTCTACTCTCCGCCTAGATCCTCATGCCCACCCGCATACGAGCTGTCTATAGCCCAATTCCTGACATGCGGGAAACCCACAGTCGTCATGGGAGATCTCAATGCGCACAGTCCTCTATGGTCAAAGGGTGAAGAGGACCAACGTGGACAGGACCTCGAGGAGGAGATAGCGCAGTCGAATTTTGTGATTCTCAATGATGCCCATCACCCTACTAGGAAGCCGACGTATGGAAGACCCTCGTCACCGGACCTCTCGCTGTGCTCACAGGACCTAGCATCGTCAGCAGTTTGGGACACTGTTAACACAGGCGCAAGTGACCATCTTCCTATCCTGATGGAGTTCAGAAGCGAGGCCCTTATATCTTCGTCACCGAGGAACACTTTCGTGAACTTCAAAAGGGCGGATTGGCCCAAATTTCTGTCAGTGCTAGAACAACAATCGGCGGATTTCGACTTCCGGGCCACTCCACTGGAAATGGATCGATTTCTCGCATCGGCCGTAAGGACAGCAACGTCACAATCTATCCCTAAGGGCAGACGTAAGGCTTTTATGCCGGGACTGTCGGACTCCGCTAAGGACCTCATATGTGAAAGAGACTTGATTAGAAGAACGGACCCGACCAACACCAGAATCCCTGAGCTGAACAGAGAAATCGCTGATGAAGTGAGGAAGGACCGACAGCAGCCATGGAGACCTTTCGTGGAAGGCATAGCTCATCGTACAAACTCTTCGAAGCTATGGGCAACGATGAAGGCTCTGAATGGCCGTTCAGTGAAATCCAATCCCATCCAAATTTTGTATAGGGGCAAACCGTTGAAAAACAAGAATGCGGCCAACCTTTTATGCAAACAGTTCAGTTCGCCATGCCCTCATAAAAGCATGAAGTCGTCACGAAGGACCTTCCGATGGATCAACAACTTTCCGAGAGAAAACGTTCCCATCATTTCGACAGCCCTCATCGACGCCGCCTTGAAGAAATGCAAGCCGTCTAGAGCGTTGGATACAAGTGGTGTGGCCCCTGTAATGCTCAAACATTCAGGATCAATTTTTCGGGAGTGCCTTAGAGCCCTTTTCAACAGAACCCTGTCAACTGGACTGATCCCGGCGTCGTGGAAGGAGGCGAGAATTTTGCCACTCCTGAAGCCTGGGAAACCTGCAGAAGATCTGAACAGCTACAGGCCTATTTCGATAATTTCATCTATGGCACGCACTTTTGAAAAAACCATTCTTCCTACACTGGAGACGCACCTGCAAATCCCTGGATGGCAGAATGGTTTTCGGAAAGGTTTCTCTACCACCTCAGCGTTGGTCGAACTCACCGGATTCATTACAGATGGGTTAAACGAGAAGAGACCGCCTAGCTGCTCAATTATGGTTGCACTCGACTTGAAGAAAGCGTATGACACTGTGGTTATCTCCATCTCTTGTCAAAAGCTTGCCGAGTCATCCCTACCGAGAGGTTTAGCCCGATGGATTTCTAGCTACCCGAAAGGCAGAACAATACGGACAGAGTTTAGAGGCCAGATGTCGAAGGTAAGATTGGTGCGCTCCGGGGTACCGCAAGGTGCGGTTCTATCTCCGCTCCTGTTCTCATTCTACATAGCAGATCTCCCGACACCCCCTCCAGAAACACGTCTAGTCGGATATGAGGATGACCTAACACTGGTGGCGTCAGATCCGGATATTAAAACTTGCGAAAAGCGTCTGAACGAATATCTACCGAAGCTAACAAAGGCCCTGGAAGATCTACATCTTCAACTGTCGCTCCAGAAGACCACTGTCTCTCTTCTAACAACACATTCTGCTCAAGCGAGATACGTACCGAAAGTGTTCATAAATGGGATGCAAATCACACACGAAAGAAATCCGACAATTCTCGGCTGCCATTTCGACACTATGATGACGAGTCGATTACATGCGGAAGATGTTCGCAAGAAAACGGCTAAAAGAGCGAATCTCTTAAGAGCGTTGGCAGGAAGAAACTGGGGACAGAGCAAAGAGCTGCTCACACTGACCTACCGCGCCACCGGACAATCCGTGATGTCCTATGCTGCTCCAGCCTGGAGCCCGCTCATTGCGTCGACTCACTGGGATTGGTTACAAGCGTGTCAGCCTTGAGGACATCCCTCACACGACATGATGAAGAAACCGGAACCACCAAGACAGATCAGAAAGCATGTCAGAACGATCAAGCCAATATTGGTCAGGCCAGGAAACGCGGAAAGCATTTGCAAAGAAGTGCACAAAGAGTTTGTTAAGGAGTTCCTGGTTACTATGAACTCCTCCTTGCTAAATGGACCGCCGCCGAGGATTGCTAAGGAGGAGGAGACTTTGCCAAGACCAAGTCGGGCAGCGCTATCTCAGCTCCGGAGCGGTTTCTATTCGAAGTCGCAATTGTATATACATAAGATAGGAGCAGCCGATAATCCACTTTGCCCAGACTGCGGGCTTGAGGAACACACAGTACCTCACATGGGGGGACGCCCGCTTGTATCGCCGCAGCTTGACCACGTCGCGACACGGCGTCGCACGGCTAGGTCGCGGACGAGTTACCCTCCGCGATACTAGATTTGAATCTTAAAGGACGCGCAGACCCTGTTTACTGCAATATTACTCTTAACACGCTATTCTGAGTGATATTCACTGTTCTTCGTCTACATTCCTAACTGATATTCACTATTATTCTAGTCTTCGTCTACGTTTCTAACTGATATTCACTATTATTCTAGTCTTCGTCTACGTTTCCGTTCAAGCTGTACTTTTCTAGACATTTTGCGATTAAATTCCCGTTCTCTGAAACGTGTATTTTATCGCAGAAAGTTAGAAAAAGGCTAGTGCTCCTTCACCTTTAGGTTTAGCAGAAATTTAGGAACTAGCTAGAGTTCGTAATAGGTTTCTTGAATTTTCGAAATAGAATTAAATGGAACATTGGTTAATTATCCCAAATTTTACGTTTTGTGGATATCCGTGGATAATTATTGATAATAGTGATGCTTCAAAGCCTCTATTCTTCCAACTATTTCGAGATTGAATTTTGTAATTAACTTGAGTTTCTTCTAGTTTTTGTACAAGCTAAAGAAGGCGGAAAAGGGCGTTGATTAAGATGATTTAGTGGTTGGAACTCACTGAAGTTTTAAACAATGTATATAATCAATAAATCATTTTCAATAACAATTGATGATGAAAACATGCGACTTTGTGCGAAAATTCAACCTACATTAAGATATTTTATACATAATCATAAAAACTTTGATGGAAGAGAGTGGAAGATTTTTTTACGTAAGGTGGAGTTTTTTCCATTATAAAAACTCAACTTCTCTACTACGACTGCAATTATAAGCCACAATTTGGGTGGGTTTTCCAAAAATCGTCCCTCCACTATGTTCAAATTCTCCCCGTTTTTAAAAATTGTCACAATTTTCGGGTTTTTGAAAAAAAAAACTCCACTATGCCAAAATTTCCCCCGATTTCAAAAATTCTCACAATTGAAATGAATTTTTCAAAAAATCGTCCCTCCACTATGCCCCAACTACCCCAATGGTGAATATTTTGAATCTATGGTCGGTTTTTTTTTCTTGAAAAATTATACATTCACTATGCCCAAATTTTCTCCGATTGTAAACATGTTCAATTTAGGGTTGATTTAAAGAAATTTGTAAACGAAATCAAAAAGTGTCGCAATCTAGATGTTTTTTTTTTCGAAAACTCATCCCTCCACTATGCCCAAATTTTCGCCAATTTGAAAGATTGTCACAATTTGGGTTGGTTTTTCGAAACCAAAATCGATTGTCATTGACAACTGACTAGACTTAGGATAGGTAGTTATCAATTAGCGCTCTCGCGCTTTCAAGTGACCCAACATCCCTAAATGTCATCACCTTAGATTACCTCAGGGCCTCTCACGTATCAGCAGCGCTAGTCACACATGGCTCGCACATATGTAGGCCGTGGCGAATGTGCGAAGTTTCCTTCAGGAAAGGAGGACCGTATATCACACATATTGCCATTACCATAATGATTACATGTGTACCCCGATTATATTTACACCAGCGCCCCGCGCACTCCCACTTCGGTCCCGCACACTTTCTACGGCAGCCGGCGCACTCTCACTCGGGTTCCGCACACTTTCTACGGCGTCCGGCGCACTCTCACTCGGGTCCCGCACACTTTTTACGGCGTCCGGCGCCTTCTCACTCGGATCCCGCACACTTTCTACGGCGTCCTGCGCACTACCACTCGGGTCCCGCACACTTTTTACGGCGTCCGGCGCACTCTCACTCGGGTCCCGCACACTTTCTACGGCGTCCGGCGCACTCTCACTCGGGTCCCGCACACTTTCTACGGCGTCCGGCGCACTCTCACTTAGATCCCGCCCACTTTCTACGGCGTCCGGCGCACTCCCACTTGGATCCCACACACTTTATACGGCGTCCGGCGCTCTCCCATTTGGATCCCGCACACTTTCTAAAGCGTTCGGCGCTCTCCCACGTGGATCCCACACACTTTCTACGGCGTCCGGCGCACTCTCACTCGGGTCACGCACACATTCTACGGCGTCCGGCGCACTCTCAATCGGGTCCCGCGCACTTTCCACGGCGTTCGGCGGACTCTCCTCGGGTCCCGCACACTTTCTACGGCGTCCGGCGCACTCTCACTCGGGTCCCGCACACTTTCTACGGCGTCCGGCGCACTCTCACTTAGATCCCGCCGACTTTCTACGGCGTCCGGCGCACTCTCACTCGGGTCCCGCACACTTTCTACGGCGTCCGGTGCACTCTCACTCGGGTCCCGCACACTTCGTACGGCGCCCTGCGCACTCCCACTTGGATCCCACACACTTTCTACGGCGTCCGGCGCACTCTCCTCGGGTCACGCACATTCTACGGCGTCCGGCGCACTCTCAATCGGGTCCGCGCACTTTCCACGGCGTCCGGCGTACTCTCACTCGGGTCCCGTAAACTTTTTACGCCGTCCTGCGCACTCCCACTTGAAACCCGCCCACTTCGTACGGCGCCCTGCGCACTCCCACTTGGATCCCACACACTTTATACGGCGTCCGGCGCTCTCCCATTTGGATCCCGCACACTTTCTAAAGCGTTCGGCGCTCTCCGCTTGAATCCCGCACACTTTCTATGGCGTCCGGCGCTCTCCCTCTTGGGTCCCGCACACATTCTGCGGCGTCTGGCGCACTACCATTTGGGCCCCGTAAACTTTCTAAGGCGTTCGGCGCACTCCCACTTGGGTCCCGCACACATTTTACGGCGTCTGGGGCACTAAAATTCGGGTCGCGGACCCTTCCTATGATGCACTGCGCATCACTTCTAAGGTCCTGCACCCTTACCCTGACGTCCTGCCCACTTTCCGAGCCCATCCCCGTAGGGTTGCCCGCCTTGAAAGTCAAGCCGAATAAACGGTCAAACAAACACACAGGGAAACGCATACATACATACATACATACACACACACACGCACACACAAATTTACCAAAATATATATAGTAGGATTCCAGATCTAGAGTGATCCGGATCACTCGCTCCTCTCCTTCTGTTGTTGTCCCAAATTTTTTCTGATCAAATTCTGAAATATTGAAGGTAGTCGCCGAGTGAATGAAAAATTATTCTTGCAATAAATTCGTTTCTCTAACTAGATAGACGCCTTGGACTATAGCAAAATATTTCACTTAATAATTTTGTCTGAACTTGCGAGCGTTAGCCCAAAACTAGATTAGTTTTTTTTTAAATTTTGCTCAAATATGGAGTTACCCCGAAACGCACCAGAAAGAAACGTACCTCTATTTTAGTGTTCGTGATTGAGAGGGGGGGGGAGGGTGTTCTTTAAATCAACCTTAAATTGAACATGTTTACAATCGGAGAAAATTTGGGCATAGTGAATGTATAATTTTTCAAAAAAAAAAACCCGACCATAGATTCAAAATATTCACCCTTGGGGTAGTTGGGGCATAGTGGAGGGACGATTTTTGAAAAATTCATTTCAATTGTGAGAATTTTTGAAATCGGGGGAAATTTTGGCATAGTGGAGTTTTTCAAAAACCCGAAAATTGTGACAATTTTTAAAAACGGGGAGAATTTGAACATAATTGGAGGGACGATTTTGGAGAACCCACCCAAATTGTGGCTTATAATTGCATTCGTAGTAGAGAAGTTGAGTTTTTATAATGGAAAAAAAACTCCACCTTACGAAAAAAAATCTTCCACTCTCTTCCATCAAAGTTTTTATGATTATGCATAAAATATCTTAATGTAGGTTGAATTTTCGCACAAAGCCGCATGTTTTCATCATCAATTGTTATTGAAAATGATTTATTGATTATATACATTGTTTAAAACTTCAGTGAGTTCCAACCACAAAATCATCTTAATCAACGCCCTTTTCCGCCTTTTTTAGCTTGGACAAAAAAAAGAAGAAACTCAAGTTAATTACAAAATTCAATGTCGAAATAGTTGGAAGAATAGAGGCTTGAAGCATCACTATTATCAATAATTATCCACGGATATCCACAAAACGTAAAATTTTGGATAATTAACCAATGTTCCATTTAATTCTATTTCGAAAATTCAAGAAACCTATTACGAACTCTAGCTAGTTCCTAAATTTCTGCTAAACCTAAAGGTGAAGGAGCACTAGCATTTTTCTAACTTTCTGCGATAGTTGTTGCCCATCATCCACCATACACACTGATCCTGGATCCAATTTCCGGCATATTGACGACGTCATCGAAGAAACATTGCTGGGATCCTCTTCTTTGGAGGATCCCTGAGTGGGGCGTTTTTCCACCCTCTTTTTTTTGATTTTTTTTATTTAATCTTTTTTTTTTGAATTTTTTTTATATTTTTTTAAATTTTATTTATTTTTTTTTTTAATTCGTTTTTCTTTTTTTTTACATTTCAAATTCATTATTGCATAATTAAAGTGACAGGAAATGGGCTACTTCCACTGGTTTGAGCCAGAGATCTTCTATTGTGAGGTGCGTTGGCTTTCCAGAGCAAGAGAGCTGCGGACAAACACCATATCGCACGGCTAGCCTAGTCTATGAGAGATTGCGGCATTCAAGGTGGATAAAACTCGGGTTTTCATGTACAGGTTACTTCTCCATGGGTCATTCGCTTCTTTCATAGGAACTTGCAGTCTTCAATTTTTTCAGTTGGCTCTCTTCATAAGTCACATTTTCATGAATAAAAATCCATTGACTAGTTGTGATGCTGACTGTGCTATCTGTACTTTCAAACTGTCGAAATAAATCCTAGCCTGCTCGGATGAGTCCGGGCGGAGTAAGCAGCGGAGCGGTCGGTCATGGCAAAATAGAACAGTGATAAGGAGATTTTGACATGAAAAGTCCGATAAGCCTTGCTTCGACCGGCTCAAAATGAGCGACCTAGGCTATACATCAGTTCGCCAATCTTTTTCCGAACTTGAATGATAGTTTTCCTGGGCGCTGTCTTTGTACTATCTTTGCCTCGAATCGGTAGCCACCCGCGTAATCAATGAACGTTGCACCAAAGAAACATGACACCACATCAATCCTTACTTGCTACAAGATAACAGAGTAGTGTTTATTCCTTCATCGAAACAAACTTTGACAGCAACTAAGAATTATTGCGAACACAACCTGCATCTCTATCAATAATTTTAATTCTTTTAGTGTTCGACTCAAAAATCGGGGAAGAAGATATGACAAATCAGAAGAATAAAGTGTGTTATTTTTTCCTGAAATTCGACAGAACATGTACTTCGTTCTTTTTTTGGTGTTCGGTTTAGGCACCCCCCTTTGCCCTTTCTGCAACGTCTAATATGCACCCCCCTAAGGTTAACCGGGACGCGTGCCCATCCCTGCCACAGACTAGCAACAGAGGGATCCCCGATTCGTGATCAGCGCCCGAGATTACCCCATTTTGAACTTTTGAGCGGAATTCGGAAAAGATTTTTGAGCATCTCGAAAATTCCCTGATGAAATTCGAAAACACCTCGGAAAAAAGATTTTCCTGTGCGTGAAGCTATAAACACGCCCTTGTTAGAATCCCCCGAGGCACTAACAAAATTATGAGCAGGGACTATTCATGTAAAGCGTGCCCGAATGAGAATGGCGGCCCACGCGGCCGGCGTGCTTGGCAGGCGGCCGTCGCATGTGTCGCCCTCGGACGAGTGTTGGATTTTAACGACGGCCGTCCCCTCTCCCACTGATTGATCGGCGCAGTGCTTGCTGCCAGCCGGTGACGGCCGCGTTCGTAGTCGATGGCGGTGGGGACTTTTCGCATGCTCGTCCGAGAGCGGCGAACGCGACGGCCGCCTGCCAAGCACGCCGGCCGCATGGGCCGCCATTCTCATTCGGACGCACCTTACTGTCACACTCCTACAACACTCTAAAGATGATTTTGCAGAGGTTTCAAGAAAGTATAAGGAAAGTCCGCAAAGGTGGTGCTAATCCTTTTTTCGTGGTTGATTGAACGCGTATTCGTGAACAATTGAAAAACAGTCTTCCTTGAGGATTTTGTTGGTAATAACACAGTTTAAATGTAAGCAAACGTTTCCTATGGCACAAGGCTGATCAATGCACCAAGGGAAAACGCGCGCTTGGCATTGGCGCGGGCTAGCCTTCAGGCTCTTGATAGAAGGCAAGCAGGCGCGCGCTATGGGCCTCTTCTAGCGCCACCACAACCGCGCTAGTTTTGGCGCGCGCTACCGGGTTTCTTAATGCCGCCCCAGAACATTCCCATGGCAAAACGCTTCCATGCAAACGTAGCCACGGCCGCGTGATAGCAATTCACAGTTATAATTCGTAGCCATGGAAAACAAATTCGCCCATGAAAAGGCTATTTTTTCCTCCCATGGCGTCGTTGGAATATTCTCGGAACGCACCCCTAGAATGAAGCGGTCTTCTAAAGGGCGCAGCCGCATCGCTTCCATTGGGCCATCTACACCACAAAATAGCTCCGGTAGTTGACCTTGAACGCGCACGTTGAACTATTTATCACACCCGCGCTGTCTGCGATATGCGTGTGTGTTGGGTGAAGAGCCAATTTGCCCATCCTGATTCACACGGGCGCCCCTTCATTGATTGGGGTGCTTTGAAGCCAGATTACCTATCCTTGATGATAGGCGAGGGAGGAACGCTACTAGGGCTTTGTCCCGTATAGTGATTTTCGCTGTCGACAAGTTTTCAACGGGGAAGCATGAAATTCATGGTTCAAGATTAAGCGTTACGGAGAGTAGGCGGTTTTGGCCAGATTCCTTCAAGCATTATTTGAAATTCCATCCAAGACTCCGCTCAACTACCGTGCAAGTTTCGATCTCCTACAGGAGAAAAACAGGACTTGTACAGGGGAAAACCAGGACTCCTATAGCTGATGAGGCTAGGACTCTCCGGGGCGGACACTGCTCACCCGTGCGTGCTGCGTCGCGGTATATGAGAGTCGCGCGCGACGAGATGTGCGGCGACGCATCATCCCCGCTTTTAGGTGAAACCAAATAAATTGACATGTCCTAGGGCATAATTTAATTCCCTGCGTTCATTTCCTGCCACAGACGAGAGCCGTTCACTCGTATAAAGCGCGGAAGAATACTCTAAACGGTAGTGGGTTTTTAGTGTTCGCCGCGCGCGCGACACTCACCGGAACGCGACGCGTACGCACGCGGGTGAGCAATGTCATGGAGCCGGACTCCCAGATTCTCCGGTAGGAGACCGCTGCCACGTCGAGCGCATACCCCCCATCCGAACATGTCAAGGGTGCAGTTTTTCCGTATATCGATCGATCGCACGCGTGATCCCAATATGAATAGCCTTGTTCCTGTAACGGGTCGGGTTTTGTGATCAATGAATGCGCAATGGCACGATAGGCCGTTGTGAGCAGCTCTTGGTTTTAGCCCCAATTCATTTCCGCCAGAGCTTTCAGAAAGTTTGATCGTTTAGCCGTCTTCTTACCTACTGCTCCCGCGTGTAGTCCGTCCAAAGAATATGAAATGAATGTGAGACACAGACTTAATCAGGTTGTCTTCGTAAAGGGCTCTGATTGTTGAATGAATGTAAAGTATTTCGAACGATTTCAAAAAGTGGGCGTGGCTTTTTTAGCCCGTGATATTTCATGGAGTACATGCAACAACGGAGGGGGGATGTCCATTGGACTTACCTAAAACTGCTGGTTATGCTAGCTTTCTGAATGAATTAGTTTTGCGTAGCCGGTAAGACCTGTAAATGACCCCCCCCTCTGTTTGCATGATGAAGAAATTCGAGTGACGCTCGTCTCAGGCCTAATGCACACTTCCCGCGACGCGCGACGGCGATAGTGCATGTCAGCAATATCGATTTTCAGTCGACTTGTATGGCAACCATTATGTTTCGTCGCCCGCCGCGGTAAGTATGCACTAGACCTTATTCAAGCTTCGAAGGGGTTTACCGGGGGAGGGGCTCTTCTTCTTCTTCTTTACAGCCTCATCGAGGGTTCTGTCACAGGTGGAGAAACTGGGCGACCAATAGTGGATTCGTCCATAGGTCCATTATGGTCAGGGAGGTGAGCCTCTCCGGACAGTCAAATAAATGAGCGGTGTTATGATCGATGGAACCGCAGTCCGGACAAACATCAGATTTGCTGCTCTCAGTCTTACTGACGTAAGACATAAGCATTGTACAGTGACCGCAGCGCAGCGATGCGAGTGTGCATCTAGCCCTTCTTCCGAGTTGAGTCTCGGATGTGCAGACTGGGGCGGTACTTCTCCTAGTATAGGATTTACCACCGCCTTCTCAAGACGACACCGTACGAACTTGTGCTCCTCGTGCAGAAGACGGAGTCGTTCGTGCTGTGAGTCGTGCCATCTTTGCAGGTTGACTTTGCTTGGAGCATCGACAAATGCCTTTCTTTTGTCTCTCCCTCTCTAACGGGGTTTAGCACTCTCCAAGACGTGTGGTTTGGTTCTTTAATAATAATGATCCGGAATCGTTGGGCTTGGAGCTGACAGTGCTCCTTCACCGGCAATAGGCGGGTTTCGGCATGCAGATGCACGACTGAGGAACTCCTTGCACATCCGATGGTAATGCGAAGAGCGGCATTTTGTACGCGTTGCATCTTAGTCCAAGAGGATTCTGAAACTAGATGCCGCCAAACCGGTGAGGCGTATTCAATTGCTGGCTGAGAAATCGCCTTATACGTCGTGAGTATCGTTTTCTTGCTGCTATCCCATCAGGTACTGCCTAGGGCCCTGAGAACATTGAGTTTAGCTTCAACGACAGCCTGCTTCTGCTCGATATTCTTATGAAACTTGAGCGATGGATCGAGCACAAGACCGAGCAGCTTTGGAATTCGAGCAGCAGGCAGACGGTCTCCATCCCACTCTACATCCGGATGAGCTCTGTGCTCGGATGGCTCCGTTGTGAGGACGGATACTGATGACTTGGATGCGGAGATCTTTAGCATCTTGTCGTCGAAGAACCTCTTCAGCGTAATCAGGTGCTCGTTGATCTTGGTAGCGGCTACCTGTATATCCCAGTCTCGACACATGATTGATATATGTCATCGGCGCACGCGACAGTCTTGAAATCCTGTGGTGGTTCAGGCATATCTTCGAGATACAGACTGAAGAGAGCTGGTTATAAAACACCGCCTGGGGGACTCCAGCTGCTATAGGAATACTGTTGGAGACATGGTTCTGGAACATGACTCTTGCCCACCGACCTTTGAAAGGCCGACATCCAGGGATTCTGACACGGTGGTATTGACGACTCCAGTACGTTTCTTGACAGGATTCCTGGGTTAACCATATTGAAAGCCTCGGTGAGATACAAAGCGACAGCTACAGTTCTCAATGGCTTCTTAGCGTTGAACCCGTCGATCGCATAGCTAGTAATCTCTAGCAAGGCTGTCATTGTAGAATGCAGTCTTCTGATCCCGTGTTGAAACAATTAATTCTCGTTGTGCTCTGCTAAATTCTCCACAATGAGCTTTTCGGCTACCTTAGCGAAAGGTGACATCAAACTTATGGGACAATATTCCTTTACTGATGACTGAGGTTTGCCTGGCTTGGGAACCGGATGACTTCGGCTGTCTTCCAGTTTTGCGGAATAATGCACGAGCTGAATGAAGTGTTAATCAAATCAACGACGAGTGGGAGAATCTCAGTCGGGAGCTCCTTCAGCACACCAGGACAAATGCCGTCGGGACCGACAGCTTTGGAGTTCCACATGTCCTTTATTATCTTCTCTACGTGCGGCACAGAGTACGCATAGGCCGTGCTCATGAGCGGGAGGCGGCACAGCGTTTTCAAATTCAACTGTCCAGTGAATTTTTACCATTCTTCTTTCTTGTGCCTGACCAAATCTTTTCTGATCTCGTCATCTAGTTGAGCAACGACAGGGTCTAGATGGTCGGCTGCTCTCCTGGCATCCCTAGTCCTAATCTTCTGGAGAATTTCTCTGGTGACATTTGGATAGAACATCTTAACGCGGCCAACAGGAATTGCCGCCTTCATGGCCCTGCGGATTACATCAGACAAGTGGTGCTCCTTTTGGTGCACATTGCCATTCCACGGACAATAAACCGCTAGTCGTAGCGAACCTCACTAAACAGGCACGAGTCTGCTTCGCCTAAATCAAGATAAGAACGTTGTCGAATACCAGAATAAGGAGCGAGAGAATTTGAGAGATCGATGTGAACAAAGACAGGAACATGATCACTGGACAATGTAGTTGAGGTAGATCATGAGCAGGTGTTGGAAAGGTTGGAAGAGACAAGAGTTATGTCTGGGCTAGCAGATCGGCCGTTGGCAGGGGGACGAGTGGGCTGATCATCATTTAAAATGACCAGGTCGCATTTCTCCACCCATTCTTCGATGTCATTTCCTCTAGCATCAGGACCAAGAGACGAGCAAAATGTATGAGCATTAAAATCGCCCGCAAATACAGACGACGATGAGAGGGAGCAGTCGTTAAGCTGTCTAAGGAGTGGAATAGGATCACAGGATGAGGGGCATGAGGTGGTAGGGGGAATATAGATGTTGAAAAGAGAAAGGGGAGTTTTAAGGGGGAGATGGACCGGGAGGTACTCGAGAGTACCGTCCGTGGGAGTGTTAGGTATGAGGTGTGAGAAAAGACTAGAAGTGGAAACTATGGAAGTGGAAACTCCTCCGCCAAGAGTTGACCTTGAAGCATGGTAAGAAGTATAGCCTGGGATGAGGATAATAAGGGGATGGAGAGAGAGAGGGAGAGAGAGGGAGGGAGAGAGAGAGAGAGAGAGAGAGAGAGAGAGCACAGAAAGCCTAGCACGAAGGCCGTTGAGATTTATATGTACAATGGAAAGAGGGCGATTGGAGTTGTAGGAATCAGAGGTGGTAAGTGAGGAGCACAAAACACATCGAGAAGAAGAGTTACGATGCCTCACAGAGCTGAGACCCGAACAGGAGAGATGTACCCACCTTTGGCATCCGAAGCACTGGACGCCTGTTCTGCTCCATGTGACATCATTTTCCTCCACACTGCCACGACACGAACGTAAGACATCTCGGCAGAGACAAGGGGCTCCCTACACGCAGAGGGAAGAGTTGCCCCGTTTTTGCAGATCGACACCCAGAGTGGAACCAGAGTCGCAAAAGGCGTGAGACTCCCTCAG
The DNA here is from genome assembly GCA_029168955.1 of Aplectana chamaeleonis. NCBI lineage: Eukaryota > Metazoa > Nematoda > Chromadorea > Rhabditida > Cosmocercidae > Aplectana > Aplectana chamaeleonis. Next base: position 574,365 of record JAPDOI010000231.1, read on the forward strand.
TGTGAAGAGCTCCTATCGCGGTTAACCCGTTCTCTGGGCCAAATTCCGGTCCGACTTTGCGGACTACGGTTATTGCATCATGCGACACATGAGAACCGTGCTGCGACCACTTGGTTCCGGCACGATTCACCTTTCCCCCAGCACGATTATCACGTGTGGCGTGATGCAGCAGCCGCAGTCCGCAGACGCGGACCGGAATTTGGCTCAAAGACCGATTATAATATCGGTTATTGTTCTGAACTAAGAACGGTCATATAATATTGTATAGTTCATCCATAACCAAGACACTCAATTACAACCCTTCCGTTAGGGATCATATCCAGTAGGTACTGTCTGGTGGTTTTATGATCCTTAGGTGTGCATCTTAGGCGCCACAACAGATAGGTTACTTGATGGATGGAACACTGCTTGAGGCGCGGCACATCCTTTAAATATATTTGTAATTGTACCAATGTATGACGTTTGTAAGGCTGCCTCCCCATTCTGCATAAAAGGCGATTGAATGTATTATTTTGGTCGGTTGGTTCGTCTGTTCACTGATCAGAAGGGTGATAATAAATATAAAATATTGCACGTGTTCTGTAACCATTGGTAACCCCCCAAAGGGGAAGCCAAAATCATGGCATCCGCGCTCAACTACTGAGGGAACAGCCGCTTTCGGCTTTTCAAAGGTGCCTAGAAAATTCCAGAGTTGAGCGGATTTCATAATCAGAATCGCCATCCCGGTACGCGCGCCCAGCCCTCCACCCGAGTCACATGACTCACTCCGCCCCCCTCCTCTGTGGCCACCAACGGGCCTTGGAGGAGGGGGCTGCGCCTCTCTAGGCAAGTTCTGGGCTCATCGCTCCAATGGTCACACCTGAAGAAATCATGGAAACTAATGTCTCCCAAGTTGAAGGAGCAGTGAAAACCACTTGTATCGATTAATTGAAACCCATCTTACGTCACGTTAAATATGCCTTCTCTCGCATAAGTTACGGAACCAAGCGATGAATTATTCTGAAAGTTGACTGAAAATACTGATTCCCACCCCTTCCAGAATCTAAAGAGTGACCAGATCTGAGGAGTTATCTCCTAAACGAAGTCAGATTACACTATGTAACACGATTTATGTTCCTGGCTTCTAAGTGTTGTTCCTGGCTTCTATGGGTTCCGACTGTATTTGTCTATTCCTTGTGCATTTTCTGTTTTTACCTGATCATAGTGCCGAAAATGAATAAAAATCTCTCCATTTTCACAAAAAAAAATTTTCGTGCTGTCATCGTGTAAGCAAAGTTTGTGCTTAATGAAGTCATTTTTCACATACATTAGACACTAACAATTGAAATATAATACTTAGAAGCCAGGAACAAAAATTATCTTACATAAACACGCGATTTTCCAAATTTAATTGTCCTCGTCACAAAAGCGAAGTTTTCCTGGGATAACAGCGATTTGCTGTCTGTTCTAGACCTAACAGGTTAGGAAGACAATTTCAACCCAGGAACAGAGAAAAAGTGAAAATTTGCTGCATAGTGTTATAGGATTGACCTATTTCGCAGCTACTGGTGAGCGACGAAGCTCCAGACCATCACGCACTAGTGAGCAACTGGTAGGAAAAACTTGCAGTTGTTCCATGATCGGAAGCGGTGGAATGATAAGGCCCGGTCATAGTTGGATGAGCCGACGTCTCCAGCCCGGTCGATACACACAGAATGCATTGGAAATGGGATGCAAATCACTAGGTGTATCCCCCCCCCGCACCCCCCAACACCCACCCGGTCGATACGTATGATTGGAATGATGGAGTGAGGTTGAGAAAATCACTCGGTGTATCCCCCCCGCACCCCCCAACACCCACCCGGTCGATACGTATGTTTAAAATGATGGAGTGAGGTTGAGAAAATCACTCGGTGTATCCGACGCGGTCGATATCCTTGCAATATGTGGATGAAGGCGGATGAGAAAATCACAGGGTGGGCGGGTCGCTGATAAAACATTGCGTATCACTAGAAAGCTAACCTTACTGCTACCTCCGTTCCTTCACCTTACTCTCCTTCACTATTTCTCTGAACAGGTGCAATCCTGTTGGCCACGTAATCATCGTCATATCTAGTAGGATACACCGAGTGATTTTCTCAGCCTCACTCCATCATTCTAATCATACGTATCGACCGGGTGGGTGTTGGGGGAGCCGGTGGGTTTTAAGCGCTTTTCACAGTCTGCCGGATGTTGCCGTCCGACACGTTGGAAGAGTGCCGCAGTGCGAGGGAAGCTGCGGTGAACAACCGTCAGTTCCAACTCTCCAGTACAAATTATGAGGCGAAACGAACACGTTTTGACCCGTCATAACTTGCTCCGACGTCGTTTCAATGATTTCGCCGCAGTGCGACGTCGGTCGGCCGACATCGTAGTGCGGGTGGCACCGACGCCGCAGCCCTATCTTATAACGTACCGGACGGCGTCGTCCGGCAGACTGTGAAAGGCGCTTTAGATGCAAATAGCACCAACTCTGACCGGGGCCTAAAAGAGAGGGGTCTCCATTTCCATCGATGAATTTTCAACCACATCCCAAGTTAGTTGTTAAACACACCATAATCCAATACCACCTGGCGATAACGCTTAAAGGCAGTGTTCACGATAAAAAATCTGTTTAAGTTTCCACTAGGAATGGGTAGTGGAGGGGCACACTGTAACGTCTACGTCGAAAGAACGAATGAAAACGAGCCAGGAAAGGCTCCAAAAGAGCCCGAAGTTGCCACTTCGAGCGCAAGACAAACCCCGAAAGCGCAACACACGCCCACCGACGTGAACAAATGAATGCTCTAGATCGTGAGATGAGCGAGGATTTTCGATCAATAGCCGCGTTCTTCCCTTCATTCTCAACTTTTCTCTTTACTCAGGTCAGCTCGCATACATCGGCTGCAGAAGACGGAAGTTACAAGCCTCGGACAACTCGTCCACCATTCGTCCTTAGCTCAATATTTGAGGGACCATAACTCCGTTCCCTGAAGGTCTTGTTGGATTTCAGAGACATCTTTGGAATCAGCTTAGGGCCGTTTTCAAAATAGGCCGGGAAACAGAAAAACGATTTTCTATCGTGAACACTGCCTTTAAAATGACGCTAAGCACTGACTGAATTTGGCAGAAAAATCGTTGGCGTATCCAAGACGCCTTTCAGTACATCTTACCTGTAGCCCAAAAACTTCTACATTTCGGGTTTAAAAAAATGAAAGCGTTTTTTTACGCTGTGTCCTTCACTAACCTGGTCCTAAACAACTTGCCCAAATTGACGTTTTTCCTTGAGAGTAAGAGCATGACCCATCTGCTCGACGCAAATAGCCTAATTCGCAGCGCATCTCCCGCAAACAACCGGTTACAGCCATGTCTAGGTCATACACTTGACTAGGTTCTGACTACACAAAAGCCCAAGAAACAGAAAAAGGGTAAACGCCAGATAGCTAGCTGAGATCAACGATTTGAAATCAGAACAAATTGAGAATGAAAACGTTTTTCTTTAATAGGTTTCAACAATAACAACATCTGCCAACAAGTAACAAGAAGGATGAAGAATCCAAACAAATGATGTAAACTCCTCTGGACGAATCTATCCGACAAAATTTATTCATTTTTTAGAAGAAGGTGCATAACCTATGCTCATTGTACCCATTCTATTATGCCCACCACGACCTCTTCGACGGAAATTTTTCTTGTTTTCAACACGATACTTCTGATTGAACGGATCGAACGTCCCATCTGTTCCTCCCAAGCGCTGATCTAAAGCAATGGAACAGATCAGCAGTAGAAGCAAAGCATTTGAATCTCAAAGAGGAAGGGAAACCTACTGAACGCATTTGGATCAGTATCCGCATACGCAAAAGGCTCGGTTTTCCCTCCCGTGTCAACGTCTTCATCTTTTTTCACTCGCTTAACAGTGTACGACGGCCCTTCTGATTTTGTCGTATCTGTTGAGATGTCTACATTTTGACGATTCTGAAGTCACAAACATACGGTTGTTGAAAGGTATGAAGGCCTGGTTCGGCACCATCACATTAGCACGCACCGTACAATAACGCTCGTAAGATTGAGTCAGAAAGCGCGATGCGAAGCGCCTTCGCGTCTCTGGCGTTCTCTGTAGAAAACTCCCTTCGATTTGAATTCTTTCCGGATTGGAAAATTATTAAAGATCCCGGCAAGAATGGCTACCCAACGGTAAAATGACAGCTAGTAGACTTGTGATGGAATCGAATAATAATTGGAATATTCCAGTATTCGATTAATCGATTCATTCGGAAATTCCGATTTGTGGGTTTTCAAATCATTCGTGAACTTGAATTTCTGATGTTTCCGAATATTCGATTGAATCGCAGGGTGAAGCACCCTCGGCGAAATTCCCCGAGGGAGAAGGGCCGCAGCTTTGGACTACGAGGGAGGGGGGGGGGAGCGCAGGCCATGAGTCAAAAATTTAGTCAAATCAGATATATTAGTCAGAAGAAAACTGCTGCTACGGTCACATTTTCACATTTTAATTTTTTTCTTTTTATTAAAATTATTAAATCACCAATGATGGAATTTCACTAAAATTGACGTTTATAGCATGAGGGGGAAAGGCAGTGTTCACGAAGATCTTCGATTTTGAGTTTAATTGCTGCAATCGGACAAGTAGCCCAAGCCAGAGAATACCGTCACTGAAATAAGACGTTTTAGTGCGTTTCTCGCCGTTTCTTCGTAATTTTAGTAACGCTTGGTTGCTAACGCATTGTTTTGAATGGAAAACTCGGGAACGAAGACCATCGTGAACACTGCCTTTAACTCACGGCACACTTGGTGAAGGAGCCGCGATAATTGCCAGGCTGAAAGGGAGGGGGCCGCCCCATTCACAGATACTTCACCATGGCACGCCTTACCCTGTTCAGTCGGAATTTTCGATTTATCGTTTTTTCGAATAATCGGTTCATTAGGGAATGGCAATTATTCGGTAATTCGAATATTCGGAGAACCGCAATGCACTCTTCTTTGAATTGTCGGCCAATTCGGAAACTAGAAAAAAGCGTTTAAAAATATTCATGATTTTTTTCATTCTATAGAAAAATTTGATTTTTATTACATTATTTGGATGAATTTACGGATATTCTTCAATCGAATCGAATACAGGACAGGTTTTCGAATTAATTCACCCCCTCGACAAAATTTGGAAGGCATTCTTCGGATCTATTTACCTGTTCAGATCCTAGCGTCGAAGCCTATGTTTAAAAGCTAGGGTTCGAATTTCAACAGAAAATTTTGAAAAGAAATACTTGGTGTGTCATACAGTATTCAAATACAGTATGCGGCTGCACAGCGCTATGTGTACTGTGTGACGATCTGCAAATCACAGTCCAAACATTTTCGTTCAAATCTGAACCCAAGCTGGGTTTTTTGTGGTTGTATAGCTGTCCTGAACTGGTTCCTGAATTATTTAGCTCGATCACACATTTAAGGGGGGGGGGGAATCGAAGAAAAACTTCGCACTAATGTCCGAATTTCGTCCACCCAGGAATTGGAACCCTTTGCAGAAATTCGAAAAAAGTTTTGCGCCCACCTCAGGATTCATAGAAATCCCCTTGAAGCAAGAAACTTTGCCTGTCTGCGAAATTTTTCTCCAAACCCCTAGTACGTGTAATTTTTCGGTTCTAATCCAGACCTCTTGCTGGGACGTGTCTTGTGCCCCCGCCTTCTCGCCGTTTGCCAATCATGGCAGCCTCGGCATACGGTGTGCCGCGCTCGCCGCGGCGGCGGCGACGCAATATCGATAACGAGCAGGCTGATTGAGTGATCGGCGGAGATCATGCAGAGCAAATGACGTTTCGAGCAAAAACACTAAGGAATCCTTGTAATGCCTTCAAACATATCGAAATTAAGGCGCTTTGTTATTTGTGTAGGGCAGTCCAGACCCAAAGCTAACGTTCTCGGGGAGTCGGGGGTTCTACTCGGCCACGATTGGCTTTCGACTCGACTACAAAGCGGTTGGACGACGATATGGCCACGTAATTTCCTTGCGCCACGTGGCCTAATCGTCGTCCAAGTGAGAAGCACGTGGCGCCAATCATAGCCGTTCCACTCTGCCACGATACGCTTTCGATTCGACTACGATGAGTTTGGACGACGAACGAGCCACAATGCCCATGATTGAACACGTTGATCGATCGCTTCAGAGCTGACCCGGCGCATGTCAGCCGCACAGCACGTATATAAGGGGCTCGATCCCAAAGAGAGCGCAGTGCGCCTTTCGGGCCGCTCCTGGAAGGTGACTACGAGTCACTTTCTGGACGATTTTTGAACCGCTAAGGGGTCTCCCCCACGGTCCTAGGCGAGGGGAGCTCCCTCGCTGTCGACCGTGGCGAAGGTTATGTCCCTGTCGCGGACTGCTGTGGGGGTGATCCCCTACTGCGGTCCGTGACATGGACCGTATCCTTGTTGGGAGGGGGGGGGAGACCCGCTCCCATCGAAGGCGTGGGAGCCCTCCCCCAGCGCCACGTGCTCATATCGAACAGGCCACGTGCTGCTGCGTGCGAAACGGGGGTTCGGAAAAGGTTTTGTATGTCTGGGCCACGTGCTCCTATTCAACAGGCCACGTGCTTTAGCGTGGGAAATAGGGGGCGGCAAAAGTTTTGCCTCGCTGCGCCACGTAGCGCTATCGAACAGGCCACGTGCTGTCGCGTGGGAAATGGGGGTGCAGCAAGGGTTTTGTCTCTCTGCGCCACGTAGTCCTATCGAAGAGGCCACGTGCTCCTGCGAGCAGCACGTGCTTCTGCAAAAGTTCCTTTCAACTCGACTAGGTACCCGAATAGAAAGCCTATCGTGGCCGAATAGGACCCCCGACTCCCTGAGTTGATCCATACCCATGTCAGAAATGATCTTGACATGGATATTTATCGTTGTTAGGAGCTTATTCACGATGTAACCCGTTCTACCATCTTTTGAATTTCTCCATTCGATCAGGTCTGGAGCGCCTCCGCTTTTCAAGAAGGATAACCCGATGATTCCAAAGAGCATTTCTGACACGGGTGTGAGAAATTCTCCGATTTTTTTCGAGGGGTTGAAACCCCTGGGTGGGAGCATTTCTGACACGGGTGTGAGAAAATCCCCGATTTTTTTCGAGGGGTTGAAACCCCTGGGTGGGAGCATTTCTGACACGGGTGAGAAAGATTCTCCGATTTTTTTCAAGGGGTTGAAACCCCTGGGTGGGAGCATTTCTGACTTGAATTGAGCAATTGAAAATTGGATTATGTCGCGTCTCAAACATATTAAATGTTGATAACCTTTTAGATCACATACTATTATGCTCTTTCATTCAAATTTTTATTTTTTAAAACATTGCCCACAAAGAGCGGAATATTACTCACTCCAAGGTTTCAGACTGCATGATCCTTAAACGTTTTAGGTCAGTACGAAGATACCCCAGTGTTTTTGCTCAAAAAGGAGTTTAGATGTGTGTGCCAATAGTGAGTTGTTCTGCATGATCTCCGCCGATCACTCAATCAGCCTGCTCGTTATCGATGTTGCGTCGTCGCCGCCGCGGCGAGCGCGGCACACCGTATGCCGAGGTTACCATGATTGGCAAACGGCGAGAAGGCAGGCGTACAAGACCCGTCCCAGCAAGAGGTCTGGATTAGATCCAACTTTGAAAAAGTTGATGATATAGGAAGTTATCAAAAAGGACGCTGAAACTGCAAGTACGCGTCGCCCGGCGCACTCTGACCAAATCCTACGAGCTGTAAAGTACGTGCAGAACATAACACTGATTGAGAACAGGAAACCGTACAATCTTCCTTGCGCGCTTGAGTTCTTTTTTGGAAAGGAGTTGAGAATCGGCGAACGAAGGTCTCGCGCTTCCACCTTTGTCGTTGTGATTGTCAAGAGTAATGTCGTCCTCGTTGACGTTCTGGAATACGACAGTATACGAGTAACATTTCCACTACTTCATTTTCTCCATACCCTAGTGAACAACTGCGAAACACAAAATTATGAGGCCAGATTTTTGTACTACTGTCAGGTTTTACGGCAGAAACCATTTTTTTCTGTTAGAGGTAGACATATGTATGGGAAAACTATGCCAACGAATCGGCGAACCTTCGTGGCAAAAAAAAATTCAAATATAACGGCTTGCAACCATACTACCCGACAACTGTGGCAAAAAAGGGCTGCAGACGACATCAGTTCGCGACAGACTTAGCTCAAACAATCTTCTTCGTCACTTCTTGTGACTAAGCAGTGGTTATTATTTTGTAATGGATAGCGGACCGATTTTAGTGAGAAAACATCGGCTTATAAGTAAGGTTCACCGAAAAAGTGAGATGGACCGGTTTTTCAAGGTGAGCTCACGCGAAATTTGTTTGCTCGCCGCAGACCCTTCTAATTATAAGACTCTTCCGAGCTCCTCGCCGCTACCTCCGTTAAAGCGTGAAAGATTCTTCGCATCGCCAGTGTGGGCCGCTCTGGCTTAGAGTATAGGGTCTACAGAGTTGAATCGACCAGCGACTGGTCGCCGAGCGTCAGCCTTGAGGTTTCGTTTATAATTCCGTCGCCGAGCGGCGCGGCAAAGTGCAACCCTTTACGGGGTCGTTTATACTTCCGCTGCGGCGCGGCACGGCGAGAAGCAATACAGCCGTATCGATAAAGCGGCGCCGCCTCGCCGCGCCGCGAGGCGTTTAGAGTTTTTCTGCTCGAAATTTTCCAACGGCGCCGCACGCGGCCGCCGCCTGAGTGCTGCCGCGCCGCACGGGGAGAGGAGGCGGCGCGGCGGCCGCGTGCGATCCTCTTTAACCTCACATGTTTTTTTGCTAATATTTCATATACATTCTCAATTTGGTTCCTCTGATTGATCGCTAAAATTTCTTCCGAAGTTCTGGAAGTTGTTTAGAGTAGGCTGGGTTGTGAGTTCTTTCTTTTTGCTCTTAAAATAACTTTTCCATGGAGAAAAACTTTCAGAAGACTATCTGCTTTCGAGTGCGGTGTTATGATACAAAAGATTACAAATGTTTCTTCTGCAGAAGAAATCACTCATCACAATCGACCTTGTGCTATGTCAGAGCTACTCCAGGCTGTGTTTAGCGTCATTCTGCGACTTCAACGAGTCAGTTCGTCGCAGCTCGATTATACAAGGGCGCGATTTTCACGCGGAGCGGCGCGCCGCGCCGCCTCACTTTTCGCCGCGCCACTCCGCGGCGGAAGTATAAACGACCCCTAATATCGACCGTGCCGCGTGATCAATATTACAGAAAACTGCGCCGCGCCGCTCGGGGTCGGAAGTATAAACGAAACCTGACGCGGCGACAAAAAACCTTCCGAACATTACAGTCGCGGCGTAGATTGCCGCTTCGGTCGCCGCCGTTCCTCAATGTAATCGATACTGCATCCTCCAGCGTTACTTGTCGCTGCAAGCAACGCCGTGACTTCGCGACGGCCGGCGCCAGGTCGCATAGCGTCAGCCCCCTCGCCTAGCGAAATGTTTACGAACATGATCGTCTCCGCGTGGGCTGCCGCTCGCTGGCACTGGCCTAGGGCCGTCGCGGAGTCAATACACTCTACGGTGCCTCATCGTCGCCCTTCACGCCGCGTCGGCCGCCCTCGTCGCCGAATGTAATCGACATTGCATCATCCGAGCTTCGAGTTCGTCGCTTCGAGCAACGCGGCGACTTCAACTCTGCAGAGCCATTATGAATGCTGGAAAGTGGCAATCCACCAAGACTTAAATTGCGCAGACAAGCCCATTCAGTGGATCATACCGCTGGCTCAGAAAAAGAAAACAAGTTACTTGTAATATAAATGTAACTTACTTGAATGTCTCAAAAACTTACATTTATATTACATGTAACATACATTTATATTACATACGACCTAACTTTATACTACATGTAAGTTACACTTATGTTACATGTAACCTACATTTATATTTAAACCATGGGTGGCCCTCACGTGACGCAGACGACACGCGACGCAGGGGGCGCGACCCCGACCACACAGTACGCAAAAAATGCTCTGCGGGGCCTTCCCTGCTGGTGTGGGGTCAAGTACCTCAAACTTGGGTAATTGAACCAACAGCAGCGCCAGTCGTAAACCTGACCCCGCGAGTGCGTCGTACAATCCCCTTGGAAACATCTTCTTGGCCGATTTAAGATACTTGCGACTTATACATATTGTGCCATCTAAGTTACACGTTACTTATCGGAGGCGCACTGCACGCAGTATCCTCTCAGAAAAACGAAAAGAAGTTACTTGTAACATATCTAAGCTGATGTAAGTTACTTGCGACTTATCTCACGTCATTTAAGTTTCATGTAACATGTCGACAGGCAACCGCGTGCAATGCACCTTCGATATGTTACATGTAAGTTAAATGGCACAATATAAGCCGCAAGTAACTTACATTGGCTTATATATGTTACAAGCAACTTGTTTTTCGGCTTTTATGTTACAAGTAACTTGTTTTCATTTTTCTCAGGGGGGCCGTGCGGATGGAGAGTAAGAGTGATGAAGAAGTGCCGTCCAAGGCGTAGCACGAGGAATAGGTACTGCTAGCACGCGCAAATGTCTCTGGCGACTCAAAGAATCGTTCATCTTCCAGGATTCGGAGTACGCTCCCTTCTTCCAGAAATCTGACAAGGCTCGACGACAAGGTAAGCATATTCGTTGTTGATCCCAGAGTAAACATTGGACCCTGTATCACTCTGAAGTTCTTTCCAACCTCTCGAACTTTCGTACGTACTCCACGGTACAGAAAAATGGTGATGCAATGAAATACTGCAAGTATCAAGCGGAAGATTTGGAAAAAACGGTGGCGCAGTTGCTCCGGAATGATGCGAGTAAACGGCAAGTATGGAAGTGTCATAATAAGCGCTGTTTAAGGCAATTTCATCTTCAAATTGCATCAGACGTACTTTTCACACTCTGAAAAATTGCTCTGTGCGACCTCCGCACGAACAAGAGACATAATTTTACTTAATCCCAACGGTTCTGGAGGGATCATATCCAACAGCAAAGAGGGCCCTTACGGCAGCCCTTAGAAGGGTCATTCCTGCACACTTTTCTCTTTTGAGTCCTTCTTGTCGCTATCGGCAGCGGGCTGGTTGGTGAATTTGATTACAATCCAAGCACTTGCAGCTCAATTACCCTCGAGGTCATTTGATCGAGACTCACCAAATCCCGCGAAATCGTAGGTCGTTCGTTAGCTGGATCATGATGTGAATACAATTTCTGAGTTCCTCCTGATGACTCCGACTTCGCCGTCTCCTCCAAACCTTCCGAACTTTTCTGTTTCTGAAATAATGTACACAATCATCAAGAAACTGAGTACAACGAACGAGAGGGAAGCGAATTCGGAGGAGCCCCTACTGGTGCTGGGTGATTACCTCTTTTTCTCTGGCTTGGGCTAGCGCTATGGTATAATTTTCGAATGGAGTCGCCGTGGCTCGCAATCGCTCCACTACCCTCTTTACGGTCGCAGAATTTGATGCCGCATTCTGAAAAACATCAACATTCTACACATACCTCGTTGAACGAAGACGAAGTAATACACGAGGCACAGTATTCGTATCACAAACATCGCTCTCCCAAATGGAGACGAATCTAAGCGCTTTTCTATGTTTTCTACGCCTGGAAAACATGCAGACGCTGGTGGAGAGAGCAGTGCAGAAGCTCTGCGTGTGTTCAAAAGGTCACGAGGTGAAATTTTTCAAAAACGGAATGCTGAAAAGCTGTATGCCTTAGTAACTATTATGTAAGCAATTTTACGATGCATAGGAAATCTGACGCCTCACTATGGACGCGAGCAATTGGTAACCACTACAACTTATCGCCAGGGTACTTACTGCAGGAGATGTGAGCCGGCCAGTTTCGCTCAGATCCACCCCAGAAGCGAGAGTAGGTCAATTTTCGGCCCTTTTCTCACTTCCAACCCAGAGCTGATGTGTCCGAACAGTTTATCCCACAGGTTTGACTCTAATGTTTCAACGCAGTAAAAATACTTTTGTCGTAATCAAACGTTAAGAACAAAAATGTCAAATGATTCGAGAAATACCAAAATCGAAAGATTGAAGCCAATGCTATGCGAATGAAATGCGGATGTTTGAGAGGACAAGAGCACAAAACAGCGTTTATTGTTTTCATGCAGGGAGGAGCTGAGAGTGCAAAAGTATATGGCCCGTAGTAGACCCACCACTCAGTCAGGACCATCTGAGTAAGTGATAAGACGAGCCCGATATGATTCAGACAGAGCTCAGACGAGTCCGAAAATGTATCGAGCGCTAGATTGCATTGAAGCGGTCGGTCTTGCAAAGCCATGATGATGAGGACTCGATAATACCTGTGATGACAAAAACAAACGGCCATTATTCTCTACGTGGTTGTTCACGAATCGACTAACTCTATGCTCCGTTTCTCAATAAATGAAATGATGTTTGTTTCGTGGAAGCTGATATTGAGCTGATATATTGATAAGCCGATATCTGCTGAATTTTTTAAAGGCATCGTACCCGCTGAAAACCACTCACCGTTTTTTGAGTTTGAATCGTTGGTTGGGCCCGCCTGAGAACGTGGGTAGAGTTTCTCGGGGCACCGACGCATCATTCGGAAGATATGGGTGACCGAATGCCTCGAATTCCACCAAAAGAGGCCGGCCTTCCGACAGCCATGTGGCATAAAATGAAAAAGAAAGAAGCTTCTCAACAAGCTATATCGCGTAAATGATTGGAAGTTGATGTATCATTTGTTGATAAGCTACCTTCTTTTCTCATTTGAGGACACATGGCTGTCGGAAGGCCGGCCTCTTTTGGTAGAATTCGAGGCATTCGCTCTCCCATATCTTCCCAATGATGCGTCGGTGACCCGAAAAACTTCACCCACGTGCTCAGGCGGGCCCATCCAATGATTCAAACTCAAAAAAACGATAAGTGGTTTTCAGCGCGTACGATGCCTTTAAGTTACTCCTTTGCTCCTTAAAACAGTCTCAAGCGTACTCCTGACCTGGCACGCTGTTTCTCCCCTCTCTAGCTAAGAAGTTAGTCAGATCTGACTGAATCTATTCAGTCAGATCTGACTGAGTGATTCAGCTTATCTTGTTTGTTGCTGACTTTCTCTAGTCAGCCTAGATCGCTATCCTACAACACGTACATCTGAAATATATGCGGCTCATCTGAATTCTTTTCAGAACATGGATTCAGTTAGGCTAAACTGAATTTTTCGCCGACTTTACTACGGGCCTAAGTAACTGGTAACAGTCTGTTGCAGGAGCTTCGGACGAATTTCCCATCTCGGTTGGCGTGCACCAGAGATCTGCTTTGTCCCCCCTTCTATTTGTCATCGTGATGGATACTATCACAGGAGACCTGCAGAGACCGGCGCCATGTACGCTTTTGTATGCGGATGATGTGATGCTGGCATCTGAAGATAAACTGGATTTCGAGCGACAGGTGCAAGACTGGAGTGACCGATTGGCTCGTTTTGGTCCCCGCCTCAACGTCAGGAAGACTGAGTATCTGACTACGGATAGAAGTGAGAGTGACTCCATCAATATTGATGGTACTGAGCTCCCGCGCGCTGACGTTTTTAAATACCTTGGTTGGACCATTACGCATGACGGTAGTCTAGATAGCGAGGTCAACACTCGGGTCAGTGCTGCGTGGTTAAAATGGCGGTCAACGACTGGAGCGCTATGCGACAAGAAGATGCCCGACCGTCTAAAGTCGAAGATTTACCGAAATGTCGTCCGGCCTGTCGCGCTGTATGCAGCAGAGTGCTGGCCTGCCACCAAAGAGGCAGAGCGAAGGCTCGGTGTAATGGAGACGAAAATGCTACGCTGGACAGCGGGTGTCACTCGCTTGGACCACGTCACGAACGACGACATCCGGAAGCGTTTTGGTGTCGCTCCGATTGCCGAGAAACTGCGCGAATCTCGATTGCGATGGTATGGGCATGTTCTTCGCGCTGGAAGTGGCACAGTTTGCAAGGCTGGGCTCAACCTCGACGTGCCTGGAAAAAGACCCAAAGGACGGCCAAGGCAGCGGTGGTTTGATACGCTGCACACCGATTTGAAAATGGCCGGCGTGCACCCTGACCAGGCGCATGACTGGGAAAAATGGCGCCAGCGCATAAGCTAAGCGGACCCCGCATTGGAGCGGGAGAAACGCTGAAGGAGAAAAAGAACTGGAAACAGTCTGCGCTGTATAATAAAATACGGATCTGTGAAGGAGGGTTCAATCCCACCGGAAGTTCATACTTTTGTGAAGTACGAGTCAGGAGAGTAGGACATTCGAGTTGAGCGTGGTCGATTTAGTAATTTACCCATATACAAACTTTCACAGTCTACGATAGACGCTGAAGGACGCTACACTGTAGGGGTGAACGTCGAAAAAAGTCTAAGATTTTTGGAAAGTGTGCTTTTAAAGGTTTAAGTTTAGTAGTGAGAGAGCTATCTGAAAAAATCCTAGAAACTAGACTTTAAACTCTATCACAGTCCAAACCTTAGAAACCATCCGCACCCCTGGAGAGTGCCTTCGGAAAAAAATTACCTGGTGTGGATTGCTTTCTAAAATACATGCTGGGCCCACACCTGGGCTCACACCTAATCATTGAGAAAATGCGAATATTGACGCAGAATCCACACCAGGAAAACTTTCTTCAAAGACACTCTGCAAGAGTGCGGGGGGTTTTTCCATCAGTAACCCCGTTTTTACCTTCCATCCAGACCTCTCTCTTCACGCTAGCCCGCTCGCATAAATCGGTTGCAAATGACGAAAATCACAAGCCTCGGTCAACTGGCCCACCATGCCTTCCTGCTCAATTCTAGAAAATTTTTGAAACGCCTGAACTCCCTTCCCAGGTGGGCTTGTACGATTCCAGAAACATCATTGGAATCAGCGTGGGACCGTCTTCAAGAATAACATGAAATCTGGAGGGACATTTTCAGGCTGCACAGTGCCTTCAGCTGAAAAATCCTGGTTTTAAGAAACTAGACTCTATGCCCTACCGTTTAGAATTTCCCTCACCCCTAGGAAGTGCCTTGGAGGAAAATTCTCCTGTTCTGGGTTCTGCGGCGGCACTTACGTTTTTTCGACGTTAACGCGTGTTCTGTGCGCTTTTCTGCGTCCATCTTAAACAGTCTGAAAGCAATTAAAAGCAAAAGACAGCGCTTTCTTTTTAAAGTTTTTGAGCTAGTGAGCATTTGAGGTACAGGATGATAGCGAAGGAGCCCCACAGAAAACTCAGTTTCTGATGGGGCTAGTTTGAAACCTTCCAAACCATTTCCTTCCCCCCCCCCTACGTCGATTTCGATGTGTTCGCTGCAAAACGTCAGAAGTTTTTTTCTAGGCGTCGGAAGTGGTTTGGCGCTCTATTGAACCTTAATACGTAAGTGGATTTCTTTTCTGTTTCCAAACAAAAGTACCAAAATTAGAAGCATTTTCACGCTAGATGTCAGGTGAATTGGTGGCGGATCTTCATTTTAACCCTTCCAGTTTCAGAACCTTATGTTTTTGATGCGCATAACTTCATTGGTGTGGTCTACCGAGCTCATTCATGTAACTGAGCCTAAAAATGGAAAGTGGTTCTCAGCGCGAATGATGCCTTCAGGTAAGCATACAAGGAAAATCGACCACACTCGACTCATTTTATCCTACTCTCGTGACCCCTCTGGACCTTCGGCGGGACTTCCTGGTTTACAGAACTTTGAAAATCTAGCGGGATCGAAACCTGGTCATGTATCTTATGTCTGAAGGTAGCTGAGTTGAATACAAAACTTAGGTCTCAGGCAGGAATCGAACCTGTATTGCATCGCTTACCGGGCGAGAGTGTTACCATTACACTACCGACACCCCGCTCTGCATCCCTCAGCTAAAAAATATCTTATGTCTGACAAGGGAAGTATACAAAGCGTATGTTGGATCTGCGGAAACGAATGGTACTCGGTATCTATTGTGCATCTATAGTAAAACTTAGCAGTAACCCGCCCCGAGCGGCTGGTTCCAAAAAGTTGTGAGCGTTTTTGAAGTTTCGCGAAAAGGTAAAGGTACCCATCAGAAATTTTCTGGGGTGTTCTGAAAAATTTTCGGATTTCACTCGAAGTTTGTATGTAGAGGTAATCTAGGGTGCTGAAAACGAATCTGGGTCTGTTTGTGGAAATTTTGAGGTTTACTGTAGGTTAAAGTGGGTTGTATGCCATTTAAGGGGCAAAACTTACCTTAATTCTGTGAAAATGGGTCTTCCAAGCAAAAGTGTTTAGTTCGCGTCAGACACATCTGAATAAACAGGGAACGATAGAAAAGTGGATTGAGGAGAATCTACAAAAAATTAACAATATTTGTAAAAGCGATTATCCTGGTCAGCACTTCCAAATAGCATAAACTGCGTACAACATCGATCGAAAGTATACCCATATAATCCCGTAAAACGAATAGAAGTCCTTTCTCGATTTTTCGGAAACTATCGAACTCTTCCTAGTAAAACACCACAATGGTTTGTTTATGCTATTTAGAGGCGCTGACCAGGAGAATCGCTTTTACAAATCATGTTCATTTTTTGTAGACTCTCCTCAATCCACTTTCCTATCGTTTCCTTTTTATTCAGACGTGTTTGACGCGAACCAAACCGCTTTCGCTTGTTGACCCATTTTTACAGAATTGTTTAC
Source organism: Aplectana chamaeleonis (assembly GCA_029168955.1). Taxonomy (NCBI): domain Eukaryota; kingdom Metazoa; phylum Nematoda; class Chromadorea; order Rhabditida; family Cosmocercidae; genus Aplectana; species Aplectana chamaeleonis. The sequence continues at coordinate 591,004 of JAPDOI010000231.1, forward strand.
TTTTTCTTGATATTACCCAGAATATCATAGGTGAATATCGAACATCGACCTCTTCGTCTCCCCACTAAATCAGTTCCCTTTATGTGGTCACAAGAATTAATGACCCAACCAGTTATAGAACTATTTGTGCCTCTACACATATGTAGAAATCGAATCAAATTAGAGTTCATCATTAACTTATGGCTTAGGCTGTCCATGATAATTTTGTGTCAAAGTTAAAGACTGTAACAGATTAGTCACCGGTCATAGTTGGTCGATCGAACGCAGCCAGCCCGGTCGATAATCATGAAAGACATGAATGGGGGGGGGGTCCAAAAACAACACCCGGTTTGGCCGACCCGACTGATATTCACATTATATATGTTGAGAAATGAATGATACCACTGATTTCCTTCCACAAGTTTCATACACTACGTGCACACCCACGCCGCTTCGCGGCGTACTTGTAGGCATGTATTGTCACGCATAGAGTAATCGAATCATTGCAAAATCAGTTGGGTCCTGCATCACGGTTGGTTCTTGCACACTTTCTCCTGCCCTTGGCACACACCAAGTTGGGTCCAACACAGTTTCCCCGGCGCTCGGCGCACTCTTAGTTGGGTCCTACACACTTTCCCCGGCAAATGGCGCACACCCAGTGGAGCCCCGCACACTTTTTGCGGCGCTTGGCGCATTCCTAGTTGGGTCCTACACACGGTCCTACACAAACTGCTGATATCATGTTATCAGTATACGCCATCACATCATAACAACAACAAACCGAACTGCTTCATCTTAAGAAATCGACAGAATTTCCGTTAACTGTGCGCACACCCACGCCGCTCCACGGCGTACTTGTAGGCGTGTGTTGTAAGGACACGCTTGCGCCGGCGCCAGGCGCACTCCCAGTTGGGTCCTACACACTTGCGCCGGCGTCAGGCGCACTCCCAGTTGGATCCCACACATTTTCCTCGGCGCTGGGCGTCCTTTCAGTTGGGTTCCACACTCATTTTTTGGCGCTCGGCGCACTCCTACTTGGGTCCTACATACTTTCATCGGCGCTTCACACGACGTCCCGATGACTTCACCAGAAGCCTTATGAACTTTTTACGACGTCCCGATAACGTCATCTGAAGCCCTATGAACTTTTCACGACGTCCCGATGACGTCATCAGAAGCCCTATGCACCTCTCACGGCGTCCCGATGACGTCATCAGAAGCCCGAAGCACTTTTCACGACGTCCCGATGACGTCATCCGAAGCCCTATGAACTTTTCACGACGTCCCGATGACGTCATCCGAAGCCCTATGAACTTTTCACGGCGTCCCGATGACGTCATCAGAACCATAGCCAGTGTCTATTACTCAGACAAAGAGGAATGAAAAGCGTGACGGCCTACGGCGCACACCATGAAAATTTCTTAAGCTTCCTAGCTCACAACTTCGTTATTCGTGAACCGATTTAGCTCAAATTTTGTCAGCAGGTGTCTCCTGCACCCTCTCACTCATATCCAGAAGAAAATCTCCAGAAATTTTGTTCTAGAGTTTTTATCAACACAATTATAAAAATCTAAGTCTTCACAAGGCCTAGGCAATACTAAACCTCTCCAGCCGCTTCGCGGCTGGAGCGATAGTTCGAGAATTGGCAAATGGACATCAAATTCGTATTCACCACCCCGAATAACCCCTGTATACAAATTCTGAGTCAAGTCTGAGACTTTGACCAAACTACCGTACACCCACCGTAATCTATGGAAAATCGGCAAACGGAATTCAGATTCGTGTAGAACTCATCAAATTACCCTCAGAAGATGATTTTGAGACACATCTATCGAAGAAATCCGGAAGTCTCGAAAATGGCGTGTTGCCCTCAAAATTTTCCCCCGCTGGGATGCTTTGAGCGAATTAAGCCGAAAACTTGGGAAAATCGACAAATAAACCCCAGATTCGTGAGCAGCGCCCTAAAACCACCCTAGAAGAATTTTATGTCAAACCTGGAACATTCTTCTGAAGCGCTTTCAGAGCCCCTAATTGATAGAAGTTACCGCTCAACCGAAAATCCGAAAAAGTCCAAAACGCTATCAGTCTACACAATGTTCGGAAAACGTGTTTTCACCCAAACTTTGGTCAGGGGTTTTTTTTGGGCGCTGAACACGATTATGAGGTCCGATTCCAGATTTTCGAAAGTTTACTGAGCGTTTTGAAGGGTACAAAAAGCACAAAAAACGACTGTTTTGAGATTATAACTTTTCGAAACCAGCTGCTCGGGACGGGGTACTGCGCATTTACTATAGAGATACTGACAATACAACTAGTTTCCGCAGTTCCGAAAGACGCTTTGTATACATCCCTCGCGAGAGAATTTGCGGGGATAAAACCTTCTGGATTCTTGGGCAGTCATCTAAGTCAAGGGATTGAAAGCTCAGCCGTTTCAGAGGGGTTCATATGCATAATCATGTGAATGATGAAGTCGTCCGCGTTCAGCTCACTACTTGCTACAGACTTTTCTTTGTTCAAGCCGATCCTGAAATATGGAGCATACCCTTCGCAAAGCGAATTGGGTCAATAATGCAAATTATTTATACAATATTATTAAAATAATAATTTAAAACCAAGATTTTGATCTTTTCGAAACCATTGAGCAATCTTATTTAAACTATTCAATTAGAAAAAAAAATAATTCAAGTGCATTGGAAGATTGAGGCAAATTCGCACCAACAAACTACATACTTGAACACTCCCGCTCTTCTGGGGGTCAGGATCCCTGGAGGGGGGGGGGATCTGAGCGAAATTGGTCGGCCCACACCTCATGCAGCAACCTGCTTCAATAGAACTAGTCGTAGATCGTTTCTCCGCGAAGAGGAATCGCTTTGAAAGGGACAATGCGCAAATCGTCCATGTTCCAGCGATAGGCAAAGGTTTTCGAGTATGGGTGCCTCTAGCACTGCGTCTGACATAACAGGAAAGACACGAAATCATATCATCCACTTGGAGAGATACATGATTGAACGGAATTGGAATTGTAAAACCTCTAACCTAACCTCATTAGAGACGATGTGTATGTCGGAATGAATATCGGCAGTTCCTCCGAGTGAAGTGGCAGAATCGAGAACCGCCAACAATGTATGTGTCGAAGGTCGCTCATGAACACAAGAGAAACTGTCAATTTTTGACAGCGACACAAGATTGCCACTTTCCTCATCAAACTCGGTCTGTGAGAAATCCAGCGGACATCTGGAATTGGGCAATTAAGACACCCACACATAGGACGAAATGGGAAGAGGAGAAGGTGAAAACTACATAAAGAATGTGAAACCTACATGATATGAACATTTTCCTTCGTGAATTGGCCTCTCAGATTCCGCTGCCGGAGTAGGTTTTCAAAGGCATCGACGGAAACTTCGCTTTTATACTCAATGAGCGGAATGTCGCGACATTTGAATATCATCCTGAACATGACATGAACACGGATGAGTGGAAGGATTGAGAGAATCAGTAAACGCACTTATGGAGGTCGTGTACACTTTCTCTCACCAAAGGAGGCACTGGGTTACAGCAATGCAATATACCTTGTAGTTCTCGTGGCAGTGACTGAACATAGATGAAACGATGAGCAGACAAACTATAGTTCTGTTGTTTTACGGCCCACTCTTTTCCACAAGCTACATTTCCAAGAAAAACAACATATCAGACTCTTTGTTGTATAATAGTCGGCTAGTAAGAAAGTCCTGTACCAAAAGTTGGTCAGCATATTTCCCATGTCCGTTGGTGTTTCTTCGATCAAGTGTAATAACCCGTTTGGAAGCACAACTCTTCCTCCCTCCACTGGTGTTTACCTCTACTCGAGATACACGAAGTGCTTCAAATTTTACGTCGAAATGTAGAAGTTTTGGACACCGAAACTCTTCAAATGCCCCTCGCTCTCTTGTCTATTCGTCATGTCAGTCAAAGTTCGCTGAAATTTGGAACCTTATAGCGGCTAGATTACACTCCCGAAACAGATTCATGATATTTCTCCAATGGCGCACATTTCGCATTATCCGGAAATTTTTCGAAAACCACATTGTTTGTCACATCTTGATTATTAAACGAATTTACGCCGACTAACTAAGTTGTTGAAGGCAGTGTTACCGAGAATTTTTCCTTCTACTTCGAGATTATCACATTAATCCAAATGATAGAGCTCACATAGAACGTTTAGCGCATCCGCGAACTCGGAAAGAACATGGACGCATTATCGTGGGTTGTAGGCGCAGCACACCTCCCGTCTTTTGCACTTCGAATCAGGGTTCGGCGCTGGTGTGGGCCCCCACAGGGGGGGGGGTCTGAGCTCCGGAGGGGTGGAAGCGGGGGATCTGATCTGTGGACGAAGACCAATTGAACCAACGTGTTTTGAGTAAAAAACCGTTAGGAGCAGTTTTTTCACGTGGATTTCAAATATAAATTGCGATTTAACTAGAAGGCTGATTTAACTGATTCGCGAGTCGCTGAGTTCAATTAGAAAGTTTAGGGTGAAGTAAAGGTTTTCTCAGAATAATATTCAATACATATGAATCCTCCAAGTCCAAAGTAGTCTGACTACTAAATGTTAGGTGATTTCTGCAAATGATTTCAATTAGTCACGAGAGTAGGATATTTGAGTCCAGCGTGGTCGATTTACCTAGTATACTCACTTTCACCATCTCAGATGAACGCTGAAGACCGCTGCATATAGAGCGGCAGACGATGAAAAAATCGGCCAAGTGCACGGACATAAATTTGAATTTTAAAGCTTCAGTAACGTAAGTTCTAAATAAGGTACCCGGAAAAATCCTGGCTTTAAGGAACTACGCTCCGAACACTACCGTTTAAATTACCCGCATCCCCGGAAAACGCTTTTGAAGAAAATTTTCCTGGTGTGGGTTCTGCAACATTTTCGCGTTTTCTCAGTACTTGGATGTCGGTCCAGCTGTGGGCCCTCAGCGCATTTTAAGGAAGAACCCACACCTAGTAAATTTTCCTCAAAGGCTTTCTCCAGGGGTGGGAAAAGTTTTAAACGATAGTGTATAAAGTCTATTTTCTCAAAGCCAGGATTTTTCCAAATGACTTGTTCAGCACTCAACTTATAACGCTCCAAAAAACCTACTTTTTTAAGGACGGCCGATTTCTTCATCGTCTCGCGCTATCTATGTAGAGGTCTTCGGCGTCCATCTGAGATGGTCAAAACACGTCGTAAGAGTAAATCGACCACGCTGGACTCAAATATCCTACTCTCGTGACACCTAAGTTTCAAAAATGCACCTTTTCGGCGGGACCACACCTGAGAAAAGTGTGCGGCCTCATACTGTAGCGGTGTTCAGCATCCATGTTGGACTTTGAAAGTGAGTCTACCGAGTAAATCAACTACGCTGGACTCATATATCCTACTCTAATGACTCCTGGTTCTCAAAATTGATGACCTCCGGCGGGACCACACCTGAGAAAGGTGTGATCCCTTATAGTGTAGCGGTCCTCAGCGTTCATCTGAGATGGTGAAAGTGAGTATACAGGGTAAATCGACCACGCTGGACTCAAATATCCTACTCTAGTGACTCGTAAAAGAATATGGACTTCCGGCGGTATCGAACCCTCTTTCAAACATTCGCATTTTATTACACCGCACAAGCTGTTAACAGTTACATATACTTTTGCACTTTCACCTCCTCTCTACATGAATGCAATAAGCGCTGTTTGTGCCCCCGTGCTCTCAAACAACCGAATTTTTTGCAAAGCATTGGCTTCGTGCTGCCATATTGGTCTTTTAACCATTTGGCAATTTTGTACTTACCATTTAAATACAACAAGAGAATTTTTACTGCAGTGAAACATTAGAGGTACGTAAACCTGCTGAATAAACTTCTTGAACACATCAGCTCTTGGTGGGAGTGGGAGAAAAAGGTCAAACATTTACCTACTAACGTTCCTGGGGGGTGGGGTGGTCTGAGCGAAATTGCCATTTGAAGGGGAGGGGGGGGGTCTGAGCAAAACTGGCCGGCCCACACCTCGTGCAGTACCCTGCTGCGAATTACACTCGGGACCACTTCGCTTGAATGGGGCAACGCGCTGTTTCGAGCTGCAAAAGACGGGGCAACTCCTCCACCGATGTATAGTGCGCCTACAACCCCGCTATCATATCCCCCAAGTCGATTTCATCCGGTTCAATTACCCGAGTTCGGGGTAAGCACCTTCAAATACTTCTTTGATAACGGTCAGGCGAAAAGCTTTACACCTTCTGGCACCTGTCTTTGCTTCTGGAGTTCACCTGTTTTTAACACTGGTCTTGCTTATGCGTGGAGCTGCAGAATGAATCGTGCACAGAAAAAAAGCGGTTGGATCGTCACTGATCCCGCATTCGGTCCAACGACGTTCCTTCGCGATAGGTTGACACATTCAATCCACTATGTAAGCCTTCTCACAAAAAACAGATCATCTGTATGAGAATAAGCAGCAATCAAGTTGTTCAACTACACCACGAGGTTGATAGATGGTTTATTGGCTTACGCATATTTCGGCAGGATCGCCGTCTTCAGATCCTGAAAGGAGCAAATAATAAATTTGTCTATTCGGTCAAATGTCGACTAATCACCACTAAAATTTGAGATTTTTCCTATGCATAGCCGAAATCGGAGAAACTATGAAAATACCGTATCTTGCCAGGAAACTCGCTGGATAGTAACACCACGGAACGATAGCAGTAAAGCGGAACGTTGGTGATGCCGCTACCTCTCGCCGTTAGAATGCGGGTCTGAAGTAGAGCTTGAGCTCTCCAGCTATAAATAGGCATTCCCCTTCAGATTGATTTTGAGGTCGCTCGCCTGTATCCAGAATGCCTTCAGGGTTTCTCGGGCGGGGGTATCAGTTTCTCGTCCCAGAATCTCGACCTTTATTTGATAATTGTCACCGTTGTGCGCGGTGATACGGCGACACCCCAGAACTTTTGTGACCCGCAGTCCTTGTTTCCCGCCCAGTTGCTCTCTTATCCTAACATGGAGCGGCCGCGATGTCTCTCGTAAATATTGTTCGCCTAACAGCTGGCAGAAAATCTTCAGGTATGGTTTACAAAATATCCTGGCAGCTGTGTGGCGAACAATATATACGAGAGACATCGCGGCCGCTCCATGTTAGGATACGAGAGAAACTGGGCGGGAAACAAGGACTGCGGGTCACAACAGTTCTGTGCTCCCGAGATGTCGTACGTTCGTGCCGTGGCAGTGTGGAGGAAAGAAGACCACCTCCGTGCAAACCGACGCCAATCCCTCCGCGGAGAGGGTTTTTGTCATGGGAGAGGTGCTGGCTGGCTGCAGCTCTCCTGAAGATCCTACTGCAAAGAGCCGGCGTCGAGAGGAACCCAGGACCCGCGAAGAAGAAGAAGCGACAGAGATGTCACTTGGAATGGAACCAGCGTCCAATGTTTTGGATGCCAAAGATGGGTGCACTTCTCTTGTTTGGGTCTCGGTTCTGTGAGGCACCACGATTCTTCCTTTCGTTCTATTGTGTGCTCCGCCTCCAGTAACTCCAATTCCTCATCTACCAACCGCCCCCTCTCTATTGAACATATCAATCTCAACGGCCTTCGCGCCAAGCTTTCTGAATTATCTCTCTTTGCCCGTACTCATCACCCGGATGTTATCATGGTTCAGGAAACCAAACTCTCTCCCTCTGCTACCTATCGACATCCAAACATCCCGGGCTATACTGCATATCATAATCCTAGGTCATCTCAGGGAGGCGGAGTCTCTACTTTTGTTCTGTCCTCTCTTCCCTCTCATATCATTCCAAACACTCCACTGAATGGCACTCTCGAGTACATCCCCATCCATCTACCTCTAAAAGCTCCACTTTCTCTTTTCAATGTATACATTCCTCCTCCTACATCCTGTCAATCAACCTACAACCCTATCCCTCTACTCAAGCAGCTGTATGACTGCTCTCTATCTCCCTCAATTGTCTTTGCGGGTGACTTCAATGCTCACACGTTCTGCTCGTCGCTTGACTCTGATGCTAGAGGAAATGACGTCGAAGAATGGGCGGAGGAGTGCGATCTGGCTATCCTTAACGATGACCAGCCCACTCGTCTCCCTGCCTGCGGCCGATCTTCCAGCCCAGACATCTCCCTTGTCTCTTCTAATCTCTCTAATGCGTGCTAATCTCTCTATTGCGTGCTCTTGGTCTACATCCACAACTCTTTCCAGTGATCACATTCCGGTCTTTGTCAATATCGATCTCTCTAACTCTCTTGCTCCCTATACAGGTGTTCGTCCTCGTTCTTATCTCAATTTAGGCCTTGCAGACTGGAACCTGTTCAGTGAGGTTGCACTCGGCCAAGCGGCCGAATATCCGTGGAATGGCAATGTACACCAGAAGGAGCGCCACCTCTCTGATGCCATCAGGAAGGTGATGAAAGCTGCGATCCCTTAAGGTCGTGTCAAGACCTTCTTTCCCAATGTCACCAGGGAGACACTGCAGAAGATAAGGACAGGGGACGCAAAGAGAGCTGCTGATCATCTTGACCCAGACATTGCCGACCTGGATAATGAGATCAGGATGGACCTTGACAGGCGCAAGAAAGAATCTCGGGAAAAGTTCACTGCGAAGATGAACTTCAGGAGTGATGCTGCAGCAACGTGGAAGGCTTTGAGAAGGATCTCCGGAAAGTAAACCTCCGCCAACAATTACACGATTCAATTCGACGGCGGAGTCTTCAAGTCAAGGAAGAAGGCCGCAAATGCTCTTGGGAAGCATTTTTTCATAACTAGAACAAAAAGAGAGAAGCAGAATAGAATGACTGTTCGGGAACTCTGTAAATTGCCACTCATGGCTGAAGATGATGTAGTCACTCCCGCTCAGGTCGAGAAAGTAATCAAGGAAATGAGTAACTCGAAGGCAGTAGGGCCAGATGGTTTGAGCCCAGCAGTTCTAAAGAGACTGCCAAGTGAACTACTACCCCTGCTCGCTGACGTCATTAATACATCGTTTCACACCTGTACATTACCTCAGGAT